>JACYFF010031958.1:58133836-58152498 GCA_017589665.1 Selenicereus undatus
ATATATATATATATATATATATATATATATATATATATATATATTTTAATTTCAGCATATTGAACCGGGTAGCCGGGTACGGGGACCGGTTCCGGTTCCAAATTTTTAAGACCCGGTACTGGAACCGGTTGTAACCGGGTCCTGAATTTTGGAACCGGTCCCGGTCCCAGTCTAACCGGGTCCGGGTCCAGAACCGCCGGGTCCGGGTCCAGAACCGCCGGGTCCGGGTCTGGGTTCGGGGAATCGGTTTTTTTGCTCAGCCCTAGTTGATATGATATGGCTTATTACTTGCCCGTCAAGTAGATCCCAAGGGCATAGGAAATGTTGATGGGTGATCTTAGCTTTTACTTATCATGCGACAACCGGTATACACTAGTAGTAGTTTTGTTCTTATCTAGACTTGTTACTTTATAACTTAGTGTTATTCATTAATTATACCAGACTTATCTCATTTATTTATTTATTGTTATTGGTTGTTGATGTTGCTAGTTTTGCTCCCTTTCAATCAAAAGATTTTGAATTCTAGAACATCTTGCCAAAAAAAAATTGTGGGCCTATTGGAATTGACCTCAATGTCGACAATACCCATATAGATAACACCGCTTATATCTGGATCTTCCCAGACCATGCGCAAGTGAGACCCATATTGGGAGGAGTTGTTGTTGTTGGTCTATTACTGAGTGAACATAATTTGGACTCACTGAAGCGATGATGTTAGCGACCACTTTGCTTGGAAAACAGAGGAAGTAAAGGCTTTAAGAAGAAAATGATTTTCAGTTTAAATTGATGGTTTCAAGGAATTCAACAATAGAGGAATTGTGGTTACGTTTGATATTTATGGTGGTTGTTGGGGATGATTAAACTGGTTAACCAATTTTCGATTAATCGAATTTTTTGATTCAGCAAATATATGAACCGTAACCGAACTGAAAAACTCGATTAATCAATTTTTGATTAATCTTTCAGATCGGTTAGTTAGATTTTCGGTTCGGTTATCGATTAGCCTTTGATTTTCAATTGTTAATTTTCAATTTTCACTCATTGTTTAATCTAATTTAACTATTTACAGCACCAAATATCAATATACAAATTATCGTATGTTTAGCTTTATTTTTTTAAAGTATAAAGTCCACTTTTGACTAATATAAAATCAAATATTTTTTTAAAAAAAAATGAAGTTTTGGTTTTAATTAACTATGCGGTTAACTGATTTTCAAACTGTTGAACCAAAACCGAGAACGAAATCAAAACCAAAAAAGCGAAATTTTTTTGGTTTAGTTATCCGAACCAAATTTTTTTGAAAAATCAATCTAGTTAATTGGTTTTTCGATTCAATTTTTTCGTGTTTTGGTTTGGTTTCAGATTTTTTTGTTCACCCCTAGTGTTTGTTGTCTTATTGAGGGCAACAGGGTAAAACAGGCAGATGTATAAAAGTACTAATTACGTTGCTCTCACCGTCCATGTTGGCAAAATAATCGTTCACATCATCGCTCTGTTGAGTCCAAGTTCTATGTACTCAATAGCGATCTAAAACAAATAAATGAGGTCAAAGGTATGTATGTTGATATTCAACATGCAAAGTGGAATTATCTTTGGCAAATACCCACAATTATTGATATCTAAAAACTCAAAATCAAATAAAAAATCAACTAAAAGACCATGGGTGATTGAATAATACTATGAGTTTGTTTCTTTAGGCTGAACATAAGGGAAATAATAATTCCACGGTAGCAAACTTTGTATCCACGAAAATTTCATTAAATTAGCATAAATACCCATGCGTCAAGGCAATATGACTTCAGTGGATGAAGCACTTCATATATTCTCATATTCATAGAGCGCTTAAAACGCCCACTCTAGAGAGAGAAATAGCAAGAGAGAGAGTCTCAGTGAGTTGTTCTTGAACCCTAGCCTAGGAAATGAAGAAACCACCAGATCTGCCGCCTCCACCGCCCACTCTACTGTTTACTCAGACCGCTCCGAGCAAATTTACTCCTATTTGCCACTTTTCTTGCTTCTCTTCCACCTTTAACCTCCTAAAGCCTGAGCCTTTTTTGGTACTCAATTTGAATTTTTTTGATTCAACTTATCGAAATTGTGAGAATCACTTTAGAAAATCTAAATTTCCTTTGTTCTTATGCAGATCTACTTGTATGAGAAGTGTTTATGACGCTCTTACGGCATTTGAGCTCACATTTGCAAAGTCTATGGCGTCTAATTGCATAACCCCATCACACCAGGTAAGTATTTCCCTTACTCTTCAAACAATGATGGAGGACTCCAGTTTGGCCTCTTGTTCGAAAATTTTTGTCTTTTATTTAGAAATTTTATGATGTTAATTGAAAATTTGCAATCGGTTACAGTTCTCTTCGCATGGTTTTTGGTTCGATTTCTCTGTTCTTGGTTTCGAATCAATTTAGATGATTCGTTGAGCTTCAAATCTTTGGTCGATTCTTGCTTGATGGTCTGTATATGTGACTTTCTTGACAAACATTATTTAGGTTTCATCAGTATTATGATTCAGTTAATTTCAGGGGAGTTCAATATTATCTTCTTCCTCAACATCTCGATTTCCACTAAGACCTGTGTGTTAGAAAATTTGTTCTCCCATCCTAGAGAGGTGTTGTTAATTATTTTAAGGGCTGAGTTAATTTTTGCTATGGATTCCTAGCATGAGAGAACTATTGGTTGGAAGCTTGAGCACCCCGTGTTTATCTGGTGCTTGTCTCGTTTCCATTTGATTATGAGTATTTTTGGATTGATCTCATTTTGGTGTTTGTGGCACAACAATTTTAATTTTGCACAGCTTTGGTGGCATCGTGAATTTCTATGGGAAAACATATTATGCTGCTGTTGTGGTTGCCCTTCTTGCGATCAAATTTCTTGCACCATTCTAATAAGGGTGTATATTTTAATCCATTCAACTAGACTTATGTTAGCTCGTTTAATGGAATTTCTACTTTGGTATTTTGTGGTTTGGAATTGGTTTTCAACTTATACTCTCCACTTGGTTGTCTGCCGCCCCATTTTTGGGAGGAGGCGCCCACCGGGTTTGCTGAGGTCTTATTCATTGCTCTTGTTTTAGGAAATTTGGCCAGTTACATTTCTTGGGTTGCTGCCTCTGGTTCACATTAGGGCTGTCAGGCTGTGTAGCCCTTGGTGGTTTGAGTGTGGTATCCTCTGCCACTATTTGATTTTAGCCAAGGATGATAACAACTTTCATATACTGCTTACTGAGACTATGACTTGGTGTTTGCATATTTACTGGTCATTACCATAGTGGGATTTTGTTGGGCCTTTTGGTTTATGTGCCATTGGTTTGCCTTGGCCAACTGTACTGTTATACAAGCACTGTTATCCTTCCTTTTGGGTGCTCAATTTGTTGTTTGGCTGTGTGGGTTCTTGTATGCATGTTGCAGGCAATCTAAGGCCTATTTTGAAGGCAAGCTTTGGGCCTTCTATGCACTTCACTACATTCCTTCCGGCGCCCTTTGATTTGTTTGAATTGCGGGGGCACATTGGCGGCAACCACCTGCAATTTTGGCAGGTTACAGAGGATAATGGAAGCCATGATGATGGGTCTCTTTGCTCACCTTTGTTTAAGCAATTCTCCTTATGTCCCTATGTCATGTAGTATTCGGTGTGAACCATGTGATGTTTGTATGACATATAATATCATCTTGTATAATTCAAATATGTTACTTGATTTGTATCATTCGACGAGTGGATTAGAGCGGCGTCGTTCTTTCCCAAGGCCATTACATCGATCGATCCCGAGGATCAATAGCACTATCTTCTCTTCTTTTTTGTCAAGGAAATTTTTCTGGTTACATGCATGCTTCGCACTTCCTACGATACTATGGTGGCACCACCTTGTGGAGTTCGTTACAGCATGGCTATGCCTTTATTCTGTTTAATGAAGATTATTATATGGAATGTTCAAGGGGCTAAAAAAGCCCAGCTCCAACTTGAGGTTGGATTTATCAAGAGAACTATTAATCCTGACATTTTATTTTTAACTGAAGCCATGGTTAATGTACATAATACTCAAGGAATTATTTGTTCTCTTGGGTTTCGTAATTTTGGTTTTATTTTGCCCCTAAATCATGTGGGTCGAATGTGGATACTATGGAACGATGATAATGTAATGCTTGATATTACCCCAAAGAAGCACAAAGCAATTCACTGTTCCGTGACTGAAAAAAGTACTAATAAGTAATGCATTGTTACAACAGTCTATGCACCGGCCCAAAATCACGAAAAACATGACTTCCGGGCACATCTCAAAGACCTTCATGCTTGTTTCACATTGCCGTGGTGTATCTTGGGTGATTTTAATGAAATACTGTGCTCGTCTGATAAAATTGGAGGTACACCGCTATGTGCTTCTAAGCTGAAACGACTCCATGACTTTTTCTCATTTTGTAAAGGCCATGATGCTAATGTTCACAGACGGATTTTCACATGAAAGAAATTCCTGCACGGTAAGCTCATCTATGAAAAATTAGATATAGTTATTCTAAGGGAGGACTGTCTTCAGCTCTTCACGCATTATTGTGTGACTAATGGACCTCTCATTTGCTCTGATCATTCCTATGTTTATCTCAATATGGATCCTGCTCATCCTCCTAAAAAGGGCACGCATTTTCGATACCAACATTCCTTGGCCCAGTACCATGACACTCAATGCATAGTTAATCGTAACTGAAAACTCTCTTTACCAGGCACACCAATGTATTGCATTACGCAGAAAATGAAAAAGGTTAAGTTTGATCTCAAAACTTGGACCAAAAGCACTTTTGGCAACTTCAAGCATAAACTAGAAAGAAATGCTGAAAAATTGCTCAACGTTGAATAAAAACTTGTGACCTAGCCGAATAATGCGCGTCTCAATAACTGGCATTACAGACTCCTTAAGCGACATGAAAAGATCGATTTATTTAATCAAAAATATTGGGGAAGATTAGCACGAAAAGAATGGGTCGTTAATGGAGATAGACATTCTCGATACTTCTATCAAGTCATAAAAGCTAGAAAGTCACGTTCTGCTATTATTAAAATTAAAGACTCATCAGGTGTTTGGGTCGACGATGCTGTCACCGTACAATAATTATTTGTTGACGATTTTCAGTTAGGATTTAAATCTTCGCTAAGTCCATCTTCACTGATGGTTAACCTACCCACAAAGGTCTCTTCGGAGGATAATATGAATCATATCAAACCTGCGGATAATGATGAGATCAAGGAGGCAGTGTTCTAGATGGAAAAATTCAAAGTGCCGGGTCCTGATGGTTTTGGAGCAGCTTTTTTTCAAGACCATTGGCATGTTGTACAACAGGATGTTTGCCAGGCAATTCGGTCTTTTTTTCAAGACGGCAAACTGTTAAAGCAAATTAACCACACTCTTATCACTTTAATTTCAAAAGTTGATAACCCCTCAGTCACAGCACAGTTCAGGCCCATCAGTCTGTGCAACACGCTTTATAATATCATTGCCAAAATTCTGGTTAATAGAATGCGACCACTTCTTGGGAAAATCATTGACCCTGTTCAAAGTGCTTTTATTCCGCATCGGTCTATCCTTGATAATATTCTTTTAGCACATGAGGTGATCACCAAATTTAACTCCACGAAAGGAAAAAAATCCGGGGTAGCCTTAAACTTAACATGGAAAAAGCTTATGATAGAGTACAATGGAACTTCCTATTTGAGTCTCAAAAAGCTAGGGTTTCACCAAAAGTGGATTATGTGGATTCAACAGTGTGTTACCACCGTATCCTATTCGATTATTGTGAATGATGAAGTATCTGGGTTTTTTACTCCATCCAGAGGACTACGACAGGGTGATTCTTTATCCCCATATCTCTTTCTTATTTGCATGGAAGTGCTTACGCAAGCACTGCGTGCAGAATTACTTAAAAAGAAAAGTGGAATTGGCTTTAAAATCTCACCCAAAGCAGACAAATTGCCATGCCTTTTGTTTGCCGATGATAGCCTTCTCTTCTGTCGTACCAACCTTGAGTCATGCCAAAAGCTTTTGGGTCTCCTTAATAACTTCTGTCATCACTCAGGACAACTCATCAACTTCCAGAAATCGTCCCTTACTTTCTCGAAAAATTCTAGTTCGCATGATCGACGTGTTGTATCCTCTATTTTTAATATTAAACACCAAGATAATTTGGGCAAGTACTTGGGATGCCCCATTTTTAAGGGTCGACCAAACGCTCAGACAATTTTTGAATTGGTGAATAAGACTGAAGCTAAACTCCAAAACTGGAAGACTGCTAGTATTTCTAAAGTAGGCCGAGTAGCGTTGATTCAGACAAATTTAGAAGTTGTGCTTGCCCATACTATGCAATGCTTTCAATTGCCGACTATAACTAGTAGGAAAATCGACAAAATTGGCCGGAATTTTTTTTGGAAGAAATATGACAGTATCAAAGGCTTGCCAATGGTGTCATGGGATAAAATTTGCAGACCCAAGCAATCAGGATGCCTTGGCCTCCGAAAGATAGAGGCGATTAACAGTGCTTTCTTAAGCAAACTGACTTGGAAATTTTTTAATCAACAAGGGCTTTGGACAAAACAAATGTTGGCTAAGTACCCTGTCAACGAAAATTTCTTCATAGCTAAGCCCAGGTGATCAGATTCTTGCGTGTGGAAGTGTATCCTACGAAACCATCAACAATTCTAGAAAGGCATCGGGTGGAAAGTCCGGAATGGAACAAATATCAAGTTTTGGTCAGATAGACGGTGCGACAATTGGAGTCTGGCTGAACTTATGCGCATCCACGACAATTCCATCATCGATCAGTCCCTCACTGTTGCGTAGTTTATTTTACCATCTAAAGAATAGGATATTGTTAAATTGCAGAGGCTTGTCAATTAATACTGCATTTAAGCTATCTTGGCAACCCCAATTCCGTCAAACCCTATTCCTGATTCCATCTATTGGGGCCTCACTGGGAGTGGAGAATTCACCACTAAATCAGCAACATGGGCTGCCCATAGGCTAGATCTGCTTAATTCCCTGTCCTAGGATTTCAACTGGATCTGGAAATTAGATATTATGTCTAAGTTAAAGGTCTTCTTCTGGCAATTATGTCATGCATCCATCCCTACACGAGGAAATTTACTCCGCAGGGGTCTGGATATTGAACCCTCATGTCCTCATTGTAATGATGCTATCGAGGATGCTTAGTATCTGTTTCTAGGATGTCAAAATGCGCAACTCATTTGGCAATTGACAAGGATCATAATTGGGTTAATATTGTTCCCCCTGCCAACTCCCAACTGAAGATAACAAACTGGCTCTCCATTATTAAGCGAGCCACACCACCCATAAAGATGGATAGAATTGTTTCCCTCCTTTGGAGTATTTGGAAAATAGAAATAGTAAAATATTTCGTAATGAACCATCTAGTCCGGGATTAGTCCTTTTACGAGCAAGTGCAGAATGGCGTATAAGACACAAACTATCACACCCCTTCCAACCATCCCAACACCATTATCCAAACCTTAGGCGACAGCAATCAAGGTGGATAACATGGAGGAAACCGCAAGGAGGGTTCGTCAAAATCAACTTTGATGGATCCAAGAGTTCTAAGTAGCGGTAGGTGGCTATATCATTCGAGGCTGGGATGGGCGATTCATCCAGGCAGCAGCATTCAACCTAGGAGCGGCGTCAGTACTAGTGGCAGAAGCTACAACAATGCGTAACGGAATCAGAGTAGTAGTAGAGGCAGGCTTCACCAATATTCAAATTGAGGGCAACAACCGTATTATCATCCACGCAGTTAAGAGGCAAATTCAAGTACCATGGGAAATCCAAGTGTTGGTCCAAGATATTAATTTCTTTTTAGAGAGACTCAACAATGTTGTTATTCATCATATCTTTAGGCAAGGTAATAGTGCAACCGATTGGTTGGCTAAATATGGACTTTCTATTCATTCCACTAATGTGTGGAATTTTGTCCCTCACAGGGACCTTGGGCATATCCTCTTTGAGGATAATTTAGGACGAGCCCTTGAGAGAAGGGTATCCTAAATTGTATGTCTTACCTTTCTTACAAAAAAAATTATATATATGTTTTCATATTCATTCCTTAGGTTATGTCTTCATTTATGTTCATCTTAATTTGTTTTTCCTATTTGTGACACTATCACAAGAAGCCGAGGTTTCGCTTTTATTTATGTTAAATCTCTAATGTTTTTTTTTCTTTTAATAATATCTTTATTTAGATGATCATAAAATATCTTTACTTATGTTAATCTTTATTTTTTTTTCTATAACTGTGCACTTTCTTACTTTTAGTACTATGTGTAGGCACTAAAATATTTACGTGCCGTACCAAAATAAAATAAAATAAATTAATTGGGCCAACCCTTTTAATTAGTTTAATCAAGCCCAAAAGACTCTCAAGTCAGGCCCAAAAGACTCTCAAGTCAAGCTCAAGACGAAACCCAAACGACTTCCAAGTCAAGCCTCAGTCAAAGCCCAAATCAAGGCTCAAGACGACTACCAAGTCAAGTCATGACATAAAGCCCGAACGACATTCAAGTCAAGGTGCAGTTGAAACCAAGTCAAAGTGAAAGTTAAAGGTCAAAGCTTAAGTTGACTACCAAGTTAAAGGCCAAGGCCTAAATCGGCTCCCAAGTCAAACGTCAAACGACTCTCAAGTCAACATCCGGTCGAAGCTTGAGGCAACTTTCAAGTCAATGCTCAGCCCAAGCCAGGGAGACTCCCAAGTCAAAGTCAAAGTCAAAGCAAATAACTCTCAAGCCAAGGCAAATAACTCTAAAGCCAAAGCAATCCAGGGTGAGGCCTAATTGAAAGACCCAAAACCTAAGTCAAGGCCTATCTTGACTTTCAAGGGGGATGGGGAGGCTTTCCTATAAATAGGCCCCAACCCCCTTGATTCGGTGGTTGGAAAAATCTATCCAAAAGGAGATAGAATTAAAGGATCATACACATTACATTTATAGAGATTGTACCCATACATTCAAATCAATATAAAAATTCAATCTTGTATCCACATTCCTGTCTAATTTATTTTAGACCTGAAATTTGTGTTTACAAATTTGTCACGTTCGATGGGACATCTCTACCTCTTATCTCTTTCTCCTAAAAGATCAAGACTTTGAAGTCTCAAAAAGCTTCATCTTCAAAGAAGACATGGCCACGAAGAACGTTGCCACGCAAGATTCGAAGAAGAAGAACACGAGATCTCTCTCTCGTAGATCCTGTGAGGCAAGCGTCACTTCTAGCAGGCGCGCTCACACAAGGAAGACCAGTAGTACGGCGAAAGCTGTTGCGCCGACCGTTTCTGGGCAAACTGCATGTGTCACCCTCATCCAAACTCTAAGACTCGAAGACCCAACAAAAGGCATCATCTAGGATGGATGAAATTCAAAACCTCCAGCTTCAATATTCAGTCTGCGAGGTTGAGCACTACTACAGCAGTAACTCTTCTTCGCCCTCACCAAAAAGGGCGCACATGTCAAAGACTGAAGTCGAGTCCTCTGAAACTATTGTTATGCCAGCCATGATGACAGGCACCACCACTCTGGAAGAGGAGATGGCTAATATGAAGGTCATCCTAGAAAAACTCACCAAGGAGAGCGTAGAAAAGAAAGTGTGTATCAAGCTTCTAGAAGAAAAGATTGCTAATGTGATCAGGAAGTTAGAAAAATGGCTAGCTCAATCTTCTTGAAAGGACTCAGAGAGTGAGGACTCTGGAAAAGTGTTAGTCCGCACTAAGGCTTCTGACAATGAGAAGCAAACAAAGAAAGGTGTTACGTCTAAAAATATCAAGTCCTCTGGATTAATGACTATTGAGCAAATTCAAGACTTGATAGCAAATGTTGTTAAGGAGCAGCTAGGTGAAGGTTCACGCAGAACTCACCTATACACCAAGTCTTACACCAAGAGGGTCGATGCTCTCTACATACGCCACGATTACCAGCCCCCTAAATTTGATGGGAAAGGTAACCCAAAACAGCATGTCGCACACTTCATTGAGACATACAACAATGTTGGGACTGACAATGACCTCATGGTGGAACAGTTCATCGGGATATTGAAAAGTATTGCCTTTTACTGGTATACCGAATTAGAGCCTGAGTCCATCGACAGTTGGGAACAAATGGAACATAAGTTCCTCAACAAGTTCTACAGTACTCAGCACACTGTCAGCATGACTGAGCTGACAAATACAAAATAATATAGAGATGAGCCAGTTCTGTACTACATTAACCGCTTGCGCGCACTTAGCTTTGAGTGCAAGGATCGACTGTCTGAAGTTTATGCCATTGAAATGTTCACCCAAGGCATTCATTGGGACTTATTGTACGTCCTACAAATAAGCAAGCCTAGGACTTTCCAAGAACCAGCAACCAAAGCATATGATATGGAGGTGACGATAGCTAGCCGTCATGGAAACTCCTTCTATTGTACCAAGTCAAAGAAGGACAAGGTTGAATTCAAGAAGAATGTTAAGTTCTCCAAGAACACGACCAAAGAAGCGATGCCTACCTCCATAAGTTAGCCAATTTGATTTACAGGAAAGCCCAAATTAGAGGACAAGAAGAGTCCGCCATTCACGGATACGACAAAGAAGCGTCCTACGTTGAAGGAGATTCAGGAGAAGAAATATCCATTCCCTGACTTAGACTTGTCAGGAAGGCCCGATGATTTTCTTGAAAATGGGGTTATCGAGCTTCCAGAGTCAAAACGCCCTGAAGAAGCTGGAAGGGTTATCGATCTAAAATATTGTCGGTATCATAGGGTGACTAGTCACCCTCTTGAAAAATGCATTACGCTTAAGGAGTGTATTATGCAATTTGTCAGGGATGAGAAAATAATATTGGATTCGGATGACACTACCGAGACAAATCATATTTCCACCCAATTGGAGTGTTCTTCATCGCCCTAGAAGCGAAAGCATACTCAATGTCATGGTAGAGTAGACACTGAATTGATTTCCTCCCATGGAGAGAAATTACTTATGATCCAATTCAGAAGTTTGGAGCCCGTTGTAGTTCCAATTGAATCCAGAGGACCTTTGACAGAGACTGATCTTTTTATGGACGTCTCTGATAAAGCTGATGATGATGATGAAGAGGGATGGACTCTTATCATTCACCGGAGGCCAAGGAAGCAAAACCAAGTGCAATCGCCACCTTTCTGCCACAGAAAGAGACAAGGAAGAAAGAAGAGCCCTCGTCATTCAAAAAGTAAAAAGAAGTCCAAGAACATCAACAGGTACGAAATTCTACCTATTGACCTCTTGGAGCAGGAGTCGCTTGTCCCTATCACACTTGAGGAGTTCTTCCCAATAGGCTTCTTTAAGAAAGTCACAGTCAACATGACCTCATGTTCTGAGCTCGAAGAAGAGGAAGATGAAGGAAGTTACAGACAAGAGAAGTCTCCTAAAATAGCTGACAAGACCTTGACTATCCTGGAGGCTTTGCTAGCTCGCATGGACTGGAGGCAAATCTTTTGTTTGCCCAACGAGAAGCACCAACATGTTGTTGTTGCTTTACAACACCCAAACTTTACGCTGACAAAGTCAAGGATGTGGGAGGATCAACAGAAAGTCATGTTCAGTGTGCCTCTTGTAACACAACAGTCACTTTCATCGACGATGACTTATTGTTGGGATCAAGCCTCACAATTGTCCTTTATTTCTGACTAGCTACATTGGGGAGCAGAAATTCAAGCACATTCTCATAGATGGAGGGTCAGCTGTCAACATCATGCCCAAGTCTACAATGAACGACCTAGGCATCACGGTGGAAGAACTTTCTAAGATTCGTACGATGATTCAAGGGTTCAACTTCGAGGGCCAGCGTGCAATCAGCATGATTCACATTGAACTGATAATGGGAGATCTATCAACAGCCTAAATCTTCCATGTAATCGACGCTAAGACTTCCTACAGGTTATTACTAGGGCGACCATGGCTTCATGAACATGGGATTGTGGCTTCCACTTTACACTAGTGCCTTAATTACTACCGAGATGGAGAGAAGAAAATAAATGGGGATGTTAAGCCATTCACTAAAGTTGATTCTCATTTTGCAGACACGAGATTCTTTGAGGAAGGTGCTGCACCTAAGGAAACTATGTCATCAACCATTTCTTCCATAGGCAAAGGTGGCGCAAAGAATGCCCCTCAAGCAAGAAAAGATGATGCTCCTAAGGAACGACTTGAGAAAGAAACAAGTAAGCAAGGCAACACCACTTCTCTTATTAAACAAGTTGCTAAACCAGCTGCTGCTTCATTGGGATCAATGCCACCAATTTTATGCTACATACATAAGTCTTGCCGTAAGGAGGGCAAATCTCCCTTTAGCGAGTGTACAAGAAGTAGCATCGAGACCAAAGTTATTAAGGATGATGGAGTTAGCATAACCACCCTAAAAGAGAGTGTAACAGGTCTAATCATTAAGATGTGGTAGGCTAAGGTAGGTAGGCCCCCTCTTTCGAGGTTTGTCATTTCTTCTAAAGAAGGCAATGTCTTGCTAAGTGTGCGGACTAAAGAGGGATTTGATCCCAACACATGCAAGCTTATAGACAGAGTTGGTTATGACTTTCAAAATCCATCTGTCTTAGGAAAGGTAGTCGAAGTCAAGCCTCATGGACTTACTGAAACTCAGAGAAAGATTCAAGAGTAGGGAGGTTCAGTCGGTGTCTCCAAAGTTGGATTGGGTTTCACGCCACTGTAGCTAGCCAAAATCTCTGGGTGAGGAAAGGACAAGAAGTTGTTGATTCAACACATCTTAACTAAAGAGGTAGATGAGAGTGAAGATGAAAGTGCTTCACCTAATCCAAAGCCCTCTGTGTTTGATAGGTTACAGTCGTCCACTTTGAAAAAAACGTCCATCAGTATTCACCCGTATGGGGAAGGGGAAAGACCGCCAAATCCTTGTTTTCAATAGGATCAAAGATGTTCCCCAGCCAAAGCGTTCAGTTTTTTCTAGAATAAAAACTGGTGAAAAGTCTTCAAGCACACGACTTTAGCAGGAGAAAAGTTTTGCGTTTAGCAGCTTGGGAGTGATAAATGAAGTTAAGAGCTCTATCCCTTCTTGTATGAAGCATTTCTCCAGTTTGGATGTTAAGACGGACGGTTCATTAAGAGTAAAGAGGTGTACTGTGGTCTTCACTAGTCAACAAAAGAACTCTAGCTTTAGCGAGGAGGCAGAGGAAGAAGAAGTTATTTCTTCCAATCATATCACAGTCCATAAATGTGATAACTTAGACTCAGAGATAGAGCTGGTAGAAACTCTTGAGACTTTCGAAGATGGGGGGCAGGCTACAGTTGATGAGTTGAAAGAGTTGAATCTTGGAACCAATGAAGAGCCTCATCCTATCTACGTAAGCTCATCACTTGCACCTGAAGAGGAAAATCAGTACTTGGAACTCTTGTCAAAGTACAAGGATGTATTTTCCTGGAGCTATAAAGAAATGCCTGGGTTGGATCCAAAGGTCACAGTCCACCGCCAGTCTATCAAAAGGGGTATGTCGCCTAAGAAGCAACCTCAGCGACGTTTTCGCTTAGAGTTGGTACCGAAAATTGAAAATGAGGTCAACAAACTCATAGAGGTAGGATTCATTCGCGAGGTTAAGCATGCAACATGGATCGCAAACATCGTGCCGTCCAGGAAGAAAAAAGGGCAACGTCATATTTGTGTGGACTTTCGAGATCTCAACGGCGCTTGTCCAAAAGATGATTTCCCGCTGCCTATCACAAAACTCATGATCGACTCAATTACAGGACATGAAGCATTGTCATTCATAGATTGTACCACGGGATATAATCAAAGTCTGATGGTGCCGGAAGAGAAGGATGCCACAGCTTTCCGCACACCTAAATGCATTTTGTGCTATAAGGTGATGCCCTTCGCACTTGAAACTGCAGGAGCAACTTACCAAAGGGCGATGCAAATAATTTTTGACGATATGCTCCACAAAATAGTCGAGTGCTATGTCGATGATTTGGCGGTCAAGTCCAAAAAGAGGACGAACCACATACAAGATCTTCGTCTGATCTTTGAGCAATTACGGAGATGTCAATTGAAGATGAATCCACTCAAGTGTGCGTTTGGTGTCACCTCTGGAAAGTTCTTGGGTTTCATCGTTTATAAAACAGAGGGATTGAGATTGACTAATCAAAGATCAAGGCAATCCAAGAAATGCCTGAGCCTAAGAATCTCAGGGAGCTTCACGAGTTTCAAGGTGGTTTGGCATGTATCCGAAGATTAATCTCAAATCTTGTAGGATGTTGCCATTCCTTCAGCCATCTTATGAAAAAGGGTGCACCATTTGAGTGAGACGAATTGTGTCGTACGACTTTCAAGAAAATAAAGGAGTATTTGTCCCATCCTCCGGTTTTGGAGACACCTATCCCTTGCAAGCCTCTCAAACTGTACATTCCAGCTCAAGAAAAATCCTTAAGAGCATTATGTGTACAGGAAAATGAGGAAGGAAAAGAATTCATCCTGTACTACTTAAGTCGTACGTTGGTGGGTGCTGAATTAAGTACTCCCCCATTGAAAAGATGTGCTTGTCGCTCATCTTCGCCATTCATAAACGCAGACACTACATGCAGGCCTATATAGTGCAAGTGGTATCCAAAGTTGATCCCATCAAGTGCATCTTGTCCAAGCCAATCTTAAATAGGTGATTGGCAAAATGGCCTGTAATCTTAAAGCAATACGACCTTGTCTATGTACCATAAAGAGCGGTTAAGGGGCAAGCGTTGACATATTTCTTAGCAGATCATCTAATTCCCAATGAGTTGGAGCTAAATGATGATTTCTCAGGGGAAGATGTGTTATTCATCGATATCCTTCCTCCCTGGGAAATGTATTTTGATGGAGCAGCAAGGCGAGATGACACTAGTGCAAGAGTGGTTTTCGTCTCTCCTGAAAAGCACATTCTCTCGTATTCATTTGTGCTTACACAGTTATGCTCTAAAAATGTGGCAGAGTACCAAGCGCTCAGCTTAGGTCTTCAAATGGCTATTGAGATGGGGATTAGAGACCTCAACATATATGGTGACTTATAGTTGGTCATCAATCAACTACTGGATGAGTACGAGGTTAGGAAAGAAGATATTGTCCTGTATCATAAGCATGCATTACAACTGCTAAACAAGTTGGACATAGTCAAGTTAGAGCACGTGCCAAGGAGTGTCAACAAGATGGCTGACGCACTTGCAAGCTTTGTAGCCACTTTGGCACTAGGGGTAGAAGAAGAAATTACTATTCCAGTATGTAGCCGCTGGGTTGTTCCGCCCGATGATGAAGACTCAAAGGAAGACGTCAACATGATCTGTGTACTTGAAATAGATGCATAGAAGATTGGCGTCAACCTATAATTGAGTACTTAGGGCATTCAAAACTTCCTAGTGACCCAAGGCATAAGAAGGAAATACAGCAGAGAGCTTCGGGCTTTCTTTACTTCAACGGAATGCTCTATTGACGCTCTTTTTTTGGCCTTTGGTTACGATGCTTGGATATGGAAAAAGCAAAGCAAGCGATGGCGGAAGCTCATTCAAGAGTGTGTGGAGCACACCAATCAGGGCCTAGGCTACATGATCGCATTAAGAGAATGGGTTATTATTGGCCCACTATGGTGCAAGATTGCATAAATTATGCAAAGAGGTGTGATGCTTGCCAGTTCCATGCCAACTTCACACATCAACCTACAGAACCTCTTCACCCAACAGTTGCATCTTGGCCTTTAGAGGTATAGGGGCTTGATGTCATTGGACCAATCACATCTAAATCGTTTGTTGGTCACTCCTGCATCTTGGCTGCCACTGATTACTTCTCCAAATGGACGAAAGCAGTTCCACTAAAGCAGATCAAAACAGAAAATGTGGTCAACTTCATAAGGACACACATTACCTATTCGATATGGCGTGTCGAGGTACATTATCACCGATAATGGTAAGCCCTTCATCAACTGCCTGATGACTAGCCTGTGCAAGAAGTTTAAATTTTCCCAACACAAGTCTTCCATATACAATGCCCCTGCAAACGGCCTGGCAGAAGCCTTTAATAAAACACTTTGGAACTTACTCAAAAAAGTTGTCACAAAGTCTATAAGGGATTGGCATGAAAGACTAGGGGAGGCTCTTTGGGTATACTGAACTACATATAAGACGCCAACGCAGTCAACCCCCTTCGCTTTAGTGTATGGAGTTGAAGTCGTTCTACCATTGGAGTTCTAAATTCCATCACTCCGTATCGCCATACGAAAGACGAAAATCACAATCTTCGCTTAGCTGAGTTGGAGGTCCTTGATGAGAGAAGACTTCAGGCACAACAGAAGCTAGAATGCTACCAAGCTCGTCTATCAAAAGCTTTCAACAAAAAGGTTCGGCCGCGTTCGTTTCAAGTTGAGTGTAACGGTCCGAACCTGAAATTCATACTAATTATCTTAAATTACCTTAATCATAAATCAAATTAAGTTAGACGCCGCATTTCAGTTTAGCACTTTGTATGCGTACATGTATTTGTGTAATTGCAGGTTGAAACGGCGAAATGGCCTTAAAACGAATTTCATTACACACCCAAATAACCCATTCGTATATGAATAAAGATTGGAACGATAACTAAATAAGATTGCCTAATTATTACCAGATGGGTAAATTCAGAAAAAAAAATTGTTCAAATTATTAAATGAGTGATTTTAGGAAAAAATGTATATAATAAGTACATATATATACATATATGTAAGAATAAATGTAGCAATAATGCAACCGTAATAATAAGTTAAGTGTGTGTGTGTGTGTGTGTGTGTATATATATATATATATATATATATGTATATATATGTATATACATATGTATATGTATGTATATACATATGTATATATATGTATATACATATGTATATATATATATATAAGGAATACTAATTTAAAATGAAAATGTCTTCTTTCAAATTTTACATCCAACGAATGTACAATTTAATTCACTTATTTTAGCCCATAAATATTAATCCATGTGTGTGTGTGTGTGTGTGTGTGTCTATATATATATATATATATATATATATATATATATATATATATGTGTGTGTGTGTGTGTGTGTGTGTGTGTGTGTGTGTGTGTGTGTGTGTGTGTGTGTGTGTGTGTGTATGTAATGAATAAAAATAGAATAAAACAAAAAATAAAAGAAGATGACAAGGATCAAGTGGAAAAATCTAGAAATCAAGCTACGGTAATAAAACAACCCCGCTATCTGGATAAACAACAAAAGGAAGTTAGGGGAGAGGTAATAAAAAGGCATTTCCTAAAATTAGAACCCCACAATTTTTTTTCCCATCTCTGACCCAGCAAACCCCCCTCCCCCTTGCTCTGTTTTCTACCCTGCGCAAACAACCCATGTTGCCATCCTCTAGTAGAACACCGGCCAGCCGTGCGCCATCGACTAGCCGTCGGTCCCCCGTCCGCCGGCCACCATCCACCATCCACCGGCACCACCATCTCCCTCTCCTTGCTCTTACTCTAATTTGGTGTGAGCAGGTGAAAACCCTAGCCTCTCCTAATTTGGGTTTTGATTGTTTGTGATTCAATTTTTGTACATGATGACATATTTAGTTTGAATGACTATTAAATTGTAGTTTTCTTGAGTTTTGGTTGTGAAATCAATTGGATGAAGTGAGGTTGGAGATGAACATGATATTAAGGATGTGATGTTGGGTGTAAAGATTTAGCTTGATTATGTTATTTTTATGATGTTGAGATTAATTTTAATGCATACTTGAATGAGATTAAGGAGAAATATATGTTGGATGGGTGAATTGTGGTCATGAGCTTGATGGGTTAGGGTTTATGCCTTTAATTAAGTTTAAATTAATTACGTTGAGTTATTAGTGTTTAAATGAGTTAAGCGATGATTAAATATAAGGTTAATATATGTAAGCATACCATGAACCTAGTGGCCAAGTGAAGATGGTGGAGTAGAGGAAGGAAAAGAGATGAAACAATGTTGATGGTTGCAATTCTTAGGCCAAAGGTGAAGTTTAATTAAATTACAAAACTTAAGGTATTAAAGGAGTGATGATTTTGGCAAGGGATATCAAGGATTTTTAGTTGATATGGAATACTGGCTTACTACAGGAATAATGAAGTTCTAATTAATAAAAATTTGGTTTAAAAAAGGGGATGACTAGGAGATTGGGTGAAAGAATGGAGGGAGATGAGGCTGGAATTAATTAGAGTGGATTTTTATTAGCGTCACTTTGGGCTTAAATCTAGAGCTTAAAAAGAGACAAATATGCAACTCGATTGTAGTTAGGATGTAACCAAGCATTCGCGGAATTGACTTTCACACTGTACCCGAGACCAAGCTCACGGCGTCACTAAACCAAGTCATGAAGTAACCCAACAAAAATTGGCTGACGGCTAAAAATGGTATGCTACTAAAAAGCTAGTAACGATTAAGATAATAACGCTCATTGTAAGGAAATAACCATGATTCTAATAATACACTACTAACAATAGCGTTATATCAACATGTGTGACAAAGTTTTCATAAACTAATAATAATAATGACCATGGTGATCATGATAGTAGTAGTAGTAGTAGTAGTAGTAGTAGTAGTAGTAGTAGTAGTAGTAGTAGTAGTAGTAGTAGTAGTAGTA
>JACYFF010031958.1:58152508-58176764 GCA_017589665.1 Selenicereus undatus
ATAATAATAATAATAATAATAATAATAATAATAATAATAATAATAATCAAGGACGACGTTAATCCTAACAATCGAGACAAAGTAAACAATATTAACAAGCCTATAATAACATAACAACTCAAATGGTGGTGACGATAACGTCGATATTAATAAACACAAGTCGAGTCATACCATTACACTGTTATAACATCCAAATAAACAAGTGATGGCAGTAATCAAGAGGAGAATGAAAACAAAAATAAACTAAAACCAAATTAAGCTAATAATAATTGTTGAGCTAATAATAAAAAAAGAGGCGGAGGAAATTTAAATTATTCATTAAGTCAGGAAATTTAATAAAATTTCTTAATCCTATCCTAATTGTAAAATTATATATTTGAAGCAGAAGCATGGCCACCTCTGTCGCTTCAAGCTACCAACAAACAATTTTCACTAAAAAGGAGAGAGATTTTCAAAGATCAGGTACGTATATTGTTTGTACTCTTCGAAAACTCATATGTTTTTCAAACTATACAAAAACAATATCATGTTCATATAATTAATCATTTGACGCAATGTTTTGTCACTAAGCTACCCTCCTCGCTGCAACTCAGGCTTCCCGATCGGCGTGGGAGGTGCGCACCTATCTCAAGATCGCTTCAGATGTCAACAGGGGTCCCTTTCCAGGTAAAATTGGCAAATCAATTTAACTTACATATTCTCTTTCTTTTGTTTGCAAAGCAAAAATGTTCTAAAATACGGGTGCCCAACTAATTAAATCCAAAGCTTATTTTACTGCACCAGGATGTACGTGCTGAGTTTCGACTCATTATTCGAATGTTTTTATGTTTCTGTTTTAGGTAAGAGATCAGTGAATAGTTCCTCTCCTGGTAGGCCAGAAGGTAGTAAGAAAAGAGCAAGAGTTGCAGTCTTGCTGAACGTTAGCTAGCCAAGCGCTCATAGTGATGTATAGGTTAGCACCCTGAGGGGTTGCGAAATGCCTTTCCTTTGGGACATTAGGATGGTTAGTGCCTGGTAATGGTACGCTAAGTTATCAAGCATACTATAAGTAAGCAAATTGTCGAATGTATGTTTGTTTCCAATGTTTGGTGAATCAGGTGATGATGTAGATAACACAATATTACAGTAATTTCAGGTAGCCCTGTTCCGTCACAGAACGGTGGTAATGCCTCCAATCAAAAGACTTCCACTGCAAAATCATTAGTAAATAAGTGATTAATTAAGAGTAATCAGATATTAGGAATTGGAGGAGTTACAGTTGTGGTTTCAAAGCCCAGTTAGCAAATCACTGTGAGTAGTAGGACGTTCAAGAGTTAGGTTATGAGGATTCAGACATAGATATGATTTATGCTAGCAGTGACACGGGCGAGGAGGATGACGATTCCTCTGGCTCTGATTACGATCTGTCTCAGGATCGTTAGAGTTGGCCTCGCTCACTTGATGTTTTAGGCTTTGATTTTTGGATTTATATATGTATATGCAATACAATTGGTGATGGTGATTTTTTTTTTGTGCATTGCCTGTATATATGATGTATATAGGCAAGCTAGCCTAACCAGGTGTGGGGATGTAGTCCACCTTTTCTTCTTAGGTTTGGGGTGGATTTGACTTGGTAGATGACTCAAGTTAGTAGGGTGACCTTATATATATGTATATGCAATGAGAGTAATGTTCAAGTTGAATAGTGCTTTGATTTTGAATGATTACTGCTATATCATAATGACATGCAAATTTAGACAATAAACTTTATTCATGTGATTCAGAATGTCAAAGTCTATAGACAATAATTTGAATAGCAATGAAGGTCAGACTCAGGGGTCGGGCAACTAAGCAACCGAAAACCCCCATCAAAACCCTAATGGAGGTCCAGCAGTAGTTCTGGAAGTATCTAATAAAGTGGAGGGTCTGGATTACAGGAAAAATTTAGTAGTTGAGTTAATCAAGAGGATTCCCCTTGTATTCCCTGTACCTTCAGAAAATCTCCCCAAAATCTGATAAATTAGCTGATAGGGTAGCTGGATGCAACCCTAAGGTTTATGATGGGAAACTTGTTCCTGTAGAGCTGGAAGACTAGATTAGGAAAATAGAAAAGATATTTATAGTAGTTGAGGTACTTGAGGAGAAAAAGGTGAACATATGGACTTTCTATTTAGCTGGTGAAACAGATATTTGGTGGAGCATGTTAAAGGATAAGGTACAAGGACCTGGGCTTACCTGGGCTAAGTTTCTTGAGGAGCTTAGGGCTAAGTTTTATCCAATCATAGTTCAATGACATAGGGAGAAGGAATTCATGGAGTTAAACATGAGTGGTAATATGATGGTGATGTAATATATGAGTAAATCCACTGAGTTGTCAAGATTTGCTCTAGACTTTGTGACATTTGAAGCACTGAAAATGAGAAACTTTGAGGAAGGTCTCACTTTTTGTATTCAAAACAAATTAGTGGGTCAACCAATTCAAACTTATCAGGAGTTGTACGAAAGAGCTGCTGAGGTGGAATGGGCGAAGGGTGAGTTAAGGGCTTTGAACCCGGGAAATCAGAAGAGGAAGTCCAACGATCGTGGCACATCAAGCGAGAGTGTAACTCAGATGAAACTTGCTACTGGCCCTAATAAGAGTAGTCCAGCGGCTTCAATAGAAGCTTGCGCCAAGAATGGCCGGATAAACCATACTACAACCGAGTGCCATGTATAACAAATGCAAGTGGTATGGAAGCCCCGAACATTCGATTGCCACTAACCCTAGAAGACAAAAGGCCGTAGAAAAGGGAGTTGTAAGGCTTGTACCACCACCACGTCAGGGAACCCTGCCCTTTAAATCCTTAACGGCAGGACGAGCTTACGTAATAAGCAAGAAGGAAACTACAGTTTATAGAAAGTGGTTGTCACTGGAACCCTTTTTTTTAAAATTTAAAACCATTTTGTGTTTTGTTTGAATCGGGTGCTATTCATTCATTTATAGCTACCCGAGTTGTATTGCAATTGAATTTGGAAAAAGATAAAGAGTGGCCGAACTATAAAATGAGTAAGCCAAACGGCCAAGTGATAGATTGTCCTGTTCTTTATAAACATGTTCCTATTGTGATTGCTGAGCTTGAGTTCCCTGGGGAGTTGATTCAGTCTAATATGTCATAATTTGATATAATGTTGGGAATATATTGGTTTACTGTACATGGGGAAACCATAGCTTGTAGAGATCTTTAGGTCACTCTAAAGAACCAAGAGGGTTAAGAACTGTGTTTCTACGGTGGAAGATTTGCGAAAGAGTATCCCATAATTTCAATTATGAAGGTAACTAAATTGTTTAGGCAAGGGTGCATGGGCTATTTGTGTTATGCTACTGAAGTTAAGGATGAGAAAATGAAAATAGAAAATATCCTGGTAGTCTGTGAATTTCCTGATGTTTCCCCTAAGGAGTTGCAGGGTCTACCTCCTTAAAGAGAGATTGATTTTGTGATTAAGCTAATTCCTGGTGCACAACCTATTTCAAAAGCCCCATATAGGATGGCCCCAATAGAGCTCAAAGAATTGAAAACCCAACTGAACGAGCTACTGTAAAAAAAAAAAAGGGTTTATCAGACCAAGTATTTCACCCTGGAGAGCCCCAGTTTTGTTTGTGGAGAAAAAGGATGGAAGCTTAAGATTGTGTATAGATTGTAGGGAGCTAAACAAGATTATCACTAAGAGCAAGTGTCCTTTACCCCGATTTGTGTGATCAATTACAATGACCTGGAGTGTTTTCAAAGATCGATTTGAGGCTGGTTACCATCAACCTAGGATTAAGCCAGAAGGCATCCCTAAATAGCCTTCAGGAATAGATATGGTCATTATGAGTTTATAGTGATACCTTTTGGACTTACCAATACCCCTGTTTCATTTATGGATATGATGAATAGAGTTTTCCGTCCTTATTTGGACAAATTTGTGGTGGTTTTCATAGATGACATTCTAATATAGTCTAAGGACAAAGAGGAGCATGCTAATAATTTGAGGACTGTATTGCAAACCTTGAGGGAACACTAGTTATATACTAAGCTTAAAAGGTGTGAGTTTTGGTTAACTGAAGTGACACTTTGGGACATGTAGTTTCTAAGTAAGAAATCAAAGTTGACCTTAGAAGATAAAGATGGTCACTGTATGGCTAGACCCACTAATGTGACAAAAGTAAGGAGTTTCTTTGATTTAGCAGGATACTACAGGAGATTCGTGAAAGATTTTTCAAGAATAGTATTCCCACTGACCAACTTACTAAACAAAACGACCACATTTGAGTGGTTTGACAAGTACGAGGAGGTCAGACCTGGAAAAACTAACCCGATACGTGAAACTCAAAGCGAACAACCCGACCCCATACCCGACCCGACACCCGAAATATGCTCTTCTGAAAGTGGACTCGAAACCCGAATTGACCTGAACCGAACCATATTCGACTAGAAACTTTATACAAAGTTGCTTGTTTTAGCATGACTAGTGTATTTGACCAAAAATTGATTGATCTGAAATCAACCTGACTCGAACCACACTCGACCCAAATCGAAGTGACCCGAAATGTCACTTAACCCGAACATGACCCGACCCGAACTTGACTCGACCCGTACCCAAACTGAATGACCCATTTGCCTGGTCTAAAGGAGGCATTTCAAGAACTAAAGAGACGCTTAACAACACTCCTATAATTACCTTGCCCATAGAAGGAAAAGAGTACGCTATTTACAGTGGTGCTTCTAAGAACGGGTTAGGTTGTGTACAGATGCATGACGACAAAGTAATAGCCTATGCCTCTAGGAAACTTAAGCCTTATGAATAGAATTTGAGTTAGTTGCGGTAGTTTTTGCCTTAAAAATCTGACAACACTATTTGTATAGGGTGTCGTGCAAGATTTACACTAACCACCATAGCCTAATGTACATTTGTACTCAGAAAGAGATTAACGTAAGGCAATGATGATGGTTGGAATTGCTTAAGGATTATGATATGCAAATCCAATATTATTATGGAATGTGAATGAGATAGCAGATACACTCAGTAGGAAAACCCAACGTGGTTTAAACACAATGATAAATGCCCAATCGGACATTCCAAAGGACCTTGAAAACATATTGAACTTGTGTTACCAGGGTATATAGATGAGCTTTTGTCCGTGTTAGAGGTGCAACCTCTCATAATAGAAGAAATTAAGGCAAGTCAAAATGATGATGCCAAGCTAGAGAAGCTTAAACTGAATGTCACATAGAGGAAAGCTGTAACCCCCAAATTAAACATGTTTTGCTGTTGGTATTTTCCTTAATAATCCCACAATTATAATATGATAAACCCAATGATAGGGGCATTACCGCTGTCCAAAAGGACAAGACTTGAAACATGAGTGTTATAATAACACAGTTAAGCATAACCTCAACCATAAACATTCACACATGATCATCCATTCACAATCAAGTGTTAACCAGTGTAAGGTTTATAAACCATAGTAAGATAATTCACTATGTAATCTACATCCTCATAAATCGAAGAATTCAAATACAGCTTTAAATTATGCATATGCTGTATCACCACTGATTCATATAGATGTCCTTGCTCAACTTATTCTCTTCCGCTGCTTTGCTAGCATGAGGGAAATTATCTGAGCATTTGCATAAAACAAAACATGAAAAACATTTCGAACTGTGAGCCGAAGTTCAGTACATGCATTCCTGAATTGTTAAATTATCATTGAAACACTGGTTGGGCCCGCTTTGCAATTCATTTTAAGTTAAAGCAGTGAATGAGATAAATGTAAAACTGCATTGCTAGTTATTATCTGATAGTGAACCCCTTGATACTATTACGATCTATGGATAGGTGTACACCTGCCAAGCCGATCGGGGACCTGGCTTAAAGCTGCGCGGGTAACTGAAGGGCGAATGTCCTATAGATGATAACTAACGGGGTCACTAATTAAATGATAAATCACCGTGTAAATTGATTCATTGATATACTTACCAAACATGATACTTTGATAAATGAAATCTGATTTCTAAAGATACAGGCAATGATGTACCTGAAGTCTTTAAAATGATATTTCACTTCATAATACTTATGTACAATGAAAACGATAGACTAGGCCCCGATTCTGCTAAAGAAATGTAATTACAGGTAAATGTAGTTAGTAAACTATGTTAACTGACATAATTTATAACTTTAATGGAAATTGATTAATTAAAAAGGCTTCTACAATTCCAATAATTCAATATAAGGTAAGTTAAACCAAGATGATCTAAAAAATAAATCAGTTAGAGTTATTGAACTTGAAATACAACAAATTGAAACAAAATAGATCACATTGGAATGATTGAGTTGATAATGAAAATATTTTAATTGAAATAAATGAAATATGGGTTTTCTGATATTTCTGAAATGGATAATAGAATGTGTAATGATTCCAAATGGATAGTATAAGGTTTAATGCCATGAGGGGTGTTGTGAGGTTCATAAAAAGCTCAAATAACCTCAATTTTATTCGTTAAATACTGATTTCTTTCTTCATATAATACCATTTGATGGTCTACTTTAGAAAATCCATATATTTCACTCCCGACCTCCGATTGAGATATAAAGCCCCAATATGAAAAGCTCATAATGTCCAATAAAACTTTCATTCAGGACACCAAGTATGATTCCCATAGTAAGGTCCCTAAAATTAGGGTAGAACACAAACGTGCACAATTTCAGTCCAATCTGCGCAGTCGTAGGAAAATGACGATAACTTTCTCCACAGAACTCAGATTAAGGCGATTCAAAAGGTATTTGAAAGATAACTCATTGATCTATCCACACACAAAAAATCATACTTTTTCAATGGCCCAATCAATACTAGGTTTTTCGTAAAGTCTCCTGTTCAAATATGCTCCCAGTTTCGATGCACTCTGCGCAGTCTTCAGTAAATTGGTCATAACTTAGTCCACACAACTCACAATTGAGTAATTCCAAAGCCTATTGAAATATAACGTATTGAGGTATATTCACATCAAAAATCACAATTTTACCATGTCCCACGAAGTACCAGTTTATTCCTAAACTCACCCCTGTTTTGGGGTCTTTTTACAGCATAACAGCCTATATTGCAATCTTTTCTTGAAATAAACCCCCACTAAAATCACTCTTTAGCTCATCCAAATCCCTGCCAACATTACCATAATCATTTATGATGATAAATATTACCAAATCAAATACAAAATGATCCAAATCCATCACTTTAAACTTAAACTATAGCATGATCATGAACAATCTCAACTCTCACATGCTTTTATGCTTAATCAACACTTAAACACTTCAAAGATAGCTCTTATTATTATCAAAATGGCATGATCAACAATAAAAACCAACAAAAACAAGATTAGGAATCAAAAATCAGCATGATAGGGATTGGGGTTTACTCACTTGATGCTTGAAAAAGAAGGTGTGAATGATGTGGCTGGTGACTGATCTGGTGGTGGGCTGGTGGCTGTCCTAGTGGCTGACTGGCGGTAGTTGGTGGTGGCGGTAGCCACCAGCAGTAGGTGCAAGTGGCCAGGTCTGGCCATGGGGGTAGGGAAAAGAAAGGGAGAAGTAAAAGAAGAGAAATGAGACTTAGCCTTTGCTTGATCTTTGTGATGTCATTTTTACTTGGTTGAAAACCCTTTAAGAATACTTGGATGGGATTCAACCTCCAAAATAATATCTTTTGCTAATTATAATTAGAGATTAATAGTGGTAATTAGCTAAACAAATAGATGAGGAACTTGTTGGGCCGAAATCGGCCTTAAATGAACTCGAGTTCGAAAAAAAATATCAAACTGGGTGCGATTAATTTAATTTTTTTTTTTGCAAAGCTCGAAATTAAATGTGATATCATGAAAAATAATTTAATCTTTCAAATTATAATTATCGAGGCCTACTATCAATTTTTTCGAAATTAATACGATAAATGAAACTTGAATTGCAAAATGGGGCCCAAAATTGAATTCTCCCAACCGGGATGATTAACTGAGATAAATAAATGCAAAAAATTAATAATACAACTTAATTAAATAAATAAACATAATTTAGGGTTGGGCTATTACAGAAGCTCCTAGTTTCATAATGCATGAGGATGGAACTTTGAGGTTTCAAAACAGACTGGGTATACCCAACAAGGAGGAGTTGAAGAGAAATATCTTGGAGAAAGCCCATAATAATCGCCACTTAGTGCACCCAAGAGGAACAAAATTGTACACAGATTTGAGGCAATTCTTTTGGTGGGATAACATGAAGAGAGATATTGCAGAGTATGTAAATAAATGTCTAACGTGTCAAAGGATGAAAGCTGAACATCAGCGTTCAGTAGGCGAATTGAGACCCTTAGAGATTCATACCTGGAAGTGGGATTCAATCTCAATGAATTTTATTATAGGGTTGCCCCTTTTTGCTTCAAAGAAGAATGCCACTTGGATTATTGTGGACAAACTCATCAAATCTGCCCATTTTATACCCATTTATGACACTTGGGGTGTAGAGAAATTAGCATAGTTGTATGTCAAAGAAATAGTTCAATTACATGGTATATACCAAAGGACATAGTATCTAACAAAGACCAAAGATTTCAAGCCTATTTCTGAGGAGCTCTGTAGAAAGCTTTTGGAACCAAGTTAGCTTTTAGTAGTTCATATCACCTTGAGGCCAATAGGCAAATTGAGAGAGTTAATCAAATCCTGAAAGATATACTTAGAGCTTGTGTGCTTAACTTTCAGGGAAACTGGGAAGATTATTTACCATTAGTAGAATTTTCTTACAATAACAGCTATCAATTCACCATTAAAATGGCTCCTTTTGAAGCATTATATCGGAGGAAATGCAAAACACCCCTGTGTTGGAGTGAGCTTGATGAAGCACTAACCATAGGACCTGAATTGATCCAAGAAACCATTGAGATGATAACGAGAATTCAAGAACATATCAAAGTGGCTCAAAGCCGACAGAAAAGCTATGCGAGTAAATGGAGGAGACTATTAGAGATCCAAGTGGGAGATAAAGTGTTCTTGAAGGTATCCCCAATTAAAGGAGTAAGAAGATTTAATATCGGGGGTAAACTAAGCCCTAGATATATTGAGCCTTATGAAATTGTTAAGAAGTTAAATTCTGTGGCTTACAGGTTGGATTTACCAGGCTTGAGCATATGCACAACGTGTCTCACATTTCACAGCTTAAAAAGTATGTTTTAGATCCAAATCAAGTTATAATAATAGAACCCGTAAAGGTCGCTGAGAATCTAATGCACGAGGAGCGTCCTGAACAAATATTATACTGCAGATCAAACAAATACGAAACAAAAGCATTCCTCTAGTAAAGGTCGTGTGTGCTAACCATACTTCATTTGATGCTACATGGGAAATTGAGGAGGGCATGAGAAGCAAATACCCATACTTATTTGAGGTACTGACCTGGTTTCTTCCAAACTCGCAAGTTTCAAGGACGAAACTTATTTTAAGGGGAGAAGGCCGTAACATCTCTAACCTAGAATTCATACTAATTATCTCGAATTACCTTAATCATAAATCAAATTAAGTTGGGCGTCGCATTTCAGTTCAACATTTTATATTGTACATGTATTTGTGTAATTGCAGGTTGGAACGACAAAGTGACCTTAAAACGAATTTCATTACACACCCAAATAACCCATTCGTATATTAATAAAGATTGAAACGATAACTAAATAAGATTGCGTAATTATTACTAGATGGGTAAATTTAGAAAAAAAATTTGCCAAATTATTAAATGAGTTATTTTAGAAAAAAATGTATATAATAAGAACATATATATACATATATATATATATATGAGTAACATAGCAATAGTGCAACTGTAGTAATAAGTTAAGTGTATGTGTGTGTGTGTGTGTGTGTGTGTGTGTGTGTGTGTGTATATATATATATATATATATATATATATATATATATATATATATATATAAGATTAAGGAGTAGTAATTTAAAATGAAAATGTCTTCTTTCAAATTTTACATCCAAAGAATATACAATTTAATTAACTTATTTTAGCCCATAAATATTAATCCATATGTATATATATGTGTATATGTAACGAATAAAAATAGAACAAAACAAAAAGTAAAAGAAGATGACAAGGATCAAGTGGAAAAATCTAAAAATTAAGCTAAGGTAATAAAGCAACCCCACTATCTAGATAACTAACTCAAGGAAGTTAGGGGAGGGCTAATAAAAAAGGCATTTCCTATAACTAAAACCCCACTATTTTTTTTCCCATCTCTGACCCGGCAAACCCCCCTCCCCCTTGCTCTGTTTTCTGCCCTGGGCCAACAGCCCACATTACCATCCTCTGGCAGAACACCGGCCAGCCGTGCTGTCGTCCACTCGTCGCTAGTTGCCCGTCCGCCGGCTACCATCCACTGGCACCACCATCTCCCTCTCCTTGCTCTTGCTTCAATTTGGTGTAAGAACGTGAAAACCCTAACTTCTCCTAATTTGGGTTTTGATTCTTTGTGATTCAATTTTTGTAGATGATGATATATTTAGTTTGAACGACTATTAAATTGTAGTTGTCTTGAATTTTGGTTGTGAAATCAATTGGATGAAGTGAGGTTGGAGACAAACATGATATTGAGGACGTGATGTTGAGTGTAAAGATTTAGCTTGATTATGTTATTTTTATGATGTTGAGATTAATTTTTATGCATACTTGAATGAGATTAAGGAGAAATATATGTTGGATGGGTGAGTTGTGGTCATGAGCTTGATGGGTTAGGGTTTATGCCTTGAATTAAGTTTAAATTAATTATATTGAGTTATTAGTGTTTAAACGAGTTAAGTGATGATTACATAGATATATTTATGTGTATATATGTATACATGTATAAGGTTAATGTGTAAGCATACCATGAACCTAGTGGCCAAGTGAAGATGGTGGAGTAGAGGAAGGAAAAGAGATGAAATAATGTTGATGGTTGCACTTCTTTGGCCAAAAGTGAAGTTTAATTAAATTACAAAACTTCGGGTATTAAAGAAGTGATGATTTTGGCTAGGGATATCAAGGATTTTTAGTTAATATGGAATAGTGGCTTAATGCAGAAATAATGAAGTTCTGATTAATAAAAAGTCGGTTTAAAAAAGGGGATGACCAGGAGATTGGGTGAAAGAATGAAGGGAGATTGGGTTGGACTTAATTAGTGTGGATTTTTATTAGCGTCACTTTGGGCTTAAATCGAGAGCTTAAAAAGAGACAAATATGCAACTCGATTGTAGTAAGGATGTAACCAAGCATTCGCGGAATTGACTTTCATACTTGCACCCGAGACTAAGCTCACGACATCACTAAACCAAGTCATGAACTGACCCAACAAAAATTGGTCGGCAACTAAAAATGGTATGCTATTAAAAAGTTATTAACGATTAAGATAATAACGCTCATTGTAAGGAAATAACCATGATTCTAATAATACACTACTAACAATAGCGTTATATCAACAAGTGTGACAAAGTGTAATAAACTACTAGTAGTAGTAGTAGTAGTAGTAGTAGTAGTAGTATTAGTAGTAGTAGTAGTAGTAGTAGTAGTAGTAGTAATAATAATAATCAAGGACGACGTTAATCATAGCAATTGAGACAAAGTAAACGATATTAACAAGCTTATACTAACATAACAATTCAAATGGTGGTGATGATAACATCGATATTAATAAACACATGTCGAGTCATACCATTACGCTGTTATAACATCCAATTAAACAAGTGTTAGCTATAATGAAGAGGAGAATGAAAACTAAAATAAACTAAAACCAAATTAAGTTAAAAATAATTGTTACGTTAATAATAAAAAAGGAGGTCGAGCGAATTTCAATTATTCATTAAGTTAGGAAATTTGACAAATTTTCTTAATCTTGTCCTAATCGTAAAAATTACATATTTGAAGCAGAAGTACGATCACCTCTATCACTTCAAGCTGCTAGTAAATAATTTTCACTAAAAAGGAGAGATACTTTTAAGGACTAGGTATGTACATTGCCCGTACTCTTCGAAAACTTACATGTTTCTCAAACTATACAAAACAATATCATGTTCATATAATGAATCATTTGACACAATGTTTTGTCACCTAAGCAAGTGGCCCCATTAATTATCAATCATCAGGGCTCATGCCGTTCGATTTACCAGCATGGCTGCAACTCAGGCTTCCTAATCGGCATGGGAGGCGTGCACCTATCACTAGATCGCTTCAGACGTCAACAGGGGTCCTCTTCTAGATAATAATCGGCAAATCAATTTTGCTTGCATATTCTCTTTCTCATGTTTGCAAAACAAAAATGTTATGAAATGCGGGCGTCCAACTAATTAAATCCAAAGCTTATTTTACTGCACCGGAATGTACGTGTTGAGCTTCGATTCATTATTCGACTGTTTTTATTTTTTTTTGTTTTAGGTAGTTCCCATCCTGGCAATCCAGAAGGTAGTGAGAAATGAGCAAGAGTTGCAGTCTTGCAAAACGTTAGCTGGCTAAGCGCTCACAATGATTTATAGGCTAGCACCCTGAGGGCTTGCGAAATGTATATGCTTTGGGACATTGAGATGGTTGGTGCCTGGTATTGGTACGCTAAATTATCAAGCATACTATAAGTTAAACAAGTCGTCGAATGTATGTTTGTTTCCAATGTTTGGTGAATCAGGTGATGATGTGGATAACACTATGTTACAAGTAATTTCAAGTAGCCTTGTTCCATCACGGAATGACGGTAATGCCTCCAATCAAAATACTTCCACTGCAAATCATTAGTAAATAAGTGATTAAGTTAGAGTAATTAGACATTGGGAATTGGGGGCGTTATATTAGGGATCAGGTGCCTTCACTGAAGAGGCCAATCATCATGACCCACACGACATGAAGCAAATTCACAGCGAAATGGGAAGGACCTTGTTGTCTGTGAGGTATACTCAAATGGTACCCACAAGATAGTAGATGGACAGAGGTTCGGGTAGGACCCATAAACGGCAAGTTCTTGAAGCACTATTATCCTTAAAATAGGATGTTGCAAGTTTTTGAGGCGCTATTATCCTTAAAATAGGATGTTGTAATGCTCCTAAATAAGAGTCCAAATTGCTCGTTGTTTCAAGTTAAAATCTTTGTAATACTTCTGGTCCCCAAGAGTATAAATTAGGCAATCGAAAAGTTGTTCTTAGTATCTATTTGATCTTGAGGAAAAAAAAAAGAGTAAAGTGGATCAGAATCACAAGATTTGACTCAACTCCGTTTTCTCTCCCATATTATGTGCATTGTATGTAAACCTGGTAAATGGATCATTTTTGGGTTAAATACAGGTTAGGTAAGTTCGGATAATTAGGATTACATTTCGGGTCAAATGAAAATTTTGTTCGGACCAAATAATTTTTGGTTTAGGTTGAATTTAGGTCAATTGATATTTGGTTTAATAAAATTATATTGTAAAAATAAGCAATTATGTTCTAAATTTTGCATTGAATTCGATTAGGTTTTGGACATTTTATGTCGCAGGAAAACATGTTTCGAATATCAAATGGGGTATGAATATAAGTCAATCAAGTTGAGTTTTGGTTCTTGCAATTGTTGTGTGAGGTGTAATTGTATGAGCATGTTCTTTTCCGCGAATAGGATGTAGCTATAAGTTGTAAGAAAATATAAGAAGTTACAGGAAGCTGTGGGAAGCTGTAATGAACTTTAAGAAGATTTAAGAAATTGGGCATGTTCTATTTCGCGTTTAGATACAACTAATAAATGTAAGGAGATATAAGGAGTTGTGAGGAGCTGTGAGAAGATGTAAGGAGATGTAAGAAAATGTAAGGATAGATGTAAAGAGTTGTTGAGTGTTTCAGAAAATCTATATGGGATGTAAGAAGATGTAAGAAGCTGTAAGAACATATAAGAAGATGTAAGAATTATGTTAAGGATGTAAGGAGCTGTAAGGAGACGTAAGAAGTTTTAAGGAGATGTAAGCTCTTAGCTAAATCCTCAAAAACGTAAAATAGAACAGGGTCATTTTAAGAAAATGTAAGGAGATGTAAGGAACTGTAAAAAGCTATAATGATAGATGTAGGAAGTTATTGAATAATTAAAAAGTTGTATAACATAATTTTTAGATTTATATGTGCAATTGTTGGTATTTAATGTATGAATTGTGGAAAAAAATTATTTTATGAAAGTAAATACCTGTATCATTGATATTCATGAAATAAATTTTATAAATCTCTAAACAAATTATATTTTAGTATTACAGAAAAAATGTTGTTTTTCTACAATTATCTTTTTGAATGATAAAAGTAATATTGAAATACCATAATTAATGAAAATAAATATTTAAGCAAGTCAATTAAATAACAATAAAATAAACTCAAGCTGAGAATTATGTAGAACCAATATGTTCTACAGTTGATGTAGTTGTTTGGTTTTAACATTAGTTTCATCTCTCTATAAGAAAATTAAAAAAAATATGTTGCTTATTTTCTCTATAATGGCATATATGCTTCATGTTGAAACTTAAATATTTATTCAAACTGTTAAAATCTGTTTTTATGTATATACAAATTTTATGTTCACAAAAAGGCTGTAAGATTTTTTATATTGGTAGTATATAAAAAATATATGCTCATTTTTATAAATATGAGGAAAAATAAATAAAAAGTTAAATGTTATAAAAATATATAAGAAGATTTAAAAAGATGTAAAAAAATATAAAAAGTTGTAAAAATTCAGTTAAAGATGTAAACAATTCTGAGCAACTTTAAAAAACTCTACGTTGTGAGGTAAATTTTCCAAATCGCTGAAAAGAATATAACAATGTGTAGTTTTCCTGAGAATAGATTAGTACACCCACCAAAAGTTAAAAAAGAAAAAGAAATATTTAGAAAAAGAAAAAGCTGAAGGAAGAAAACACTCAATAATAAATGAGGGAGGAGGAGGAGAGTGGCATTAGTCATCATGACGACGTTGGCGTATTCTAATACAAACGGGAAACACTCGAAGCCGGTCAGACACTGAGACCTGCAAGAATAAGATAGGGAGAGAAGCAAGAGAGAGAAACAGAGGTCAAAGCTATACCCTATCGCATAGGCTAAGCTAGGTAGCAATTCAAAGCAAGCAGTTGTCTTTCACAGTAGGAATAATATCAATTTTTAGAGAGAGAAGCGAAGCACAAAGAGAAAGACAAATGGAGAGAGAGAAATAGTAATGATTTCAAGAGTATCAGAAACTCGTGATGAGAATTTTCTCCCTCTGCAAACTTTATTACTAGTACTAGTACTACTACACCAACACCAAGCGCCATATCAACCAGCCAACCAAAAGAATTTCCGCTCTCTTTCTTCTCCTAATTTTCTCGTGATCTTCATCTCCCCCCCCCTCCCCCCACCCCGCCCCCCTCCCCCTTCTTTAATAGTCCTCCTCCTCCTTCCCACTGGTAATAAATATATTCTTATTCTCCACAACCACTATTTGAATATTACTACAACTTACACAATTCCAAAACACACACGCAAAACCCAAAAAAAAAGAGATTAATTCGAATGGGAAGCTGCGGGCGTAGCACCAGCAGTAGCGGCGGCGGCGGAGGAGTGAGGCCGTATATTAGATCGAAGGTACCACGTTTGCGGTGGACGCCCGATCTCCACCGTTGCTTCGTCCACGCAATCGAGCGGCTCGGAGGCCAACACAGTATGTAATTTTTTTATTTTATTTGTAACCATAAATATTTATTTTTGTTTGAGTAATTATGGTTAATAAGTAAACTAAATTATTATTTTTGTTGGTGATGGGCAGAGGCGACGCCGAAGTTGGTTCTACAGCTGATGGACGTGAGAGGATTAACCATTTCCCATGTCAAAAGCCATCTCCAAGTAATTTACTCATCTTTGCTTTTTCTCTTTTTTTTTTCAAGAGAAAATGATAATGATTTTATTTTTAGTGACTTGGGGGGGGGGGGGAAGGTTTCACACATGTAAATTAACAGTATTATTAATCTAATCAATTTTTTTTTCGGGATTGATTACTTAATTTTTAATTGATTTTTTCCCTCACTTTGTTTTCCCCATCAGATGTATAGAAGCATGAAGAACGAGCACTGCAGACCAGGTATCCAAAGCCTCTCTTCCTCTCTCTAGAATCTTGTTCAACCACCATGATCATCATGTCTCCCTTTTTTAATTTTTAATTTCCGAAATAGTAGTTTTAAATTAAAAAAAACACCAATCTGAAAATAAAAAAGGACTTGTTTTTTTTTTTCTTCCTCTACCGATTAATTGATTTTCTGAGAAAGGGCAGACTAATGTTTTCTGGGTTGGTTTCCCCAATTGGGGCCTTTTTTCCCTCAGCTGAAAATCAAAGATTATGTGGGTATATTTTGATGTTCTCACTTCATTAAATAATCTCTCTCTTCTTCCTTACATTGATGCAAAAATTGACTAAAAGGGATACGACAAGGATAATTCTCATTAGCCCCCAAATCTCCTGCTTTTTAGCAATTTTTGGGGCCAAAATAAATGAACCCACCTCCTGAAAATAATTCACCATTTCACAGTACTATCACAGTGCCCTTGTGAATTGAATCAAACATTGGAAATACAAGAAAATGACTTTAACATGAAAATGTTTTATCGCCAGAATTATGCTACTTTTCGTGTGTGTTTCATGCTGTTTTGTCTAAACTTCTTTTTGTGTTTATGTGCTTTTTTGCTCAACAGACGGAAGTTTCTCCCAGCAAAGAAAACAAGCTTTTGGGGATCATCATGATAATGGAAGTAACACTGTTGATGAGGAGGGAGAAAAAGATGTTGTCGGGTTGCATCTTTCTTCACCAAATACCAATATTCATGATCATCAAACAATTTCTCCTGGGATCCCCCCTCCTAAAAGGTTGGCTTGCTGGCTTTAAAAAGTTTGTTTGCTTTCTAAATTAATGATTGCTTTTATTTATTCAAAACTCGAGCTATGTTTGTTGGGAGAAAACTACTCAATTAGTGTCAATCAATGAATGGCACATTAGGTGATTAACTTTTTAGAAGAAGGTTTGCAATGTAGCCGTCTCACTAAAGACTTATTGGATGGTCTAATAAGAAAAGACTGATAAAATATAATGTGTTACTTGTCAAAGTAAGAGTAAGCTTTTATTTTTGTATGTTATCTACGTCAAGATATCACACTCAACGGTTAATACATATATTAACAAGTTTTTACCATTTTTTAGGTGGGACTGCCCCACCTATGTAAAAGTTATTTTGGGTGGTCTTTGGGAATAGACAATTTATGCACACTGAGTTGTATAAGGGCAAAGATATGTTAATAAACAAATATTTTCATTGTGTTGAGCCCTTCATTTCTATTTTTTCATTAATTAAAACATGTTTGAGAAGACGTTCGCAATCGATAAAGTTCATTCATATTATTTATAATGTTTTTTTTTTAAATTTTGGAATTGTAAAAAGGGCCCGAGTGGAAGAAGAGAAGAGTAATGGGATCATGTCAGAGAAAATGGGAAGCTGCCAAAGGCAGCGGATGAGAATAAGATGTGAAGATGCTAATGAGGGAGTGAGAGAAAATCCAAATTTGTACTGGGTAGATGATGATGATGATGATTACAGTGGTCAGTTGGAGTCAACAGACAATATTATTATAGGAGAGAGAAAACCAGGAATAACAACGAAAGATCAGTATCAGGCTCAGCTGGAGGATCAAAGGGTAGATAGAAGATCATGTCTGAGTATGATCAGATCGTGGCAGCAGCATGCCCAACATGCTGGTTTCTCTCTCCTAGCAGTGCCTCAGGGAGACCACCATGTTTTCCAACCCAATAATAATAATCCTTTTCTTCTTCGTCATGATCATCTGCAGCAGCACCAGCATTTGTTTTCAGCCCCTGAAGATGAACTTCATTTCCTTAAGCTCCAGGTACATCTTCATGCTTATTAATTCTTTGATATTTGTGATTGACTGTGTGGATTAGATAGTGTGCTTGCCATTATATATGGTGTGTCATGCCCTATTATAATAACAATGCTGTGTACGTATGTTATTGCTTGATAGCTCACCACTTGGTTAATATGTGCCCAATAACTGTTTTGTGATAGATGTTTTTCTTTGAATTAAGTGTTGACATTATAGTCAGGCTTATTAGAGTTTAGTGGAGGTTGATGCTTAATGGTGCTTGTAGATTTATTGTTCAAACTCTGTCTACATTGAGTTTTGTGCATTTTTTTTTCCTATTAGCCTGATTAAATTGGATTTTTCAATAGTCTTTGACTATTATAGTCCAAACTAAACTTAAATGCCTCTAACCTAACTTAATATATTCGATAGGTGTATCTAAACATTGAAAGTGAGCTTGATAAATTAGTTGTTAATGTTGAGTTTAGGTTTCGAATGAGGTCGAACCAACTAGATTGTACAATTTATGTTGGTCAAATAAATTATTCGGATCATTTTTAGTTATGATAATATTAGTTTTCACTTTCAATAATTCAAGAAAATGTAATATGAGCTGAAGTCGTACTAATTTGGGTCAGTCGTACAAATTTGGGTCAGAGTCTATTATGATATTTTAGATCAATAAATTGATTACATTATATATGACCAAAAATCTTTGCGCTTTGGAATAAAACTTGGGAAGTATCAGAAGCGGGCAGGTTGTAGCTAAGCTAGCTAGCTAATAAACCATGTATTGTCCGTCATCACAACAGTAGTCTCTGAACAAAAATTTAACCTCTTTGGTTTTCTCGTCAAAATTTAAACCTTTTGTTGTATAAACATCTGACAGAGAAGACGGAAAACATCGAATTGCAGAAAATATTAATTGTTGCTGAATTTTTGTGTAGACCAATGGTAGCGGTGGAATAATTTTCATTTCTAACCTGTGGTCCAAAGCTGTCCTACCAAAAATTAAAATGAAACCTTACTAGGAGTCCTTTTTAAGTCCTTTTTTAATATAATAAATTTTTTAAAAAATTTGTACTATGTGACGCGACGATGCCAAGAAGTATAATTCTCATTGTTCCCATTGATTTATTCCCTTTGTAACTCAAATGATTTGACCTATTGAAGCTGATTTATGCCTTTTGTAACTCAAATGATTTGACCTAGTCAAGCTGATTTTGTTTGTTTATTAAAGTCTTGTTTGGCAATCATATTTTGGGTATAAAGCATTTTATGTGGAAACAAAATTTGGCAACAGTGTAATGTTTGACAATAATGTTTAAACCTATAGATTTGATGATAGACATGGCGTGAAGGATTAAATTTGTACATTGACTTGACTTGCATATTGTATATTGTAGGGCCTGTTTTTTTCGTGGGTAAGTTGGGATGGGTAAAAAGGTGAATTGTGTCGAGGTTGGTCGAGGTCGATTGAGGTGAGTTGAAGTTGATATTTTTATTCGAGGTGGGTTAAAGTGGATTGAAGTTAGTATATTTTTTTGTGGTGGGTTGAAGTGTGTTAAAATAATGGGAATGTAATCATGAAGGGGTGGGTTGAAGTTAGTTGAAGTAGGTTGAGATAGGTTGAAGTGAGTTGAAGTGGGTTGAAGTGGATTAAGGTTGGTAAATCCAAAAAGACTTATGAAAAGAAAAGAACAAGGCCGTAGTATGTGATTTTAGGGAGAAAATTGATAAATTCTCTTTGGGAGTTTTTGTTATTTGTTTTTTCGAGGCGTACTCTTGTAGTTGTTTTTGGCTGGTAGTTTTGAACTTGAAGGTTGACTGGGAGCCTTTTTTTCTTTTTTTAATCACAGTAAGTTAACCAAAAAATGTTTAAATACACAAGTCCCATAAAAAACATTCCTCTAAAAAATCTTATAAAAATTAATTATTATTTGAGATAATCTAATTTAACTATTTTTATCAGAACGATATTTTTTTTTTTGCTAGTGCTTTTGGGCCCATAAAAAACATTCCTCCCTCTAAAAAATCTTATAAAAAGTTAATTATTATTTGAGATAATCTATTTTAACTATTTTTATCAAAACGATATATTTTTTTTTGTAGTGCTTTTGGGATTAGTCTATAGGAGGCCACGCAAGATTTTATCTGAGGCCACACAAAATTTTATCTGAGGTTTAGCAAAGTCGAAACAAAATCCAATTTTTGCATTGCTGTGCAGTACATTATACACAGTTACATACGCATGGACCATTGCATAGAGTACAGTGGACGTGGCCCACGAGGCTCACTTATTCGCATGGTTGGCATTGAGGAAAGCACCAAAAAACAGAGTCTAATTCATTTCATGAAAGCGAGATTATCGGCATCAAATGTTGAAAAACATGCACGCTGGCTAACCTCCAAACAATGTATAAATGCGCCCATCTCACCATCACCTTAATTAATTTGTCATCGTCCTAGGGAACCCCTACGGCATGTCCAACTAGAATGTTTGACGAGGGTGCCGTGGCATATGATGTGGTGTTGAAAGTCTTAGCTTGTGCCTAATTATTTCGAACTTGTCCTAATTACTTCGAACTTGTACCTCCATTTTATGCATTGGCATCTTTAACGGCATTTTTAGCCTTTCGCTCTATTAAAAAATGGCTTTCCATGAGTTCTCATTGCTCTATCTTCCCATGCTTAGGGTGCCATGGCATATGATCAACCCAAAAATCCAGCCCGGCAGATTTACAATTCCAAGGCATTGGAAGTTTCTGAAAAGCTGATCAAACAATTTGAGGAAGGTGAGGAAGATCAAGAGTATGGGTTGTCTTTGTCACTATCCTTGCAGCAACCATTGATTCAAAGGAGCAGCAACGTTTCTTCAACGAATATTAGTAGTGAGATTAGTACTGATCATGCAATCAGCTCTTATTCTTTCCCTTCTAATACATTGGACAACAACCATCATCATCAGCTTAATCTTGATCTCTCCATCTCTCTTTGTGGCAGCTAATTTTACTGGTGGGTTTCACGACCTTGTGTATTATAGTGATCTTTAGTTTTATGTAGTTTATCCTTTCTAGTTAGTTCATTACCCTAATTATTTTTCCCCTTATACTTTGTTGTTCATATGGTGATCTTCAATTTGATTTAGTGGTCGGTAGGGCAAAGGAATTCCATGCATGAGTGAATATGCGTTATTGTGCTTATTGTCAATGCGTGTTTGTTGACATGAGCTTCCTTTATTGTTAAATTGCTATTGAAGGTTTAGATTATCCTAGAGGGGGTGAATATGGTGATCTTAGAAAATTAAAATCAAAACTCAAAGTAAGAACTGAAATAAAAGAGAGACAACTCAATGATATTTTAATGAGGTTGGGTTTCAATAGGCTTAGGTATCCGCCTAGAGTTATCCAACTCTAGGGTTCAACGCTCTACTTTTCTTATTAAGATGAACCTTCATACTTTCTTTCAGAGCACCACACTCTAAAGATTCCAACTACTTAAATCAACCACTGATTTAAGTTTGGGAGGAGTTGTGATCTCACACCAACTCCTTTGTTCACTCCTTAATAAGAATTCCTCAAGATCTCTCAAGAATTTTGATTACAATTTAAGACTCAAAGGAATTCGCAAAGGTATAGCTCAAGGAATTCGCAAAGGTATAGCTCAGTGTAGTATAATTGTAACTTGCTTGTGAGATTGCTTGGGTCTTCTTGCTCTTGCTCTTGTGATAAGTATTTATAGCCTTGCAAGTTGTGACTCCCATCATCCAATAAGGAAGTGTCTCATCAAAGATATTATGATTTTATTTTGTGATATTCTCCAATAAGAAAGTATAAGCTCACAATCTCTTCTCTTGAATCTCTTTGAAGCTTGACAATAAAATATATTATGTTGCAATAAAATAAAATCATGCAATATAATCTTTATGAGATCAAGTTTGAAATTCAAAAAGAATATTCCAATCAAGTAATATTGCTAGAATATTCCAATCAAATAAAGACAATATTTTGTCATGGCTAGAATCGATGATAAAATTATTTAATCAAATAAAATCCTTTTATTTGAATAATATTTTTCATATTGTATCTTGCCTAGCATACATACAATCTTTGATATCATCAAATAAATTTGAGATGCATGCAATCTTTTATATTTTCTTCATAATTTCTTTATGATTATATAAATATATATTACATCTTTTTAATGCAACAACTAAGTCACTAATTTTGTGTTTCATCAAAATCTTCTTAACCACTAAGGGAGTCAACATCAACAAAAGCATGTTGGACCGACCATAGATATTATCTATGAAGCAGAATAGTTATAAAATCAACTTACTTCACAATTTCATATATAACACTAATTATATTGTTTTTTATCATCAAAATCAGTATGTGACTCTTGGAGTCAATAGCTATGAGTTATGCTAATTTAAGGTCTCTAAGCACACAGATGTTCGTTTTTGTTTGGTTCAAATTAACATGTTAGATGATCTAAAATTACTTAGTATTATACAATAAAGATTTTGTCAAGTCCAAATTTATATATTAGTTTAAAATTACTTAGTGCTATTTAAACATTAATTATTGTTACGGAAGCTTTGCCCCCCCCGGGGAAAAAAATAATTGGGTACCTCAAAAGGAGTTCTACAAATGAGATCTTAGATAATGCCTACATCCCATGCAAAATAACATCTCTCATAATACAATTTATGCTTCTACTAGAGTTGGAAAAACTTGACTCAACATGGCAACACGATATAAACCAAGTCCAAAGTTATTGAAAGAAACACAGACCTAGCCCCAACTGAATTGATTTCAACCCGAAGTCTACATGATTTTACCATTTAGCATGAAAGCAAGTTGTTTTTCAATTTTGAGCAAATCTAAACTATTTTCAAGACCCATACGAAATTTACCCGTTTATTAAATGGATCGGCTGGATCTGACCTGTTTTCCAGCTCTAACTGCTACAGACATTTAAAAGTAGAAAAACAACCTAACTATAAATATAGTACACTAATGATAAATTTAATAAATAAAGCTCCCGGTATGGCTCTAGACCAGCATGATCAACCCCAAGCATCGACATGAGAAGACACCCACTTGAAGCCAACATACACTTAGTACAAGATGCTACTCCTTGTCATAATAAATGCTTATACCTTTGAACAACTTAAGGGCAAATACGCCCTTTGTTCATTACGTTTCAACATCTCACTGAACCTCTTCTTTGCTGTCACTTCACCCCCAGTACAAGGGGCATCCAACTTCTTTCAAAATCTTTAAGTTCTTTTGGGATCACAACTTGTGTTCAAATTCCCCAAATCAACCGACTCGACCATATCATAGGTGTTTTCCACTAGGGTTTTAGATAATTCATACTCTTGCTATTGCATTGAAAGTGAAAGCTTGTTTTCCTACTGAGAATGCATAGAACTTTTAGGCGTCTCTACCTTACGCCTTTTACATCCAACTTGCTGAAGACTCCTAGATCTTCTTAGTCTTGCTTTCTCTTGTCTTTTTAACCTAGCTCGGAACTTTCAAAGTTTCGAGAACTAGATCTACAAATCCAGGTTGAAGTTCTAGATCCAAATTGAAAGCAGACGAATTTGTATCATCTTACTTAGATTCAACATTTTTTGTAACTTCACGTTCAAAATTTGCTTGTTGTCCCTCTACTTGGCCATATGATGTGTTGTCCCTTTGCTAGGCCATATGACGAGATATCCACACTTAAGCTAATCATATTCCCTTTGTTACTGGAAAAATTCACCCACATGCATTGATTCTCCACCTAGTAAACATCAGATTCATTAATGTGGGACGTTTGGGAGCCACCACCTTTAATTTTCCCGCGGCTTTCAAGGACTTTGCTAGGTGCTTGGCCTTCCAAGTTGAGATCAACACAAACAGATTTCATTCCCTGTCCGACAAGTCTGGTGACGAACCATCTTTATCAAGATCACGATCTTTCTCATTGCCTGCACAGGAAATAAAATCAGCTACTGAAGCAAATTTGATAGCGCTTGTTGATTTTGACACAAGTATGGCTGGAGCATCAATTATTCCCTCTTTGACGGCATTAACCTAGTGACACCCCTATCCTTCTCCAACAATTATCGCCATTGACTCTAGTAGTCTAGTGTAATATTTGGTTGCATGTAATATAATACACATGTAATGGAATTGATTAGGTAATGCAATCATTTATGTACTGTAACGAAATGATAATTGCGTTACAATGTTTGAATGTTTCTTCTTATGCAATGTAATGATTCTATATTAAATGAGATGCTAAAACGCGCGTGCAGACACAAACACAAATATATATATATATATATATATAT
>JACYFF010031958.1:58201764-58215448 GCA_017589665.1 Selenicereus undatus
GCCAAACAAGGTAATGGAATCATTATTGCATTGTTAATTGCATTTCTACTTTAATTACATCAAACCAATCAAGGCATAGGAGTTACATGTTGATTTTGATGATGACAAACTATGTTATACATGAAATGGTGTAGTGACTTGATTTAATAATTGTCCTATTTCATATATAACATTTTTGGTCGGTCCAAAATATTCTTGTTAATATTGAAATAAATATTTTGGACCTACTTGTGAGTGAAAAACATTTTCATAAGTGATATGCGTTAATTGCGTCATGCAACCATGGAAATTATATGGAATTGTGGATATCATTTGTGGAGAAATTCTAACAAAATAAAATGTGATATATGATGCATTATGATCTTGATTTATATGTTGCCATAATGGTAGAGATTACGTGAAATTTTGTATGACATGTTTTGGATATCATATTTTGGGTTGATACAATTAGAGATAAGATTATATGGACATGATTTAAGCTACTAATTTCATTGGATATGATATGAATTTTATCTTATGGATTAATATTGAATAGTAAAAAAATAAAGATAAAATCTCATGAGAAATATCTTGTATATTTGTTGATGAGGATTATTTTATGAAGGGTTTTCTTAATTGATATGACATAATATTGAGAGAAAAACTACACAAAGGTACCTTAAGTTCTGTGCAAACTATTTTAAGGACCTTCAGTTTTTAAAAATAATTGTAAGGTACCTTGACTTATGAGGCAACTAACAGAAACAACCCTCAAAGTTTATGCAGACTGTTTTTTGGTCCAATTTTACTATTTTAATTCATGTATATTACCCATAACTTTTCATATTTGCATATTTTAACCCAATTCTTAAAACCAGTCGAAAATGTTAATTTTGTGCATGTGTAATTTCTATCATGAGTTCTACTTGGGCCCTCTTTCATTTGTTATTAGAGCCACATGACAACATATAATTAAAATAATTAAGCTAATTAACTGTGTTTATAGCTTGAATCATCACCTGCTTGCTCTACTCCTAATTATTCACATATCGTTCACTCACTAGAAGGAAACACTTCAGTAACGCCATACTTAAACTATATCACTTATATAGTTTTAGAATTAAAATCCAAATTAGTAAAAATTAAGACTGAAGTTAAGGAGAGAAAAAAAAATTATTTGTAGTTCATCTCTCTTTAATTATACAGATTAGACATAGTGAAAAATTTGATTTAAGTATTAGTACTTTATTTCAACATAAATATCATTTTTAGAACCTAAAAAACAAGAAACCATTTCCTTTGCATAATATAAAAATTCAAAAAGAAGTAGGCGAAAAACTAGTTAAAAAATCATCTGAAAAGGCAGATAAAGAAAAAGAGGATGAAGTATAAGCAGTATAATCTTGAGGAATTACAAAATATGTTTGATAATTAACAAAAATCAGAAGAATTAAACAAAATGATGGGCGCAATAGTTGAAGAACAAGAAGTATTATCCAATAACAATGAACAGGCATGTAATGTCCACTTAGAAGAAGAAATATATCAGTAGATGAACCTAGTTAAATTAGAGGATCTTAACGTTGCTCATTTAGAAGAAATTATAAGGAGATTAGATGAAAAATATGGTAAAATGTTATTTGATGATGAAATCATTGAGATTGGAGAAGAAGTGAACATAGATGAAATCGAGAACAAACTAGTTTAACAATGTTGTTCCTAAATAGGAAGAATTTGGTGAACCTTCCAGAAAAAATACCCATTTCATAAAACCTAGATACGTTTCAGCAGGATGTACAACCAATTTTTCCTTTGGGTTTATCCCAAGGGAAGCCACTTCATTTGAAAAGATTGGCCTTACCCCAATCAATCAAACAAGACCCTTAAACATTTATGGAGCCTGTAATAGGGAAGAGATTTTTGAGCATTGGAAAAGAGGTATGAATAGTGTCTTGAATTTAAATACCATGGGACTGCAGGAAATTTCTTAAATTATATCGAGCATAGTTTTGCTGACACTATAGCTAATTGGCATGACTGACTAAATAAGGAAGGTAAAAACGTATTAAGAACGATAGAAACACCAGTTGCTATGTTCAAAAATTTATTTAAGGAAATCAAAACTGAATTTATTGAAGCTAAACTTCATTCCGAAGAAAAATCTAGAGAATGCAAAAGAACAAGAGTGTTCATCATTCGGTCCGAAATCGGATCGAACCAAAGACCGTTGAAAACTGGACCGGGCCGGTCCAGATTGAGTAAATTTGGTCCAGCCCACAGTCCATGAATTTTTCTTATTCGGTCTTCGGTTTGGTCCGGTGTAGTCCACCGGTCTATCGATCCAAATCGACAACCGAATAAAAAAAATTATGGAGTATCAAGTGACCCGTATATACTTAAAATTGGAATTTTCAGTTTGATTTTTGTTAGCTATCTCAACCTCCCAACCTGCCTATTACTCTATCACCTGACTCTTTCTCTCTTTCTCTTTCTAATATCTCACTAATTTGTTGGCCTATATATACTTAAAAGTTCTATTTTTTTAATAAAGTTTTAATCTCAAATAAACTTTTACTTTTGAATACAACTAAATTGTCCCAAAATCCTACTTCTAGATATTCTATTTTAGTTTAAGTTGCTTATTCCATAAAAGTTGAAAACTTGAAATCCCTAGTCAATGCGATTTGTTCGGTCGGTCCATTGCGGTCTAAGTTTTATTCGGTCCGATCCACGGTCCATGTTCCTCTTCTTATTCGGCCCTTGGTCCAAACCGATCTGGTCCAATCCAGGTTTCGATAGATGAACACCCCAAGGAAAGAAATATGAATAACATAGAATTATGGGATAAGAGATATCTGGAGAATTATGTTGTGGAATTAAGTCAATTTTATTATGAAATTGGGCATAATGAAACCAATCTTAGTATGTTTTATGACAAATGACAATATCCAATCAATCCTATTCAATGAAAAATACATTGTATGGCTTCAAAAAGTGGATGTTATTGATATCCGTAGTACAAGAATATCTTATTTAAGAAAATGGGTCAATGGTCAATGTCTTGATCTCCAAAAGCAAAAAAAATTTTAAAAAAAATGAAGAAACAGTTTCTAACCTATGGGGATAGTCCCCACCAATGGGGAAAGGAACTCGAGAAGAGAAAAAAAGAAAATTTTATAAGAAAAAGAGCTTTAACAGGCAAAGGGGAGAGAAATATAAAAGAAAATATTATAACAAACCAAGTCCTAAAAAACGAATTTCTTTTAGAAAAGCCGCCTATTGTCCAGTTGGGAAAAACAACTGTAAGTGGTGGACATGCGAAGAAGTAGATCATTATGCAAATGAATGTAAGATTAGGAAGAAGAATAAGCTTGTAGAAACTTTGGGTAGTCTCGATTATTTTAAGCTTAGTGAGGAAGAAGCACTAGATCTAACCCTAACAACAACAAGGGAATTACTAAAATTGTACTGAAAGATGAATATGAAGAAAGTGATTATGAAAAAACCAATCATATGATGAAAAGTGGTTCAATTAGTCTTGGCGATCTTCAAGGAGAAGAATTTATTGTAGATAATTAGAATGAAGAAGTCAAAAGGGATTGTGCTCTTCCCATAATCCTGAAAGGTATGATCCATAGAAAATTCATCTTTCATTAAAGAGTAACTACATATGTAAAATGATGGAAGGAGATATAGAAATAAAAGACTATGAGTATGATGTGGAAGAAGTTAGCCTCATTAATTGAGAAAATATCCTTAAGCAACAAAGATAGAAAGTATAGGTATATCCATGTTGGAAGTGTCCACGTGCAATTATTCCATTACAATATTGTGATAAAGATATTGATTTTTATGATTTGCTCTATGATATCAGGCAAGTCAAATTTAATAATCAAACTATCATAGAGATTAAGACCAACTTATGTAATTGATCAGCAAGATTCAATTACTAACCTGGATATTATGTAAGCCTAAAAGATGAGTTTACCAAAAACTTTATATCCCTTAAGATAAAAATAGTTGGGATGGACATAGAAAGAGGAATATACCCACTGAGGATATTTTAAAAGATAATCTACAAATTAGATAATACTATTAATCCAAAGACTAAAATAACAATGATAGAGATAGAAAAATTTGAAAGTCCGACGCTAATGTAAAAAATTCAAAGGATGAAATTCAATCCGCAAGAGATAGCAATCGATAGGTGTTGGATATCTAGCTTTGCTAATCCCAAAAATGTAACAAAAATTGATGAGAATGACAAAATTACCATTAGACCCTCATTATTAAGAGATAATAATTGATATCTCTTGGATATCTAGCTTTGTTAATCACAAAATTGTAGTAAAAATTGATGAGAATGGTAAAATTACTATTAAACCCTAATTATTAGGAAGCATGAGCACAAGATCAGAATAGGGAGAAGCACTGCCAACTAATAAAGAAGAGCTCACAGAAGACGATACAATTAATGTGACTAGTGAAATGCGTAGAATGAGTTTTGAACTCGCAAGACACAGCGTTGATCGAAGTATGAGTCTAGATAGAAAGGTCATTGAGTACAAAATTAAAACTGTTAGTGAGGCAATCTATGAAGATGAATTAGTAAAAAATATGACAATGGAAATATGCTATGAAGTTACCAATACAAATCCTAATAGCATCTATATCCCAATCAATGTATGTTTAGAGGGATATAATAAATATGAATTGTGTGACGGCCTGAACCTAAGATTTGTAATAACTACTTCAATTTGCCCCAATCACAACTTGATTAAGTTGGGCGCCCCATTTCAATTTATCTTTTTATGTATTTGTATTTATAATATGCATCGCAGGTTGAAACGATGACGTCGCCTCGAAATGAACCTTGTAACGCTCCCTAAATTAATTCCTTTAAGATTCTAATAAATTTTGGAATGCCCGCATAATAAAAATAAAAATGAATAAATAAGTAAATGAATGAAATAAAGTAGCCTAATTAACAAAGGGTTAATTCGTACAGTAATTATAAGAAACGAACAAATATAGTAATAATGTAATAATAATAATAATAATAAAGAGAAAATGTGAATGTCTTCTCCCAAATTTATATCTAAATGGTGTAAGATTTAAATTTACTAATTCCAGCTAAAATTACTACTTGAATTATATCTATATAAATACATAATTTTATCTAAGTATAATATGTATATAATGAATGGAAATAATAATAATAATAAATCAAGAAATAAAACGGGGATGGGATAATTATGAGAAAAATCTTGAGTTTGGGGTATGTGGCATCAAATGAAAGAAAACGAAAAGCAAAAAGTGGGGAAAAAGAAGATAATTAGAGGTGGCCTAAACAAATAAAACTACTAAACTTAATAGAATCAACAAAATTAATTAACCCAAAAAAACCCCCAAAACCCCTGCTTCTCTACTGCCCAAAACCCCCCGTCTCCCCTATTTTCACTACACGACCACCCCCCTTCCCGCTTGTTTTCGCCGGCCACTGGCCATGATGCCGCCGACCGACCGAGACCCGCCATCCCCGCTAATTTCTCTCTCCGCTTGTGTGAATTTGAGTGGTTGAGAGGTGAAAACCCTAACCCTCTTCCATTCAATTTTTGATGTTTTAGCTTTGAATTCTTGTGTTAAATGATATATTTGGGCTTGATGAATGCAAATTTGTGGTTTTCTTGAATGTTGATTGTGAAATTTTGGATAGTTGGAATTAAATTTGAGGGTGTATGTGGTGTGTGAGAGTTTTGGGCTTGGATATGAATTGAGCTTGTTATATGATTTAATGGTGTTTAAGTGGATTGTAGTGCATATTTGAATGAGATGAAAGAGAGATATATGTTGGATGGGTGAGTTGTAGTAATGAGCTTGATGGTTTAAGATTAGATGCTTGGATGAAATTTAAGTTTAATTTGGTTGCTTCAATGATTTTAGAGGAAATTTTAGTAGTATTTGAATGGAAATTTGGAGGAGTATGTATGTGCGTGTGTGATATTATCATGGATATGGAGATTTAAGGTTTGTGGCTTGAGCAAATTTTAAGTTAATTATATTGAGGTATTAGTATTTAAATGAATTAAATGATGATTAAATAGACATGTATGTATATATATGTATAAGGTTAATGTGTGGGTTATGTGATGGTCATGGCTTAGTGGTTTGGTTTGAAATTGGAGTAAAACTACAAGTTCGATTATGGTTGATTTAGTGTTTTTAAGTGCATTTTAATGAATCTTTGAATAAAATTAGTGAAAATTTGGTGTTGTAACTTTGTATATTGGATATATGTGTTTGTCATGAATGGGTAATTGGGGTTTAGATGTTGGATGGAATTGAATTTCAATTGGGTTGCTTTAGTAATGATTAAACAAATCTTTGGCAATAATAGAACAAAAATAAGGAGATATACGCATATGTATTACATTGTTGCATAAGTTATGGCCAGATTTATTTTCCAAGTGAGGATAGTGGAGATGAGAATGGAGGGAGATATAGAAGATTTAAATGTTTGAAAATCATGAACTAAGTATGGGGTTGGTGAAATTCAAGGATTTTGGGCGTTAATGGAAAGGAAAAGGAATAAGTAGTTTAGTGGATTTGGAGCTACTAACGTAATGTGCCTTCGTAATTTTATTTCGCTAATGAATAATGTTATGATTGGAACTTGATTTGAACATGAGACCAAGTTCATGAAATCACCTTAAAACGTATCGTAAACCAAAGTTTAATGGTTAACGATGATTTGATAAAGGGAAAAGCAATAATCGTAATAATATTATTAATAACAATTGTTACCAAAAATAATCACAATTCTAATAATAATAATAACAATAACAATGATGATGATCAATAACATCGTTAATAAGAAACTCCAGATGAGTCATACCGTTATGTCACTATAACTCGTATTAAACGAACATTGGCTATATAAAGGAGAGGAACAAAAACAAAATAAAATAGAATCAAATTAAGTTAAATAAAAGGAATTCAAATTACTCATTAAGTCAAGAAATGTAATAAAATTTCTTAATCTCGCACTAATCGAAAAAAATGACATGTTTGGAGTAAAAGTGAGGCCACCTCTGTCGCTTCAAGCTGCTAGCAAACAATTTCGACTACAACGGAGAGAGATTTTCAAGGACCAGGTACGTACATTACCTGTGCTCTTCGAAAACTCACTTGCTTCTCAAGTTGCACAATCAATATGATATTCATATCATGAATCATCTTGTGCAATGTTTTGTCACATAAATAAGTGACCCCATCAGTGATCAATCATCAGGGCTTATGCCCTTCAATTTACCCGCGCAGCTGCAACTCAGGCTCTCCGATCGGCCTAGGAGGTGTGCACCTATCTCAAGATTGCTACAGATGTCAACAGGGGTCCACTTTCGGATAATAACCGGCAAATCAATTTTAAGTATACATTCTCTCTCTCCTGTTTGCCAAACAAAATGTTTTGAAATGCAGGAGCCTAACTATTTCAACTCCAAGTCTATTTTATTGCACAAGGATGTATGTGCTGAGCTTCGGCTCATATTTCGAACGTTTTTGTGTTTTTGTTTTAGGTAATGGATCAGTGAATAGTTTCCATCCTGGTAAGCCAGCAGGTAGCAAGAAATGAGCGAGAGTTGTAATCTTGCGAATCGTTAGCTGGTCAAGTATTCACAGTGTTGCAGGTAATTTCAGGTAGCCTTGTTTCATTATGGAACGGCGGTAATACCTCCAATCAAAAGACTTCCACTACGAATCATAGTAAATAAGTGATTAGTTAGAGTAACCAGGCATTAGAATTGGGGGCGTTACAGTTGTGGTATCAGAGCCAGGTTTAGGGTCACTGTGAGTTATTGGAGTTCCTATGAGTCGGAGTTCATGTGTGTGCGTGCATCATGAGGATGTTTTAGTAAGCATTTTTCTGGCCCTCAGCCTTTGGTATTACGACCAACGACGTTAAATAATACCTTTGGAATTCAATCGTTATCAAAGTATAATGAAGAAACATTTGGTCAACCTCCTGGTAACGTATGTATTCCAAAGAAGTATATCGAGCTCGTAGTGATAGCTTGTGCAGTTTTGGGTTTCCATTTGAGTAACTAGGATGACTTCAATTTAGAGGTTTTATTAAGACGTACTGAAACATTGAATGTTTGGGCATTGTGATGTGTAAGACATGACAAGAAGGTGAAGTTCGTAAACTCTTATGTTATTAATGCAGTACCAAACTACACTAACTTGCTAAATAGGGGAAATGTATTATGTAGCAATATTCATGGATTGGGTCAGTATGAAATAGCCATTACAATAGTGCAATAAGGTCAATGTATGAGGGCCTATCACACCGACATAGAGCGTAATGAATTAGCTGGTGGTCGTTCAGTGGCTTATGATGTGCTACTTGATATCATATGGGTTGTCGGTGACAAGATAAGGTGTTATGCAAAAGATGTGTTGTCATTAAATGTACCTCCAAAATATTTGAACTTATGTGGGCTACTGACTGCTAGGTGTGTACAAGTCATTATAACCTAGGAGAATGTTTTGTGGTGATGAAGGTAGTAAGTTTTGAAGAGCTGGACGATATTTAAACTTGGGATGTTGGTGGATGTTTGATTTTGGGTCGTTGACTAAGATCATAAAAACAAACATGCCTCAATCTAGGCGATAGTAGGCATTGAAAACTTTGAAAATGTGTAGGGGAAAACTCTTTTAGAGATTCAAGATTCCATAGTGTGGTTTAGTCGATAACTTCCACCCTTATTATGAGGTTAGAACAATCTCTAAGGGCGCATTGAAAATTACTAAGGGTGGATTTTAGCTCCAAGATATTCACAAGAGGTTATAAGGATACGGTATAAATAATCTTTCTCATTATGACGGATTAGGTTGTGGGCACTGATGGGTCAAGCTATACTCATTAGATTGTACAAAATAAACTAAGTGGGGAGGATTTTACTTTGTGGGGCATCAGGTGGTTTGGTGAGTAAGCTCCTTAGTATTAACAAGGACTAGATACGGAGGAAAAATTGAAAAGAAAAAGTGACAAGAAGGACACTTAGATATTGGATTCATTGAAGTAGCGAGAGTGAAGGTCCACAATTTTGAGCATGCCCATTTTCGTGAAGAACGACTATTTACAAAAGTGAAACTATAGGAAGAAGGGGTTGAGGATACGTCGTATATGTGGACAGATTTGTTACTTTTGTATACCAGAAACTTCGGAAGTCATAATTTATATTTTTCCCAGAGTGGATAAGTTTGTGGAGACAAATCATCTTTAGAGAAGGATAATAAATTACAATGGTTATATGGGTTGGACTAATTAGGGTACTTGTAGATGCCTCACAATTTATGTTGACAGGGAATTAGGAGTAGTGATTTGAGCATAAATATTGCATGGACTCTATAGAAGTATAACTAGTGATTGTATGAGGTTGAGTATGTCAAATCCTTGAAACTTTAGCTGCATGAGTCCCTGCATTGATCCAAATGAGTTTGTAGTGACCTTAGGCTAACTAATATTAAACCTCTCTTGTTAGATATCATTGCATAATTTTAGCATCCTTCTTGACTTCCTTGGTTACCTCCTAGAACTCGCCACCCTCCATTATGCAATCGCATAATTTAATTTGTAATTCCTTTTCAAACATATTAAGTTTTGCAAAAACTATTTAATCACTACAACAATACTTCATTATTCAATTCCCCCGTTGAGTTTCCTTATGAACTTAATTTTTAAAGGCAATCCCTAACATTAAGCTCAATTACGTCTCTCTTGCTTTCACTAATTACCTCTACTTAGCTAATCTTTTGCAACCATTACTTCAATAGTAACGTGATCGTTCTTGTCCTTAACAACCAATCACTACGTAGATTACTATTTTGCTACTAGTCTGGCTTTTGGATTTATGTGCAATGTTTTGGTTTCTATGTAACCAACGATAGGAACCATCTAACTATTACTGCCGCTCATTCCTAAATTGTTTACACTTATAGTTAATTTCACTCCATCTGCATCACGGTAATATTTTAGTTACCCATCGTTTTGAAATTTGTCATCTGCTCCTTTCATTAAAATCTTACATCAGCAACATTCCTAGTACTTTTAGTCATTAATCAACTTCTCCCTTAATCATCTTGAATTGTGTATCGACATTGCCTCTTTGCTATCTTACCTCTTCTCGATCCCGAGCATTTGTCTAGAATATCTTTATTTGCATACGAAACCTTGCCAACTAATTTGTCTTTTGCAGTAATGCTATTATTTCTATCAGTTCTTATATGTAGTTGATCTGCCTCATTTTTAAACTTTGCTTCCTTTCATCATTAACTAATCCTTCTTTTAATTTGAAACTTTTGGAATGCTAGTGGTTCCTCAAGAGTGCTCGTACTTATTTCCAGTATCATCCACCATGTTTTTGAAACTTGTGACTAAATATTGAATCCATTCTTGCTCAATTTTAAGTGGTTGTCTATATTCTAATACTTTTGACTTCCATCTTCCTTTTCTTTATTTTGCTAAAAGCGTATTTATATGTACATATCTTGCACCCCATTTATTCATAATAGTAAGCCTATATGGCTTGATTGAGTTTGAGTTGCTAGTAAGCTCTCACTAGTGCGAGTCAACAAAGATTGTTGTAACCCCAACCAATTTCTTGCTTTTAAATTCCATTCCTCAAAGTATAGACTCGGTCTTTCTTTATGCAATCTTTTATCTTACTTAAATTCGTTTCTTATTGCCTATTTTATACTCTACTAATTCAAATCTAAATTCATCTATCGGCTTCATCATGTTGATGATGGGTAGACGGTCACCTCGTTGAAACTTTGCTACTACTATTTTATTTGTAATCCAATGGTTGAACCCAAATGTAACTAAATCACATTTCCGTCTAAAGTGTGTCCAATCTTTTCTTTCCAAACTCTCTTTTGTCATTATCTATTGCTCTGTGTTGCACATCATGATTATCCTATTTCTTAAGATATTGGTAATATATTTATGACTTTGACATTCAATCACACTTTAGTATGACAATTATGTGAACAATCCACCATCGTATTCCTGTTGGAGCTCAAAAACCCCAAACACATTTCCATTCATGCAGAGGGTCCAAACTGCATGGTCGAGCAATCAGAACTTCGATCGAAAATATTTAAGTAAGCGCATAATTATGTCCTCCTATTTTGAATGCTTTAACCCTTTCTTATTTCATTTCATATTCCATAAACAACGTGACTTGATCTGTAAGTCAACTTGCTAACTGCTCAACCGGATTGAGATGACATAGAATAATCGTATTTGCCACTGATATGATTCAAGAACTGTTGACTATCTGTTGGCTCTTTCATGATTCTTACATGCAAACCACAATGCCGTGGCCTTCTATCCTTGGATTCCTGAAAACTCCTAACCGTCTTTACTTTAACCATCCTATGACAGTCCCTCCCTTATTAATCATTTCCAACCCCACCATTTATTTATTTCATGGGCAATGACTCACGTGACCACCATTCTTACCACTCCCATTATGGATATGTTCATTTTTAAAGTCAAATTTAGATCTAGGAAATTTTTGACTAGTCCAATGATGAGAAGCCCAGCATAGTTTGAACACAATAATAGCCATCCAATCTAGCGTCGCCAAGGACCTTGAGGATATGAGCGTTGAAGTTATATCACATGGGTCAAGAAACGAGTTGTCATTATCATCCAAATGTGTGACCCTCAATAATAGCGAAGATTAAGTTAAGTCAAAAGGGTGATCTCAAATTGCAGAGACTTAGGCAAAATGTTATACTAGGGAAGTCACCTATCCTTATGATACATGAGAATGGAACCTTGAGGTTATGAACCCGGTTAGTTGTTCCCAATAAGGAAGCATTGAAAGAAAGATTGTAGGAGGAACCCATACTGCTTGTTATTCAGATGGTGGGATAATGTGAAGAGAGAGATTGCAGAGCATGTAGAAAAGTCTTTGACATGTCAAAAGGTGAAAGTTGAACAACAGCGCCCTGTGAGCGAATTAAGGCCTTTAGAGATCCGTACTTGGAAGTGGGATTCCATTTCAATGGATTTGATTATGGGCTTGCCCCTCTCTGTGTCAAAGAAGAATACTATTTGGGTCATTGTGGACAAACTCACCAAATCTGCCCATTTTATACCAATTCATGACATTTGGGGCGTAAAGAGACTAGCACTGCTGTATGTCAAAGAAGTAGTGTAATTGCATGGCATATAAAAGGTAGCTCATATCACCCTGGGACTAGTGGGCAAACGGAGAGAGTGAATCAAACCCTAGAGGATATGTTGAGAGTCTGTGCGTTCGGCTTCCAAAGAAAGCGGGAATATTACTTATCATTGGTAAATTTCCTCTATGATAACATCTATCAATCTGCTATTAAGATAGTCCCTTTTGAAGCCGTATATGGGAGGAAGTGCAGTACCCCCATTGGGTTAATTGGAGTGAGCCCGATGAAGGATTAACTATAGGGCTTGAATTGAATCAAGAGACCACCGAGATGATAAGAAATATTCAAGAACATATCAAAGTAGCGCAAAGCAGATAGAAAAGTTATGCGGACAAAAGGAGAAGGCCATTGGAGTATCAAGTCGGAGATCTGGAGTATCACATGGGAGATAAAGTATCTTCAAAAGGTATCCGCAGTTAAAGGAGCAAGAAGATTCAACCTCAGAGGCAAACTGAACCCTAGATACATTGGCTCTGATTAAATTATTGAGATGTTAAACCCTATGGCTTACAAGTTGGGTTACCAACCGAACCTGAGTAGGTGCACAATATTTTTCACATTTCACAGCTCAGAAAATATGTCCCAGATCCAAATCATATTATTATAACAAAGTGAGTAAAACTCGCTGAGAACCTAATGTACAAGGGGTGTCTCGTACCGATATTAGACTGTGGAGTTGAGCAATTGTGAAACAAAAGCACTCCTTTGGTTAAGGTCCTGTGGGCCAACCAGAACTCATCTGATGCGACATGGGAAACCAAGGAGGACATGAAAAGCAAGTACCCATATCTGTTTGAGGTACGAATAATGTTTCTTTCAAACTGCAAGTTTCGAGGACGAAACTTACTTTGAGGGGGGAAGGCTGTAACGGCCCGAATCTAAGATTCGTATTAACTACTTCAATTTTCCCTAATCATAACTTGATTAAGTTGGGCGCCACATTTCAATTTATCGTTTTATGTATTTGTATTTATAATATGCATCGCAGGTTGAAATGACGACGTGGCCTTGAAATGACCCTTCTAATGCTCCTTAAATTAATTCCTTCAAGATTCTAATAAATATTGGAATGCCCGCATAATAAAAACAAAATGAATAAATAAGTGAATGAATGAAATAAAGTGGTCTAATTAACAAAGGGTTAATTCGTACAGTAATTATAAGAAATGAACAAATATAGTAATAATGTAGTAATAATAATAATAATAATAAAGAAGAAATGTGAATGTCTTCTCCCAAATTTATATCTAAATGGTGTAAGATTTAAATTTACTAATTCTAGCTAAAATTACTGCTTCAATTATATCTATATAAATACATAATTGTATCTAAGTATAATATGTATATAATGAATGGAAATAATAATAATAATAATAATAATAATTATTATTATTATAATTATAATAATAATAATAATAATAATAATAATAATAATAATAATAATAAT
>JACYFF010031958.1:58215458-58243338 GCA_017589665.1 Selenicereus undatus
ATAATAATAATAATAATAATAATAATAATAATAATAATAATAATAATAATAATAATAAATCAAGAAATAAAATGGGGATGGGGTAATTATGAGAAAAATCTTGAGCTTGGGGTATGTGGCATCAAATGAAAGGAAAAGAAAAGCACAAAGTGGGGAAAAAGGAGATAATTAGAGGTGGCCTAAACAAATAAAAATACTAAAATTAATAGAATCAACAAAATTAATTAACCCAAAAAAAAACCCAAAACCCCCTTGCGTCTCTGTTGCCCAAAATCCCCTCGCCTCCCCTGTTTTCGCAGCGCGACCACCCCCCTTTTCCGCCAGTTTTTGCCGGCCATTGGCCGTGATGCTGCCCGCCACGCCTCCTCCTGCCACCGACCGACCGAGACTCGCCATCCCCGCTCATTTCTCTCTTTGAGTTGTGAAATGTGAAAAATGTTGTGCACCTACTCAGGTTCGGTTGGATAAATCATCTTATAAAATCATATTCTAAAAAAATAGAAAATTTTCCTAAAAAGATTGAAGATAGGAAGCAATAGAAAGGTTTCTTGGATGTCTTATTTATGGTTGAGATTTCATTAAAGATCTAGCTAAGTTGAGAAAACAATTGCAGCAAAAACTCAAGAAAAAAGTAAGCTGGACATGGATTAGTGGTGATTCAAAAATTGTTCAAAACTTCAAAAGGTTGTGTAAAAGTTTTCCTGTTTTTAATCTACCTAATGAAGGAGATGATTTAATTGTTGAGACAGATGCCAGCAATCAACACCGTAGTGCAGTACTCAAAATCAAAGAAAGAGAAAAACTCTGTAAAAATTGCAGTGGAAGTTTTAATAAAAGCAGAATGCAACTATCCCATGACGAAAAAAGAAATCCTTATAGTCATAAGAGGAATTAAGACATTCTTAATCTTTTTAGCCCCAAAACCTTTTCTTACTCAAACTAATTGCAAAGGAATATTTGGTTTTGTTAAAAAGAATTTATCGGATATGCAAACGTAAGGACGACTCTTGCGTTGACAATATTGTGGCTTAACCAGGTATCATTCTCTGTTGAACACATATAGGATAAAATTTCTTTGGTAGATAGTTTAACGGGTGAGCTTGCCAATGCTGATTATTAGAGCAGAACTGCGCTAGAAAAGGAGAAAATCTAAAATGAAATGTTATTACTGCTAGACCGGGTTTCTCTCTCTAGTAGAATCCTCATGGACATTTTGGAATTCCATACAAAAAGTAGATCATGCTTTGGTTTGATGTCTTCTACCTATCTAAAAGTACAAAGATTCATCCTTTTAGAATTGCAAATGAATTGCCCAAGGTGTCTTTATGATATCCAAGAAAGAATAATTTCCCATGTTCAAGAAAAATGGTTCAACGATTGGTATGCAGCTTGCATCAACTACTATCACAATTATTTTTATGGTATTTGGGAGTCATGGAGTACTACAATCTTCTTTCCTGATAGATCTAGAGTTGATGGTGTAAGATTCCTAACAAATTCAATCTCTCTGGATGACACTATCATGAAAGTTTGGGAATATGGAATGATAGCTTACCTTATGAAAATCCTAGATCCAAAGTACTCGTTCTTCTCAATACTAACTAAGTTTTAACAGTATATGCTTAAAACGATCCATTGGATTCTTACATTTCCTAATGGTTTAACAAAAATTTCATACAATAAAAGTCTGCATGTCGAGGTACACTACGTAGTAATTGAGTATGATAATGGAAAGGCTAAACCAGAGCTGGGTAACAAGTCGTGTCGGTCAGGTTCATGCTCGTGTCGAACTTAAACGGGTTGAGAATTTCTCGACCTGAACCTAACCCGTTTATTAAATGGATTGAAAAATCTTGACCTATACCTATTTAGTTTTTGAACGGGTTGACCCGCTTAACTCGTTTAAGATAAACAGGTCAAGTTCAGTCGCTCAATTAACTATTTACGGATTTAATATTTTCTACTAATACATAATTACAGTGTTAAAAATTAAGTTTACATATCACATTAAATAATTACACTTTAAAATTTCCCTGATACGTCATAATTCACAATTTTAAAAAAATTTTATATTCTTAATTATCTAATAAAAAGTAAATAGATAAATGACAAATGGAAAAATGAGTTGACTTATTTAACTCATTTAATTAAACAGGTTAGATAGGTACTTTTCGTATCGAGAATCTCGACCTGAACCTAACCCATTTAATTAAACGGGTTGAACGTCTCAACTCATTTAATTAAATAGGTCAAAAATTTATACCCAAACCCACTTAACTTCATGTCAGTTTCAAGTTGGTAATCGTGTCGGGTAAGCTGTTCTCAACTCTAGGCTAAACCAACCTATTATCTTGTCCAATTAGTGGATTTAGATAGTTCCAGTGATCAATGTCTAGAATGGTTTCCAAAATGACAAGAAGTAATTAGTGATCCTGTTCTAGTAAGAGCCATTGGTTTTTAAAACATTTACCATCAAATGTGGGCATTAATTGAATAAGGAAAAATGCTAATGCATTGTGAGAATACTACCTTTGTCGATCACAATGATTTTAACAAATATATGAAGTTATAAGGAGCTACTTCAGAAGATGTCTTTGATTATCTCTTTAATGTTGAAGCTAGAATATTCCTATTAGAAAAAGGAAAGAAATATATTCATGAATTATTTTAAAAATGCGATTCAGAGCATCTTCAACTTGAAGAAGATTTTGAAGATTATCTGGACAATGATGAACTGGAAGACATTATTGGAGATGAAGACATGCAGAATCTCAATATGGATGACTAGTCTTGTCGACATTGAGTGCTCTGAAAAGCTTTTGCTCCATTATTGTGTTATTTTGTCAAGTGTCAAGTTCGTAAAATAATGCAGTCTATTCTAGCCACGTGAGGGTAACTACAGTCATGTGAGTATATAAGTGTGTACTGTAGCCATTAGGTCATCATATGTAGCCCATCGCCTCTATAAAAAGAGAGGCAGAGTACTGAAAAAGGACATGATCATTTGAGTATACTTGAGCAAAAGAAAAGTCGGGGATCTCCATTTCTCTATAAGCAAACATATTTGATGATCTTAGTAGCTTCAATCCTTCCATTGTAATATTTCTACTTTTAAACTTTCAATAAAAGAAGTTTCCCAGTAGGGAACGTTATTCAATTTATCCTTATATCTTAAATTCAGACAATGGTTGAAACTTAACACATTTTTTCTTTAATTTTAAAGTTGGGACTAATTTTTTTTTTGAAAAAAAAAAATCAAGGCTGATTTTGTGACCATAAAAAATTAAATTTTGGTCACAATATTGGTGAAGGAACAAAAAGAACCCTAAGAATCTAACCTTTCATTCAACCTCCACCCCCAACCCCCCTCAGCAGAACACCCTCTTCGCACGCCTTCTCGTCGTCATCAGCAACTTCTCACTCCTCTGTCTCCCATTGTCGCTAGCACCCTATCACTCATTTTTCTCCCATCGTCGCCGACACCGGAGCGCTACACACTATCGCCCAACTCGCCAGCCCAAGTCGCGTACCCTTCACACGCTTAACTCGCACACCCTTTCGCACATTGGTTGTTTCTTTTCTACCCATTTCTGGCGTCGGCCAGCAAAGCCCAAATCTAGCCGACTATTTCCGGTTATTCTAGCGAAGCCAGATCTGTTTTCTGTTCGTTCCAGCGCAATTGGGTGATTGGCATATTGTTTCTGTTCTATCGGTCTCTGGCGCCAGCTAGCGAAGCCCATCAGATCTGACCGGTTGTTTCTGGTCGTTCCAGCGAAGCCCAGGTCTGTTTTTTCTTCATTCCAGTACATATATATGTAAGTATGGTTGCATTTTAGAAATTAGCAAACTTATGGGCAGTCAAATGGATGTAGTAACCTACAGTAGTGCAGCTATAGAACTAATTGTAGCTTAGTTTTATGGTCCATTTTGAGTGGAAACCTTGAAATTTACAAATGTTCAAATGTCATAAAAATTGGGTATTTTTGGATTATTGTTTGTAGTCTAATTTTAGATATATTGAATTTGAAAGGAAAATATACTACCTTAGTATACACAACTTAGAAAAATTGATTAACTTGTGGGACTGGAAGTGATTGCATTGTAGTCAATGCTAGAAGGGACAATGTTTTTGCCACTGTTGATGAAAGTTGGAAACATAATCTAGGTGTAAAGAAAGATGCACTCTGTAGAAAAATTTTTGTTTTTCCTTTAGTCTAGTTCTTAAGATACCAAGGAAAGAGAGCCACTTGCATAAGTGGTAAGTCCTTTTGAAAGTGAGTGGTAGGGTTTTGAGTACCACCCAATGCAAGGTCCCCCTTCCCCCCTTTCTATAAGAGGTTTGCTCTTATCACCCTCCCTTGCTTGATGATTTACTATCTCATATCTCCCTCTTGTTTGGATGCATATTAGAGAGCATGAACTTTGGTTGGTTGTAAGTCTTAGCTGTTGTGAAAAGTCAAAGAGGATGGTCATTATGAGACAAAGCAACTATTTCATATGAGGACGCTGTCCATAACTGATTATGGTCCACATAAATGATTTTAGTGAGACCCTGGCCCCTTTTTTGTGGGGTGAGAAAAGAAAAGCCCTTTTGGCCTATGCATTTTAAGTTTATATGCGGTTACAGGCAGAAGCTTCCCTGTTGTGTTTGTTAGGTTTCCCCCTTAGTATCATATGAAGTTTGCTTTTCTTGTTCGGCTTCAGCTTTCATCAGCCGATGTAAGTTCTTATAGCATTTTTTTTTGTTTTCCAATGTGACTTAATGGTAGTTTGAACGAACGTTTGCTTGTTGACTGCAAAAAGCATATCTAGGTCATCACTGCCTTTTCTTAAAATAGAAACTATTAGCTTTTACTACTGCAAACCATGATGAATTAATATTTAAGACCCCAATCTTTTTAACATTTTCTTTTCTTGTTCTCTACTTGAATATGGATTAGTAAGTTAATACGATCATATGTTTACATAACGATTGAATCCCCAAAATTACTCCATTACAACTCTTGGTTCCTTTCTCATTTTGCATTTTTAGAAAACTAATATTATCTTAGCTCTTGAACTTTAATGTGAGGGTTGAGATTAATCTACAACTACATCCTTCTCTTTTGCATGCAGCCTAGTGTTTGGCCATGGGCTTGGCCATGAGTGGGTTGGTTGGGGTCACTGGTGGCCAGCAAGTCCAACATGTATTAGGCTGGTGGTTAGGCAAGGTGGCTAGGTTGGGCTGGTAGGTGTTTGAGAGCTATTGATCAATATTGACCTTAGACTAATCCAAGGGCTAATGTTATGACCTTTATTTTCTTGAAAGGAAAATTGAGAGACACAAATGAAAAAGAATGAGCGAGGAAATGAGGTGTTAGTGATGGTGATTATATCGCACTAGTCACTCTAGTTACCAGAGATGGTACTTAATTGCTAATGGGTTAATACATGAGGTTGAAAAAAAACTAATGCTAAAAGATATGTGGGTTTAAAACATTAATCAAACATCATCCGGGGTGTGAGAAAGTTAATAGTCCCCTAAACTATGATACCCAGCAAAGACGACAAAGACGAAGCCGGACCGTCCTAAAGTCCTTGAGAAATAAATAGTGTTTTAGGAGTTGCAAACTACCACATGGTCCTTGTTTCAAGCCAAGTTATCAGAATGAAAAGATCCTGAGCTGAAAAAGTTGTCTTGTCTAATTTCATGTAACGTTTAAATCTTATCTGTCATGTTCTACACCTCCAGCTTATCCCCTTATTTTCTGGGTTGCGATTGTGATCAACTATATGAAATGATCACAACACATTGAATGAAAATCTTGGCAAAGTTGTGAGTAAAATCATGCATTTCATTTGTACGATTTGGATCCCTTATCGTGGTATAAGTCCCCCCCCGATTAACTTGCAGAAAGTTATGCCTATTTTATGAGCTGTAAGTTGTCAACATAGTTGCTTTCTTGTCATCGAGTCTGAATATGTTCTCCTTCGATTATGTTGTATCCTTTCGGTTTTCAAAAGCAACGAAGCATGCCATATTTGAATCCTAATGAGGATTGTTCACCCTGCATTTCCCTGTTGAAATTGAGTGGAAAAGTATAACTATCATGCTAATTTGCTTGATTCCTACACCATTACAAGTGATTCAAGTTGGCCTTCTTCTTTTGCTGCAAATCTAGGAGATGCTCTTTCATGGTTTTCCATACTTTCTTTTAAGTATTTTTAGACAAGGGTTAATTACTTCATATTCGTTCCTTAATAATGCTTGTTTAATGACTATAAACTCTTCGTAATCCCCCAATCGCATCTAGACAAATTCCATTAACGTACCCTACCCTACTACCTACTTTACCAAAAGAATAAATGAGCATCCAACTTGTTATTCTTTTCCTAGTTAGTAAGTAATTAGGTGAAATGCTATTTATTTCAGTAAAAATTCTTAGTTTTTAATAATATTTTTATAGAAGATTCAAATATAATAGTTTTAGTTTTTAGGGAGAATTTTACCCTTCTTCATGTATAATTTTGTAAATAAAAAAATGGTTTTAAATATATAAATACACATAACAATTTTAAATTTTAGGGAGAAATTAATCATATGAATATATAAAATTATTTTAAATATATATGGGAGTATAGAACGTTCACCAACTTATTTTTATTATTTGGCTATTTACATCTATTGTGAGTTTGTGACAAATGAATACGTTTTTATCAATGTTTCAAATTTAGTCTTTTTTTGGCTTATTGTTTACGATTTTGATTTTACTTAGAATTAGCTCTTTCTCTCTCTGCTCCCTTATAATTTCATATCTTCTTGCCTTCATGTATTTGTTTGCGCAATTTCATTTATAACTATTTTTTAGGTGCATTTGGCATTTGGTTTGATTTTATGTCCTTACTGTCAATGGTGTGATTTTTAGATACAAGTACTCATATTTTTTTTCTTTGTATATATGTTTGATACAACTTGCAGTTGAGCGATATAAGTGATTGAAAGTTGAAGTTATTTGATCGTGAAGGTGTATTGTGGACGTATCTAATTCTAACTAATGCAAGTATGAATATTATTAAGCAGATAACTATGAAGTAATTTTCTTATTATGATGGAAGGGCTTAACGGGCCGACAACAGTTTATGTGATCTTTTTGGTATAGCCTAATAATGGATTTTATATCATGAAGTCCAACCAATATTACTGTGATTGTTTGATGGTCTACATTTTGGGTGTTCAGTTTTCTATCTACATGTGGTTGTTACTAGGTGTGAAAACTATGCATTCATATAAGAAGCTACGTGTACTTTGATACATTTTATATGTGCATATGAGTGTTTTAGTTAATATGCTATATTATTATTAATAGTTGAAGAAACTAATGAAATAACATATTCTAACTTAAACAGAATATGGAAATTTCGTAGCATTGTAGGTGGATGGTTAATAAACTTTTTCCCAATAGAGGTGGATTAACACCTGAGTTTGTGGCGGGGGTTAATGAGTTTGACATGTTTGCAAGAAACTTTCCTATGTATTTGAGGGATAAAGTATATAGGAGTCCTTGTGCAAAGTGTGACAACACAAAATTTCTACCACCGGAGGAAGTAAAGGTTCACCTATATAAGAAGGGGTTCACTAGTGGATATTGGTATTGGACATCACATGGGGAACTTCAACCCCGTGAAGGTGAACAAGTTAACATGCATCGGAGTCCATCTAGTATTTCTTCCCAAAATTCTGATATGTCCAATGATGCGTATCACACAATGGTTGAAGATGTTTTTAATCAACATGTTCCAGAACCTCCTAATGTAGATGCACAAACGTCCATTGTGGGATGATTGCACTAATCATTTTGAGTTATTTGTTGCTCTTAGATTGAAGAATATTAAATCCCAGCACAATATGTTGCAGAGTTGTTTTAATGAAGTTGTGTAGCTTATGAAAGAAGCATGTCCATCTAGCAATTATGTGCCGAGTAAGTTCTCCGATGCAGAAAAATTAGTGAGAAAATTGAAGCTCACTTTCGTAAAATAGATTGTTGCATTAATGGTTGTATGTTGTATTATAAAAATGATGCACATCTACAACAATGCAAATTTTGTGATGCTCCTCGATATAGGGTGCGTAAGTCACAAAAAAGGAAAACAAAAGGATGTTCCTTTGGCAAGAATGCATTATCTTCCCATCATTCCTAGGCTCAAAAGGTTTTTTGCATCTCATAGTCCTGCTCAGCACATGAGATGACATTATAAAAATCCTCTAGAGCCTAGTGTATTATGTCATCCGTCTAATGGAGAAGCATGAAAATATTTTGATAGAACTTGGCCAGATTTGCCTCTGAGCCACGTAATGTTAGACTTGGTTTATGTGCCGATGGTTTTTCTCCATTTTCATCACAGTATGCAAAGCCCTATTCATGTTGACCAGTAATTCTCCCTCCAAAAATGTGTATGAGCACACCTTATATGTTTTCGACTTGTATTAGTCCTGGTCCGAAAAATCCCAAAACTAATATAGATGCATATCTAAAACCTTTGATAGATGATTTGAAAACCTTATGGAATAAAGGTGTCCAAACATATGACATTTCTAAGAAGAAAAATTTTCAAATGAGGGCTACATTGATGTGGACTATTAATGATTTTCCTACTTATGACATGTTTTTTGGGTGGAGTACTCATGGAAAATTAGCTTATCTTATTTGTATGTCATCATCCAAAGCCTTTCGCTTAGAGAATGGAGGGAAGCCAACATGGTTTGACTGTCATAGACAATTTTTGCCAATGGATCATCAATTTAGGAGGAATAAAGATGCATTTAGAAAGAACAAAAGTGAAAATGGTAGGCCTCCTACTAGACTACATGGAGAAGAAATATGGCAAATTGTCATTAAAGGTTTTGGACAAGTTCATAATTGGACCAAACAAAGTATATTTTGGGAATTTCCATATTGGAAGACAAACTTACTTCTGCACAATTTGGATGCTATGCATACAGAAAAGAATGTATTTGATGCTGTTTTCAACACAGTTATGGATATAGATGGCAAAACAAAGGACAATGTTAAAGCAAGAATGGACTTGAAATTATATTGTAGGCGCAAAGAATTAGAGCTAAAAGAGCTAGCTAATGGCAAAATTGTGAAGCCAAAGGCAAAGTTCAGCTTTTCAACAGAGCAAAAAAGGGTTATTTGCCAATGGGTGAAGAATTTGAGAACGCCGGATAATTATTCATCATATTTAGTTAAATGTGTGGATGTTGATGCGACCAAGATAAGTGGTTTGAAGAGCCACGAGTGCCATGTGTTCATGCAATCATTGCTTCCAATTGCATTCAATGCACTTCCTGAACAAATTTGGAAGTCTCTTACTGAACTTAGCCAATTCTTTAGAGACTTATGCTCAACAGTGTTACATGAGGAGAAACTATCCCAGATGGAAAAGAATATTGTTATGACTTTGTGCAAATTAGAGCATATCTTCCCTCTTGGCTTTTTCAATTGCATGGAGCATTTGCCTTTACACATGGCTTATCAAGCAAAATTAGGAGGACTAGTCCAATATCATTGGATGTATCCTTTTGAGAGGTAAATTTTTTTTTTATACATAATTTTTTGAAATATTATGAGTATTACATAACATTTACTTATATATATGATAAATAATATCATAGGTTTTTGGGCTTATTAAAGAAAATGATGCAGAATAAGGCTCGTCCAGAAGGCCCAATATGTGAGGCGTACATCAATCTTGAAACATCTCACTTTGGCACATACTATTTCGTGTCTCATGTACAGTGTATGAGGAATAGAAATAAAAGAAATAAGGATGAAGGTGAGCAAGATGATACACAACCAACTTTATCAGTTTTTCGTCCACAAGGTGGTCCCATTGGGCGAGTAACACCGCGATGGTTGGCTGATGAAGAATATAATGCGGCTCATCTTTATGTTCTACTAACTGTGAGGAAGTACGACCTTATATTAGGTCAATTGTTACTATTTTATATCTTAAATATGTTCTTTCAAAACATAGTTAACACGTACTTAATCCTAAAAATGAGTGATGCGCTTGGCAGTTTCTTCACTTAAGAAAAAAGGGCAGACAACCCATATCTTTCTGATCAGTAGATTGATGCTATAATTGCGACACAATTTGCTTCATGGCTTAGAGAGAATGTAAGTTCAAGCTAACTTAATGCTTAGTTAAATAATTAAGTAATTAACCATATATATATTTTTAGTTGAGTAATAAAATTATGTTTTCTTATTTACTAGATGGACATGATGCCAATGTATGATATGGAACGTCATCGATATTTATGTCAGTTAGCATTGGGACCTCTAAGACTTGTGAATACATGACCTATGTATACAGTCAATGGTTATAAGTTCCACACAGAAGCTTGGAATGAAGACAACAAAACTTACAACTGTGGAGTTTGTGTTGAGGGAGCTGGAGAAGGAGGCATTGAAAATGATTTCTGTGGGATTCTGAAACAAATAGTTGAAATTAAATATCCGGGATAACCAATCAAAAAGTGTGTTCTGTTTAGTTATCACTGGTTTGATAATACCCCTAATAGTGGTACAAGGGTGCATAAAGATTTTGGTATTGTATAGATTAGACATACTCGACGATATAGAAAATATGATTCGTTCATATTTGCGATTTTGCCCCTCAAGTGTATTACGTGCCATATCCGGTGAGACGAAGAGACAACCAAGATTGGAGGGTTGTTATAACAACTACTCCTAGATCTAGAGTGGATAGCAAGTATACATTGAAATGTGCTAGTCAAGAGGAGAGTATGTCTAATGCTACTACCACATTAGATGATGTTCAAATTGATAATCTTAGGGATGATGGATATGAAGAAATTGACATAGATGTTACACTAATGACTCTTCAGAATGAAGAGGAAGAGGAGGGACAGGAGGAAGAGGAGGAGGAGGAGGAAGAAGAAGAAGAAGAAGAAGAATTTGCTGGTGAGGATGATACCGAAGTTGAAGATGATGTAGAGCTTGAGAATGATGAAGATGATGAGGATGATGACGAATAGTCAGTTGTTATAATTTTCATGATTATAATTTTATTAGTAGTAAAGACAATCTTGCTTCTTTTGTGATAGTCTTGTTTATGCATGTTTGTATGAATTAAGAGTATTTATCGTGTTCTTGATTTTTACGTTTGACAATTATCAATTTTGTGTTTATTTGTGCGCTTGGCAATTTTTTTCCCTTGAAAGATGTCGAAGAAAGGTCGTACCAAGAAAATTTTCGTTTCACTTTTACTTCTTCTCAAGGGATTCTCGCATCTACCCCTTCACCTACCATTTCCCCTACAATAGATCCCGTCCAAAATTCCATCATTACAAGCTCTCTACCTTTTCATAATCATACCCGGCCACATACCCAATTGTCTACTATCCAACCAACCCACCTCTCTTTTGGCCATGTACCTATATCTACTACCACTCCAATAGCTACTTCTACTCCTACAACTACTCCTGAAACTTCTCAGCATTCGCAAGAGGTTTCTCAACCTATTGAAGAAGTCCAATGACAAACCAAGATGAAGATCTTCCCAAGAGGAAAAGAGTAAGTACTTGCTTTTTGTGTTGATTGTTTTTGTTTAAAAATTAACATTACAAAATGAAAATTTTAACACTATACATTTCTTTATTTTTGGCAGATTCTATCCAAACCACACTTATGTCATTCATGCCCTCTCTAATATCATGAGACGTAAGTATGATTCACCAAATCATACTTGGAAGGAAATACCTATTGAAGTGCGAAATATGTGGTTTGATGAATTCAAAGTAAGTTGCCTGAGAATTGGAAAAACAAAAGGTTCATATTTTTTCATATACTTACCTGTGCCTATGATTTTGGTTTATTTTTAGAAAATTTTTTGATGTGATGATAACCTTGCTCATGAGATTATGAGAGTTTTCGGGTTTCGTGGATCATTAAGATTAAAAGGAATGACTTTTAAGATTCGAAAAAGTGGGAAACAGCATGTGTGGCTAAGCAATGATATTTATGATAGCTTATGTGCATATTGGGAGTCTGAAAAATTCAAAGGGAAACGTCTGTTAGGCAAGACAAATCAAGCATCACCGTGGGAAGTAGGTTCATCTATGCATTGTGGTGGATCAATTCCCCATTCAGAGCATGAAAGGATATTGGTAATAAATATATTTTTCGTTGAGCAATACGTTTATTTATCTAACTAATTGAAATTATTTACATGTATTGATAATCACTTATTGCACTTTTTGTTGTATGTAGGCGGAACAATTGAAAAGAGAAGCAACTATTGATGAATCATTTGCACGCACCCACTCCAAGAAAAAATATCAATCATTTGTGGATGAAAAATCAAAAGAAGCATATGTAAGTGACTCATTTTTTTTGAAAATTTCTTTATTTACTAGAATTTTCTTGTACTCATTTTTTATCTTTAAATTGACAAAAATAATTAAATTCTTCTTAATATATGAGAAGTACAAAAAAAGACTTTTGGAGATCCAAGCATCTACTCAAGGTGAAGGTTCTACCTCCGAAGGAATGCCACTTCCTCAATTATCGACATAAACTCTGATGAATATTTGGAAGGACGTTGCTAGCCTCACCAAGAAAGGTAAAATTTATGGATTTGGAATGGAGGGTTCATGTGCTTCTACTACTGGTCCACCAACTAGCACCAAAGTTTCACTACTAAAAAAGAGTAAAATAACGATGGAAATAGGCGACGGAAAGGGAAAAAATGGAATATAGGATTTGGGGAAACATTCCGTCGCCAGTGTAAAAAAAATTGGGTGGCGACGGAATATCTGTCACCAAAGAAAAAGGAAAATAAATTTTTCCCCGGCGACGACGGAATATGTGTGAAGTAATTATGTAAAAAGGAAAATTTATGTGAAGTAATTATGTGAAAATTTGTGAGTTGTAGTGGGTGATTTGAAAAGGTTGAAATATGTGTGAAGTAATTATGTAAAATTCCTAACTCTAGATTTAGTTTTAACTACTACAAATTATGGTTTTGGTAGTTGAAAATGTGTTGTTAGTGTCTATTTATGTTGTATTGTTATATGTGTATTCAGTAATTGATTCAATTTAGTTGAAATTATGCATTATTGTAATTGAGGGTTTAGGATTGTATGAGATTAGTAGTTTTATTTGTAAGAGAAGATTTGGTAGAAATAAAAATTTATGTGAAGTAATTATGTGAAAATTTATGGGAGTTATAGTGGGTGATTTGAAAAAATTAAAATATGCCTGAAGGAATTATGTAAAATTTGTGGGAGTTGTGCTAAGTTATTTGCAAGGATTTACTGTAAATTAAAATTAATACTAATTTAATGTATTTATATATATTTTATAGTAAACAAATATGTGTAATACATAAGTGAGAAATGATGTTGAATATTATTGTGTAGATTGAAATTAATACAAATTCAACGACTTTTATGAATATTGTTGCTTGAGCAGAATATGAGTGGCCCGCCACATTGTTCGTGGATGTATAATAGATTATTACCTGATAATAATGGTTACACAGAAGAATTTTTAAATGGGATAAATCAATTTGATGAATTTGCACGTAGGTAAGCAGGCTTCCAAAGGGGGGGGGGAATGTAGATGTCCATGTTCGACATGTAAAAATAGAGTGCACTTAACACCCGATGAGGTAAAGATGCACCTGATGTATAAGGGTTCTGTAAAAGGATATTGGTATTGGATAAGTCATGAAGAGGTAAAACCTCAACAATCTAATCTTGGATATTCAACTAGAGAAATGGATGAAGCTGGTGGTTCAAGTCATACAAATTATGCCCACAATGAATGCTACGTAGATCATATGGACTCCATGATTGGTAATGCCATGTTGGCAAATGAAAATGTAATGGTTCAGGAGGGAAGCAGTTCTCAAGAACTATTGTATAATATGGTTCAAACTGCTCATCAATAGCCCTTATATGATGGTTGTTCAACCCACAGTGAGCTCTCTGCTGCTGTTTGGCTATTGAGTATCAAGTCTGATTATAATATATCACAAAACTGTTTCAGTGAAGTTGTTCAGTTAATGAAAGAGACGTGTCCTCCTAACAATTGTGTGCCACAGAACTATGGCCAAAACGAAAAAGCTTGTTAAAGATCTCGGCAACAATGTCATACACATCGATTGTTGCCGCAAAGGGTGTATACTCTTTTTTAAGGAGGACTTAAACCTCGATGCATGCAAGTTTTGCGGGCATTCGAGATGGAAGAGGCAAAGGTCGCAACAAAGGAATCAAATGTCACTACCATATGCAAAGATGCATTACTTGCCATTGAAAGCTTAACTGCAGAGGTTGTATGCATCAAGAAGCACGACAGAGCACATGCGATGACATTATGAACATCGGCGGGAGGAGGGTGTTTTATGTCATCCATCCGATGGCGTAGCATGGAAACATTTCGATAACAATTATCCTAATTTTTCTGTAGAGCCTCGAAATGTTGGTCTTGGACCATTTCTTCATACCTACGGCTCGATCCCTATGCATGAGCATAGGAAGCGTTTGGTATCAAACTGTAAATCTTACAACATTGTTTGACCTATTTGTTTCCTTGTAGCGTTGAACTTGTTTTCCTAAATTTGCTTAATTTGTACTTAGAAGGAAGAATTTGGGATGGATCCCACCATTGTTGAGTTGTTCGCCCGCACTAACAAACTTAGAGGTAAACCAGATGAACCTTGGGTTGATAGGAAATCACAACAAACCTACGTAAGTTATTCTTGATAATTAATCTTACATTTTGATTCATATATTTTTCTTACAACTAACACATTTGATGTTTTGCAAATGTTGTGATATTCTAGGAGTCCTTTGAGCAAGAAATGTAGAAAATCATTCAAGGGACCTCGCAAGATCCATCTCAACCGCTTCCAAACTCAAATGAGTTGTGGGTGAAGGCCTACACAAACAAAAAGGGCCATATTTACGGCATTGGAGATGAGGCTGTCAACATCAGGGAATCCCCTTACTTTAGTCCCTCCCAGCGAGCAGGTATACTAAACTTTAACTTTAATTTCAGTTGTTAAAGTGAAAACTGTCCACAATGGCATTTTAGGTTAAGTTACGTTATTCTCACTACATTCTTACTACATACACATAGTTTTTAGCAAGTATAGGTCCATCCGCATCTCAGCAGAAACTATATGACTTGAGAGATAGGGTGACCACCATGGGGAGTGAGCTCACCACACAAGCTAAGATGTATCGGATGATGATGGAGATATATAAGAGTGTAGAGAAGTCCAATCAAATGCTAAGCCAAACGGTGCTAGATATGAATCAGCAAACGTAGGCTTTCTTCCAAATGCAACAAGCCTCCGGTTCGGGATCGCAACATGTTGTCCCTACCCGTCCACAGCATGATGAAGAGAATGGGGGTGAGGACGAGGACGACGAGTATGATCTTGATGATTGATCCCTTATCATGAGTTGCTTGTTTCTTCCCCTCTCTCTATTGACCACTTTTTCCATATGTGCATATATTTGCATTGCCTCAACTTCTCTGATGCCCATGTGTGGCGATGTTTAGAACTACTCTAACTTTGTTTTGTTATTTGGGCTGTATGTGATGTATGGTGATGACACACTTGGGTTATTATGGTTTCAATATGATGTTTGAGTTGTTTGTGAATTGGGAATTATTGTTGAGGATGCTTCGACTGAAGCAGTTGTATAGAATGGGTTCTTTAGTGCCCTCGATGTATTTTTTTTACAGGAAAACAAATGTATTGCATTTGGGTTTCTTCAAATTGCAAATTTTTTATTAAAAAAATGCAAAAATAGCGACGGATTGCCTAGTCCGTCGCCATATGGCGCGACTTTTGTTTGCGCCAAAATTTGTTGCTCGTTGCCTGTTCCGTCTCCAGCTAGCGGCGAACTATAAATTTCCGTCGCTGAATCCCCAGCAATGGGCCATATTACGACTCTCGAGTTCCATTGCCAGTTTCGCCGTTGATTTAAATTTTTCGTCGCTGATTTGCTATTTTCCATCACTGATTTCGTCTCTATATGACATTTTTTTTTGTAGTGTTTCTATTGAACTACTTGAAAAGGAGAAGCAATCAAAGAAAAAGTTAGAAAAGAGGTTGAATTGGGGTGAGAAACAACTAAACTATACCACTAGACAACTAGATCAAACCACTAAACAACTTTATGAGACAATAGTACTTATAAAAACTTTGATGCAAGAAATGAACTTTACAATTCGAATATCCACTAATGTTGGTATTGGAAACAGTGGAAATGGAAGCAATAGTGGTTGTCTGGTGGTAACGATGAAGATGAAGATGAAGATGAAGATGAAGATGAAGATGATGATGATGATGATAATGATGGTGAGATGATGATGATGATGATGATGACAATCATGATCACTAAGAGAATGAGGATGCATATGAGAATGACGGATGATTCATATGGCATGGAAACATTGTTTGATGATCTAATATGACTTATCTTGTGGTTTGAAGCACTTTGAATGTTGTTGAATTATTGTAATTTAAATTTATATCTTTATTGTGAAGATATTCATGTTGGATGTTGGTTTAGTTATTATGGAAGTACGAAGTTTGGTCGGTATGGAAGCATGAAGTGTGGTTATCATGCATATGTAAATATGTGATTATAGTTTTGTAAATTCAGGGAGATGGTCATGTTACAAATGTACTTTTCAAACTATTACTAAATTCGGTCACAAAAACTGTCACAAATTATTCTTCATTTTTTCATAATCAGTCACAAATACGGTCACAAAGAAGCATAATTTCCAACAAAGTTAGTCACAAAGAAGCATAATTTCCAACAAAGTTAGTCATAAAGGTGGTCACACAAGACCAATGTCACAAATTCGGTCGCAAATAATTTGTTTCAACTCGGTCACAAAATAATGTGGTGGCAAATATCGTCACAACTCGGTCCGAATTTCTCACTGAGAAAGGCATCACAAGGTAGGTCTCAAACAATATATGGTTGCAAATGCGGTCCCAAAGTATGACCACTTTGTCGGTCACAAATATCGTCCCAATTTGTGACCTATTCAGTTGCAAATCCATTCTTCGACCAAGGGTTTTGTGGCCACAGACTTCAGTCACAAAGTCGATCACAAACGTTAGTTGTGACCGATTTTTCACAATTTATGACGCCTTTTTAAGTCTTAAATGAACGTTTTTCTATTATATATAGTATTTTAAGAAGTTAAATAATTTAAAACAAGCATATTTCTTGAAAAAGCCTAAAAAAAGTAGCAAAATTACTAAAATTACCCCATTTGGGCCCAAGTTGAAAACTTCGAAAACTTTCGGGCAAAAATAGTAAGAAAAATATTCTAAAAATTTATTATGTGAAAACATAGGGTACCCCAATTTTGTTTTCAAAAAGTCAAGGGCCTAAAAGTAGTGGTTCTAAAACTCAAGGTACCTGAGAGTCATTTTTTATACTATTGAGCTTATATTTGATTGAACATAGATATTATATGGTTCACTTGAAGATATTATATGATAGAGCATCATACAGATTTTATATGATCTAAGAGATTGAAGTTGAAAAAAATATTTGATAATCCATTAAATATCCTTTGATTAAATTAGGAGAATATTATGATAATCGCTGATTGATATGATGATAAGGTCTCTAAGAGTATTCCTTGATTTATAAAGTTAGAATTAAAATTTGAATTTTAATAATACAAGTAAATCAAGGATCATAAAGATTATATCACATGTGATCTTTAAATGAGATATACTTCTTATTATGAAGGTGAGATAGTAAGTTTATTTGTGCAACAAATAAAGAATGATTCCAAGTACTTGAAAACGGCCAATTATCTCATTCAACCAAGTCAAAAGTTTCCATGACTAAGAGATTATAACATGACGGCTAGTTGGTCATCATTGAATTTAAATACAAGGAGTTGAAGCAAGTCCAAGGTATCAGAGGAATTGAGAAATCACTTGAGCTACACTTGCAAGTTAAAGAGAGCTTATGATAAAATATATTGAGATGATATTTTGAACTAAAACTTGCATACTAGTTTGATCAACTACTTGTACTCATCTTGTACGGAAAACTTTGCGTAAGGGAATTTTGTAACAAGTAGGTTGGAGAGGACTTACTTGGGTAAGTATTGTGTGGGCAATACTTGGTAAGTAACTCAACTTATGGTGCTTAGTTGAGTGGTCGATCAAGAGAGAGGTTCTCACGATGGAGTAGTTGATTTCCAAAGTTTTAAAGGCAGTCTTTGTCGAGTCAGGGATTCAAATGTGTAACTTCTTAAATGAATAAGAAGTTTAGTAGTTCAAATCCTTAGGAAAGAAGAGCCTCAGATAGTGACTAACCCTGTTTGGAAGAGCAACATCATAAACATATGATCGTGTTCTGTCGAGCTTTTATTTCCATGTTTAATCTCTGTAATTGCTTTAATTTTTTCTAATCACCCAATTCACTCCCCTCTAGGGTGATTTGACTAGCCTAACTGAACTTTGGGACATTGTTATACATGGTCCTAGTGTCTCTTCGCTTCATGGACGAGAAACAATGGTGTTATCGATGTCAGGCTAAAGTACGAATTGAATCAAGAAGACAAAGAGATGCTTAAGAAAAACGGCCAGGCTTTATACATTTTGCAATGTTCTTTATGTAATGGTATTTTTAGCTTGTAGTACAGCCAAAGGATTAAGGGAGAAGCTCTCTTTGATATATGAAGAAACAACCCAAGAAAGTCTTGATTCGTTGAAGATAGATAATGTGCTTGGCTATTCAAGTGAGAAACATAAGTTGAACCATCTTTGCTTAATGGCAAATGGAAAAATTAGTGATTCCAATTCAAGTGACGATGATGACGATGGAAACATAAGTGAGAAGAAGAAGAATACGAAATTTCAGATGAGGTATATAATGGTAAAAGTTCTCAAAACACAAAGTTGTAAAACTATTGCTTCATCTTGTCAAACGGCTACAAGGACATAGTTCTAAAATCAAACGGTTAAAGAGAATGGCTTTGATTTGACCCAAGAAAATATTGAAGTGCAAAAATCAAATGATTTGTTATCAAATGTTTTAAATGTTGTTCAAAAAAATACGCCATTCTTGAAAAAGAGAAAGACGAGTTACAATTCAAGTGTGCAAACTTGAAAAAATTGTTTTTAAATTTTCTGAAGGAGCAAAAAATTTAAATAAATTTCTCAACTCACAAAATGGAATGGTTTTAATGCTTTCAATGAAAAGAAGTGTTATAAAAACTTCTTTGTCAAATCGACTAATCACAAAGGTAAAAGTCCTATTAGTTCTAATTACTGTTGCAAATTCGCTCATATTTCTACTTATTGTCTTATCAAGGGAAATGATCCTAAAATTATATAAATTTGGATACCAAAAGGTACGAGGCCATTAAATGCCGCAGATTATGACCAAAATGGACCTAAATCTTTTAAATGTTATTTGAGAAAGGTTTAAGTTATTTTGCAAGAACCCTTGACATCTAATTGAGGCAAAATTTCACAAAAAAAGAGGATGATCAAGAACTATTAAATAGCTACGGCAATAAATTTCTCAATTTTTGATGAGATGAAATTGAATGTCCCATTGTTAGAGATGTGGTACAAAGGTTCGAAAAATTAGGACTACTCCGAGACTTCTAGGCAAGATCGAAATCGCTTGTCCGAAAGGTTTTATTCACCCGACATGCAACGGGTATTTCTAAATAAACCTTTGAGATACAAAGAGGTCTCTGCTATTCAAATGTTGCACTCACTTGTATGGGCACTAGTGCCTTAGGATATAACAGAAATTCAGAGGGATTGATTTGTTGGAACAATGTTTGGAATATCCAAACCACACTTAGTCATCCCCTATTTATAGAGAACTAAGTGCCTTTTCAAGAGAGAAGCATCTTTTCATAGAGAGAAACATCTTTTCATAAGATGAGTTTTCAACCATTAGATTTAATCTTAATGGCTATAAATGAAGAGATGCATAGAAAATGAGCTAATTGAAATCACTAATTATATTTTTTCAAAGCAAAAAATATAATTAATTTGTTGTGCCTTTTCCATTTTTTATTGGAAATTATTCCAACAATCCCCCACCATTTCCATAATAAATGGTATTAAGAAATTTTCGGAGGTCGTGTGTATAAAATGGAGGTGTCTTGTGATTGAACCCCCGCCTCAGTGACTTGCCCAACAAATAATCAGGATAGCATGGTAGACTAAGCTTTGAACCAGCCAATCCTCTATGATCACTTGTGTTCAAATCACACACAAAACTTCCATCCCAGAATCACATAGTAATCCTAACACATTTAAACTGGCCATGTGTCTGTATCTATTCATGAGCGCAACGGAGTCAAGTCTATGAAACTCCTTAAAGCTGCCAAACTTTATGCTCACATAGGTGAACCTCATCAATACCCCATATAAAGCATTATACATGAAATAAAGAATGTAAAGAAATAAGATTTCATTGATTTGATAATAAATTTAAAAATACACCGAGGCATTCCCAGGGTAATACAAATTTATTATGATCAACACTTAACTCTAGAACATTCTCTAAGCAACTCATGTGAGATTCATTAAGAGCAACTCCTCACCCTAGTGTATCATATGGTAAAATAACCAAGCACTTCATTGTCGGATGGGAAAATTATGTGCTTGCAAACCACGAAAATGGTGTGCTATAGCTCATTGAACTTAAGATTCAATGTTTTCCATCGAATGCCAAGTTGAGTTTCCACCATGTGTGATTTTAGATGTGGACTTTAACCCCATCCCTTAGGCTGTCTTAGATACTAAATCCCTTGCAAGGCCTTTTGTGAACGGATCAGCTAAGTTTTGAAAAGTTCGAATGAACTCCACAGTTATAACACCATCTATGATTAGTTGTCTCACATAACTATGTCGTAAACCAATATGCTTTGATTTACCATTGTATACATTACTATATGCCTTAGCCAAAGCAGCCGCACTATCACACTGGATAGAAATTGGTGACATAGGTTTCGGCCGCGAAGGCATCTCATATAACAAATTCCTTAACCATTTAGCTTCTTTGCAAGCAGATCCCAATGCTACAAACTCAGCAGCCATTATCGACTCTACTATACACGTTTCTTTCTTTGATCCCGAAGATATTGCACCCCCAGCAAGCATGTATACCCACCCACTAATAGAGTAATAATCTTCACTATTTATTATCCAACTAGCGTCTGTGAAACCTTCCAATACTGGTGTATAACCACAATAGTGTAAACCTTAATCTATGGTGGTTTTAAGGTATTTTAATACCCTTCGCACTGCATACCAATGCGTGTGCCCTGGATTACAGGTATATCGACTCAGCTTTCCAACTGCAAAAGTGATATCCGGTCGAGTACATGCCATAACATACATAAGACAACCAATTACCCTTGAGTATTCCAGTTGAGCTTCTGGATTACCTTCATTCTTTTCCAATCTCATGTTCATATCAAAAGGTGCATGTACAAGTTTGCAATCATAATTGTTAAACTTTCTTAACACTTTTTCTATGTAATGAGATTGAGACAAGACTAGAGAGTCATTATGCCTAGTAATCCTAATACCTAAGATTACATCGGCTTTGCCCAAGTCCTTCATGTCAAAATTTTGTGACAAAAATCTTTTAGTGCTCTCAACTTGCTCAAAATCAGCACCAAAGATTAACATGTCATCCACATACAAGCATACGACTACTCCTTTGTCACCATTGAACTTGGCATACACACACTTGTCAGCATTGTTTATGAAAAATCCATTCTTCAAAACAACCTCATCAAACTTTTGATGTCATTGTTTTGAGGCTTGCTTAAGTCCATATAAGGACTTAGCTAACTTACAAACCTTGTGCTCTTGACCGGGCACAACAAACACTTCAGGTTGTCTCATGTACACCTCTTCATCTAGATCACTATTTAAGAATGCCGTTTTGACATCCATTTGGTGAATCACTAGATTATGAATTGAGGCTAATGCTAGCAACAACCTAATTGTCGAAATCCTAGCAACCGGGGCATAAGTATCGAAATAATCAATTCCTTCCTTTTGATTATTTCGCTTGGCTACAAGTCTTGCCTTAAACTTAAGAATTGAACCATCAGCGTTCTTCTTAGTTTTAAACACCCATTTACAGCCAATATGTTTGCACCCTGGGGTTAAATCGACAAGCTTCCAAGTTCCATTTCCCATGATTGAAGCCATTTCATCATCAATGGCCTCTTTCCAAAAAGAAGCATTGGGTGAAGACATAGCTTCCTTATAGGTTTAAGGATTCAATTCCACATTATAACAATACAAAATGCATCTGGTGACTGATTCACTGGATCCTTTTACAAGATAAGCAAAGAAGTCATTTCCAAAATCTTTAGATTTTCTCGTTGTTTTACTTCTCCTAAGTTCATGAACATCATTATTCTCGACATTGTCATGTTGAATATCTTGTACTTCATTTTGTTCCTTTTCAGGATGATTAAGACGTGCATTTCTAGGTCTAGGAATAGATGAAAATCTTTTTTCATCAAAAATAGCATCTCTAGATTCTATCACAGTATTAACTGAGATAAATTCATTAGGTTCAATAATCATAAACCTATAAGCCTTACTATGTAAAGCATATCCAATAAAGATACAATCAATTCCCCTTTCGCCTAATTTCTTTCTTCTAGGCTCAGGAACCCTTACTATTGCTCTGCAACCCCAAACTCTTAAATGCCTTAAGTTTGGTTATCTTTTGTTCCAAAATTCATAAGGAGTAGTCTTACTTCTTTTATTTGGAACTCTATTTAAAATGTAGCACGCCGTTAATAAGGCTTCACCCCAAAATCCAGGTCCTAATCTTGAGTTGGATAACATAGCATTAATCACCTCGGTTAGAAATCTGTTCTTCCTTTTGGCGATAACATTTTGTTGTGGGGTATATGCTGTCGTGACTTCATGCACAATTCCAATGGATTCAAAATAAGGACTACAATACTCTCCACCTCTATCAGACCTCAGGCACTTTAAGAATTTCTCACAATGAAGTTCAACTTCATTCTTGTAAATTTTAAATTTCTCAAGTGCCTCATCCTTAGAACTTAGTAAATACACATAACAATATCTAGAATAGTCATTTATAAATGTGATAAGATATCTTTTACCACTTAATGTTAATTGACCATTCATCTCACATATGTCACTATGTAATAAGTCTAGGATATAAAAAGATCTTTGAACATTAGGAAAAGGTTTTCTAGTGATTTTAGTCAACATACAAGTTGTGCACTTTTCATCACTAACATTCATATTTGGTATTAAGTTAAGCTTAACCATGTCATTCATTCATTTGAAATGCACAAGGCCTAATCTAAAATGCCATAAGTAAAAGGAGTTACAAATGTAAGCAATAACATTCTTATTATTAGTAATGCTTAACTTGAACATTCAATCATACGAATAACATTTTCCCACAAACACCCCACCCTCAGAAAGTACAAACTTATCAGCTTGAAACACCATCTTAAAGCGAAAATGATTTAAAATGCTACTCGATGTAAGATTCCTTCGAATTTTCGGAACATGATATACATCATTCAAAGTTAAAGATTTTCCGAAAGTAAATTCTAATACTACACTTCCTTTGCCTAGGACTTGTGCCGTCGAAGAATTCCCTATCTAGAGAGGTGAAACATCTTCCACTGGCTCATAGGTCTTGAATAAGGCCTTGTCCTTGCAAACATGTCTTGTAGCACTGTTAACGAAAAAACAGAGTTTTAATATTTATAAACCCCAAGTGCAAGGTGTATTGTTGAGTACTTGGGGTGTCGTCCGCAGAGAGTTGTGTTTCCAACTACCAGGGCTAACTAAAGCGTCTCGAGCTAGGCTAAATTGAAGGGGAAATAGGGTGAACTAAACTACGCTAACAAACATAGAAAAAGCAACTTGGAGTTGTGATTTGACCAATGAATGAACCAACTAATTGAGACAAGTCCTAACCTATCCAAACTACATCACGAGCTAGAGATGATCAGTTGCACCATAAAAGACAACCCCAACCCTCTCTCAAGGGTCATGAGCTAGTCTAATTAGCCTAGCCACCTATTTTCATGGGGTTAGCCCAATTAGACCACAAAATTAGCAACCCCTGGACCTAGCTCGATTCGGATACTATTTTCATGTCCCAAATTCGGCTATTCCCTCTCCCTCACTAGCTAATTGACCTCACCTCTCAGCATAAGTCAATCGCCCAAAACTATAGATGAAAGCTCTTTCAAGCATTTCATCGAACACTTGGTAGGCGTGAGGAAAAACTCTAAGTTCTAGGCATAAATTGGGTATGGTTAGGCCAAATACAAGACTAATTAGCCATCAAGAGGCTAATCACGATCCAAGCGCACAAAATCTAACAACTAATCATCAACAAAACACAAAAACCCAAATTCAAATCTAAACTGACAAGGAACATAACAAGCATGAAGATAGAGGAAACAGAATAAAACTAATCAAATCTAATGGCCTAATAAAACATGGATTAACAATGAAAACTAAGCATTAAAACTGAATACAATCTAAACTAACATAAGCATAACAAGAACAAACAAGAACGAAACTGAAATATAAAGGTAGAGAGAGAGAGATGAGAAAACTAATAGATTGATAGGAAGAACTTCAAATCCTAGTGCTTGAATCCAAAATTAATCCAATATAATCCTAATCTAATCCCCTCAATGGGGTTTTTATTCCCTAAAACCTAACCTAAACTACTCTAAACATCGTATGGAAGAACCCCCGAGCAACCCCCCGCAAAAATGCTCGAAGAAGGCGTTAAATAGAAAATCACGAAACCGGGTGATGAGCCCGGGGGCACAACCGTGCCATGTGGCATGGTCCCACCGTGCCATTCCTATGGCACGGTGGTTCGGCCCCCTGTTTGTCTTTTTTTGCCGATTTTTGTTGTTTTTCTTCGCTTTGTCCTGTATTCGCTCCTTTTCATTGCATTTGCTTGATTTGACATTATTTCCTACAAAACATAAATAAAACAAGTAAAAATCCTAAAGATTAAGTTATTATACGAGCTAAAAGTGGGTGGAAAAGGTACGTAAAATAGGATAATTTATCGCCTATCAAATACCCCCACACCTATCTTTTGCTCGTTCTCGAGCAAAACCAAAGAAAAACTAACTAAGAACCTAACTCACTAAAGCGTTTTAATATTTATAAACCCCAAGTGCCAGGTGTAACGTTGAGTACTTGGGGTGTCGTCCGCAGAGAGTTGTGTTTCCAACTATTAGGGCTAACTAAAGCGTCTTGAGCTAGGCAAAATCAAAGGAAAAGAGGGTAAATTAAACTACGCTAACAAACATAGAAAAAGCAACTTGGAGTTGTGATTTGACCAATTGACGAACCAACTAATTGAGATGAGTCCTAACCTACCCAAATTACATCACGAACTAGAGATGGTCGGTTGCACCATCGAAGACCACCAAGCTCTCTCCCAAGGGTCATGAGCTAGTCTAATTAGCCTAACCACCTATTTTCATGGGGTTGGCCCAATTAGACCACAAAACTAGCAACCCCTGAACCTAACTCGATTCGGATACTATTTTCATGTCCCGAACGCGGCTATTCCCGCTCTCACACTAGCTAATTGACATCACCTCTCAGCATAAGTCAATCGTCTAAAAATATGGACGAAAGCTCTTTCAAGCATTTCATCGAACACTTAGCGGGCGTGAGAGAAAAATCTAAGCTTTAGGCATAGATTGGGTATGGTTAGGCCAAATACAAGACTAATTAGCCATCAAGAGACTAATCACAATCCAAGCCCACAAAATCTAACAACTGATCATCAACAAAACACAAAAACTCAAACCTAAAGTAACGAAGAACACAAGCATGAACTAGAGAGAAGAGGCATGAAGCTAAACTAATTTTAACAAGCGATCGAACATGAATTAAACATAAAAACTAAACGATTGAATCAAATCAAAACCAAACATGTGACCTAAGTTAACAAAATCTAAAACAAGAACGAAACAAGAAATAGAGAGAAAGAGAAGAAGAAGACTTATGAATTAAAGCGAAGAACTCGAAATCCAAGTGATTGAATCCAAAATTAATTCAATACAATACTAATCTAATCTCTTCAATGGAGTTTTTATTGGCTAAAACCTAAACTACACTACCCTAAAAATTGCCTGGGAGAACCCCCGAGCGACCCCCCTTGCAAAAACGCCGAAGGACACTTAAATAGAAAATCAGGTGAGCGGGCGACAAGGAAGGGGCACGACCGTGCCACGTGGCACGGCCCCACAGTGCCACTTCTGTGGTGCCAGTTTTTGCTGTTTTTCTTTGCTTTGTTCCGCCTTCGTTCCTTTTCGCGACGTTTGCTCGATTTGAAGTTTATTACCTACAAAAGTAAATAAAACAAGTAAAAATTCTAAAGATTAAGTTATTATACGAGCTAAAAGTAGGTGAAAGAGGCACGTGAAATAGGACAATTTATCACCTAACAAGCACCGGAGTCAACCCACCAAGAATCATCATCTTGGATCATGTTAACCTTGAAAATCATGGCAGCAAAATTCTCCTTCCCCTCAGATTTGAACTTTTTAGGGCCCATCTTCTTTTTCTTCTTTGGGTTAGGACAATCACGTTTCAAGTGACCAGGACTTCCACAATCCCAACAAAGAGGTTTGTTCTTTTTATAATCTTTCTTTTTATCGAACTTCCTCTTCTTAGAATGACCACAAGATTAACACTAGAGAAAAGTTTAGTGTTCTCTTACTTACAAAATTCCTCTTCAATTCGAAGATAATTGGCTAATTCCTCAAGAGAGAGATCCTTTTTTTTATGTTTAAGACTATTTTTAAAATCTCTCCAAGAAGGCGGGAGTTTATCTATTATACTAGAAACTATAATAGGTTCATCCATACTAATATTATGCATTTTAAAGTGACCTAAGATTCTCTCAAGTTCATTAAATTGTTCCATTATTGACCGATCATCCCTCATTACATATCCATTAAAGTGACTTACTAGAAATTTCTTAGTTGTAGCATCCTCATTCATGTACCCTTCCTCCAAGAGATCCCACAACTCCTTTGCATATGGCACTGGTTGATGTGTGTCAAACAAAGGATCTGACATGCTATTGAGAATATGACCACGACATATGTAGTCATCATTCTCCCACTTGGCACGGGCACGCATATGATCAACGGTCTCATTTTCTTGCTCTAGAATTGGTGGAGCGTTGAGGACATATGCTACCTTCAATGTAGTCAGAAGAAAATGGATCCTCTTCGGCCAATGCCTAAAGTTGCCTCCATCAAACTTCTCTAATTTGACAAAATTAGCGGCTAAGTCTCGAAGTGAAGAAGCCATGGGAATACAAATTAAAACCTTTAGATTGTTAGAGATGTGGTACAAAGGTTCGAAAAAATAGGACTACTTCGAGACTTCTAGGCAGGATCGAAATCGCTTGTCTTAAAGGTTTTATTCACCGATGTGTAACGGGTATTCCCGAATAAACCTTTGAGATACAAAGAGGTCTCCGCTATCCAAATGTTGTACTCACTTGGGTAGACACTAGTGCCTTAGTATATAACAAAAATTCAGAGGGATTGATTTGTTGGAACAATTTTTGCAATATCCAAACCACACTTAGTCATCCCCTATTTATAGAGAACTAAGTGCCTTTTCAAGAGAGAAGCATCTTTTCACAGAGAGAAACATATTTTCATAAGATGAATTTTCAACCATTAGATTTATTCTTAATGGCTATAAATGAAGAGATCCATAGAAAAGTAGTTAATTGAAATCACTAATTATATTTTTT
>JACYFF010031958.1:58243738-58273051 GCA_017589665.1 Selenicereus undatus
ATATATATATATATATATATATATATATATATATATATATAAGCCATAATATTGTTTCAATAGGCAGTATCTTTGATCAATGGAAATTATCTATCCTGAATTATCTGTGCTATGCACATTTTTACTTTTGCTAAGATTTGTAGCTTCAGAATTGATTGCATTATAATTATATGAATCAATTGTTTCTAAAGCGAAAGATTGTTGAGTCGTCATTCCATCATGTCAACATATGACTTTATCATTCTCCATAGAATAGTTTATCTATTGTTTTCTTGAGAAAGAGATCAATATGTAATTTGGTAGGTGAAATGTAATCTTTTTATGCGTCTATGTTGAATATTGTATGCCTGAAAAGAAAAGATGTCCTATGTGCATTTTAATTATCTTGTGGTCTTTAGTTACTTGATTGCTTGACATGTATTTCTTTCTATAATTGTCACACTTGGAATCATATGTATTAAAACGTCATGTGTTATACCTCCAAGATAATGGTTTTGACTCCATTTTATGTTTAAATTTTACACTCATTATCTATATTACTCGTGATGGTCTTGTGAGATTTGCTTATTTTAGAAGGGAGAGATCAAGTCATTTATATTTTATAGGCTAATTTCCCTACTCAACTTCATCTGTAATCTTACCATAATTATTTTGAATGGAGTAGTAGTTTGATCCATTAGATAAGACCTTGGCATGTTAACATCTTAGTGGATCTATGTCTATTTAAATTTTTATTTGACTATATATGGCATTAATATGATTCATTTCACACATACTTGCCATGAATTGAGGGGGAGTTGTTTCTCCAATTAATGATTTTATGAGAGAATTTCAAAGGAAACAAGATCGAGCACACAAATGAACAGTCCATGTTTCTAACTATGCATCATAGATGTTAAAAAAAAAACAGGTCGAGAATAAATCGCAAGAATCTAATTAGATTTATTGTCAATAGGATGACTTCTCTAGAATTAATCATTTTTGGTTACTCCTTCATATGCTACCATCTTTTTATGAAATATGAAGGGGAGGAAACATATGCGGTTAGCTTAATGTTTTATTGGTAAGTCTTGAATTATTATTTATTGGATGATATATGTTGGATCCATATATCATTATTTTTTTTTTTGTGCAAGGATTCATATATGCTTATTTTGTAAACTTGCACTACTTTTTGCAATGACTTCAAATAATTTTTTCTTGATATATAGTCACATTTGTCTGATTAAATATTTCCTAGTGGAGTTAATATTTCAAAATGGACCTTCATTAAGGAGGACTAGCATAATTTATAAGATGTAATACTTACATACATCATACTTATACAGTTAAGGCATCTTCTATCTATACATTTTCTTGAAATGCTATAAACATGGTGCTCCATTTTGGCACACTTTTCCTTATGGTGCTATGCATGTTAGTTAATTATGTACATGATTTTCTATCGTTAAACTCTTAGAATTAGGCAGCAACCCTTCAAGTCTGTTCATTGCATCTCTTTGCTTGTTCTGCGTATGCGACTGACCCAAGTAGTTTTTTGTCAATCACATTATATAGCCAAGCTATCACCATCGAATTACATTTCTCCCAGGCATATCCTTCTGGTGAGTCGATTTCAGGTCTAGCCAGACTGCCATCAACAAAACAGAATTTGTTTTTTGATTTTAGAGCATTAGAGACAATTCTGTTCCAGTTAGCATAATTGTCTCCACTTAGGATGATGGGGGAAGTTATATTTCCTGGGTGATCGGAACTGCACAGGTAATATGGAGAGTGAGGATTGCTGATGTCCAAAATCTGAGATGTGGGTTTTTTTCCTCCATCACCCATCGTGAGAAGCAGGGAAAATTTTCAGTGCAAGCTTCTTGTTAGACCTGATTAGGCTCTGACACTATAATAAAGTTTGTGTTTGGGTGAGAGATATGTGCTGTGGCTGCTCTGATAAGCCTGTGATCTGTATTGATGTATATATAGAATATATAAGATGAACCATTAAGTCCCTCTGGAGTACAAAATTGTCTGCCTGCCTAAGTACAAAGCATATGACTGTCTAGCTACCTAAACTGAAGAGAAAAATACAATGCACAGAAATAAAGGAGTACAATGTACATGAGCAAAAGCAAAGAGATACAATGGACAGACTTGAAGGGTTGCTGCCTAATACTTATGATATTATATACGTTTCTTTTCTTAGGGGATAAATGATTAATTATTGCACTTGATTTCATAGACTTGTATATCTCAATAGTCCATGTGAAGCACTCTGTCTTAAACATTTTTTTGGAAAGGGAAGGACAAAGAGATTTTGCACCCAATATGTTCATATTAACCATGTGCATGTTATCGAGACATTTATACTTTTGATGAACTATTGTTTTGCACACACATTGGCGTATTACATTTTTCGTTACACTAGAGCTTGATGTTGTTATGCTTGCTTGGATAGGCTAATATGATTTTGTTCTATGATGATCTATAAGCTTTTTATACTTTCTTAAATATTTATTTTTGAAAGAGGAGAAGAGATAATTATGACATATGTGATAATGATAGTTCACGTACGCATTCATATATGTCATATGATTTCTAGTCTTTTCGACTATTGATGCTGAGGCATGAATCCTTTTATTGAATTTTGAGATAAATTAAGTACAGTTTCTTCTTATATTGATCATTTTTTTATAAAAAGGTGAAGATTTTATGTGATTATTAACTATTAATATTGTTATTCTATAACTTGTGTATATGATCCTGCAACAATAATTTGCCCTAGCACAAACAATACATAGGAGCATATCTTTGTGACCCCTGGAGGCCAAAGCAATGGAAGTCGAAGCTCGAAATTCAATCCTTTACTTCCTCGTTCATTTTCTTATTTTTACCTTTTTGTTGGTTTCATGGTAAGGGTAGATACCTTATGGTGTAGCCTTGATACACATATTCATATATTGATAAATGATTTTGTCTACCTTTGTTGGGATACTTCCATAGTTATATCTAGCTTCTAATGAGATCTTACTAAAGGGTAGAACTAATTATTGATCTAACATGGAGTGCATATAATATTGCTACATGTCTTATTCAGTTGTGAAAGGGGATAGATAATGAATTTCAAAAGGTTAGCAATCCCATATAAATTTTAATATTTCCCTTTGGCCTTATACTTTTATAATATGAAAGGTTTATCTCTTGGGTCTTAGTGCATGTGATATATTCTAGTGATATATCCATTTTTTGAACCTAGTGTCATATAAAATCCAATGCTTATTTCCTTGGGTAATATTAAGGGGGAAAAAATAACTATACTCGATCTTGATTAATATTTATGGTACATAATCTTTCCGTGCTCTTTTATATAGGAAATCGTCTCATACCCCAAGATTGATATTGCATGCTTTAATAATCACTCATACTATCCATAAAAAGTTGAGTCAATGAGTCCTGGTATAATTGATTTTGACATATTAATGTAGAGACAAATAATTTGAATTATGCCTTCTTTTCATATCCTTATACATCAGACTGTCCCATGCCCCAAAAATTGACATTATTTGCATTAATTATTTGTTGTAAGGGAAAATACCTTAGACGAAATTTGCATGCTATGATCTATATGCCTATATGCTTTTGAAATTGAGTTTATAGCCCTTGAAATGATTTAACAATTGTTGAATTTTGTCCTGTATCATATTATGTGCTCAACCACAATGCCTTACATGAATTAATTTGAGTTAACGTTTTTCGAAAGGGGGAAAGGTAACTTCTTCTCGGTTGCCAATAATTTTACATGCCTATATCTCTTATGATCCTAACCGTGTCATTTCTTGAGATACCCAAATGAACATGCTTTAATATAAGTGATTGATTTTGATGACATGTCATTAACTCTAAGCTTAAGGGTGCAACCCTTTGTCAACTTTCGTGAGTATCATATTAAGGGTGGGCTATGCAATATTCCATGTTATATTTTGCATCACTTTTTAACGACAAAGGGGGAAAAGAACATGATGATAGTAAGTATGCATAGACCAAAGTATATCCTCCAATTTTATTTTATACTTACCTTTAATTGTTTGTCATCATCAAAAAGGGGAGATTGTTGAATCTAGGAGTCACATGTTGATTTTAATTATAACAAACAGTATGATTAGTGTTATACAAGAAATGGTGAAGTGACTTAATTTAATAATTATCCTATTTCATATATAACATTTATGGTCAGTCCAATATATTCTTATTAATATCAAAATACACATTTTGGGCCTACTTGTGAGTGTATTATGGAATAACATTTTCACAAGTGACATGTGTTAATTGCATTATGCAACCTTGGAAATTATATGGCATTGTGGATATCATTTGTGGAGAAATTCCAACAAAAGAAAATGTGATATATGATGGCATGATGATCTTGATTTTTATGTTGCCATAATGCTAGAGTTTATGTGAAGGTTTTTATGACATGATTTGGATATCATATTTTGGAATGACACAATTAGAGATATGATTATGCATATGATTTAGGCTAATTGATTTGATTAGATATGATATGGACTTTATCTTATGGATTAATTTTGGATGGTAAAAAAATCAAGATAAAATCTCATGAGAAATATCTTGTATATTTGTCGATGAGGATTAATTTATCAAGGATTTTCTTAATTGATATGACATAATATTGAGCTTATATTTGATTGACCAAAGACTATATGGTTTACTTGAACATATTATATGATAGAACATCATATAGATTTTATATGATCTAAGAGATTGTTGTTGGAAAAATATTTGGTTATCCATGAAATATCCTTTGATTGATTGAGGAGAATATTATGATAATCACTAATTGATATGCTGAGAAATCTCTAAGATTATTCATTGATTTTCAAACTTAGAATTTGAATTTGAATTTTAAAAATACAATTAAATAAAGGATCATGAAGATTATATCACACGTGATCTTTAAATGAGGCATACTTCTTATTATGAAGGTGTGATAGCAGGTTTATTTGTGCAATTAATAAAGAATGATTCCAGGTACTTGAAAACAACCAATCTCATTCAAGCAAGTCAAATGTTGCCATGATTAAGAGATTACATCATAACGGCTAGTTGATCATCAACTTGGCCTAATGCAAGGAGTTGAAGCAAGTCCAAGGTATTGAAGCAATTGAGAAATCCCGAAGACCTCTTTGTTCCACGTCGTCAAATCCTATGCCAAACTTTCCAACGCAAGAACTAGAGGGGTGTGCTCCTTCTATTTCTCACCTAAGAATGCATCAAAGTTCTTATGGGTGATCCATGTTTCCTAAAAACGGAAGGGTTTGTTGCGCGTTGAGATCGGGGAAAAACCTTTCAACCCAATCAGTAAGGGCCAGTGATCAGAGTGTGTTTGGATGAGGTGCTTTATGGCGCCTTCTTGAAATCTGGCTCACGACTGAGCATTACAAAGGGCTCGGTCAAGACGCACATTTTTCCTCGTGTTCCAACTTTTCCCTCTAGACCATGTGAATTGAGGTCTAGAAAAACCAAATCCACTAGCCCGTTATTTTCAATCCAATTGTTGAATTTGGTACAGTGTCGTACGATGTCCTCACCTCCATGGTCTCTTTCATTAAGGGTTCGAGTTTCATTAAAGTCCCCAGCAAGCAGCCATGGGGTGGTTGTTTGTCCCGCAAATTGACTCAGATGATCCCATAACTCGTCACCGGGTATGCAAAATTGGGCTAGCATACACGGCGTAAAAAACCAAGGTTGAGCGCTTGTGTTGCAGACTTTCATGGTAACGTATTGCGCATGAGCATGTAAGAGGGTTAAGTTAATATCTTCTCGGTTCCATAGGATCCATATTCCTCCTTGATACCTTCTTGCTTCAACACAGTAATCGTCATGAAACCCAATTTTCCGACAAACCTCGTCTGTCGTGGCACCACTAATGTGGGTTTCAAGTAAGGCTATAATATGGGGAGATTGCATTCGTATATGCTCTCTGATACCATTGAGGAAATTGTTATTACGGGCTCTACAGACATTCCATACTAGAATGTTGATGGACTCGAAACCATTGTTCACATTGGTCCTAGGTCTGGATAAATTTCCCATAGCGTTGCGCATCATTAACAACCAAAAAGATTAGTTAAGGAAGGCAGTGGACCTATCCATAGGTCTCCCGTCTAATTGTGTGGCAAGTGCCTGTGCCTCTTCACTAGGTCCTCCTATATCCAGCAAATACATCCTGTTGTTACCATCTTCCTTGGGCCAAGTAGCCATCATCACATTAAGGTTCAAGGGGGCTGACCCCGGTGTAGGAATTCCACCAGAAAACGGTTGTATACGATATGGGGAGTCCCTAGTGCGAGCTAGATTTCTCAGCAACACTAGGGGATGGAAAACTGATTCCCCTCCCTCTGAGTTGCCTCGGGAAGAGGGTGGTGAAGCAGCCTTAGCTGGGTCCAAAGAAGGTCTACCCTACAAAGTTGTTTGTTTGTGGCTCCTGGGGATGATACGGGATTGGGTCAAATTGTCACGTGGACGAACCAGAGGCGAAGAGATACCCATAGGTTCACAGGCTTGTTCGGATTCGTAATCTGGGCTTGTAAGTGGCCTTGGACGTGACTTGTGGGCTGTACCCATGCTATGATCAAGGTGCATAGATTGCATATTCGTCCGAGGAGGGATGTCAATAGTCTCTCTTACAATTTCCACTTGTTGGCTGTTGCTAGGAATATTTTTCCTTGTTATTGGCCGAAGGGTCCGAAGCTTCCTCTTCACTTAGCCTTGGCGAAATTTCTTGTACGCCTTCATCCCTAATCTCCATATTTAAATCCAACTCCTGTAATGCGCGAAACCTCGAACCTTGATTACTGTCATTGTTATTCTGCTTTGCACCCTTGTCCAAAGTGGGTCCTGGGGACGTAGAGGCTGGACCAGGCACATGGTGACTAGTGACATTCTGGTTAGGCGGTCTTTAGAAGGTCTCAGCTCGACTTGGGCCAGCGAGTTCATTCATTGGGTGTCTGGGCCTGGTTAGCTATCTAGAGTTTCTTCTCCGAACTGGTTTCTTGACAATCATCCAGCTTCTGTACGTTCCCTCCTCCTCTGGGTTTTGTGCCTAGTTACTTCCAACTTGAGCATATTGCACCTGTTGTTCATGATTGGTCTCCGTTTGCTCAGACTGGCGCATAGGACAACTCTCCTCTCGATGACCTTGTTTACCGCATTTGAAGCAGATCATTTTAAGTCCTTCATATTGGATTCTCCAAATTCTCCCATTAAGTCTAATTTTGATAACAACGGTTTTGTAAGATCAACCTCAATGCACATTCGGGTATTTATTTATTTATTTATTTTGGGATTGACAATGGCAACATAATTGCGGTGTTTTGCAAAATTCTTGAGATTGGCCCACCTAACAGGTAGGACTTCATCTTTGAAATTCAGTCATGGATTCAAATTCTAGCTGATCAACAAAGTTCCATCTCTTGTAAAATGCGCCAACTACTCTATACCCTACATTGATGAACTAAGGGTACCATGGCCTGCTTTTTCCAATCTAAAAATAAGGTTTTATATATTTATGGGATGAAATTGACTTCACATATTAATATTAGGGAAATTTACATGGTAGTCATGCTTTAAATGGGGGGCAACAAAGTCATTTTTTTGCAACAAGTTGGTGTTGAATTTGGAGGGAAAATGAGTTGGGGAAAAAGGTGAAGTAAAGTGAGATGACCAAAGTACCCTTGGTTAAGTGGGGGGGTTTGGTGGACACTATAGCTTGAGAGAGAAGAAGCTGTGCACTGGGAACTGCAACATTCCCAATTCCTCTCCCAAATTCAAAAGTCTAGAGAGAAAGTAGGCGACGATAGAGAGAGAAAGTGGGAAGAAGAACAGCAGCAGAAGAAGGAAGATGAAGAACAGGTGGGAAATGAAGGAAGAGGAAGTGCATTGCGGTGGAGGGGAGGCTAATTGTGAGGTGGTGGTACGGCTGTTGAAGAGGAACAGGGTTTGCAGAGGACGAGAAGCAGCAGGGCCACCACCCCTTGGGAAGAACGCATGTGGAGGCCATGTAGGGCTTAAGGAAGATGGAATTCTAGGTAACTGATTGTGGTTGTGATTGTGTTAAATTTACAAAAAAAAAAAAAAAGAATTGTAGATCTTGTTAGAGTAGATAATGTTGGTGGGGGTGTGGATGATGTTTTGGTATGTAGATGGGGAAATACTTGTCTTAATTTGTATGGCTGCCTCCCTGACAAAGTGTGCTTCAGTTTATGTGCACGCATATTAGAATGCCCAGAAAGCTGCATGTAATACCGTGGTAGGTAGTAGGTGATGTCATGGTAGACCTATGTATGTGGTGAATTTCCATTCATAACAGCAACAGTACTGATAAAAAGCTTACTTTTATGCATAAGAATATGACCATATCGTACGACAGACATGGTGTACATCGAGATGGGTAGACGTAGACTAGTAGTTGGGTGTAGAAGATGCATATCTTGGTAGTTGGTGGTAAATGGTATTAAGGTGTTAGTAGTGTGTGCTTGGTGTTGAAGTTGTTGTTATTGTGAACTGTATTTGTATGGGTCTATGTGTATGCCACAAGTCTATGTCATGTATACCACAGTAGTTGGGGGGTCGTTGTTAGGTAATTGTAGTTGTGTTAAATGTACTGAGGGTAGTGTCTAATAGGGCGAGTGAGGTGCTTATGTAGTAGTTGTGTGTATGCTAAGTGGACTGTTAATGAGATGCACATTTGGAACTTGGTTATGTTGTGAACCTATGATGGAGTAAGTTTGAACCATGGTAAACATGGTATAATCATGTGGTAAAGGGAAGGAACCTTATTGTATAGAAATGTCATATGTTGAGTGAATGATGTGGTAGGGAATATGAGTGTGCAGTAATTTAATGTGAGTGTGCAGCAGGTATCACCGTACGTCAATCCCATAGCCGCTGCGCGCACTGGGAAGCGCAGTATGCGGAATGTGTACACGTCCCATAAACAGTCCAAGAAGGCGAGCTCGACCACAAGCAAAGAACAAGAGGTGGAAGATATATAGGTTGCTGCAACAGAGGCGGATAAGGAGGGAACAACGGTTATGGCGGTCGTTGTCCCGGTTGCAACTGCAGGCGGCCCGGATGATGGTGTAGGAGGCATCCACGGCATGTTGAGCCCCCCTCCATCAAGTACGGATCATCTCGTTTCCGTTAACTTATCTAACACACTTCACAACCACTGTACTGGGTCTTCATATTTGCAACGTCGTAGCAGATGTGGTTCTCATCATGTCCTTGCCACATGGAGGACACAACATGTGTGCATTGGTAGGAGCCCATCACAGTGAGGGCTACTGACACCCCGACCACTGTTCACGATACGGGCCCCCCATTACTAGGTATGGTGCTTTCCCTTTCCCATGTAGTCCCATAACATGGTGTCCCTCTTTCACACTCTTCAATTGTCCCCAATTGTGGAACTTCATGCTTGTATCCGTACCCACCCACTTGTGGTGGTTTACCCGGGTATGCGGTTTTCTCTGCTATGGTAAACCATCAGCTGATGGAGGTTGCTCATAGACACATGTGCTTCTACTGACGTGCATGCAGGATGAAGGATGGGACCAGATGGACGATGTTGTCCTCGGAACCGACGCGGCTGAGGAAGCTGGCTCAGCTAGTTGCGTACCTCCCCTCGACGAGGTTGGGAGGTCCCCCCTTACCCAGGTATGGCTTACCGTGTACCCACACATACGTACATATAAATCTACAACTACGCCTATGCATATGAGTATACATGTACATACAGATGTATACATGCGTGTGTACATTTACATATATGTGTGTATGTATATATATACATTCATATATACATATATACACACACACACACACACACACATATGTAAATGTACACAAACATGTACACATATATATATGTGGGGGGGGTGCTCTGTGCGTGAGACATGAGGATATTTATGTGCATATTAATGTTCCAACCCATGCTCCTCTATCCCTGTCCCACACTCATCCAAGATCCCCCACTGTACAATATCACATTTGTATGTATACCTAGTAAGTTGTGCCGGTCTACCCGGGTATGTAGTTTTGTCTGCGTTAGTAGACCAGCTGTAGTTGTGGTTGCTAACCGAGACACATACTTGTCGTGACGTTGTGTAAGAAGATAGAAGATAGAAGATGGGAGAATGAGAGAGCGAATGAATGAATGTATGAGTGTGAGTGTGTATGGATCCCCCTTTCCCTCAACCCATGGCCCCTTTTTATAGTGGAAAATCCAACCCCTTTGGATACCCCAAATTTAATGAGAATAAATTTCAATTAATTTTGGAATGTTACATGCATGAACATGGCTAGTCATAAGCATAGAATTAATCAAATTTAATTAGCTTTGACTAGGTTAGCAATTAGCCATGTGGAAAATTTACGAAAAGGAGTGGGTTGCCAAAGAAGAGTTGGATGAATGCTGATGGGCTACTAGGATAGGCCCAACTAATTTGTGAGAGAGAGGAAGAGAAGAAGAGGAGTTGGGTAGTGGAAGATGGTTGCTGGGCTTCGGTTGGGTTGTCTGAACAGGCCCACACGACTGGTGTGAGAAGAGGGAGTTGGCGGGCTGCGGTTGGACGGTAGGCCGTGCTGGTTGGGCGGTGGCTAATTTCTTCTTGTGATTTCTTCTTTTTTTTCTTTTTTTTTTCTCTTAGGCTTGAGCTTGGACTTTAGGCCTTGCACATGTTGGAGGTTTGAGTAGAATTAGTCAATTCCACCCAAATTCTTCTATATTTATTTTAGCTGAAAATCACATAAATTATGCATTATTTACTCATAAAAATATATTTTAAAGACTTAAAAGTAGGTAAAATAAAGGAGAAAATTATATATAAAATATTAATTATCAACTCCCCCACACCAAAACTTTGCTAGTCCTCGAGCAAAGAACAACAACAATGCATGTATTCATTCAAACTATCAAGCAGGAAAAGAATAGGATTAGGTAAGAATATCAAGTGACCCAACTATCAATGCCCACTCCAAATCACACATATCAATTCACTACCCACAACTCATTATCAAAGATTTCAAGTCAATAAGCCAAGATTCAAGCAAATTAAGTACACAACGAAACCAAGTAACAAACCATAAGCATGAAGTTTCACCCCACATAACAAAAATCACAAGAGCATCTTTTAAAATCAAGTCCCCAATGCCAAATCAATTTTTTTTATTTTGTTTTTTTTTCTCTTTTTTTTTTAGACTTTGAGCTTTTTATTTTCAGAAGTTACTTGATTTCATGTGCTTTTTTGAGTGGATAAAGATAAGAATGAAGATAACACTCAGAGAAACACTTAGTACATATTCAGGCAATTAAAGATATTGATATAGATATGACCTGAACATTGGTACTGAAATCAGAACTCAATTAATTTCATTTATTTGATTTTCTTTTTTTTTTGATTGAAAAGTCAATGGGAAACTCAATGCTGATCGAATACTCATCACGACATTGTAAATGGGATTACATTTCATACTTAAAATCAACTACATAATGACATTAGCACAACAAAAATTATGGCCCTCGACTAGTCAAAGCTAGAAATAATCTCTAGTGAGCATGGGTCACATGAATTAAATCCACATAATAGGAAGAAAACATACACAATTTGAACATTCAAACTCTTCCCAAAATCAACTTCACCCACAAATTTTCATCTTTCAATTTTCCTCAATATTTTCATTTTGCCTTCCCCCCCCCCCCCCCACCTAAATCTCACATTGTCCTTAATGTATAAAACAATAAGATAAAGGAAAATGGAGAAAAGAGCAACACAACCTGATAGCATGAGGAAAGTTGTTTCCATGTAAGCTAAGCAATCACACTCTCAACGCGCCTTCACAACCATTACCAACCTCAAAAGGCAAAAACCAAGTGAAGAATCACATTCAATAACACAAGCACACCTTGATTAAAAAGAACAAATAAAAATAAAAGACTCAAAATCACTTAAAAAGATTGGGTTGCCTCCTAACAAGCGCTAAGTTTAATGTCTTCAGCCAGAGAATGCCTTACCCACTAATCAGAGTAGACAGGGTCGACCAAGTTGATGGATTCAATCAAACCAGGATTAATATCATGAGTCATAATAGGTTTCAAACGTTGACCATTAGCCATTAGAACTCTACCATCTTGGGGATCCAAAATTCGGACCGCCCCAGAGGGAAACACTTGTTGGACAACAAAAGGACCATCTTATCTAGATCTCAACTTGCCAGGAAATAGCTTAAGCTTGGAGTTAAAAAGCCAAACCTTCTGATTAGGTTCAAAAGATTTACGAGAAATCGTTTTATCGTGAAAAGCTTTGGTTTTGGCTTTATAAATCTTAGTATTCTCATAGGCTTCATTACGCAATTCATCCAATTCATTCAATTGAAGCCTACGGTTAGAACCTGCTTGTTTCATATCAAAATTAAAAGCTTTAATAGCCCAAAAAGCACGGTCTTCTAACTCAACTAGCAAATGACAAGCCTTACAAAAAAGAAGCCGGTAAGGAGACATCCTAATAGGAGTCTTAAAAGCAGTACGATAGGCCCAAAGAGTATCATGCAATCTGAAAGACCAGTTTTTCCTATCAGGTTGAACCGCTTTCTCAAGTATAGACTTGATCTCACGATTAGACACCTCAACTTGACCACTAGTCTGAGGATGATAAGGAGTAGCCACTTTATGAGTCACAGAATACTTTCTAAGCAAAGTCTCAGAAGATCAATGACGAAAATGACTACCTCCATCACTAACAAGAGCTCTAGGGGTACCATACCGACAGAAAATGCACTCTTTCACAAACTTAACCACAACCTTGTGGTCATTGGTCCTAGTAGCCTGCGCTGCCACCCATTTTGACACATAATCAACATCAACCAATATGTAAACAAAGCCAAAAGATGGGGGAAAGGGACCCATGAAATCAATGCCCCACACATCAAATATCTCAACAATGAGAATAGGAGAAAGGGGCATCATATCACGACGGGACAGGGCACCCGTACGTTGACAACGCTCACAAGCAAGACAGAATTAGAGAGCATCTCTAAACAGAGTGGGCCAAAAGAACCCACTTTGTAGGACTTTAGCAGCTGTCCTATGACCTCCAAAGTGACCTCCACAAGCATAGAAGTGACAAAAGGTGAGAATACTATGTATTTCACTCTCGGGGACACATCTACGGACCACTTGGTCAGGGCAATGTTTGAAAAGATAAGGATCTTCTCAATAGTAATGTCTTACCTGTGAGAAGAACCTATCTTTCTCTTGTTTGGACCAGTGAGGAGGAATCTTCCTGGTGACAAGGTAGTTCACAATGTGAGCAAACCAAGGGAGAGGGGCATGTGACACAGCAAACAGTTGCTCATTAGGAAGGTGGTCAGAAAAGCCAACTGAGTCATCAATATACTCAGTAAAGATTCTAGACAAGTGGTCGGCAATAGAATTTTCAGAACCTTTCCTATCGTTTATTTCTATATCAAACTCTTAGAGCAACAAAATCCATCTAATGAGTCTTGGTTTAGAGTTATTTTTAGCCAGTAAGTGTTTTAATGCAGCATGATCAGTAAACACAATCACTTTAGAACACAAAAGGTATGGACGGAATTTATCAAGTGCAAATACCACAGCTAGCAACTCGTTCTCAGTAGTTGAATAATTCTTTTGAGCATCAGTAAGAGTTCTACTAGCATAGTAAATGACCTGAGGCATTCTATTCACCCTTTGACCCAAAACAGCCCCAATAGCAAAATCAGATGCATCACACATGATCTCAAATGGTAAAGAAAAATCAGGGGGCTGCACAATAGGGGTTGTCACCAACAAAGATCGAAGCTTCTCAAAAGCTTGCACACAAGACTCATCAATCACAAAAGGAGTATCTTTGGTAAGGAGATTAGTAAGTGGGCGAGCCACTTTACTAAAATCCCTAATAAATCTCCTATAGAAACCAACATGACCAAGGAAAGATCTGACTTGCTTCACAGAAGAAGGCACAAGCAAATTAGAAATCATATGAACCTTGGCTTTATCAACCTCAATCCCTTTTTCAGACACTTTATGTCCTAAAACAATCCCTTCTTAGACCATGAAATGACTATTTTCCCAACTCAACACAAGATTCACTTCTTCACATCTTTTCAGCACAATGGATAAATTAGCAAGACACACATCAAAAGAAGAACCAAAAACAGAGAAATCATCCATAAACACTTCCATGAAATTATCAATATCATCAGAAAATATGGCCATCATACATCTCTGGAATGTAGAAGGTGCATTACACAACCCAAAAGGCATCCTTCGATAGGCAAAGGTACTTGATCGGCATGTAAATGTGGTTTTCTCTTTGTTCTCAGGATAGACAGGTATTTGGTTGTAACCAGAATACCCATCTAGAAAGCAGTAAAAACTTTGTCCAGCTAACTTTTCCAAAATTTGATCAATGAATGGGAGGGAAAAATGGTCCTTTCTTGTGACATAATTCAATTTCCTATAATCAATGCACACCCTCCACCCCATGGTCTGTCTAGTGGGAATCAATTCACCTTCAATATTCTTAACCACAGTTATGCCAGATTTCTTAGGGACTACTTGAACTGGACTGACCCATTGACTATCAGAAATAAGGTAGATAATGCCTGCATCTAAAAGCTTTACTGCTGCTTTCTTAACAACTTCTTTCATGTGGGGGTTCAGTCTACGTTGCATTTGCCTAACAGGTTTAGCATCATCCTCTAAATGAATTCTATGCATACAAATTGTGGGACTAATCCCTTTCAAATCTGCAACAGACCATCCAATAGCACCCTTATGATCAGACAAAACACAAATCAATTCTTCCTCTTGATCACAAGATAGAAGAGAAGAGATAATAATAGGTAGGGTCTCTTTGGGGCCTAAAAACACATACTTGAGTGAATCAGGAAGAGGTTTCAACTCAAGTTTAGGTGGGGACACAACAGAAGGTGGCATAGGAGAACTAGCCAAAGGGGGAAGAGGTTCATATGTGGACACCCAAGAGCAAGACTCAAGATAAGAGGTGGAGTCAAGAGTAGAATTCATCTCACCTATCATACTTCCTAAGTCAAACAATCTCAAATCCTCATGGGAAAGACAGATTCCCAAGGGATCACTACTCAGAATAGCAGGCAAACCTTCTTCAATCATTTCATCAATCACATCAACAAAGAAGCATTCAAATTCATCTTCAAACACAGGTTGAGCAGAAGCTTTAAAAATGTTAAGCCTAACCCTCATGTTCATGACCGAGACATCCATCACTCCCGACCTACAGTTAATGGTAGCATTAGCTGTGGCTAGGAAGGGACGGCCTAAAATAAGAGGGATTTGCTTAGAATTATGACTAGGGTCCATGTCCAACATAACAAAATCAACAGGAAAGAATCCTTTATCAATTTGCACCACAACATCATCTATTCGCCCCTTAGGAGTCCTAACCGACCTATCAGCAAGCTGAATGGTACAGTTGGAAGGTTGCAGTTCACCTAATCTCAACTCTAAGTAAACAGAATATGGTATCAAATTGACACTAGAACCCAAATCCAAAAGCGCCCTTTCAATTTTTTGATTGCCAATAAAACATGAAATGGTAGGGACACCAGGATCCTTGAACTTAGGTGGAGTATCACATTTCATAATCGAACTCACTTGTTCACTTAGAAGAACCTTTTCAGACTTGTCATCTTTAGATTTTCTTTTAAAAGTACACATGTCTTTAAGGAACTTAGCATAAGCAGGGATCTGTATAATCGCTTCCAAGAGGGGAAGATTGACCTTAACTTGCTTGAAGGTCTCAAGGATGTCATCTCTTTGCTTGTCTTTCTTGGAAGGGAACGGTGCATCCAAAGCTTGAGGGTAAGGAACCCTTGGCTCATATGTCACAATGGGGTCAGACATAGCAGGAGAAGGGGATGGGTCATTCTCTTTTTCAATCTCAATATCACTCTCCATGGTCTCAAGTCTTTCATCTTTATCATGTTTCTTCTCACTCACCTTGTTGTCTACTTCTTTACCACTCCTAAGAACCATTACAGCTTTCAATTGTTCAAATTGTTGGCCTTTAGGGTTCTGAATGGGGTGACTTGGAAGTTTTCCTTCTTCTCTTCTACCTATAGCTATGGCTAGTTGCCCAAGCTGGGTTTCTAACTTAGCTATGGATTGTGAGTGGGAGTCAACAATATGCATTTTAGACTCAATGCCTTGGACTTTAGTATCAACATTTTGCACAACAGAAGTCAAGGTACCAAGAGCAGAAATTACCTTGTCAATTTCAGAGCTCAAAGATGGAGCTGGATGGCAAGAAAGAGGTGCATATCTCTGGTGTTGAAAACCAGAAGGGGTAGGTCTACTAGACTGGGTCTGAGGATTTTCAACATTTTGAGACCTTCATGAAAAATTAGGATGATTCCTCCAACCATGATTATAGGTATTAGAATAAGGATTGTTAGAAGGAGGAAATCCTTGGGCAGCATTCACTTATTCAGACACACAGTCAGACTTACTAATACACGAACAATCAACAAAAGCATGCATGGGACTAGCACAAATCAAATACACATCTTGCATAGAAGGAACATTAGACACTTTATTCATGCGCAACAATTGATCAAATTTCTTAGCTAAAGCATCAACTTTACTAGAAAGCTCAACTAAATGTGAAACCTCATAAATCCCTCATTTACTTCCTAATTGCCTAGGCAAATCCGAATGTGAGGAAGTAGCATGCAAGTGTGAATTTTTACTCAAATGTTCAAATAATTCCCAAGCTTCTTCAGGAGTTTTGTACAAAAAACTACCACCACATGATGCATCAACCATCTATCTGTTATGCTCATATAAACCAGAGTAAAAATTCTGGGCAAGTTGCCACATAGGGACCTCATGGTGAGGACAACATCGCAACAACTCTTTAAACCTTTCCCAACTTTCATGCAATTGTTCATTTTTATTATGTGAGAAGGTGGTTATAGCACGTCTTAAGGCAGCCAGTTTACCAATGGAGAAAAACTTTTTCAAGAATTCCTTTTGCAATTGATCCCAAGTGGTGATATTTGTCTTAGTGTCCAACCAAGCTTTAGCTTTATCTTTTAAAGAAAAAGGAAAAAGCCGCATGCGAAGAGCATCATCAGAGATATTATGTAAAAACACAGTAGACCAAATCTCTAAGAATGCATCAACATGTTTGAAAGGATTTTCAGACTCTACCCCATAAAATGACGGGAGCATTTAGATAAGAGAATGTTTAATCTCAAATTGCACCATAATAGTGGGCATACGGGTTCTAGCTGGTGAATCATAGGTGGCGGGAGTGAAATACTCCTTAAGTTGCTTGGGTGGTGGGGTTTGTTCTTCAGCCATCTTTTTATTAGATTCCTTTTTCTTAGCTCTTATCTCGCGAAGAGAGCGTTCAATTTCAAGATTATATGGTTCAAGATCTAAGCACAAAGAACGTCTACCATGCATATACCCACAAGCAATCAAGAGAAAGAAATGAAATCACCAAACAAGATAAAAAGAAAAGAGAAGAGAGATATAAGAAGGAAAATGAAATAAATAAAATAAAATAAAATAAAATAAACAAATAAATGAATGATCCAAGGGAAGGGGGAAAACTGAAAATAAAATATATAGTCCTGAAAATAAAAGGGATGGGGAAAATAAAAAGGAAAAAAAATGAAATAAAAGGGAGGGGAAATTTGTTAGATTAGATACAATAAATAAAATAACAAAAATAAAAGAGTTAGATTAGATTAGATTAGGTTAGAAGGGAGAGGGAAAATAGTTAGATTAGAAGGGAGAGGGAATAACAAAAATAAAATTGTCAGATTAGGAGGGATTGGGGAATGAAACAATAAAAATAAGAAGGGAAGGGGATGGAGAATAAATAAATAAAATTGTTATATTAGCGGGGTAAATGGAGAAAAATACATAAATAAAAGGAAGAGGAAAATTCAAAAATCACTATTTGTTCCCCGGCAACGGCGCCAAAAACTTGATGTGGATTTTATATGTAGTTTTAAAACCCTTTTTACTTGCAAGTGCACAAGGATAATTGTAGACTAGCGAGTATAGGGTGTCGATCCCACGAGGAATAGTAGTGATTTTTAAAATTTACCTTTTCGATTATAAAGAATAATTTAATTTCAGAGTTGGATTATCAATATAAATTGACCAACAAAATGAAGAGCAAATAAGTAATAAAGTAGAGAGAAATCAAATAGGAGAAAGTTCTAAGACTTTGGATTTCACCTTTGATGCCAATATTGATTTACTAATTCGAATGGGGATTTAATTTGTCTCTTTGTTCAACCCAAGCTACAAGCTTTAGGCCGTAAATTAAAAAGATGATTATAATTATAAAGTGAGAAGATTTATCTAGTGGTTTAGTATGAACTATTCTGCTTAGACATAACTCATCTAATTTCTAGCATAAATTATTCAATTTAAACAATTATAATTTTAAGCTCAAATTACATAATCATCATATTAGCCTATAAGGTCTAATATTCATTTGAGATAGCAAATTAAACTAGTGTCATCAACATGATTAAACATTAGTATTAAGAGGCATAAGCAGATGAAGATCAAATATAAACTCAAGATTATGCAAAAGAGACAAATATAACCCCCTAAGAAATTAGCAAAAGAATATTATTACCAGGGATACATCCTAGTCCTAGAAATAAGTAGTTTAGCCGGCCATAGTTAGAAAAACACCATTGAAATTGGTATATTTCACTTCCTATGTCCAAATCTTATACTCAATTACACAAAATTATAAAACTTAGTGTAAACTCTCAAATTTGACTCACAAATGAGATGAGAAGAGAAGAGAAAAATGGCTAACAAAGCTTATTTTCTTCTTAACCCCTCAACCAAAATCATCTCGTCTTACAAAGACTCTCTCAACTCTCTAAAAAAAATAGAAGATAGAAGATGGGAGAATGAGAGAGAGAATGAATGAATGTATGAGTATGAGTGTGTATGGATCCCCCTTTCCCTTAACCCATGGCCCCTTTTTATAGTGGAAAATCCAACCCCTTTGGATACCCCAAATTTAATGAGAATAAATTCCAATTAATTTTGGAATGTTATATGCATGAACATGGCTAGTCATAAGCATAGAATTAATCAAATTTAATTAGCTATGACTAGGTTAGCAATTAGCCATGTGGAAAATTTACGAAAAGGAGTGGGTTGCCAAAGAAGAGTTGGATGAATGCTGATGGGCTACTAGGATAGGCCCAACTGATTTGTGAGAGAGAGGAAGAGAAGAAGAGGAGTTGGGTAGTGGAAGATGGTTGCTGGGCTTCGGTTGGGTTGTCTGAACAGGCCTACACGACTGGTGAGAGAAGAGGGAGTTGGCGGGCTGCGGTTGGACGGTAGGCCGTGCTGGTTGGGCAGTGGCTAATTTCTTCTTGTGATTTCTTCTTTTTTTTCTTTTTTTTTCTCTTAGGCTTGAGCTTGGACTTTAGGCCTTGCACATGTTGGAGGTTTGAGTAGAATTAGTCAATTCCACCTAAATTCTTCTATATTTATTTTACCTGAAAATCACATAAATTATGCATTATTTACTCATAAAAATATATTTCAAAGACTTAAAAGTAGGTAAAATAAAGGAGAAAATTACATATAAAATATGAATTATCAGAGGGCAGGAGCAGACTGCCGATGTTGTTATTGCCGATGATGCGACCAAGGAAGTTCCATTTGCTACCACCAAACTTCCCCCCATTGAGGTCACCCCTTACCCAGGTACGTATATATATACGCATGTCTTTGTATATTTCTAACTATATATATATATATATATATATATATATATATATATGTATGTATGTATACATATATATATATATATATACATATATATATATACATATATATATATATACATACATATATATATACATACATATATATACATATATATATATATACATATATATACATATATATATATAGATATGTATATATATATATGTATAGATACGGGCTGCTTTGGTGACACGGGCGGTATGTCTCCCAACACTTCTCATTTTTCCAGCCTCATGCCACCTCTTCTTAATTAATGTTTGGGTATGTACATGCATAAAGTTGTTGTGAGTGCCCCCTCATGAAGGTGGACACGTACACGGACATTGTGGGGTGGCCAGTCATTCACCCCAGTTGCCCCTACCAGACCAAGTACTCCACGAGCCCCTGCTGTGTAGCACATTATCTTTGGTTGTTGCATGTTTGAGAACGACGCATTACGTTAACACCATTTTCTTGGGTTGTGGTTTTGTAGTGGTTATGATTGTGGTACTTTCGTTATGATCTGCATGGACGTGCTGGCGCTCCGGGAGGACATGCTTTGCTTCACACATGATGACATGCGCGCACTTGGAGATAAATGTCTGGTCGACCTGCTGCAGGGCATCACTAGGAACTTCCCCCCACCCCCTTTGACATCCGTGCACAGTTGTAATGAGTTTTTGGTTGCCATTTTTTATATTTATTTGTTGGTTAATGTTAGACGGGCCACAACCTTGTCCCCCACCCCTGACAAGGACATGAGACAGATACATTCAAAACATTGTTGAAGACAACCACAAAATATCATACCTTCAAAACATTGTCCCCCACCCCTGACAAGGACATGAGATAGATGCGGTGGCAAGCACGTATGCCGTGTACCACAATCATGAATGCGGTGTACCCAGGTATGTAGTGCAGGTGTAACTGGTAGGTAACTTTGGTACATGGTGTAGGTTGCACATAATTACGTACACATAGACATAGGTCTCTCAGTAAATATGTATATATGTATTCATATATATGTATATATATAGGAACTGCGATTAGTGCGTGATGTACAAACACGTTAATGGACATGAACCAGAAGAGAGTAAAAACCACGGTTCCTGTGAATGGTCATACAACGTATTAAAAGCAACCATGGGAACAATTGTCACGATAGTGACTAATACAGCTAATGAGGAAAACAAACAAAGACAACCATGCACACAACCCTACACATACAATGTGTCTCCCATATTACAAAAAGCATGTAGTAAGTATAATGAAGTCTGCAACGTCTAACAACATAATTATTTAACAAAGGTGTTAGGGACAATTACATAAGCAAGAAGCCATGCACGCCCATCATTCCTGCCGAGTCTTAGGGGATTACTTGCACTGACAAGGAATGCTGTAATGGTCGTGACAGAAATTATAGTCGGGTTTGATAATGCAAGGGAGATCCTTCGCAGAACGGGAATCAACCACCAACCACGATGCGGTGGGGTCCTTCATGTCATGTTTTGGGTGCCGAACATGTCAATTGGGGTTGCACTAACATATGTGTGGGGAATTGTAATGGGGAACACACTTGTAAACCTGAACAAAACATATGAGTTCATATACGTGACCGCAACGAAACATATAGGTAACCGCCAAAGATGGACATCACAATATCGTAATCTGATGCGCATGCACTTCTTCAGTGACATAGTTCACATGTTACATAAGCGTCACAAGCAAATGTTACGGGAAGACAACATTTCACATTTAAGTTCCTTCTCCATGGAATTAAAAAAAAAAAACACATGGAACAATTTGTACATAACATAGCATACAGCCAAGCGGAACAGCCACATTAGAAGTCTTCAGTGACACACATCACACACTAGAGATTGTTGCTGTGCTGTGCACAGGAATACGTCTACCCGGGTTTGGCACACTGTCTACCATGGTACACAACGCCTGCGCAGTGGGTATGCGTGCGAGTTGGGGGGAATCTCCACAGCAGACTGGGGATACACAATAAACTGCAACCTTGTGGCGCACATGACGCTACGGGAACAGAACATGTCACATTTCAATTCCTTGTCCATGACATTTACAAAAAACAACCAACACCATAGGGAACAATTTGTACAGAAAATAGCTTACGGCCAAATGGAACCGCCACATTAGAAGTCTTCAATGACACACATCACACACTTAACATTGTTGCTGTGCTGTGCACAGGAACACGTGCAACTGGGTTTGGCACAGTGTCTACCATGGTGCTCAATGCCTGCGCAGTGGGTATGTGCCAGCGAATTAAGGAAAATCTCCGCAGCAGGCTGAGGATACACAGTAAACTGCAGCCTTGTGGGGCACACCACATACACAAAATCATGGAACTTCTTCCATATGCTCAGCTTACGATGATAACTTCGGGGCTTCCATCCCAGAACGTGGCCACACATTGTCATTGACATCATTCCCATCAGCACACCCTTTCCTTTTGTTCCCATCACCACATTGTTTCTCAGCTACTCGCTTATCACCTGCATCGTCCTACTTTGTTGCTTCTTCATCACCGGCATCCTCCGACGCAATAGATATCTCATTGTCATCTGACATTTCAATTGTATCCCCTTCTAGAAGCAGCCTGCTCGCCGGCAGCTCCCCTCCTTTAACCCTTAACAACCTGCAGTTGCTGCACACCAACATATAAGGCATCAGCTTCCCCACCTGCAAATGGCTAGTGGAGTTTAACAAATACATTTTATCAAAGTCATACCGTTTTACTCCTGCTTCGTTGTTACCGTGTTCTTCACCCACTTCCTCACCATCATTGCACTTTCCCCCACTTCTGGCTATTTGCTTGCCTTCACCTATATCTCGCACTCTTGATTTGCACACAGCAGCCCTCGCATGTGATTGCCTCACCGAACCAGCGTTCCCGGCTACATACATGTAGCCATGCTCATCATTGCCCAAATTACCTGCACATCGTTGTCCCCTTCAACTGCCACTAACATCTCCATATCGTACTTCAAACTATACCGTAATTTCTCCTCTGACACATCACTCCATGTCATCTCCCTCGCCATTTTCAGTAGTTCCTCCGCCCCCATTCCTTCCCTCACCACCATACATTTCCTCGACCCACCCTCATATGTAACTTTTCCATTTCCACTTTCCACGAACATCCCCCCCACAAAACAGATATAACTATCTCCCTCCCCCTCCCACCTTCTCTTAGTACTGCAGCGTTCACATTCATTGCTCGTTAATATCCCCATCACCAAAACCTTGTATCCCCTTCCCAATCAACGACCAACGTTACAACGTGTACCTGCATGTCAGATGAAGCAAACATTGAGTCATGTACTCCATTCATGCCCAGCATTTGCATATCACATTTACATCAGTTTGTCCCAGCCACTGTCCCTACTATCTTACCCAACTGTTTCACTACTTGTACAATGGTATTCCCTTAACATACACAGGGTAAGGACTGCGACAGTATTCCCTAGCTCCCCCCTTATCTACCCACAGCTGTTGACCTCACCGTCCCGTACCCCCAAATCAAATATCCAACTCATTCTACCCACCGCAACACTTACGCAAACTTTCACTATCTAACTTCCCCAATCACACCTCGCCCTCACCACATTCCAATCATAGCACACGTATACCACAACAATGCCCCCACCTCCCGCTGCACAGACAATATTATTGTGTCATACATACCCACCCACACAATTTACCACCACCTACCACGTCATGTTTTCCCTTTACCCGGCTACTTCCCCCTGTCTACCTACACCCATGCACTACATCACTGTCACACTACGTCCTCCCATTCTTAGAACCAACAGTTAGGTTATTGTCTCATTATTGTCCTCGTCATTCCAAGCATAACACCTACTTACAAGGTATACACCACCTAAGTCCACTATCTACCATGGTTTGCATATTAACCTTGATGTGTATTCCAAAAAGCATATTCGGGTGCTCACCCTTGCCCACCCTTCCCAACCCAAATAGCACAGAGATGAAGGAAAAATTCCCCCACTGTTGGGACATTCACAAAACACAGTGCCACATTCATCACCACCTATACTAACCATTCCAACATGATCTAGAAATTTCTTCTCACAGTACACTTAATTACAAGCACATACCTTGAATTTACCCCACCATGCATTATTGCCACCACTAACGCCACCCCCTTCCTCTCTAGCTTCCTCTTCCATTTCTGTTCTTCTCCTACCTCACTCTTGCTCCCTGTCTTCAATTCACCATGCGTTCTCCCAAGCACATACCTTCAATTCACCTCCACCGTGCGCTGCTCTTTGTCTTCCTCCCTTTGTTGTGCTCGATCCTCTTCTACCTCGCCCTTCTCCTCCTACGGAAGCCCCATTCTTGCTCTCTGTCTTCGATGTTCTGACTGCAGAAATCACATGGGCATTTCTCTCTCCTAACTGCTTTAATCTCTCTCCTCTTAACTTCACAGTCAAAGCCCCCCACTTAAAGAAGGGCATTCTTGTCTTCTCAACCCCTCCTCTATTTTCCCCAACTTCACTTTCCCGCCAAAAGCAACACCAAGTTGTTGAGGAAAGTATTAGTTTGTTGCCACCCATTTTATGACTGTCTGCCTTGTAAATTTCCCTTAATATTAAGTAATATTGAATGGTTTCACATACTCACTTTATTCCATAATCAATTATGAAAATACACATTAAATGTCGAATACTAAAACTTTTAGTTTTGGCACTATAGATGGAGTCTTCAAAGATCTCTCTTCAGAGCAGAAGAGACAATAGCTAGATCATATTAATTACTTCTATTTACTGTTAAACGGAAGTTTTAGACGTACAATTTTGCGAATAAAATGAGACTAATAAATTCAATAGATGTTTTTGACAATAAGGGCTTATTCTTTTCGATGGTAGATAAGAGTTGAAAAACGAAATGATTGCGAATTATTGGTAAGAGTTGGAAAATTGAGAAGGAATGAGATTTTTTTGGGGGGAGGGGCTTGGGAGCCAATGAGAATGATTGAGTATGATTGAATTTTTTCCATGAGTGAAAATGAATGGGAAAGAATGTGAAGGATTGATAAAGATTGAGAAAATTTTCTTCCAATGAGTGAGAACGAATGAGAAAGAATATAAAGGATTGGGAAAGATTGAAATTTTTTGGGAAGATGCGAAAGGGAAAAAAAAGAATTGGGAAGGATTAGTAAATTATTATTTAACAACTAAAATAACATGCCCTAAGATGTGGGACGAAAGAAATGCTTAAAGTTCTAAAATAGTCGGAAACTTTGATTGTTACTAAAGGATACATAAATATGGTGATGTCGAAAATACAACTTGGTAACTTAGTAAATACTTATTGTATTAAGTGCTACTAATCAGTTCTAATTATGTTAAATTATAATGTTAGTGAACAATACTGAAAATTGAAAATAAATACTAAGGCCCTGTTCTTTTTGTGGGTCAATTCTAAAATACCAACTTCAATTCACTTCAACTCACTTTAACCTACTTCAACCCACTTTAGCCTACTTTCACCTACCTCAACCCACTTCCACTATATTAACCAAGTTCAATTTATTACATAAAAAAAATTCAACCCATGTCAACCTACTTCAACCACTTCAACCTATTTCAACCCACCTCAATCTACTTTAACCTAGCTCAACCTATTTCACTTTTTTACCCACCTTAATTTACTTACGAAAAGAACAAGCCCTAAAATCAGTATGAATGAATAGCCCCAAGTTATTTTTTGGTGAGCAAGGGGTGCAATTAAGGACTTTTTGAGATTAATACTACTTTTATTGAAGTACATAAGAACTAAAATGTCCAATTTCACATTTAATTTTTAGGATTAATAAATAGCATTATGTAAGGTGACTTTATTATCTAAACGAGGTTTAAAATAATATGTAAAATTTTATTGTCCCATGAAATTTGAAATTAACGTCATAAGGGACTGGGTAGGTAGACTAAGTCGTATCCAGAGTCAGACACTCTATGTGTATACAATCATTCAACTTGTTAACCCATTGTTTGATTGCTAATATTTGATTTTGAGGTCCTGTTCTTCTGTTGGTAAATCCTAATTTATCAATTTGAACCCACTTTAATTGACTTTACGAACTTCAATAAAAAAATACTCACTTCAACACACTTTAACCAACTTCAACCCACTTCAATCCACTATTTTAACCAACATCTACCCATCTTATAAAAAATATAGTAACATCAACCCACTTTCTAACCTCTATTTTCCAATGAAAAGAACAGATAGAATTTTTCAACTGAAAATTGAAGCTTACCGCACACGTTAGTCAAGTTTGAATCCAATTATCCATACATACAATACAAATTACAAGTCAAGTATGAAGGCAAAATTCATTGGCAAATTCGTTCGCCTAGGTATAGATGAAGGGCAGGTTGAACAGAGAACATTTAAGAAAAATTTACAAATGGGTCATGCTTCAACTTGCTTGTAACTAGCACTTTTTTTTTCAACAAATGGGTGTTGCTTTTGGAGGGAAAACCAAATGGGGGAAAAACCAAAATAAAGTAAAATGACCACAATACCCTTAATGAAAATACCCCACCTTCCTTCTTGTACCTCACTCACTTTCTCTCTCCTCCACAACCTGGAAACAACAGAGGGAGCAAAGGCAAGGGTAAATAATGAGGATTTTGTGTGGAGTTCAAGCCTGTGCACTCTCTCTGTCTCTCAATCTCTCTCCAAAGTTGAATGTACTCCTGAATCCTAGAGTAGTGAGCAATTGTGCATGAAAATTGAGGAAAATCTAGCCCCAATTGTTGAAGGCAGCTTGGTTGTGGGAGAAGAAGGGGTGAGACAAGGTGCGTACCTATAGATAAAGAAACGTGCAGAGGGAGGCTAGAAATGAGCTTGCAGTGTTTGGTGATGGTGGAAACCTGAGATTGGAGGTCAGCCGTGAAGTCGGAGGTAGAAGGGTTGGGCATCTGACGTTGGTATACGCCTTCAAGCAGAGTGGTAAACATAAGGTATATTACATATTATTTAAAATTTACGATTTTGACATGTGGAATGAGATTTTGGTGAATGATTTAGGGTGGGTAAGTGTATGGGGTAACATGTGTGTCATGCTGTTAGTCACCGTTTACCAGGGTATCATTAATGTTGTTGACTGAAAACCCAATTGCATGAGTGGCCATGTTGGAGGGTGGGATATGGTGTTATTGTGATGAAAGGAAGATGATATAGTTGACACTAACATTGAATGAGAAGGACGCACTGTTGAACCAGGGAAAATGTGGTGTTCACCATGGTAAACGTAGTGTACTGAATAGGTAACAGAGAGCAGTGGTGTTGGGGACTCCTATTATGTACTTGTGTGTTATGGAGGATGCAGTATTGGTTGTGCTAACCGAAAACTATTATTGTTTGATATGGAGGGTAATTGTGAAGCTTGTTTACCGATACAGTGGTACGGTAGTACGGTAGTCAGTGTTACGACGACTGGTAAAAATGGATGGGGACGGTGTTGCTGTGGGAGGCAGTGGTGGCGAGAGAGAGGCAGTTGTGTATGTGTTATGGGGGCGAGTTGGACGATGGTGGAGCTGGAAAAGCAACATATGTGGGGGGGTTGGACAAAGTGTATCGTGCTCAAAGAGGGTGTGGGGTTGGAGGAGGTGCAAAGAATGGTGAATGAGATTACTAGCAATGTTTTGATTGTGCATAAACTGCGGCATAGTTTAAAGCACGACCGAGGGATGGCAATGGAATTAGAGGGGGATGGTGATTTGAGGATGTTTTTGAAGGGAAATGATGAGCACGGGTATTTGTATGTGAGTGATAGTGATGGGCCGAAGAGGCGCACACAAAAGGCAAAGTGGAGCTATGATCATGGCGTTGTTTGTGGTAGAAGCGACAGGGATATGGATTATATGGTCCAAGAGGGTCGTAAGGGAACATGTCTGAAAAGGTGGATAACATGTGAGCACTAGTATGATGAATGACATACACAGCTGAATGTTGTGGAGGTTGAAGATTTGTTGGATGGTTCGTACGTTCCAAGCCGTTGAAGCACATGATGCTGCATTCTAGAGTTATCAGCAAGTGACAGAGGAGTTCAACCCCGCAACCTGGAAATGGTTTAGACATCGTTCGAAACTATGGTATGCGCTTGGGTTTATGCTCCTACTGGGTTGTCAGCTATGACCACCCCCACCCCTGTTTGTATTGTAATGATGAAATTCAGCTTTGCATGTTTAGTTCTAGCATGTTTACCAAACAGAAGACAAATGTTCACCACAGTAAACCACGCTCTGCAACCGGTAAACCCATGGGTAACTGACAGACTGCAACCTTAGTTCTTTGTATTGTGCTTATAGTGGGTAGTCAGGTGTGACCACACCCCCACCCCCTGTTTTTAATGTTCAAGTAAGTTGTTGCATGTTCATTGGGGGCAGGTAACATGCCATGTTTACCGATCTGAAGACTGATGTTCACTGTGGTAAACCATGCTCCACAACTGGTAAACCCATGGATAACTGACAAACTACATGGGGAACTGACACCACTGCTCTCTGTTAACGGCGTTAAACCATTCTCTGCAACCGGCAAACCCATGGAGAACTGACACACTGAACCCTGATTCTTGTAGAGGGTGTAAAGAATGTAAGGGAACACCACCCAATTGAGAGAGTGAAAAAGTGGGTTATCGATCACACCCTATGTTCATGTATGGATTACGTGGTTAAACATTTAGTCATGATGCAGTACACATATTTGTGTATCAACCGGGAGGCGTCAACGGTAGGTAGAAAGATGTTGCAACACAAATAAATAGTCAGAGTTGACAATAGCGGCGCCCAAGTGAATAATGTTAACAAAAGACAACAACACCGCGAGAGGGGGTGCAGTGGGATTTGAATGTAAACAGTGAGAAAAACAACATCGCCTATGTCCACCTTATGAACGAAACAAGTGCCTACATAATAAACCCCACCACATGTTGTGTGTGTGGTCATTTGGTATGTGGTGTTAAAGGGCAACAGTTGTGTATAGTACGTGTGTGCATGTTCCCATGTATAGTGTAGTGACGCAATATATATGTTGTTTGAACTTGGTATCCATTCGTGTACCACTGTACATAACCTTGCATGTACTCGTTAACACATTTGCAATATGGGTCTATTGTACCAATTACTACCACCAACACATAAGTTGTCGACAATGGTTAACAACTGCAAATGGTGCGGCTGGCATAGTACACAGGGACCACCCACCACCGCTTTTTGGATAGGGATATCCGTGCATACGCTTTCTTACACTACGGCCTGAACTGAATAACCTTGCATGCAGTTGTTAACACAATTGACAACATCGATATAAATGTACCAAAGAACTACCACAAGCACACAAGTTGTCCACCATGGTAAACAAGTACACATGTCCTG
>JACYFF010031958.1:58288051-58324293 GCA_017589665.1 Selenicereus undatus
ATATATATATATACTTATATACGTATATATATATATGTATGTATGTATGTATGTATGTATGTATTTATGTTGGTATTTATGAAAAAGTTATTCAGTCTATTAAGAAGTTACTTCATTATTTATAATAAATTGTAAATGTTCGAAAACTGAAGGGTTAAAAATAACTAGTTGGTTATGGTTTGCAACACCTTCAACATAATTCAATTATGTCCTATCAGGCCTATCTAAGATTAATTATAAGACTTTTATCAATGCCAAAAAAAGTCTAGGTTAAAAACAAATCTATGTCAGCGAGTAGTCAATTACAGTATGTTTGGATTGAGGAGAAAGAGGGGAAGAAGAGGGGAATAAAGGTTAATGGACACTTATTTCCTTTGTTTGGGAATATTAGATGAGGGGGATGGAAGGGGAATCATGGGGAATATTTCACCCTCATTGCCCCCATTCTACTTATTTTTATTCACTCCCAAAACGAGCGGGAAAGGAGGGGAAGTAAAGGCTTTTAATAGCTCTCGCCCCTTCCCCTCCATCCCCTCTTATAACATATCCAAATAAGGTGAGTACAAATCACCTTCCACTCCTTCCTTTTCCCTCGATTACCTTCCCCTCTCTTCCCCTTCTTTCTCCGTCTCTATCTCAATCCAAGCAATGTGTTAACCCTGCATCTACTATCGTCTTATGTAAACTATAGCCTTTTTAACCAAACTCCATTATGAGACATAAAACAAGACTAGTAAACATCATACCATATAAATCTTCTGTTAGTTTTCTTGAGATGTTCTATGACCTGGATTTTCATAGTGGTAATCTTAGAATCGTATCTGTGCCGTTTTGAGAAAATAAAAAGAATAAATTAAGGTATTATTTGATTGGGAGAATGGCTTTTTTGTAAATAGTTTTCAATTTCTCGTTGTTGGATGAAATGAATGACATAAAATTATTTTTCATTGAAAATCATTCTCACTCCAATAGAAAAAAAATCATTTCCATTTAAGAAGAAAACACATTGTTTTTCTTCTCTCTACAGACTACGTGATCAATCGAAATCTAGCCGCAAAGTCCGACTTCAACAACTTGGATGAAACATAACCATCCAATGAGAATTATCCAAAGAGACTCAAATCTAATTTTGAGCACAAGTCATTCTATTTGGTTAATATTTATCCCAATACTACAACTCAGTTAACATTTTTTACTACTAAAACAGTTCAATCAACATTTTTCATCATCAACACAATTTTCATGCTTTGGATTAAAACTTGACCATCCAATGGAAAAAATTAAAAGAAGCTCAAATTTGATTTTTGAACTCAAACTTCCGTTATTTGTTAAACATTTATCTCCACTACATCATTACAAGAATTCAACTTACCTTTGGTCACTGAAACAATTTAGTTGGCGTTTTCTTTTCTTAAAAAAAAAAACTAATTTACCTTGCATCAAACGACAAGGGCTGTGATATGAATTTTTATTTGCCTCCCAAAAATATGTTTAGCCGAAAATGATTTTATGGAAAAACTCCCAGTCATCCACTCCCTAAGTAATATTTGAAGATTAAGCCCAACACTGCTTAAGCATATGAATGTGAAATTCTAAAATCTGGCTGTCACTGGATATTTGGATGATATGATAACATGGATTCAGCTAATAAAAGCAATAAAATGCAGAATTTACTTGTCACTCAGACACGACATGTCGGGTAATTTCATTATACATGGAGTAAGAGTTACAATGCTCTACGCTTCTACGTAACATCCCCGAATTTGAAAAGGCAACAGCGGGTGCATTTTACTAAAGAATTAGGTAACAACGTAATGCGCTAAAATAACCCTGAAACCAATATATGGCAATGCAACTGGTTTCTCTCATTAGATAAACCTAACTTACGAAGTGCACGGGCAAACTTTACATAAACCAGAATCAAGTGCAAAAGTCATCAGTACAAAACTTCCTGTTGCAAACCTTGTTGGCACTAGACTTAAAATACCAGCGGCCAATTTCAGATGGTAATCTTCATCTAGCTTTTGAATCGCAGACCAAGGCTTTAACGCAAAGCCGGGGTTTAGTGGAGACAAGGTATCGTGGAAGGACTGAAACAGCAGTTACTAGCGACCCATTTGGCACACCGGAAAGCGGAAGTATCTCGATGAGGATACAGAGCTGTATTTTGGTTTTCGGGAGAAACAATCAGTGCATGAAATTCATAAGACAGAAATCTAAAATGAACAAATTTCGCATGGGTGACAAACCTCTGGGGATTTGAGATCCACGACTGAATTGGGAACAATGGCTTTTACTGCAGCGGCTACAACAGAGAAGCACTTGTTCCGAACTAGCAGGGCAAATAGGTTAGGATCGCTAAAATTATCCTTTACAGTTTTCATCCCCGTCTCCTCAATTCCTCTTCTGTTATAGCCGACAGCAAACTAAAAAAAACTGATTAGAAAGCAACAGAATACCAAACCCCGACAATACCCTGAAGTCGCACACCACAAGCAGGACCTTTCTCGCCCTCCCCTTTTTTTGTTTTGGGGGGTTGGGGGGGGGGGGGGAAAGGGGGGGGATAACCCAGATGCAGATTGCCTGCCCTGCAATTGCATTTCAAAGGGACTGTTTCAATTAGACCCTATAATTTTAAGAAGACAATCTATTACTGCAAACAAAATGCAATCAAGTGACATATTTGGGTTTAGTCCACCATGAGACAGCTTTAAAAAAGATCTTTTTCTAGGGGGGGGGGGGGGATGTATGGGAATGACAGACGAGAGAGTAATGCATAATGTTACAATGCACAAGCACTTGTACCAACTGAAGTCTAATGCTCTAACCAGAACAAATCAGATGAGCATGCTTCATATGGCGCTATCCTATTGCCAATCCCAGTCAGATGGGGGGATAGAAAAGGAGGGGTACCAAACTATGAGAATGGAGCATGATGGGGTATCCAGCACAGGAGAACAGGCTCTCTGATAACCCAACCACATCAGAGATTCATTCCAATACTCGATGATAGAGGATATTTGTAAGTATGAGTTGAATGACATTCTCCAGCTATGGAGAAGAGAACATAATTACGGATACCTGAATGATCGGCTAAAGGGCCCAACTGCGATAGGGATACGATGCTCACCTTAAGAGGTCTAGAAAGGCTGCTGCCTTTGTCATCCACAAAGTTGAGAAAGAGTTTTGACACAAGGGCAGTAACCTCCTCCTCGTTCAACTGACAAGTAGCTTGAATAGGGAAAATGCGATGGCACCAGCTGCAGGAATGAACTGTACTCACTTCACAGCTATTGGCATATGAAAAAGAAACAATAGCCAAATACTTAAATGCACAAAACACAAACTTACATAGAAAACACTCAACATTATCTCTTTCCTATCAACAGTTACAGCAGGTCAGATGATTTCAATTAGTAAGAAATGCTTAGTCTAACAAGTGATGCATTTCACACAATCAGATTTGAATTGAGAACTCCCATACTAAACAATTTGAAAAAGAAAACTACAATCACCCAAGTGAGTTTAAGATCCATTTGATAGCACCAGGCATGAGTCATGACATACTAAGCATACTAAATTACAAATATAACTTGAACTCTTGAGCATGCCGCAAGACTACTTCATGACGATGAAGAAAGAAGTATTTGGGCCGAAGGGAAAGTGATATAGGATGCTATGAGAGTAATTCCTACAAAAGGAAATAACTGGTGTAGGACCCTCTGAGAACAATTCCTACGAGGAAAATTCTCACACAGAAAATATTAACTCACTCAAATTAATCAATAATCACTCATAATCTGTCTTTTCCAATTACATAAAGGGGTTTATATAACCAAGAGGCTAACGAGCATTAAGAAACCTAAATGATATAGACTACAAACTAGAAAAGGATAGAAATCTATAACCCAATATTATACTAATAACTGAGAAACTAAATCTGGATAAAATATCACTAGATATCCTTATTTTGGGTATCTTAAAATATACTTAAAAATAACCAGCAAAGATAATAAAAAACAATACAAAAGATCTCTAATATCAAATATTCTAATTTCCTAAATCTTCTTGCCCATTCTTTATACTTATCCTCCACTCCCCCGGTTGGAAAAACTCGTCCTCAAGTTTTGAAATGCAGCAGAATCGAGGATGAAGAAGTCAGAAATAATGACTTCAATATAGACTTTATGAATTTCACTCAAAATATTCTCCAATGCTAGTAACCATGTAAACATCGAATGATGTTCAATCTTCTTGAAGAAGCCTTTTGGAATGAAAAAGTCAACATGCGCAACGGTTCCCTGGTCACTATAATGTCTCCTGGCAGGAGGTCCAGATCTGTCCCTACTTGTGCGTGCTCTGTTTGCTTGTACATCATCTTTAGTAGCCTCCCTTAAAAGAGCTTCATCAGCAATATCTAGAGTGGATGATTCCTTTTTAAGTGTCTCATCCACATAAGATTAAGAGTCAATCTGACACTATCAAATAGCACACCACATGAAACAATGTTGTCTACAACTTGATAGGGTTATGTGACTTGGACTTCTTTGCTAGACTCCTCTTTGAAGGTTTCCTCCTCATCGTCCTCAATGAACCCTCACCTATAGTTTGCATCAGAGTAGGTGGGATCTCCCTCATCCGAATAACAAATTAGCAATCCCATTGGAAACTTGAAGATGGAACTCCATAATCATTAATGGCAATTTTCCAAGGTATCAAAGGAGCTCTAGGAGGTCTATAGTCCAACATATACCTGGGGATGTACAGCTTATGGTCACAGATGACCTTAGTAGCAAAGTAAAGATCTAACTCATAACAAGATTCATAGATTTGACGACCTTGAAGCTTGCAAAAGGCGTTAACAGCATTCCTATGTGAGTAGAAATTCACTCAAGCATGAAACTCACCCATTGACTGAAATTGGGTCCACTTCCCCATAAGGGGAGAAAACTTGGTATAGAACATGCATTGTACCAAGGAGTTTATCATGAATGCTTACAAATAAAGCTCGGTAATGTTTTTCACATCAAGCCATGATCGCAGTAGTGACACAACAATAACAACAAACAGAAACAGGTGAACAAAAACGTTAGAATTGCGGTGAACAGGCGCCTAAGCCATTGGGATGGTAGTCATTGGGTTGAAGGTGAACGCCGCGTGGTGATCGGATGATGGTGGGTCATGATTCGAACGCTTGGCTGGTCTTGTGCTGGGCCTTTTTCTGTGGGCTGATTGAGAAACAAAGGTCAGGGAGCAAAGAGAAATTGATTGGGATCAAGTAGCTCTGTCTACCAAATTGATGTAAAACACTCTGAAAACAATTCCTAAACAGGGGAATAATTGGTGTAGGATGCTCTTAAGAGCGATTCCTACGGGAAAAATTCTCACATAGAGAAACATTAACTCACTCAAATTAGCCAATAATCATTCATAATCTGCCTTCTCCAATTACATAAAAAGGCCTATATAACCAAGAGGCTAACTAGCATTAGAAAACCTAAATGATAAGATATACACTAGAAAATGATAAAAATGTATAACCTAATATTATCTTCATAGCTAGAAAACTAAATTTTGATAAAATATTACTAAATATCCTTATTTTGGCTATCTTAAAATATGCTTAAAAATAATCAACAAAAATTTCATTCTGATTTTCAATATCAAAATATTCTAATTTCCTAAATCTTTTTGACCATTCTTACACTTATCCGACATCAGGGAGATAAGCTTAACCAATCTATGGATCACCGTCTACCACAAGGACACATTAACAGGACAGGGGTGGGCCCAGATAAAGGAGGGCATATAGGGAAGAAGCTTATCTTCCAAACACCCTAAGAGGGATTTGAATCCACAACCCAAGAGTGGGAAATTGAATTGATATAGGAAATATGGCACTAGACCACTCATTTCATGATACTCTTTATGTTATTTGGACTCCTCTTCAAGTGCCCCATACCAACAGTTGACACCCGGACATTCCCATGGATAAATATGCGGATAGCTCATTTTAGACAAAAGAAAATTAAATTTGAGATTCTCAGCTCAACAAAATACAACTGCTAGTGCTGGATAATTAAAGCTCAGTCTGAGTAACATATCACATGTCACTATAGTACTATTACCCTACCAGCACAGAAGTGCGCTTCCAGTTTGACAGCAGTATTTAAAGATAGTGACAGAGAAACCAATAAAGGATGGGACTGTACATGAAAGAATTCAACGTACAGTAATTCCTCAAGCACCATGTTGAATAACATAACCCTCTTTCTGGAGGGAAATGTTAGGAGTGAGGAACTGTAGCTAAATAGCAAATTGATAACTTCAAATAAAATTTGCACTTGTTGTTTTACTGTTCACTCAATCATTGAGATAACTCATCATAAATAGCATGATAAACTACTTTAGGCCGGAACTAACAATGCCCGCACAAATTCTGAATCACTTCATAAGTTGAGTCTCCTACTTTTGAAGCACTGAAAACAATTCGCTGATCTGCAAAATGTTTCCTGCTGACCTGCAAGGCTGTAACCCATCATGTAATGCCTATGGTCAGAGAGTTCCACTAGTCATTGTTGCCATGATCTTGAACATCAAGATCTATTTGGCATTTTGGCTCAATCCAAAGGCTAGTAAAATGAAGAAGGCAACTTAAATAACTTTGTACATATTAGACCTAACTTATTATTTAGCCCCCCCCCCCCCCAAAAAGCCAAATTCGTACGCACAAGTCCCGCCTAACCCTATAGAGAGGGGATTTCTATTTCTGCTACAAAGAGGGATAAGATGCAGTAGCTCTTGGTGTATATTATTATATTGTAATATAATAAATTACTAATATTAGTAAATAAAGAATTGTGATATTTTATTATTTATTTTCTCACAAACAAAACCACTGTTTAATGCATTTGACCTGGTGATGCATTTGTGATTAAAAATATAATAGTCACAATTTAGGTTTCCAAACAAATCCGCCCCTTGGTGAGTTAATTGTATATGATTCATATGAACATTATAGTGGAAAAACAATCTCAATTTTATTCATGTGATTTATTGCATTGACAATTTGGTTGTTAGCTCAAATATGCTAAACAATTTGGCATCTTATAAATAAAATAAAATTGTTTTCCTTTTCCAAAAAGATGCATTGATGAGCAAGAGTTGGTTGATCATCTATAAATAGTTGGTATTGGTCAATGAATGAAAATGAAGTAAACAAAACTGCAAGATGGAAATTTATTCGTCTTTTCACAATTCATTAAACCTTGTTAAGTGTTTCAAGAAAGTTTAAGGCTTTGTTCTATCCCAGGGTAACTTGCCCAAGTTTTATTTCCCGATTAGTCGGGCAATTTTACCCTTAGGCTAGCATATACAAGAGCCTCAAAGCCATCTAAAATAGTTTTCTCTACTCCTATTCATGATCTTCTTTTAACAATTTATGGGTAACATTATCATCGGGTGAAGATTCTAGTGTAGCCTTTAAGATGAACCAAGATTTTATCAAGCTTGATCGATTCAATGGGTCAAACTTTAGAAGATGGATAGACAAGATGGTGTTTCCCTTGACATCACCCATACTCTATTATGTCTTGGATCCTAAGTTGGAGACCTTACCAGTTCCAAAGCCTGAAGACTCTGATGCTGTGAAGGCATTGAGAAAGAAAAGTGAAGAAGATGTAGTCTGTCAAGACCGCATCTTGAATACACTCATTGGTCGACTATATGACCTTTATTCAAATTTGAAGACACTTGCTGAAATTTGGAAGGTGTTGGAGACAAAGTACACGAATGAGAAGAAAGGTACTAACAAATTTCTTGCAATGAAATATTTTGAGTTTAAGATGAATAATAATGCTCAAGTACATGAGTTACATTATTCTACTTTCCAAACTTGAAGATTTGGAGATTAAGGTTCCTGATGGACTTCATGTGGGGCACAATTCTTTCAAAACTTCCACCCAGTTGGAATGACTCTAGTAAGACAATCTTACATCCTTCTGATAGTTACATCATAAACCCGTTTGAAATGCATCTTCAGATTAAAGAAAGTTCTCGATCTCGTGATGCACTAATGCAGACAAACGAGGTGCATACTAACAGCAAGAATAGACATAATTCGAGAAATCTACGAGTTAAAAAGAATGTAAACACTTTTAAGAAGTCTATGGATCCCAAGAAAACATAAGATGACATAGTCATAAGAAGAAAGATCACGTCATAAATGATTGTAGAATTCTACATTCAGAAAAGAGACCTTCGATTTTAAAAAAAAAGAGTGAACTTGGTTGAAAATGAAGTCAAAGAACGAGTAGACATGGTTTCATACATGCAGGTAGGGATGATCATCGAATTGCACATGACTATAGTTATTAAATCAAAAGCATGGTAGCTAGACTCATGGGCTGGTTAGAATTATGGGCTACAATTTATGTATGCAACAATAAGGCCAACTTTAACACTTATGAGCCAGTCAGTGACAGCAGATGGAGAGGTCTTGATGGGCAACCACAATTCAGACAAGATTCATGGCAAGGGATCAGTTGTACTAAGCTTTACTTCAGGACCGAAACTACCTTAATGTATTTCATGTTCCTGAAATCAGGAAAAAGCTAAATCTTGTATCTGTTAGCCTGAAGAAAGGTTTTAAAGTTGTTATGGGATCTGCTAGCATAATTGTAACCAAGCAAGGAACGTTTGTAGGAAAATGATATTGTACTGATGGCATTTTTATACCTTAATAGTAATGAAATAAATGCCACATTTGGTTGTTGTGCCATCTTCTTTCTGGCACGCTAGACTAGGGTATTTAAATTTTAGATTTTTAAAATCTATGCCCACGCATGGTTGCATTTCATAAGAACATGATAATTGTGGAAAATGTGAAATTTGCATTGGAGTAAAAGTGATCAGAAACCTTTTCATAGAACTAAAAGAGGTATTAATTTTTGTATCTTATAAATTCAGATACATCATATATGTGAAATAAATGGTGATCTTACTTAACAAGGAACGAGATATTTTATTATTTTTACAGATGATCATTCATGGTTCACAGATATCTATTTGTAAAGATCTACAGATGAAGTTTTCGATAAATTTAAAGAATATAGGGCCATTTGTTGAGGATCAAAAGGAAAAGAAAATTAAAGGCTTACGTAGTGACTAGTGCCAGAGGAGGAGTATTTTTCTCAAGAATTTGATCAGTTTTGTGAACATGGTATGATACACCAAAGGAAGGCACCCTCTAAATCCCAACACAAGGGTCTGTTAAGGTGGGGGGAAAAGGGACTTTGGCAGAAATGACAAATGCTAAATGCAAAATTACCAATAAATTTAGGGGCTAAGGCTTTTGCTATGATTTTGAATGCAAAATTACCAATAAATTTACGGGCTAAGGCTTTAACAACTGCATGCCATATTCACAATAGAGTATCATCTTTAAAGACCAAAATTTCTCCTCATGAAGTCTGGAAAGGGAGAAAACCGACAAACAATACTTTAAAGTCTGGGGGAGCATTGCATTCTATAAGGTCGTGGATCCTTATAGATCCAAGTTGGGACTAAAGAGAACAAAAGCGCTTTTGCAGGATGCACAAAATTCAAAGGCTTATAGATGTTTTGATTTGAGTATATATAGTCCACACAAATTGATTTCACTGAAAATAAATTGCAAACGGCTCAATAGAGCATGAAACATCAAATGACGTTAATATCCCCAAAATCCGAGTCCCTGGTGGAAAAAAAAAAAAGAGCAAATGACAAATATATTGAGTTTAGCAGAAGTAGAGAGTTAAGAAGCCTAAGTATTTTGGACCCAATTTTGTTTCTCCTAGTATAGTAATTTTTCTGGTAGAAGGAAATAGAAACAAAGTATTGAAGTCAGTACCCATCGTAATGGATTTAGAACATGATCCTAAAACATTTACTGAAGCAATGTTCTCTAAAATTGCACTGTTGTGGAAAGAAGCTATAAATGTTGAAATGGGTTCTATCATGTGTTCTAATACTTGGACTTCAGAGGATTCCCTCCTAAATGTAGGCCATTAGGATGTAAATAAGTATTTAGAACAAAGTATAGATGGGTTGGTGAAAAAATATTTAAGGCAAAATTGGTCACTAAAGATACAGTCAAAATGAAGAGTATAGTCGTATAGACTACTATGTCACATATGCTATTGTGGTAAGAATAATGTCTATCAGGGTGCCATTTGCTTTGGCTTCTATTTATAGCTTATTTGTGCACCAATGAACGTTAAAACTGCCTTTTTGAATGGCGATCTAAATGAAGAAGAGTATCTAGAACAAGAAGAGGGATTAGTTCCTCTAGGAAATGAAAAGGAAGTTCACAAATCAATTAAGTCGTTATATGGTTTGAAACAACTCAAACAAGCACCAAAACAAATGGCATGAGAAGCTTGACTCTAGTAACTTGTCATATGGTTTCAAGCATATACATAATGACATTGATAAATGTATCTACTCCAAATTCATTAAAGAATACTCAGCTATCATGCGTAAATATGTTGATGACTTGTTAATCTCTAGTAACACTATACTTGAAATTTCAAAAACCAAGTAATATCTTTGTACAAAGTTCAAAATGAAAGATTTGAATGAAATAGATACCATATTGAATATAGAGATTTTGAGAAATAATGAGCAATTTTCTTAAATTACTCTCACTATATTGAAAAAATGTTTTGCAAGTTCAAACATTGGGGTATCAAAGATGCAAGTTCTCCTTATGATTTCAGCATGAAATTACATGAAAATTCTAGGAGAATTATAGCACAACTTAATTATGCTAGTGCAATGGGTAGTTTAATGTATGTCATGGATTCTACTCGAATAGATTTTGCAAAAGCTTTTCCAGTTTGCAAACATTCTAGATATACTCATAAACCAGATGTTGAGCATTAGAAAGCTGTTGGTAGAGTCCTTGGTTATCTTTGTAAAAATAAAATAAAATAAAATAACCATTGGATTAAACTCGGTCTATAGAGCTTATCGAAGGGCGTTAGAAGGATCCTCAGACTGGTTAGATTACAAGTGCTGAAGATAATAAATCCACTTTTGGGTGGATTTTTACCCTAGCAAGGAGCCATAAGTTGGGCTTCTAGTAAACAAACATCTATACCACACTCAACTATGGAATCAGAGTTTACAGCTTGTAATTTTAGCTGCAACAACTGAGATTTGTTGACAGAAAAAAAGTTAGGAGCACAACCTACGCCAACGATTTCCTTTTCCTTGTGCCGTGACAGTGAGGCAAACAGTCTAGAGGTTGCAATAATATTTATAATGGGAAGTCAAGACATATAAACCTCAGACATGACTATGTTAGAGAATTGATTAAAAAGTGGAGTAATTACCATTATACATGTTAAGTCTAAACGTAATTTGGTAGAACCTCTTACAAAGGGATGGCCAAGGCGGATGGTAAACTAGGTTTTTATAGGAATGGGGCTGAAACTCCTAGAATAAAATGCTAATAATGGTAACCGAATTTTCAATTAGTACCAACTAATGTGTAAAGTTTAAAGAGTAAAAACAAGTAATTGGTAATTTGTTAAAGCACTATTCAGGTTTTGTGTTAGCAAGAAGGTTAAGAACCTATTTTGTTATTTGGATAACAAATATGGGGTTAGACATGAACATGAAGGTGGTGCCGTCTTAAACAAGAGTTTTGGAGTTGACCCTTGGAAATATTCATGTGTTTAGGCACAAGGCCATAATAAATGCTCAACAAAGAAATAACATCTTGATTCAATATATATTTCTGTGTATGGTATTTTCAGTTTTAATGCAAGAAGTTTTGGTTTAATCCTAGGACACCTAAAATTTCATTACACCTTAAAGTACCTATACTAACCATTAGTTTAATCCATTTAATGACACTTTCAGAAAGAATAAATTTATATATTGACAAAGGAAATATTACAATATAGTTAGGGATGAATTGTTAAAGAAAATAGTAAATAGCAGTAAAGAAAAATATTTAAGATCCCTTTCGGTAATATTGCAAGACTAATCGCGAAATAAACCTTGGGCAAGTTACCTCAAGATACAACAAAGCCTCAAACTCTCTTGAAATAACTTGAGAAGGTTTCATGAATTGTAAGAAGATGAATAAAATTCAAACTTTCATTTCTTGTTACTTCATATGTTGACCAATGCCAACTATTTGCAGATAATCAACCAACTCTTGCCAATGAACACACCTTTTACAAAAAGAGAACAATTTTTTTTTCATAAACTGCCAAATTGTTTGGCATACTGGAGATGACAAACAAATTGTGCATGAATGAATTGCATGAATAAGATAATAAAATTGAGATTCTTTATTCTACTATAATGTTATCATACAATTAACTCACTAAGGGTGCATCTCTTTGGAAACCAAAATCATAATTATTATTTATTAATCACAAATGCATCACCCTATTAAATGCAGTCAACAATGTGGGCGGATCTATATATGGTGTAGGGGTGTCCATGGGCACCCTTAGCCCAAAAAAAATTGTAATGAGTTATTTTGAAGGAGTTAGATTGGTATACATGGACACTCCTAAAATTGGCCCAAAAAGTTATGGACATCCTCTAGATACACCCAGCCCACATACTAACATTTTTTTTAAATATACAAACTACATATATAAAGTTGAAATTTGATAGAAAAATAAAATAGAATTAAATACTCCAAAGTCCAAATCTTTTTCTCTCCTCTTCTCATGTAAAACTACATTCCACTTTCCCATCTCACTTTCTCACTCTCCCTGTCTCTCTCTCTCTTATAGTCTTATGTGGATTTTAGACTTTTAATTTAATCTACTATTAGTCTCTTTCATTTTCTTTTATCAGTATTGCGAATTTTTTCAATTGTTCAGTTGCAATATGTTTTTGGTACAGAATTTTCTTTAACTCAATACTAATCACTGATTTGAACTTGATGCTAATTTCTTTTTTTAACTTCCTTTTGATGGTGGAGGTTGTGTATTTGTAATTTTATTTCATGTTTAGCATGTTCACTTCATGGCTTAATGTTTATTTTTTTTGGATTTATTACTTTGTGCTAATGACTGTGCTGTGTAACCACGGTTTTAGTAAATGGTATGTAATAATAATATTCTACGATTTTGACACAATTTATGTAGCAACTATAAAATATGAACCACATAGAACAAACTTAGTAGTATACTACCATAGTTTTTTTTGGAGTAAAAAAGTGGGGCACAATATTATTGCATATCAAGTTCTGCTAGTGCAAAAATACAAGACGAAAGGTTTGAAACAAAATACGAGACGGAACATCTATGCAAAATAGACTACCATAGTATGTATCAAATGGCTTCTTTTTTGAAGTAGTGTATATTAGTGATGACGTTAATCAATTGATGCCACTATTCGAAATGTCTAGATCCGCCACTGTCAACAATGCACATTCTTTTGTGAGAAAAAAAAATAAAATATTACAATTCTTTATTCACTAATATTACAGCATACACCAATAGTAGCTTACCTATGGATTACAGAAAGGCAATTTCTGCAATTCTGGCAGATTCTAGATTAAAAAACCTTTTCCACTTCCTAACATTTCGTAAAATTGAAGTTGATGATTGTTTCATGAGGGATTATGCTATATTCAATTAGAATCCAACTTCACGCTGAAACAATTGCCACGCGGACACTTTTTCAGCGGTCCTAAAGGTGGACAATAATTTTTCCTCCTACTCTACTCAAGAAAATTGTACCTCAGCGCTTCTTGTTGGCACTGGTATTGAAGATAGATTTATCATTTCCCTAAAAACAGGTAATTTCTACTTCAATGTCAAAGCTTTCCCATCCATTATGTACTCATAATATTCCTTTGTCTGATCTGGTGCTCTTCGTCACCTTTGAGGAAACATAAGTTGTTTTTGATAAGGATCTTTAAGGAAACACAAGTTACAAGACACATCAATCCTTACATGCAGAACACAACTAGGAACCTTGGAAAGATCAGGAAACAGCCCTTGATTGCTCTTGCTTGCTGCAATTAGATAATTTACTCCGACACACTCTTTGATGATAAGATTAGAAAGGACTCAGATGAGTCCAATAAAACAGAAGAGCAACTATGTCTGCAAAAAATATTTCATTGCCTCTTGTAGATTTGGACACTGGCATTTGAAAGTTGAAACCACCAGGTGCATCCCTAAATCACCAACTCCTCCTCTTTCAGCAAGTCAGATTGCACACCAAGTCCTACCTCTATGATATTTTGTGACCCAAACGACTACTCTTCAATGAAAGTCTAACACAACTGGACCATCCTCTACTATTTGTGTTTGTCCCCATAACCAATAGTCACTCTTTTTCTCTGTAAACGCTGGATATTAACAGAAAAGGGAACCATTCTACCATTATAATCAATCATCCATGTACCAGCTCCTCAACTAACAAAAAGAATATTAATCCATGTATGATCTGATCCTACAATGAAGAACATGAATATACAGTGAAGGACCTACAGGGGCCAATAGTTGACAGATTGGCATAGCAATGATGATGCTAGCTCTAAACCAGGTCTCAACCTGGGCTATAGGTGAAAGCAATGAGTGGCAGAGATAGATCCTTATCCAACGAGGGAGGGGTGGGGGAAGAGTAGCAGTGATTAATAATATTTTAAAAACAAGGTCAACCCAAGTACTTACAGAGGAGGCTTCAACACTCCTGATTCCAAATATTGATTTACGTGAGAAACAATTCCAACAGGATCAAGGGAACTGCCATTGGGGAAAGTCAAGAGAACCAACCCACTTCTTGTCACCTTTACCAACAAGAGATTAGGGGTCCGTTTGACAGAACTGTTGGCCTCTGCAGATGATGGAGACTCATCTTTCAGAAACTCACCTTCAAATGAGCATTCAAAGTAAGCCATAACTTCCATAATTTAAATTGGATAGATGCCAACTAGACAAGAACTATTACTTGGTTGTAAGCACGAAGGAGGGAGGGTGATCTTACTACTGACAATTCCTGAAGATTCTCCATCAGCTGAGCATAATTTCCTTCTTTTAACATTTGAACTTGCATCAGATCCCTTCAGGCACGCACTACCATTAGATTCAAGGCACTGTAAAAATTTTCCAAATCACAACGGAGATCAACATTCATGAGTAATATACTTTTAATAATGCCATAACAAGATGTCGATTGTACAAATTACCTAGTAATATAAGTCATTGGAATGCCTAAGGGAACCCCCCCCCCCTTTTTGGGGGGGTGAGTGGGGCTCTTAGGGTATGGTCTCAGATGTTTAGATTTGGATCCATTAAAGTGACCCAGTACAGGTTCATTTTTTCAGAGCTACCACAACAAGTGATCGAACAAATGTATATCCATTCAAAACAATGGGGAAATGCCTTTGAAGAAGTCATCTAAATTAACTTGGTCCTACTATGGTAGCCATTAATAACAGCAAGATTGATTTTTAAAGGAATTCAACTTTCAGGATAGGAAAACTCTAATTACTTGCTTCAAAATAGAAGTGTCCAATAAAACATTTCAGTGGAGATTTTCAGGTAGCACTTTCCAAGTCATTACAAGAAATCCAGAATTCTATTTCTAAACCTTCATTACGAAGAATTTGTATGCTCATAGCTAAGCAAAAAGTAAAGTACCTTCCAGTTTTAATTAGATTAACTGAAGAAAAAACTTCTCCAATTATATGTACTTGATTTATATTTTCTTGATTATGCATCCATTAGTAAGCTGAAACTAAGATCACCACACATTTGTTCTGGGACCTCTAGCCTACTATTAAGTTGAAACTAGAAAGGGGAGGGGAATTGATATTCATCTCATCCCAAAAAAAGGTTCTCACTTCATAGTAAGTGGACTCTAAGGACAAGACTTGAGGTAAAGATGGCGTAAAAGGTTGGTGGATGTATAAAACTACGAAGACATTTTTTTCAAACTGAATGTGCAAAACTATAGATGTAAGATGTACAGGAATGTATGCACCTTGCTCAACTCAAGGTCCAAGATCATCAATAGAAAAATCATATTCCGATCAGATATTATTCAAAGAAAAGAAAAAAGGAAAATTGGGACTAGAAGGCCCTTGATTGAAAGCATATCACATCAAAGTTCATCTGAGTACAAAATTCTACAAGGGAAAACACAAATATGCCAGATTAAAGCGACAACAAAGCATAAACAGCTACAGTAAAATACAATACAAAACAAAAGAAAGGATGTCACAACATATGAAGACAGAAGATTATCAGGAAAAACCTTTTCAAGGATGGATATTGCTTCTTTGGTTGCACTTTTCTCCCTCTCTGTAAATAAAAAGACCTTAAAACTTAAAAGCATGTCCAACTTGACCATCCAATCAAAAAATTTAATAGCACAAAGCAATTAAGATTCTACATGAGAATTCATGCAGATACTATATCTTGGTACTTCAATAACCTTCTCAATTTTATTCTGGAGGTAAAGCAGCTTACTTTCAAATCCCCCACCCCCAAAACACACACACACAGACGTAGACACTCTCATCCTGGGCGGATTTGGCTTGAGTTGGTTTGAACCTTGGACATAGAAGTAGTTTACAATGCAATCGAGGCAGACTCTCTCCAGGATTTTCATCTGCATCTAATTACCACTAACAAGAAATAAAGATCCACGGGTTGGAGTAGGAACTTGTTTTCATTCCCTTGATATCCATACACAATATGCAAGAAAACACCTTTGTACTCTCCAAATGCCGCCTAATAATTAACTACGACAACTTCATATGATAAAAGATCAGCAGCAAGAAGTAGTTGAAAACATAGCCCCCCATCCCCCACCCCCACCCCGCAGGCTCGTTTGTTTTGCTATTTACAGTACCTAATGTAGGGGAGTTATCTAGCAACAGTGAAAATCTAATGAGAAGGGCATGGGAGATGGGGGAAGACTTTGACATAGAAACATATGATAAGCTACTTCGAAAATGACAATCAGGATACTATGAATGATAAATATCATATATCATACAAAAGAAATAAACACTACAGAAAATCCTAGCAAGCTTAAACATCCGAAGTAATCAAAGGAATGAGGCAGGAATCTGTTACATTTAATCAGTCTATAACCTGCAAAGTGCAAACAGAGAAATGAATGACGCAGAGAGTTGCATAATTCGCCTGTATGCAAATCAATGTACAAAAGACGCATCTGCCGGCAAAGTGTCTACAGCTGCAAAGGTGCTAATCTTTTCCTGAACAAACTCTCAGAGTGATGGATTCTAGATTCTCCTGTGATCTGGAGCAAATGAACAAACTGTCAGATTTATGGATCCTAGATTCTCCATGAACCAGAGAGATAATGCAGACAGCAGTTCCAACTGCTGCCTCAGCCTTGTATCTCGATGTAGGTTGGTATCCACAGCCAACAGATAGGACTGAAAGTTTTTCTCAACTCCTTTCTGCCAATTGATTGTACATCCTAGCAGTTAGTAAGGGTTCAACTTATGATAAATCCTGATTCTGATACAGAATCCTCTATGCTGATAGCACTAGCTCATGCTACTATCTCGGCAAACTTGTGCATAAGTCTTCTCTTACCAGGAAACAAACTTCTGTAAATGATTAGTGATGAATCACGAGCCAGATGAAAGTGCCCTACTTGTAATCTGACAATTCCTATAATTGTTCCCTAGTAAATATTGTTCGCCTCTGATTGCCATCCTTAAAGCATTGCTGATTTGGTTCCGGTACATTCACTTAGCAACCTCTCATATCATAATGAAATACCTGCAATTTTTCAGTCCTAGCAACCAGTTCACGACTTCACGCTTTTCAAATTCAAAAAATATACATCATTTGCGCATTCATAGATATCATAACTCAAATTCCTAGCTCAGGAAATGTGAATAAGCATGATCACGAGATGAAGTGCACAACCTAACCAGAGCCTTCATTCTAAAGATCCAGTTTACTATAACGAAAACCTACGTTCAGTCCCATTATAATATTTGGATAATGTACCAGTCTACCAGATATAATTTTGTAGATTTGTCTACGTCTTACAACAACACTCTCCACCAATAGCCACTAAATTGCACTTATAGAATGGTTACGTACACATTTTGAAACTATTTCAGATACAAGACCCGAACATCATGAACAAGAACCGTGAATAGCAAGGAGCAGTCGAAGTAGAATCTAAATTCCAAACCCAATACAATTCCCCATTGAATTCAATACCTATTTTACTCAAATTACCATATCTACAGATAATTGGTGCATTTCTATGTTGCATAACTATGGTTTGCTTTGAGCACTCACTAGCAACTAACATGACATCATAGAAATAAGAACGACTACATACAATAAGGTAATTCGCTCCAATCCCTCGCATCCCTAGGTCAAGAAATCTGTTCATCCATCAAATTTCAAACTGTAGGGGCGAGACTCAAGAGTATTGAGAAGCATGAGATGAGCACAACTAAAATTCCAAAACCCAATTCAAATTAGGTGAGATACTAAAAACGCAACTCAGAAAAATGATCAAATAGCCATAGAAAGAGAAATAGAGAGCAACTTACTTATGGGGCAGGTAATAAGAAACCCAGAGTGAGAATGATGGAGAAGAGAAGAAGGAGCATTATAATCGAAGCGAGGAATCCTTATGACAGCAGAGTGCTGCTCCCAAGGCTTCATTTCCTCTTTGACTGCTCCGATTTCTCTCTCTTTCTCCTCTTGGTGCTGCTCTCCTTGTCCGCATTCTTTCTTCAATCCCTCTGCTTCAGCCATTGCTGCCTTCCTTCTGCAATTTAGCGCCTGCGTTATTACCCTTCGTGGAGGCTGGAGTCGGGACAGCTCGCTTGGTCGTCGACTGAGAAAAACAAAGGCTATTGTTGTTGCGCCACCTGATGCAAGGGGCTTGCGTACTTATCTATGAAAGTGCATGGCTAAAACCGTCACTAAACTAGTTACTTTGGTCAAAAATGTCATTTGCATTATTTTTGAGTTAATCTGTGTCATTTATTTATTTTAAAATGTTAGTATGTCTAATTTTTACCAGTTGACATAGGTTTTAATTCATTTTTTAATTAAAATTTTGTGTGGTTGGTCATGTTGTTAAAGTCAATGAAAGATCTCCTCCCAAATTTTTCTCAATTTATTCGTTATTCGTCTTTAAATTTAACAGTTAGAGTTTTAGCACGAAAACTTAATACAGACAATTTACGGGGAAAAAAACTTTTGGGAAGATGCACAATTGAGTTCAAAATTACGAAGCCCGTCCAAAATGCAACTTGAAGAGCCCTAAATCATGCATGCAGGGGTGGAACTTCATTGTGGCAGGAGGAGGTCTGCTTCCACCCCTAACTATTTTTTGCATTGTTATAATATATGTATAATGTATTATTCATAATACACATAAGTTTTCTGCTGGAATTCTAGTAAAACTCTCTTTATTTTATCAAAGATGTTAGGGGTTTGTAAAGATCGTGAAGTTCATTATAGCTAATTACGTGGGTTGGATTCATTTAGTTGATTTATTTAGTCAATTTTGTATTTTTTGACATTATTTTAGGCATAACAACTATTTGCAATTATATGTGATTTAATTTTAAAATTTAAATTATATAATATTTCTTAATGTGGGTCAACTTCTAATCAAACACTAGTTAAATTAGGTCAAACTCTAATTACCTTTTCTATCTAGTCAACTATTTAATGAGTCAAAAAATAGAAAAGGGGGTGGCTAGGGTTACTCCACACAGGACGAGGAAGGAAAAGAAAGGAAAAGGAAAACAAAAAGAAGAAAGGTTGGGCGTCTAGCAGAAAACAAAATCGGGGGGGGGGGGCATTCCTTCCTCACATTTCTCACACACACATGATAGTGAGAGGGCATGGGGGGAGAGAGGACGAAGGAGGAGGAGGAGGAGGAGGAGGAGAAGGAAAGGCTTTGAGGCGAAGGACACCCAATTCACCATCCTTTTGCTTGAAATTGGCTTCCTTTTTATTCAAAACTCAGAGTGTGTAACTCTCTCTCTAATTTATACTAATTTTAAACTAAATTGAACTTTGCATTTATTATAAAATGTATTTGATTTTCAGTATTGTTTATGTTTATATGTTTGGATCTAGCAATTATGAGAGTAAATTGGACTTGAAGTTGAAAGTAGGATTTTATGGTGAAATGTGGGAATTTTGGTGGATATGGTATGTTTTGGATGGGGAATTATGACGATGTGAGTGAACTTGTGCCTTCTTGAAGATCCATGTGCTTTACATGCCCAATTTTGTTAAAAATTATATGAATAAAGTTTGGGACCACAACTTTGGTAAATTTGGGACCACAATTATGACATAAAGAATGTGAACAGTTGGCCTAAGGTAGTTAGGGGGCTATTTTGTTTAAAAAAAAAAAAAGAAACTTTTGATGGAAGAGAATAAAAAGGGAAAATATTTATATTTATGTACACAAATAGTAGCTTGTGTTTTGTGGTGGATGTTCGCAAGGTAAGGGTAAACCTTGCCCACTATGAATCCGTTTGAGTTATGGGAATGCTGTTGTATTAATGGTATTTTGGTAAAATTTTGGACATGTTTTCCTTTCATATAAATTAGGCCTTAAACAAAGAATCATACATATAAGTTCGTAATTATATTTCAACCCAAACTAATTGACAATGGGTGGAGTGACTCATAAGCTTATATACATGTCAAACCCTTTAATTTTATCAATATGGGACAAAATTCACTTTCACACTCTAGCAGTTGCAAACAAAGTTGATTAAGTAGATAAAAGTTTTGGAAGGAAACTTCTTGTAAGAAGTTCTTTATTTCTCCAAGTTGTGGTTATATAAAAACACTTTGTTGTTGTGAATGATTTGAAGGCTACAAAATATTGTCTAGTTCTAAAGAAGGACTCAACCTATACGTCTTAAGCCATGGGATCCTCAATGCATCTCCGGGTTTTTAAAAACTAACCTATGCCTTTTAAGTTAATTGACAAGTGCCCATAGAGCATATCATTTAAGGGTTCATTGTGATGCATTTTTAGGGAATTTATGAATTTTATGCTTAAGTTACACCCCAAAATCCCATTTTACGAATGGGTATAGTGCTTTAATGACTGTTGCAAGTTTTGAGACATTTTTGATCAAGCATTGACCCTCAAAATTCAAATATATGACTCACCACGAACGCCCCCTGTCACCTTGCCCATGGAGGAAAAAGAAGAACGGGAGAACTCCGAGACAGAGGCCCCCACGGACCGTCCATGGTGGTTGCCACGATCCGTGGTAGGCCTGAAACTACAACACCTCTTCGTTTTCGTCGACCTGTGTTGCTGAGAATTGATGGTGGCTGCTATATGAAAACATGCTCAGCTACTTGAGGGGGGAAAAAACCTTAACCTATCTACTTTAGAATCTCTAAAAGTTATGTAATTTTTATCACTTTCGGGACCAAAAAGAAGATTGGAAGGACGATTTTTTGCATTTGGAGTTCTTGAAGATTGAAGAAGTTGCCAAGAAACTCCATTGTTACTAAGTTATTCTCTTCCCTTGTTCTTTAAACTCAACAAATTAGTTTTGCTTGATTGAACTATTTTGTTTGTTTTAATCATCATGAGTGAGTAGTTTCTTTAGTTTTGGGATTTGATAGCCAAACTATGAACTTGGATCCTTAATCTTCATCATAATATGCTTATTCTATTTGGAATGTTTCAATATATCTTGTGTTATGATTATTGTGAGTAGTTTTGGCCAAATTAACTTGCAAATCAAATAGTTGGATGAAATACTGAAAGGAGAAATCCGCTATTAAACCAGCAAGTATATACTTAACATAGTTACTTTTGAGAGAAAGTTGCATGTTGAGAGGAAATTTGATAATATAGACTCTTAATTTTAGACTAAATCAAGAACCCCTTTGAAAGGATGGTAGTATTTTTAGTCTAAATAGTTCAACTCATTTTGAATGAAAGGATGGGCAATTAAATGTTTGTTATCCTTTGTTTAATCCAAATTAGAGTAAGCAAAGATATTATTTATCGGGGGGAGTTCGTAGTTGGTGAAACAAATCCTAAGGTGTTTTTAATTGATAGAATTCTTAAGTCAGTGATAGATTAATTTATTTAGAAAATTCCCCAAATTGACTTACACTTGCTTTGCATTTTTAAAAGGATAAACTCAATAGATTGCATTGGTCTCTGTGAGAACGATATTTTAACTAGATTACAACACCCATGCATTTACAGGCTTGTCAAGTTTTTGGCGTCATTGTCAGGGACCAAATTTGTCAAATATTGAGTTAGTTCTTCGAGAATCGACTAATCATTTTTCTTTGTCTTTGTTATTTTTTATTCGCATTTGGTAGTGTGTGTGGTGGTTTTTGTAGGTCTTCCACCCTTTTATGCAAAGTCCCTTCCCTTTCAAATTCGATCCGGAGATAGGAAGTACCATTTGTTCGAGGCGGACGAAGCTTTGGTTAGAGGAGCAAAGGCTCAAAGCCCAACAAGCTTCTCTAAGTATGACAGGACGTGGACGAGATCAACGAAGGACACTTTGAGACTTCATTACCCAAGGTGTCCATGACATCACGTCCATCATTGCCAGGCCAACGATGGAAGTCAATAATTTTGAGCTGAAATAGGCTCTTATATCTATCGTGCACCAATCTCAGTTTGGAGGCATCCCCATGGAGAATTCGATTCTACAGCTCTTGGTCTTTTTAGAGGTGTGTGATACTTTAAAGCTCAAAGGTGCTTCAAGCGACGCCATCCAACTTCGATTATTTCCCTTCTCATTAAGGGATAAAGCACAGGTGTGGCTTCACTCATGGCCTCCGGGGTCGATTACTACATGGGACGAGCTCACCAAGACCTTCCTTGTAAAGTTCTTTCCACCTAGCAAGACAGTGAGTCTAAGAAATCAAATCACCACTTTTGCTTAAAGGGAAGATGAGTCGCTCTATGAATCTTGGGAGCAGTTTAACGGCTTGTTGCGGTTATGCCCACGTCATGAACTCCAATGATGAATGATTGTGCAAACCTTCCACAATGGGGTCACTCAACCAGTGAGATCTACTTTAGATGCGGCAGCGGGTGGCACATTGATGAACAAGACGGAGGATGAGGCCTACAACCTAATTGAGGAGATGACACTCAATAACTACTAATGGTCCAATGAGAGAAGCCAACCCAAGAGAGTTAGAGGTAACTTAGAGCTTGATGCTATTACCTTGCTAAATGCTAAAGTTGATGTTATGTCTCAAAGGTTGGAACATTTGAATTTGAATTTTGTTATTTCAAATGCCCCTTCCCCATCAAGCGAAATATGTGGTTCTATAGACCATTGAAATGTGAATTACCAAATTGGGAGTCCACTTGCCCAAGATGCTAGTAACCATCAACTATGTCAACAACTATAACCATAGACTAAACAATAATCCCCCAATACATACAATCCATATTAGAGAAATCACCCCAATTTCTCTTATAGGTCTAACGCCCCTCTTATGCCTCAATTGAATGCTAGACCATCCCTTGGGTTTCAAAGGCCGTCCTATCCCTAACAAGCACCTCAAAAGTCTAACTTAGAGACCATGATGGAGAGCATGCTTTTAGCGCAACAAAAGTAAGATGAGTATATTAAGCAATTAGCTACATCTTCATCTACACTGCCAGGCAGACTTCCTAGTAAACCTGAGCCTAATCCTTATGAGTAGTGTAATTGTGTTATCTTAAGAGGAAACTTAGAGGGTTCTGAGTGTTTGACATTTGAGGAGGGTGAAGAGGTGACCAAAGTTGTGAGTGACGAACAAAGTGATACCTTGAGACTATAACTTTTGGAGAAGCGAGCAGTCTAGAGGTTCTGGAAGTGTTTCCTCCTAAACTCGAAGATCTAGGTAGCTTTTCTATTCCATGCATAGTTGTAAATATGAGTATTGCTAGGGCATTATGTGATCTTGGTTCAAGTGTTAGTTTGATTCCTTATTCGATTTTCTAGAAGCTTGACTTAGGATAGTTACACCCAAAACCTATTTCACTCTAATTAGCAAATGGTTTCGTGAAGTACCCTTTGAGTATTTTGGGGGATGTTCCCATCAAAGTAGGTGATTTTTGTGCGCTTAATAACTTTATCATCCTAGATATGAACGAAGACACGTATACCCAGATAATTCTAGGGAGACCCTTCTTGACTACTTTCGGTTGCAAGATCGATGCGAAAGAAGGGTGGTTAACATTTGATGTGGGGAAGTGTTATCTTGAGTTTACTTTGTTTGAAGACCGCAATTTTTCCTCCTCGTCATTTGCTTATAAAGAATTGACGGGTTCTCATGAGATTGAGACATCTTATGATTTTTGTTGTATTGACCCTCTTATGTTTGATTGTGTTGATAGTAAGGGCCCCAACTTTGACAATGTTAATGTGAAATTTGTTGCACCTATGCCACCTAGTGTAACCAAGGATGAACCCTATACTATTAATGAGGGTGCCACAAGTGATTATTGCAGGTTTGCTCGAGTGTTGATGTCTTTGCCTCCTATGGATGGTATTGAGTATGATTTTGACTCAGGAGTTGGGTTTGGTAGTGACCCGTCTGATGGAACCCACTCCAATATTATTTTATATGCAAATCGCACTATTTGGCGCTACTTGATGACGAAGAAGGATCTCCATCCTGATTACTTAAGGGTACTTTCTATTGCAAGAATTCAATTTTGTGGTCGTGATAAGAGAACGTTGGAAGTTGTGGGGGAGCCAATTGAAAAGCCCTCTACTCACACCCTTTCCGACCTCGAACCAGCACAGAAGTGAAGGTCAAGCTCCCACCCTTAAAAAAGCGCTTCTTAGGAGGCAACCCAAGTTCCCTTTGATAGTTTTTCTTTTTGTTTGATTGTACTTAGTGCATTCCTTATTTTGGAAAAAAAAAGAGAAAAACAAAGTGAAAAGAAAAAAAGAAAGAAAAAAAAACAATAGAAAGCCAAAGAAACACAACAAAAAGAAAAAAAAAGTGTAATAAGAGAGTTTTAAAGTCTCCAAACAAAAGCTAACATGGATCCTAGTGGTGTTTGACTTGGTCTGTGGAGCCTTTGGCTAGAAATCAAAAAAATTATGGAAATAGAGCCGACCGTGGAGAGTTTGTAGTATACACCACGGTCCGTGGTGGACCTATTTCTTCGTGGTCAAGGGTTTTTCACGCCATGTGACCAGAAATTTTCACCCATTCTTCTTCAACCTCGTTTCTTTCTTTCTCTAAACTCTCTCCTTCTCTCTCTACAACCTCCATTAACACTCACCTTCTCACATTTAATTTTTCACCATTTTCACTCAAATTTCTTCTCTTTCTTCTTATTTTCTTCACCTTACCCCCAATTCTCCTTAAATTTTCCATTTTCAACTCTTCTTTCTCTCATATTCTTCCCATCTTCATGCCCCAATCTACGACACCTTAACTATGCCTTATAATCTTCCAAGTCTTCATCTTTTCTTCCATAGTTCTTCCCTATTACCCCTTAATTGCACAAATTTTTCATTTTTTGCCCTTTTCATCCATTTTCTTCACAGTTAGGATTTTCAAGCATCCACACCCATCCATAATCCATATCCATGGCACCAAAGAAGGGAACAAGGACTACTCCAGGAGCTGGTACATCGAGTCAGCTCCCCAATGGGTTTCCCAAACCTCAACAAATGTGCGAAATCGAGGTAATATTCCTAACCCGTTTGTTTTAACTAATCCTAAGCATGTTGCTAGATATAATTCTTTGAGTAATAAACTTGTTGTAACTACTCGATACTTTGACGAGGATTTGTTAATTAGATTGGGATTAGTAAATGATATTCGTTGGTTGTTTGCTTGTGGGGGGTATGGGTCAATTTATTAAGACTTGGGATCATACATATCGTGAACTTAATTTGGAATTTTTGAGTACTTTGCATGTTGAAGCCACGAGTGGTCCTTGGTGTTAAAAGGGCTATATCTCATTTTACTTGAACAGGGAGCTCTATGAGTCGAATTTGAGTGCTTTTAATAGCTTATTTGGTTTTTCACCTAGTTTGGATTTAGACCGCCGACATATGCCTAGTGAGTTTAATCCTAATGCTTTTTTGTATACTTTAATTGGTAATTATCAATATGATGCTAGTCACTCCAAGGGCACCAATATTCTCAACCCCTGTATTAGAGTAAGCCAATGTGTCATTGCTTGTGGTTTGATTGCCTGGGATGACAGTTTGAACGTGCCTCCTTTGTCCGAGTCTGAGCTATATTTCTTGCATAGCATGCTGAAAGGGACACGAATTGCCAATCAACTGTTGAGAACAGCTACTAGTTCTGTAAAGATGATAATAATTGGAGGCCTCATCACCCCTATAGCTAGGTCATTTTGTATTAAGACTAACCCTGATGACCGAATGTCAGGTTCTGAGAGATTAGTCACCGCCTTTGAACAAATGAAATTTTATACAATGGAGGGAGGTAGGAGTTGTTGGATTTACGCTAGAAACATGTTTATGCCTCTTCCAAATGTTGACCGTACTATTCTTTTGACCTGGACAATCTTTCGTTTATGCTAGGTGATGAGGAGTTAGTTCATCTAGCTCCTCCACCTCCTCCTCCTCCTCATCCACAACCATATTAATTAGGCAACTTTAGTTCTTCTTAACCTTCCTTTTCACAGGACTACATTGATATCCACGTGACCTTTCGGTGTATCTAAGAGGAACAAGTCTCCTTACGAGGTTATGTCCAATTTGAGCATACTGCCATTCGTGACTTTGTTCAGGAGTGACACGATGAGCTCCGTGGGATGATTGATTCCCAGCACCAATATTTCCAAGACTTTAGTGCTTGTTTAGAAACTTGGCGTGATTGACATATATCTCTCATCCCCACCCTCCTTCTTCCCCTATTGACCTCCTTTCTAGTTTTTCTTCCCCCTTTCCAATGATTATCATGTGCTTATATTGAGGACAATGCTTTGTTCAAGCATGGTGGAATTGTTAGAGTAATTTTCATAAAAATGGAAATTTAATAATATTATCATTTCTATAAAAATGGATATGGAAATATATTTTTGATTATGCCTAAATAATAATTAATCATCTTGATAATTAATTATTATAATGCGCCTTTTGGTAAATAATTAATTTGATTAATTGTTTATGAAGGGGTACAAGTTAGTTTGCATGGTTAACTAACTTATGCCTTTTAATGAAAGAGTATATTTGTGAAGAGATATATCCCTTGTGAAGTGGTATTTATGAAAGGATGTTATCCTTTCATGAAGAGGCACAATGAAATCTATAAATATGAAGGATCTTGGCATGCATTGGTATGTCTTGAGGGGGCATGATCAAGAAAGCTATACTATCACCATAATCCCTAGAATTTCTGTCATGTCTTGGACATTTAGGGTCCTATCTTCGTGAGTGCAACAAGCAGATAGGGGAGGTTTCTTTGTATCTCAAAGACCTATGCAGGCAGTCCTGTTGCATGTGAGGGCGAATAGAGTTTTTAAGAAAAGCGTTCTTACACCTGCCTAGAAGCATTGGTTAATTTGACACTGAGTTTGTTTGTGACAAACTGAGATATGTATCCATCAAACCGAATTTTTACACTAACAGGAATTGTGTGTTTCTTTTATGGAAATGTGCACCACGTGGATGATGTGTATATATTACATTGACATGCATTTAGGCATAGTTCGAGCATTTAAGTTGTGCATGTGGGTTTCTTCCCATTTTAGATTTCTTTTCATAGTATTTGCTTTATATAGGCATTTAGAATCCTTATTCGAAGCATCTAGGGTTAGACATTGCATGCTAGGATTAGCTTATATTTGAAAAAAAAAACAAATGAAAAAAATCCTCCGATGATGAGTTTTTAGACTAAGTGGCTTTCTTTGGCTTAATTTGACCCTTTAGTTATGTTCTTTTGTGAATAAAATGTTTGATAATAAGTTTTTGAAATGTGCTTCTTGATTTGATTATCAAGTTGAATGTGAATTGATTGCTTAAATGACACTTTGCATGAATATTTGACACGTGAGATTCTATGAGCTAGTTGAACTTTGACAATTGTCCTGTGCGATTTTGAGCTTGATTGGAATAATTTATCAATTTTAGTCTCATATTCCTTTGCATGTGTGACTCTTCCTAGATTTCAATTCTCTAGAGCTTGTTTTGACTCTTGCTCAATATCACATTTAGCATACACATTTAGGTAATATGATTGACGAATTCTTTGAGTTTATGAGCTACATTGACTAAATAGCCACCCTTGTTATGTATTATTTATCCCTTGCTACCCTTTTGAGCCTTAACAATGTTTATTGACGTGAACCTTTAATCTAGCCCTTGGCCAAATACATGTCTACCTTGTTTAGCCAAGACTAAGGAGTTCCATTTTTTGATTTAGGGTGGTTCGAGGATGATGATATGAGATGTGTTTTGTTTGGATCTATTTGGGTTGGTTATTGTGAGTTGGATTGATAAGTGTTGAAAGGTACTTAAAGTTCTATGCCATGATCATTCTCTTAGATATGTAAAGAGAAGAAAAAAACAAAAGAGGAAAAAAGAGGAAAAAAACAGAAAATATGCAATAAAAGGATTCGACATAGATGTTGTTTGGAATGACTCAACACTTTTTCTTGTTTAGAACCAACCAAGGGTATTGTTTATATCTTTTATATGTATTAGTTTGAATAGTTTGATTTGTGTATGTGGGAGGCGATGATCCTTGCTTTTAGTCTTTGGCTTTTAGCTCCGCAAAGCCTAAAACATTTGTTCCCTTCTAAACCTTTACGCGATGGCCCCGTTACAACCCTATTGAAGTCGTCATGATTGCCTTGTGTGTTTTGCGTTCTGGCAATGTCGAATTTGAGAGTCTTGTCAAGCTTATGGTAGGTTTGAGTCTTTGGAATGAGATTTGAGAGAACCGTATTATACTTTGAAACACATGAGTATTGAGTTTTCATTACTAGAGTGAGGTTCTACCAGTTCTTGCTCAAACCATTCCCTGTGTCAATATGAGTGTTGAGTTGAATTGACTAATTGATTTAGTGTTTGATGAGATAGTCTCTAATTTTATTTTCGAAAGCTTCATTCTTCTCTATGTTTTGCAATGTTTTCAATCACTTTTGGGCTAGCTTATTGAGTTGGTTTGGCTATCGATGATGCTACTTTCGTTTACCTGAGGAGGTTCTTTATCATAGTTATTAGTTGCTTAGGAACAAGCAATAGTTCAAGCATGGGGGAGTTTCATAAATGCCCATAAAGCATATCATTTTAGGATCATTTTGATGCATTTTTAGGGGATTTATGAGTTTTCAGTTCAAGCATGGGGGAGTTTCATAAATGCCCATAAAGCATATCATTTTAGGATCATTTTGATGCATTTTTAGGGGATTTATGAGTTTTATGCTTAGTTTATACCCCAAAATTCCATATTACGCTTGGGTACAATTTTTTGATGACTTTGGAGTTTTTGACACCTTTTGGATCAAGCTTTGACCGTCAAAAGTCAAATATATGACTCATTATGGATGCCCCCAGTCACCATGCCCGTGGAGAAAAAATAAGAATATGAGAATTCCGAGACAAGGGCCCCCACGGACTGTCCGTGGTGGTTGTCATCGTCCGTGGCATGCCTAAAACCGCAACAACTCTTCGTTCTCCTCGGCTTGTGTGGTTGAGAATTGATGGTAGCTACTATATAAAGACAGCTTGACTGCTTGAGGAAGAAAAACCCTAACCTATCTACTGTAGAAATCTCTTTAAGTTCTGTAATTTTTATCACTTTTGGGAGCAAAAAGAAGATTGGAAGGAAGATTGCTTGCATTTGGAGTCTTGAAGATTAAAGAAGTTGCCAAGAAACTCCATTGTTGCTAAGCTTTTCTCTTCCCTTGTTCTTTAAACTCAGTAGATTAGTTTTGTTTGATTGCTTTGCTTGATTGAACATTTTTGTTTTTTTAACCATCATGAGTGAGTAGTTTCTTTAGTCTTGGGATTTGATAGCTAAACTATGAACTTGGATCCTTAATCTTCATCAATAATATGCTTATTCTATTTGGAATGTGTTAATCCATCTTGTGTTATGATTGTTGTGAGTAGTTTTGGCCAAATTAACTTGCAAAATATCAAATAGTTGGATGAACTACTAAAAGGATAAATTCACTATTGGATCGACAAGTATAGACTTCACATAGTTACCTTTGAGAGAAAGTTGCATGTTGAGAGGAAATTTGACAACTTAAACTCTTAATTTTAGACTAAATAAAGAACCCTTTTGAAAGGATGGTAGTATGTTTAGTCTAAATAGTTCAATTCATTTTGAATGAAAGGATTGTAAATTATATGTTTGTTATCCTTTGATCCATCCAAATTAGAGTAAGCATAGACATTGTTTATTGGATCTAGTTTGTAGCTGGTGAAACAAATTCTAAGGCATTTTTAATTGATAGAATTCGTAAGTCAGTGATAGATTAATTTATTTAGAAAATTCCCCAAATCGACTTATGGTTGCTTAGCATTTTTAAAAGGATAAACTCAATACATGCAACTTGAGAGCTTGTCATTAATCTTATCCCGATGAGGATAGAGTACATCGTAGGGTTTAGCGTGTCCCGATAACCCTAGTGTCTAGTGGGTAAGCGTTTCATCCGTAGTATGAAAGAGCTAGAGACTAGCAATTATTCAATGCCCTAGGATTGAGTTTTGATTCAAATAGTGAAGGTTTATAATTTCGTAAGCGTTTTGCTCCAAACTATGATTTAAAAGGGGCTTTGGTTTTGTTCAGCTTAAACTGACACTATGTTTTTAACCTGTTGCATGCAATTTGCAAGTATGACAAAGAAAATGACTAATATAGTGTAAATGAGTCACTTTTTTTAAGATTCTATTTGAAAACAAGAAGAACGAGAATTTCAGTTTTATTCTGTTGAAGGTTTACGAAAGCGAATTCTTACCCTACTCCTGTGTTATTATTAAGCCAGAAGTATATGTGTGCTAATAAATGTTATATGATGTGCAAATTTTTTGGTGTTAGGGGTGTTGGTTATCTACTATGCATGTGGCTTGCTCACCCCCTTCTCCTTTTTCTTTTCCAGGTTAAGAGTAAGGTCAACCTTCATGGAAGGTCAATGCTTTTGGTTGGTAATCCATGATTGGGGATGTTGGTTATCTGTGTTGATTTTTAAATGCTCATCCTATAAATTGGTTCAGTGTGGAGCTTTCTCTTTTGGACTTATAATATTGTAATGCATTGTTAGTTTGGCTTCATTGACCTCCTTAGGATCAACGCCACGTACACCATCCCCAAAAATGTTATAACACTTTCTTAAGTGTGTTGTAGGGTTGGATTGGTACCTCAGGTGCATATCCCATGGAGATTTGGTTTTCCTTCCTTAAACTTGCTTGGTAGGGACCTATTAACATACGCTAAATATTCTAAACGGGTAGAGGGAGAAAGTATCATGATTACACCCAATGATGTATTACAGGTTGACCGATTTTGTAGTTCTTGCCCAGAGCACTAATTCAAGAAGAACCTAACGAATTTGTTTCGGAAAAAAATCTCCTTCTTTTCTTATTCCCAAGCCATTTAGAGTTTATCTTAGTCTTAAATTAGCCTTAAAGAAGTCTTGGCGATTTAATATTCCTCTCGGGAATGAAGGGTGTTATAGGGATCAAATCTTGCCCCTCTCCTTCCCCCCAAATATTTTTTGCAAGTTCTGTTCTCGCATGCCTGGTTTTACTTCTCAAAGCCCTAACCATACCCATAAATCTCACTACTTCTCATATTGTGAAAGATAAACCTGGCAAAAAACTGATCCGACCTGAACTCGCTTGAAAATTTTGGGTTTTGAACACGATTTTTTCGACCCGAATCCGAAAAATCCGCAAATTAGTGGGTCAAACCCGACCCAAACCTAACTGGCCCGCTCGACTCGAATAGTATATCTTTATTTTTTATTTTTCTTTAATTTATCCCTTTTAACAACAATGGTTATTCATTGTATCGGTCTGTTTAAAGACACATTATATAATTATTGCATCCCTTCATAAATTAAATAATAGTACCTTTTGTTTTTCAACTTCGTTCTCATACAATAATATTATACACAACTTATAAATGGGAAACCTTTAAACAATGGTGTGAAACAACTATCTAGTACTAAGAAAATCAAATTAGAATAAGGCAAATATTTAAAACATGCAAACCATACTATTATATTTTTAGTGAAATGAATATGTCTCACCATATTTAACTAATGTTACTATATGATAATCTTACATTTTGATATTATAATTAAAAAATAATTCTAATATCTTGCCTTTCTGTAATATCCTTTCATTTGTTTTCTCTTCTACTTGGTTTCAAACTATGATACTGGGTAATGACCTCACTCATGTTCGTGTTATGATGGATCCACTAATAAAGTGTACTTGACTGAGTAATGGTAGTTTAGTTAACAAAAATATTGAATTATTAAATGGCTTATTAGTGGGTCGACCCGCTTCGACTCGCTAATATGCTTTAAATGGGATGACGAGTAAATAATTCTGCTCATTATTCACATCATTTTAATCCATAGGCTAACTCACTGTCGACTCTTTGGCCACACGCACATGACGCACATATATCACAATGAAATGTTTGAATAACTTTAATATTCTTTTAAGAAATTACAATTAAAATGTTTTTTCATTATGAACGAACAATTGTAAGTTTTAAAAATGTTGTGTTTTTAATTTTGACAAAAACGAAAAAACCTAACAAAAAGGCACTTTAAACACATTGGGTCGACCGAAACCCGCATAACCGAAATATGACCGCCCGACCTGTATTTTGCCCGAACTCGAAACACGCCTGACCTGTATTTTACCCAAACCAAAATACACACGACCTGTATTTTACCCGAACCCAAATACGCCCGAACCGTATTTAACTCGCCCCCCCGAATTGATAGGTCTAATGAAAGATATTGTACTCATGGCAAGAGATGTGATATAATAAGACGCATGATAACAAAGAACATCATTATGATGTTTGCAAGGTGCAAGACATACACAACCATGGAAGGTGGTATCATTTTGAGCAGATTGATGATTCTCTGTGCGATAGCGGGTAGTCAATGCATAATGAATTTTTTATTGTAGGATCACTCAATTGGTGTATATGTGTGTGTGTGTGTGTGCGTGTGTGTATATCTATATATGTGTGTATATATATATATGTGTGTGTGTGTGTGTGTGTGTGTGTGTGTGTATATGTTTATATATATATATATATATATATATATATTAGCAAAAAGAATGGGAAAATTTCATTACCAGCCACGAGATTTACAAGCACAAAACTAAGGAATGAGATACTCTCAGCCCCAAAATCACTGTAGTAATCTATCTATGTAATGTGTGTATTTCTTCGAGTAAAGATTCATAAAGTATCCTCTGCCTGATTTGCTGTTTCATTTGCTGCACCGCAAGGTCTCCTAGAATTTGTTTGTTGCTGAAGATGGCTTGGTTCCTTATGCTCCAAATGTGATAAATTGCTGCTGCTGCAAGTGCATATATTATATGCTTCTCAGTCTTGGAGGTCTTCAATGCAAGAAGGGAAATAATAAGTTCATTGTTATTATGCACTAGAGGGATGGTATCACACCAGTGATAAAGGGCTTGCCAGATGGCTTTAGCTTGGGTGCATTCAAAGAATAAATGGTCCTTAGTCTCCTTATCCTGCTTGCAGAGGTTACATGTGGATTCTCTTTGGGGGGTCAAATCTGGCTAACCGTTGAAGTTTGGGTAGTTTGTGGTGAAGGAAGACCCATAAAATGAATGCATGCCTTGGGACAGTGGGTCTTGCCCATATAATTTTTGCCCATGTCACTTTTGTTTTGTCCCCCATTAACCAAGTGTAGCCTTTGGTTACTTTGTAGGGTCCTCCCCCTTTCCATTCCCATGTAGGGGGATGAGGGCAGAATTTCTTGAAGAGCTCCTTAGTCTTGCATATTTTCTTCCAATACCAACTGCTGTCAGGAGATGGGGAGTAATCCCACCAGGGTTGATTTTTCATATATCTACCATGTATCCATTTCACCCATAGGATGTCCTTTTTGTGTGCCACTGCCCATACAAGTTTGCCAATCAAGGCCCTGTTCCATGCTGTATAGTCTTTCAACCCTTGTCTACCTTGGGATTTGGGGAGGTAGACTTGGTGCCATGCTACATGGGGGATTTTCCTAGAATCTGCTGAGCCTCCCCGCAGGTAGTTTTTGCAAATTCTGCTGAGGCTATCAAGCACCTAAGATGGGAGTATGAAGATAGAAACCCAATATGTTAACACACCAAATAGCACATTATTGATTAGTACTGATCTTCCTGCAAAAGAAAGGTTTCTGGAGGCCCATATCTTCACCCTTGCTGTGATTTTTTCAAGTACGCCTCTGCATTCCACTTTGGTGAGTTTGTTGGCTGTGATGGGTACTCCTAGGTATTTTAGTGGAAAAGATCCCTTATTAAGCCATGTGATGTGCATGTACTTTGTTTGGAGGACATGTGATATGCCTCCAAATACAATATGGGATTTTTGTGAGTTGGTCTTGAGGCCTGCACATTCATGAAATTGCTGCATTGTTGTCATCAAATGCTTAAGAGAATTCATGTCAGCTTTGCAGAATAGGATGAGGTTAATGCAAATAACAGGTGGGTGTGCCTCAGCTGTTGACGTTGAGGGTGAAACTTAAAATCCCTTTATTGTGCCATCAAATGCAACAATCTTGAGAGATAATCCATGCAAATGACAAACAGTAGGGGTGAAAGAGGATCCCCTTGTCTGAGCCCCCTGCCACCTTTAAAACCTCATTGATCATGGCCATTGATATGGATTCCAAAGTTCACAGAGGTGACACAGGTCATGACCCATTTGGTAAACACAGCTGGGAACTTGAGGGCATTTAGCATTTCCTTTACAAAGTCCCAGTGAATGGAATCAAATGCTTTTTGTAAATCCATTTTCAGGATGCATCTTGGGGAAATGTTCTTCCTTTGGTAGCCCCTTGCAATGTCATGGCAAATCAAAACATTGTACAGGAGCTCCCTACCTCTTACAAAAGCTCCTTGACTCTAATGTATGATTTGTGCCAGGATTGCTTTTACCCTCTGGCAAAGCAGTTTGGAGATGCATTTGTAAATTACATTGCAGCAGGAGATGGGTCTGAAATTAGTTGCTGATTGTGGATTGTCCACCTTGGGGAGTAAGACAAATTTTGTCTCACTAATGGATCTTGGTAATGATCCTGTCAAGAAAAAGGAGTGTATTGCTGAGCATATCATGGGCCTTAATTTGTTTCAAGTGGTTTTGAAAAATCCACTACTAAAACCATCTGGGCCAGGGGATTTGGTATTGGGAATTGAGAAAATAGTCCCTCTAATTTCCTTGTCTGTGAATGGCTTGCACATTTGAACTTGCTGTTCTGCAGACAGAATATGACCCTGGGCAATTACCTTTTGGCTTAGTGATGATCTAAGTGTTGGTTGCTCACCCAGAAGACTCTTATAGAAATTCATCATGACGGTCCAAACATCCTCAAAACCCTCTACTGGTTTACCTTAGTCATCCTTGATTGAGTAAATGTATGTCGAGAATTTTCTTTGCTTGGTGATCCATTCCATTTTTGATTGCTGTTGCATTAGGGACAAACTGGAACACAGAATGGCAATGTACCTTTCTCTAGCCTTTTTCTCTTGGTGATGCAATTGTTCATTGCTTGGGTCTTCATGCAGAGCTAGTTGAACTATCTCCATGGTAGTTCTAGCCTTACTTTGTTGGGACTTCAGATTAGCAAAATGATCCCTATTGAGAAGCCTTAATTTAGCCCTCATTTGAGCCAAAAAACTCCCGATCTGATGTAATGATAGGGAGGTTCCTATTATGGGAGCCACTGAATTGATGGTGGGCCAGAAGTCCTCATGTTTAGTCCACATGTAACAGTATTGAAAGTTGAGTTTTGGCTTGGTGGAGGTAAGGAAGTGAAGGAATTGAGGGGTATGATCAGATAAGGCAATTGCAAGGTATTTGTTGTGTGTATAATATATATATATCTGTGTGTGTGTGTGTGTGTGTGTGTGTGTTTGTGTTTGTGTGTGTGTGTGCGCGCGCGCACTATGTACATTTATATATATATGTACATATATATATATATATGTGTGTGTGTGTGTGTGTGTGTGTGTGTGTGTGTGTGTG
>JACYFF010031958.1:58350364-58389340 GCA_017589665.1 Selenicereus undatus
TGTATATGTGTGTGTGTATATGCATATATATATATATATATATATATATATATATATATATATATATATATATCTGTGTGTGTATTTATTTGTGGAAAGAGAGAGAGAGAGAGAGAGAGAGAGATGAAAATATTGGGTATTTTAGTGGTGGGAATAGACAGAGGAGGTTTGATTGAGTAATTAACATCGTTTTCCTATAATAATTTAGCCCATCCTTGAATTTTTGGGTCTTTAGCAAATGACGTTTGTTTTTAATCAGTTATTGTTAGACCGAGTCATTACAATATTTGTAGTTTCATTAAAAAGTTTAATGCGAAGATAGGTGCCAAAGGAAGAAAAAAATTGAAGCCATTTTTTACCAAATTGTATTGTTTAGTGGCAATTTTAGCCGATCACTCAGTCACTTAGAGTTCCATGAGGGTGATACATCGTGCATTGACCCCTTAAAAAGTTCATCATTTTAAAGAAAATGTTATCACTTAAAAATAGAAAGGTTCATCAATTGGAGTTAACGGTTCATTAAATATGAAGTTAATTTCCTCATTTATATTCTTGAAGTTTGATAATGTGTTAGATTTTTCTTTAACCTCCCGTTAGTACATTCTCAAATTTATTGAGTCGAAAGTGACAAATATCTATAAGTACATGCAATCTTATATATAATACAATTGTATTATACTGTCAGGTAAACACTTTGAGAGTTCATCACTTTAAATAAAAAGATTAAAATTAGCAACAAGAATAATTACAATAGAAAACATCACATTTTGAGAAAGCTAAATAGTATTAGCGTACATGGATTTCTAGAAATAGAGGAATAAAGGGGGTAAAGGACATGCGCAACTTTAAGGAAACGAGCACTAAATTGTTGCTGAATATAAACCCATTAATATCATCACCAACAATAGTCCCAAAATTAGATAAATTAAGGTCCATTGAAAATGAAAATTCTAAAGTAAGGGATTAGGAGAAACAAAGCAGCCACACTTGGTATTTGGCCTAAGAAATCCAATTGCAATCAATGACGATGCAAACAAGTTCTTTGTGATGCAGTGACCCTGCATTGAGTATAGAAGTTCAGAATCCTTAGAAATAGCATGAACTACCAAGCAACAAAGGGGAGAAGAGGAAAGAATGGGTTGGTGACGATCTCAATGACAGACAAAGAGAAAACAAATGCCTTAAAACTAGTGCAAGGGAGCGAAAGGCGTGGCTACAAATTAATAACTTGGTCAATCTTAAGAACTAACTTTAATTCTTATTATCTTTCTTTTCAGGGTTTAATTTTACCCTTAAAGAGATTCCATCTAGAAGGAATATATGCCTTAAAATAAGTGCATGAGAACAGAAGGTGTGATTACAAATAAATAAACTAGCTAAACATAAGAACTAACTTTAACAACATTGGTCTTGAATTTTAGGGCTTCTATTCAGTCACAAAGAGCTCTCACCAAGGGGAAATAAATGCCCTAAAATGAGTGCAAGAGAAGAAAGATGTGGCTACAAAAAAAAAGAAGGAAAATGCCCAAACGTAGGAGCTAACTTTAACTCTAGTTATCTTTACTTTTGGGGTCCAATTTCACCCAGAACAAGCTCTTGCAAATAGAAAACAAATGCCCTAAGACTATTGCTAGGGAGCGAAAGGTGCAGCTACGAATAACAAAACTAGCCAAACTTAAGAACCAATTTTAACTCTAGCTACCTTTTTCTTTTGGGGCTTCAATTTCACGCACAAAGAGCTTCCACAAAGAGGAAACAAATGCCCTAAAATGAGTGCAAGGGAATGAAAAGTGACAAACAAAGAAACTAGCCAAGCAAGCATAAGAACAAATTGTCACTCTAGTTTTTTTATTCTTTTGGGGCTCCAGTTTAACCCACAAAGAGTTCCCACCAAGAGAAAACAAATGCTATAAACTTAGTGCTAGAGAACGAATCGTGTGACCACAAATCAAGAATCTTGCCAAACATAAGAACTAGCATTTACTCTAGTTATGTTTTTCGTTTGAGTCTTTAATTTCACCCATAAAGAGATCCCACCAATAGGGGAAAAATGCCCTAATATGAGTGCAAAGAGCTCACATAAAAAGGAAACATATTCCTTAAAAAGAGTCCAAGAGAACGAAAGGTGTGGTTGCAGAACAAGTAACTAGCCAAATTCAAGAGCTAACTTTACGTATACTTATCTTTTATTTTGGGGTTCCAATTTCATCGAGAGAGATCTCTAATATAGAGAAATAAATGCCCTCAAACTAGTACATGAGAACAAAATGTGTGGCTGCAAATAAAGAAACTTGCCAAACTTAAGAACTAACTTTAACTATAGCTGTCATTTCTTTTGGGGGGTCCAATTTCACCCACAAAGAGCTCCTACCAAGAGGAAACATATGCCTTAAATGAGTGCGACTATAAATAAAGAACATACCTTAAGTTGAGAAATAGCTTTTACTCTAGATGTCTTTTCTTTTGGGGCTCCAATTTCATCCATAAAGGGCTCACACGAAGAGAAAGTGAACGCCCTAAAATAAGTGCAATCGATCAAAAGTTGTGGCTGAAAATAAAGAAACCGGACAAACTTAGGAACTAACTTTCACTCCAATTGTGTTTTCTTTTTCAGGGCTATAGTTTCAGCAACAAAGAGTCCCACCAAATGGAAACAAATGTCCTAAAATGTGTGCAACGGAATGAAAGGTGTGGCTGCAAATCAAGAACTAAGCCACTATTAAGAACTAAATTTTACTCTAGTTGTATTTTCTTATGGGGCACCAACTTCACCCACAAAAAGCTCCCACTAAGAGGAACAAATACCCAAAAATAAGTGCAAGAGAACAAAATGTGTGGCTACAAATAAAGAAAATAGCTGATGAGAACCGTCCCTTTAAAGGCTACGCAACAAGTATAGGGGAAGTTACCAGTGCTAAGGAAATCAAGGAGGTCAATTGTGTAGTTAGAAACTTCCTAAGTCAACCTAAGGACCTACTACCCATTTCATTTCAAAATTTGCCCCCTTTTTGCCTACGTCTTAGAGCAGGTTCCTAAGGGAGTTGAATGTTGCACCTCCCACTCTCCCTTCAATTCAGAAGTTAACTTTTAAATAAAACAAATAGTAAAGATTTTGCATGTCATTTGTTTGTCAACTGCAAGTTCAAAGTAGAATGTGCAATTTGAGGCTCAATCCAACTTGAGGGAAAAAAAAATGAAAGAATTAAGCTGATGAACTTGATTCCATCATTTACGAAAATTTATGGCATAAAAGGACATATAAATATTTTTCAAATGACATGCCTAAAGTTGAGCAAAAGGACCTCTTGGAGCTGCTATCAATCGACCAAAGTTGAAGCAAAAAAATCATTTTACACGGTTTATAGCTAGTAATTTTCAAGCTAGTGTTGGGTGCCACCAACTTGTGCAAATTTCTTGTTATGACTAAAAATAATTTTAGTAGGATGTTTTGTAAGCTTGGAACCTTAGTTGCTTGTATAATTAACATAATGCGGTGTCAAAGCTAGATTAGATCTTGTTAAGCTCTTCATGGGTGATTTGAACTTTTCTTTGGTTTGGATATCCCCTTGGCCACTTGTATGCTTGTGCATGTTGAAGTAGATTTCAAAAGCCTTATAAAGCCTTCCTCACCATTAGTTGTATGTTAGTTGATGTATATGAACGAGAAAAGCCGAGTTTACCTTAAAACAAATTCTAGTGTTGTATCGTGAATTTAGCAACTCAAGTGGCGAATCTATATATCTTTATCTCGTTTAGGGGGTGACTTTTGTAACTTAAATAGTCTAAGGAGATTTCCTAAGTGTTTGCAAGAGTGGTTGCTCAGATTATCTCTTGTTAAGTCACCTATTTGTCCCCTCTTTTCCCTCTCTAACTTTCTATTTGCAACCCCACATAATCTGCTCGAATTGTGTTCTTTATTTTCCTCAGGTTATGATTTGGTCTAATTAGGCTACATGCATCAATTGGTATCAGAGTTTGGCTACCCTCTTCAGGCCTAACTTTCCAAGCCTAAACACAACCCTTGCCTAAATGCATAGCCCACAAAGAACCACTTTACCACATCTTCTAGCCTCACCCTATAGCAAGTAGTAGAGCATGCCTTGAGAGACAAGGCTAGGTCGGAAGCATAAGTAAAGTATCTCGAAAAGAACTTGGCCACCTCATGAATGAGAGGAGAAGAAGCTTGAGGAGCTTAAGAAGCTCTAGTGTGAAACAACCCTTCGGTGTATCTAAGAAAGAGAAGAGTAATCCATTTGGAAAATCAAATGAAGATGAGGATCAAAGGAGGCTACGGAGGCAATGTAGGCAACGGGAAAGGAGCTATAATGATTTCAAGGTAGAAATCCCCAAGTTTGAAGGCTAGCCTTATCTAGATCTCTTCTTAGAGTGGCTCCAAATCGTCGAAAGAATCTTTGAGTATAAAGATCTGCCGAATGACAAGAAGGTAAGGCTCATTACTTTGAAACATAAGAAGAATGTTTCTATTTGGTGGTCTATTGTCGTAGCTAAGAGGGCTAGGAAAAGAAAACGAAAGATCAAGGCTTAGAGAAAGTGAAAGAGAAGCTTAATTCCAAATTCCTACCTTCCCATTACCTCCAGGAAAACTACCTTAAGCTCCACCACTTCAAACAAGGTTATAAGTGTAGAAGAATGCACTATGAATTTTGAGCAACTACTCCTAAAGTGTGATTTGGTGGTTTGGGGGGGGGGGGGGTTAACCCCAAACCTTAGTAAGATACTTAGTGGCTTAGATGAACAAGTTGCTTATGTTGTTGAGCTCCATATTTATGCTACTTTAGATGAGCTTTGTACCTTAGCCTATAAAGTGGAGCTCTAAAGAAAAGCAAAGGGAAAGAGAGTAGTTTCTAAGCCTACTCCTCGGTTATATCCTTTTCAAAAAACCCATACAACACTTCCAAACCTACTCCAACCTCCCTCCCAAAAGACCCCCACAACCTACGACCCCAATGACACCCTCTAACCTCTCACTAAAACCCATAGAGACAAGGAAGTGTTTTAGGTGTTAATGGATCGATCACATTGCTTCCATGTGCCCAAACAAGAGAGTTGTGAGCTTGATTGGTATTAAGATTCCTTTGGGGAGTTAAAAGAGGAGGAAGGATAAAGTTGTAATTGGATGATGGTCTTGAGGAGGTGTAGGAAGGACTAGATAAAGGATAAATGCCTGTGATAAAGAAAGCATGAAGTGGTTTGGCTACTTAAGAAGATCATGAATAAAAGGAGGCCATATTCCACACTAGATTCATCGTAGGTGGAAAGGTTTGCTTTTTCACTTTAGATAGAGGACGTTGTGCTAATATGCCTCCAAGGCCATGATGGAGAAGCTCAAAATCTAGGTCACACCTTATCTAAGCCCTTACACCATCTAATGGCTCAATCAAGGTAGGGGAATGCATATCTCCTCTAAGTGTTTGGTTTCTTTATCCATTGGGAAGAACTACAAAGATGATATTTAGGGTGATATAGTCACTATAGATGCTTATAAGGTGCTCTTAGGAAGGCCTTGGCTCTTTGATAGGAAGCTAATGTATGATGGTTAAATGAAAATCTATACCTTGACCAAAGACCACAAGAGAATCACCATCACTCCCTTAAATCCACTCCTCACAACAAGCCGAAGAAAACTCTACAAATGGATGCATTTCTTACTATCCTTCCTTAAATCCCAACTCTATGAGTTTGAACCTTATGAAGATTGGATTTTGCTAGGCTAAGAACCGAATTAGCTACTCCCCATTTGCATCTAGTACTTTTACCCCCTCCAAGCCTTTGAGCATGTGTTTCCACAAGAAATACACCACAACCTATGTCACAAATGGTCTATCCAACACAAAATCAACCTCATCTTAGCTTCACATTCCCAAACAAACTGCCGTATAGGATGAACCATCAAGAAACATAGGAAATCTAACACAAGTTGATGATCTCATAGTCAAAAGCCTAATCTAAGAGAGCTTAAGCCATTGTGACCTTCTAACCTTACATGTGCCCAAGAAAGATGGTAGCACGAGGATGTGGGTGGATAATATCACTATCAGCAAGATCAACATCAAATACCATTATGTAATATGAAGGTTGGAGGACCTTCTTGACAAGCTACATAGAGCCATCACCTTCTCTAAGATTGGTCTTACAAGTGGCTATTACCAAATAAGAATATATGAGGGGAATGATTGGAAGACGACTTTAAAAACCAAGGGAGGCTTATGAGTGGCTGATGATGCCATTCAATTTGACTAATGCACTAAGTACCTTCATGAGGCTTATGAATCACGTACTCAAGCCAATCATAGGTAAGTTCATAGTGGTGTACTTTGATAACATTTTGGTGTATACTATGATCGAAAAGGAGCATGCTCGTTACCTACATCAAGTGCTAGCAATCGTATCCTATTAGAAGCTCTATGGGAACATGGAAAAGTGTCGTTTCTTCTCCCCACAAGTCATCTTTATGACCTATGTGGTCCCAGCTCATAGCATCTCTATTGATGAAAGCAAAATTAAGGCCATTTGAAGGTGCCCCATCCCCACCTCCATCCAATAAGTCTGAAGGTTTCATGGTCTAGCTTCCTTTTACAAGAGGTTTGTGAAGAATTTTAGCACCATCATGTCCCCTATGACTGAAGTACTTAAGGTTAAGAAGTTTGAATGGAATGAGCGAGCATAATCCACCTTTGAAGAAATCAAGCACAAGCTATCAAGCGCTCTTGCTCTTGCCCTTTTTAGCCTCTCGAAGATAATTTAAGGTTGAATGTGATGCTTTTGGAGTTGGTTTTAGGGTTATCTTATCAAAGAAAATATCCAAGTATAAGATCCACACACACACAATTCTCTTCTCCTCGCTCTCTCCAACCTCGCACCCTCTCCTTCTAAGCTCTCAAAGAGGTAAAACCCTAACTTGATCTTGATGTGGTTTTGGTTTTTATGATTTTTTTAGTTATGTTTTATGTTCTTGATATCAAAATAGATGGTATCATGTAAATTTTATTAATTTTGGGGATATTGATCATGGTGGGGTTGAGCTTGAAGCATGTTAAGGTTAGGGTTTTGTCATGATCAAGTTAGCTTAAGTCAAGTGAAGGAATTGTATTCTTTTGTATATGATTTTGTAATATTTAGTCTTACTAATTATTATGATGATTTTTTTGGTGATTTGGAATAATTTCAAGTGAGGATTTATGTGAAAAAAAGAGAAGAAATCAAAAACAGTGAGAGCTGGAAATGACAGAAAATTGGGGTGACTTTGAGATTAAACTGGCAATGATCAGCCTACTGAAAAATTATGATTCCTGGTGGGTAGATAGATCATTGTGTTAGCTTTCAAATGCCTTTTGAATCGCCTTAATCTGAGTTATGTGGAAAACGTTGTGGTTGTTTTGCTAGAACTTTGCATGTTCAACTAAAACTGACACACGTGTGTTCTGTCCCCATTTTGGGAACCCCATTGTGGGAATCATATTTTGTGTTGTGAATGAATTTTTTGGGCACTTCTTAATGTTTCCATATTGGGGTTTTAGGTCCCCATTTGAGGTCAAGGGTGAAAGTTATGAATTTTTGAAGTGAACTGACTTGCTTTGGTGCAAATTAGGCTGTTATTCTAATTTCTCTGCAACGTATACTTGGAGGAAAATTATGAGAAATTTACTGTAGATTTCCCATATAATTTTCGGATTTACTATAAGATTTCATGAATTTTGGTTGAGTATTTTGAGTTTGGTAATTTTTGCAAGCATTTTAAGTAATTGTGTAAAGAGCACTAATAAAGACCAAGTGAGATTGATCATGCACTCATTTTGTGTATTTTGGGCCAATTAAGGTCGTTTAAGGGGGAAATGAATATTCATGGAGCTTTTAGCATGATTAATGAGAAAGAAGAGGACAAGTATACAATTTGGGATCTTATTTATGAGCTTTAAATCAATTATGAATTTTACGAAGAAAATACTAAGTTTAGTAAGCTTAGTAGCTTCTATTGAGCTCAATGACTCATTGGGGTGGAATTTTATATTTAATGGACTTGTGAATGAAATATGGGAAGTGGGGAGAATTTTTGACTCAGAACCATATTTATAAGACCAAGTTATTGTAGTTTATGCTATTTTAAACCAAGATATATCTCTCTTGGCCTCAAACCTCTATTACTTACTCAATTCAGAATGTATCAAATGTATTTATCAAGCCAATCTAGTGTACTTGCTGTTATATTGAACCAAGCTATATATCAGCGAGCCTTACATCCGTATCAGCAACCTATCTCAAAAAGGCCAAAACCACTCTCCCATTTGTCACCATCAAGGCCTTTTCCTTTGTTATCTTATTTATCTCATTGTGTCTATCTTACTTTCATTTACTTTATATCGGATTCAATTACTTTCATTAATTCAGTTTTGAAGTTATATTGAAATACCCAAGTTATGTATACTATTTAATTGCTCAATTTCTATTACACATACTTTAGTTACTCTATTATGTGAGTAAGGATCAGTTACTGACTACACATACCTACAATGACATTTATGAAATAGAGTCGAGCCTAGTTATCATTCCCCGTTATGCATAAGTGTTATCAAGTCAGAACATATTCATCAAGTTAGATGACATTTTTGAAACAACTAACATTTATCAAGTCAGATGACATTTTTTTAAAGACTCAAAGGTACGTCCGCTGCCTGTATCTTCAGAAAGCAGAACATGTTTATCAAGTTACAACTTTTAATGAGTTTATCAATGACTCAGTTTATACAGCGATTTGTCATTTAACTTGTGACTCCGTCAGTTATCATCTATAGGGCGTTAGCCCATCATTTACCCACAGGGCTTTAGGCAAGCTCTTGATCGGATTGGCATGTGTATACCTGTGTATAGATCATATTGTTGCAAGGGGTTTACATCCAGATAATAATGACCAATTCAGTTTCATATTACTTTCATTTTCATTGTTATTTTGAACTAAATGAATTCTAAAGGATGGTACCCATCAACAGTGTTTCTACGCTCATTTTACAATACAGGAATGTATGTACTAAGTTTTAGCTCACATTTTCGAATTGTTTCCATGCTTTTCCATTTTAGGTGATGAAGTGTCACATGTTTCTCCATTTAGCAAGCCCTTTTCGAAGTCATCAGATGCTCACAGTGGATTCAGCATAGCATGAATGTTGGGGTCGACCTCATGGTCAAGTTGGGTCTATATTCAATATGCTTGTGTATTGTAGAGTCCGAGTTAGTACATGGTATGATTAAGTCGATTGTATTGAAGTTGAACTATTATGGACTTTGGCCTTCGAGTGTTTCAGTTTAATAGATATTCTGATTTGAACATGAGTTGCAAGATTAAATGGTTTCAGTGAGTCTTGTCCTTATCAGGACGACGGTAGCGCCTTCTATCATTAAGTCTTCCAATGCAGTTTTCCATAAATCATGTCATTGGCATTTTGGGGGCGTTACAGCTATGGTGTATATCTTGCAAAAACAAATGCTCAAAGGCTTGGAGGGCGTAAAAGCATTAAATGTGAATGGGGAGTAGCTAAGGCTAGTTCTTAGCGTAGCAAAATCCAATGTTTGTATGGTTGAAACTCATATAGTTGGGATTTAAGGAGGATAATGAGAAATGCATCTATTTGTTGGGTATTCCTTGGACTTGTTATGAGGGGTGGATTTAGGGAGTGAGGATGATTCCTTTATTGCCTTTAGTCAAGGTGTAGAAGTTCATTCGGCCATCATACATTACCTTCCTATCAAAGAACTAAGGCCTTCCCAAGATCACCTTACAAGCATCCATAAGGACTATATCACACCAAATATCATCTTTATAGTTCTTCCTAATGGATAAACAAACCAAACAACGAGAGAAGATATGCATTCCCTTACCTTGATTAAGCCATTAGATAGTATATAGGCTTGGATGAGGTGTGACCAAGAGTTTAAGCTTCTTTACCATAATCTTTGAGGCCATTTTAGCACAACTTACTCCATCTATAATGAGAACGCAAATCTTTCCACCTACCATGCATCTAGTGTGGAAGATGTCCTCCTTTGGTTCATGATCTTCTTGAGTATCCAAGTCACTTAATACTTTCCTTATCATAAGCATTTCTCCTTCATCTAGTCCCTTCTCAACCTCCTTAATAGTATCATCCAAGAGCATCATTCAAGTACAACTCTTTCTCTCCTTATCCTTGCTCCTGCTTTAACTCCTCAAAGGAATCTTAACACTCAGCCAAGCTCACAACTCTCTTGTTGGGGAAGTTGGAACCAATGTGATCAAGCTATTGACACCACAAGCGCTTCCTTTTATCCATGGGTTTTAGCGGGAGCTTAGAAGGTGTCATTGGGGTTGTGGGCTGTGGGGTTCTGTGAGGAGGTTGGAGTAGGTTTGGTAGTGTTATATGGGATTTTTGGAAAGGGATATAAGGCTTAGAAACTACTCTCTTTCGCTTCGCTTTTCTTTAGAGCTCCACTTTATAGGCTAAGGTATTAAGCTCATCCAAAGTGGCATATAGATGGAGTTCGAATAGATAAAGTTCAACAATATAAGCAATTTGTTAATCTAAGCCACTCATGTATCTCATCAAGGTTTGGGTTCATCCTCTGTCAAATCACACTTTAGCAGTGGTTGCTTAAAATTCGTAGTGCTTTCTTTTACACGCTTATAACTTTGTTTGAAGCGGTGGAGCTTAAGATAGTTGTCTACGAGCTAATGGGAAGGGAGGAAATTGGACTTAAGCCTCTCTTTTTCATCTTTCTCCAAGTCTTAATCTTTTCTTTTCTCTTCCTAGTCCTCTTAGTTACCACATTAGGCCACTAAAGGGAAACGTACTTCCTAAGTTTTAAAGCAAATGACCTATACCTTGTCATCTGGCACATATTTGCACTCAAAGATTCTTTCAACAATGTGGAGCCACTCTAAAAAGAGATCTGGATCAACTTGGCTTCAAACTCAACAATTTCTACCTTGAAATCATTATAGCTCCTTTAACATTTCATATGTCACCTCCTTAGTCTCCTTTCATCCTCATCTTCACTTGATTCTATAAATGAATTGCTCTTGTCTTCCTCAAATCCCTCCTAAGCTTCTTGCACACTAGGACTTCCTAAGCTCCTCAAGCTTCTTCTCCTATCATTCAAGAGGTGGTGTAAGGATCTCGGGGGTGCAATCCCCTATGAATGGTCGAACTAGTTTGCTAGGTACGTTATATTTTTCTAGGCAGCAGATTTATTTATTTATTTATGGCAGAAAATGGCAAGTAGAATTGGGCTTAAAGAATCACTGGAACCTTGGCCTTGGCCTTTACCAAGGAACCCAGCCAACTTCTCTTGGCATAGCTAGGTCTAATCTTCCTAGTTGGGACCCTTGTGAGCATCCTCATCCCAACCAAGAATCTGGGTACAGGTCCAATCTCAGAACCTAGGTGGGGTCCTGGTCTAGACCTGAACCTTGATTCTGATCCAGGCTGATTTAGCAATACAGAAGTAGATGCCATAAATAATGAAGAGAAAGAAGCGTTAAGCTTTAACTAATAGAGTCATCGGTAAGTTTTAGGAAAACTTACAAACCATAGTACTCTTTGAAGCAGATCATACCGATAGGAACACCGAATGGACAATTAACGTTGCTTTGAAAGGGTTTTAGAAAGCCCCCCGAGAAATCCCTATCGTGGGGATTATCCTGATTCTTTAGACCGAGGTTATAGAATCGGGGATGGTGGTACAGGGATGCGATAGGGTGAATATCATCACCTTCCGTCATCACTAATAGCCTTTATTAATTAACATGGAAAATTGAAACTTAATTATACTAACATACATTTATGCAACAGATTAGAATCATTCATATAAAATCGAATACAATGTCCACTTAAAAATAAGTGAAAGGAAACTCACTCAAATTGTTATAGCGGGTAGGGACGAAGCTAATTAAATATTACATCTTTGCCAAACTACAATCAACAAAGTTCAATGAAAAAAAGTAAAAAGAAAGAGGTAAAGGTTATAAAATTCGCCCTTAGGATAACCCTACTTGAATCTTCTAGGAACCCAGCAGAGTGATGCTTTATGAAGTTGTTGTTTGATTTCTCTCTCCAAGCATTGACTCTCACTTTTAGAAAAGGGATTCTAGATCTCTCTTCTTTTATCTCACTTTGTGTCGCTCTAATGATTTTTTGTCCTGTTCTAGCCAAGGTTAATATAAATAGACAATCTTGATAAGCTAGAACTCTAATTAATTAGCTAAAATTAATTTAATTAGATGCGAAAATCTTGATCTAGTGAGGATATGTCTAAGTTAATCTAATTATACTGGGCCTCAGCAAAACATAGAAGAGGAAACTCGGCAGGTTCTCCTTGTAATGAACCTAACCGGGTTCACACTAGCCCGTTAGGGTAGTTTCTCCCATCGCCTCGATTTCCTCTCTTTTCTTTGTATTTATTTTCAGGCATCACTCTGTTGGGCCCTTAGGCATTCAATTTGGTTATTAATTTCATCATCGAGCTTCTTAAAATGAGATTCCATTTTTAGGTGTTTATAATTAGCCGCCACTTTGGCCAAATAAGGGTACAACAAATGTTAAAGTAATAGTTGCTTTCTGTAGTTGTCCGCCTGGCTATGATGACGTAGAAATTCGTGCCTGGCCGCTGAGGATCCTGAGACGTGGCACCTATCTATCCTTACTATGACTGTAACCGATGTATTTTATCCTTGACTTGGGAAATTAGTGGATTTCCTTATTCCGGAGCAGTGGACCTTTTTGTCGATCAAACTTGTGAATTTATCATTTAGTGAGTTTCCGCATCGCTGGAGTAGCGGACCTCTTTGCTAGTTAAGCAAGTTTCCCTATCGTTGGAGTAGCGGACCTTTTTGCAGGTGAAGCAGGTTTCTGTAATGCTGGAGTAGCAGACTTTTTTACCGGTCGAGCAAATTTGAGATGAAATGACCCATTACATTGGAACTATCAGTTTTAGCGTTTAACTTTGATGAATATTTTGAAATACTTTCATAAATATCCCATTCTTTTCTGCATGTACGCTTGGATGCTTATGGATATAAATTATCCTTCAAATCTCCTTTACTTTGGCTTATTCTTCTTTGAATATATTGAAGTACTTTCATAAGTCTTTTCTTCTTAACATTGCATGTATGCTTTGGTTGCTCATGGATGTAGATTATCCCTCAGATCCCCTTTGCTTTCGCTTCTTTTTTTTTGTATTTTCCAAGAGGAACATGATCATACGATGGTGGGAACCCGGCTGGATTTTGTTGAGCACTTTTCTTGCTTTGGTATTTCCTTCTTTGTTTATATGTTTGTGTTCTTTTCATGATTGTATGTTCCTATGTGCATAGATCTCGATCGGGTCCTTGCTTGTTTTTCTTCCTTTTGTGTAAGTGTTTGGCACTCTGTAGAGGGAATATGCCCATGTGAGTGGTTGGGAACCTAACCTGCTCCTCATGCTTGGCATCCCTTTTTTCTACCTCACTTATTTGCTTGCAATTGAGCACATTGTGAAACAATATACCCATGTGATTGGTGAGGGAACCAGTCGGATCTTCCTTTGGCTTCTTTCTCCTCATTTTACCTATAAATAGCTTGGCTTCTGGAGTGTTCGATCCACTCCTAAATCGTGCTTCTCCTCACTCTTTCATTTTCCTTTGTTTTCTCTTCTTTTCATTACTTTTAAGTGCTTTCAAATATGAGTTTGAGACGGGCTCACCTCAGTAAGAAAGACTTGCCAAAGATTTCTTTATTGAAAGGGAATGGCACTGATCTTCTTATTAAAATCGAATACCATACCTCAAGCCAAGCTGCTATGAAAAGGTGAATGTTCTTTTTTTATGTTCTTCTTTCTTTCTTTTATTTATCAAATCCTATTATCTAATTTTCCTCCTCCTTTCAGGATGACCTCATCAGGGGTGGAACTACTCCTAAAAAGTTCATAACCGACCTTAGGAGTAGGAAAATCCAAGTTCAGACTTTTCTAGACAACGCCGGCTTTGGATCTTTCTATTCAAGTTGACAAGGGATATCCAAAGTGACTGATCACTTTGCAACTCATGGAATTACTGAAAGATTTTGGGATACTACTAACACCCTTAAATTGTCTTTTGCGGAGATGACTATTATCCGTTTTGATTTTGCTGTAGTAACATGTCTTAGGTTTTCTGGTGACCCATTAGTGAATCTAGAAGACTTTCACCATAATCAGGCTCGCCTCATGGGGACTATATGGCATGGGGATAGCTTTCCCTACACTGTTCTTTTTACACAGATGTGAGATGATGTTGGTTGGGCTACACACACTTCTGACCAGTAATCTTGTATCATTTTAGCCCTCCTGCTCGATACCACTGTTTTTATCGAACTACGTAATCACTACTATTTCATTACTTAGTTAATGTGGTTGATTTAGACATAGTGAGGCAATTGAATTGGGGGTCGGCTACAAATGCGACTCTTATTGATGGCTTGTGAATTGGAGAACGAAAGACCAATATAACCCAGGGTGAAAAGAACTCTAATTTACCTCCTGGTGATTTGTTGAGAATAATCGACGTAATAATACCACAACTATTCTCCTCTAGTTTCCTGTTTTTAAAATTCCCAACATTATTTTTATTGTTTCTTATATCTTTGGTTCTACGAATATTTTCCAGAGCTATTACCTGAATCCTGGGAGCCTAATCATTTTCCTGTGATGCTTTCATCGACGGAAGAGAATCAAATTCAGTGAAAGTTCCGGTAAGGAAGTTTACAGCACCTTTCGAGGGCTATAAATAACTTAGTCACAGCATGATAGTTGACTTTACTTATTATTCTTCACACTTTGTTATGACACTGGTGCTTTGTAGTCTAACTTCCATTCGTAGGGCGCTCGCAAGGTCCATCCCGAAATCAAGGTGGCTTAATAGTACACCTAGAGGTGTATCTTAATAGAAGGACCTTTTTGCTTTATTTTGTACTTAGGTGAAGGGTTATCACCCCAAACTCTATGCCAGTGGCCTCTTTACAATCCGATGGATCCCCTGTATTCTATGTTCTATGCTAGAACATTGTCTTTAACAGATATGGCGCAGATATAGGTGGGTCGTGATTATATCAATTTTATCTAGCATGAAGACAACTGTGGGGCACACCTCCAATGAATCATGACCCACTACGCTTCAGCTTGCTAAACTATAAAAGCTACCTGAGTAAAAAAAAATCATATCTTTTGAGAGGAGCTTGTCGTCATGGCTACTTGCCTTTAATGCCTAAGACAAGGATGAATTGACGAGCCGGATTTTGCACACACTCCTTAGCTTGCATCAAATCAAAACCCCCTAGAATCTTCTTAGAGCTGCTATGACCTTTTAGGACCCAGAACTCCATGTCTTTAGGTTTTGTACTTGTCAGATGTGCCCTCTAGCTAAGGAATTTAACATTATTTTAGGATTTCCCCTTTAAGGTCATGTTATCATCCCTACATCCTCAAAACAACTATCTGCCTAATATTGTCGTATTTTAGCCTTAAGCTTTAACAATGTGTCTTCTATCGTAATTCATGAATATGTGCACTTTATGCCGTTAATTGCATATTTTAAGAAAGAATGTGGCTATGCACTGGAAGGCTTGCATCGACATCATGCTATAACACTCTGACTTTTAAGTGTCTTCCTATTCGTAAGCGATTCTAATGGTAGAGGTCCCACTACGCTTCTCGTGGTAGTAGATGGCATTCACCGCGACAACACTCCCATGCCCCTTGTGCTAACTGAAACCATCCTTTACCTTAATCGTCTCTACCGTCATCTTGATCAATTTTTCGTGGGAAATCCTCTACTGCTCCAGGTAATCACTAGTGGTCCAATGGGCCATCTCTTGTTTCTTTTTATGTAGTTTGATCCATTGTTCCATCTGTGGAGAACTTGACTGGGCGTTTAGTGGGCCACAACGTAATTTCTAGCCCACCTTCCCCCTTTTATTTCTTTTTTTGCTTTTGCTTTTGTTTTGGACCTGAAAACCTGGGTAGGTTTTAAGTTTGTACTATTTTTTTCTGTGTTTTCCTAGAGATCTGGATGTTAGAGCATCTTAGGCTGATTAATGTTCCCCAAATTATTGACTCCTATCTTGCAACACTTTTTTGTCAGCCTAAGATACTTTCAAGGACTAGCTGATTGTAGATTGGGTTAGCTTTTTTTAGAGGTTTCCATCTATCGATTGGACTATTTGATGGCGGAATATTCATCCAGTTGTGACCCATGCAGATACAGTGCCTATGTACAACTTATTGGTCTTATAGTGTGGACTTACTTCGTCCCTATACATGTTTTAAGAAAATGTGGTCTTAGACAGAGCATTCCAAGGCTGGATTGCATCCCTCCAAAGAGTTGGGCAAATAACACTACTTATGTCCACTCTTGGATGCAGTATTGGCTTTATCACCGACTCATAATTTTGCCAAGGACAGGTCACTAAACAAATGTTCTAAATTATGCATAGTGGAAGGGTGAGCGTGATGCGGGGAAGAAGAAGGTTCTTCTAGAGAAGGAAGATACTATGACCTCAAAAGTTAGCGACAAGGGTGACTTGTCTCAGACTGGAAGGAAAAGACTCAAGGATCCTACCCCTCAGAAGAGAACCCTCTGAGTGAAGAAGGAAAAGAAATAGAAGATGGATTAGCTTTGCCTTTTTAGACAAATATATTGTTACTTTCCAAGAGTTTAATGATGATTTTAGTGCACCTTAAAGTTACATACTTTGTGATTATTAAGAAATGAAAGAGTTTCAGGCATGCTGTTGGGCTCACACTGGGATGCCAATGATCTGCTGTTGTCTTTCGGTTTTTAAGTTCAAAAATTAAAAAAAAAAGGAAAAGTGTGATAATTACTTGGAACGGACCACTTGGCTTCCTACGTATCCGCATTGCAGAATCAGACCATTGTCCTTCAATTCATTTTGTTTGGAGCCTAGCATGGGCCTTATAAGCCTATTATGGGCTAGATGTGGCAACGATTTAGATAGTTTGTTATGGGCTTTTCTTTGGGCTACTTAGGTATAATATTTTGTGTACTGGTCATATTTCTTTCTATACAAATTTGTCAATTTTATCGTTCCTCCTAGTATAATGGTTTTAATTATGAATGGGACTATGCAATTTGGCCTAACCTTTCCTTTTAGATCTTGGATTGGGGCCCTGATTTCTGTTAGCACCATGTCTCCTTCATGCAAGTCCCTAAGTCTTACCTTTTTATTAAAAGCTCTTGAGAACTTAGCTTGGTACAATTGAACATTTTGTAAGGCTCGTAGTCTTCTTCCGTCCAACATTGTCAATTTCTCATACCAAGCTTTTACCCACTCCAATTCATGAATCTAAGCTTCTGCTACTTCAATTGGGAGTACTGCTTCTATTCCCAATACTACGGAATAGGGGGTTCCTTCGATTAAAGACCAAATTAAGGTTCGACACCCCCATTGGGCAAATCGTAGCTTGTCTAGCTAGTCTTTGTAGCTTTTACCATTTTCTCAATTAATCTACGTATCTTTTTATTAGCTGGTTCGAAGGCTCCATTGGTCTATGGTCGGTACAGAGAAGATTTATGATGCTGGATTTTATCCTTCTCTAATAAGCCAGCCACTTCCTTCTTAAAGTGATTTCCCCGATCACTTATCAATTCATGTGGCACCACATAGCGACATATTATGTTGTTAATGATTAATTTCACTCCTTTTTTTGAGGTGATCTTGGAGTAGGATGATGCTTTCTCCCAGTTTATGAAGTAGTCAATTTCTACAAGCACATGTTCATGCACTTTAGTACATTTCCTAGTTATCCTTCCAATGATGCCAATTTCTTAGATTGAAAAGGGCAATGGAGAACTTAATGTTTAAAGGAAAGAAGGTGGCTGATGTTCTAAGTTTGTATATACTTGACATTTATAACATCTTCTTACGTACACATAGCAATTAGCCTTTATAGTGAACCAAAAGTATGCCATCCATCGAACTTTCTTTGCTAACATGCGATCGTTCATCTACGGTCCTCATTTCCCACTGTGCACTTCTTTCATTATCACACGGGCCTCCTCGTGAGTGACACAATATAAGTTAATACCCATATCGGTCTTTTTATACAACCTCCCATTATCCTCAAAGTAGTGTGAAGCCAACATTCCTAATGCTCACTAGGCTTTAAGGGAGGATCTAGGCAGGTATACCCTCTTTGTTAGGTACTGGTAAATGTAGTAATACCAGTCATTGAGGTCAATTTCGTATGCTTCCATTATGTAGCAATGTGCGGATTTATCTCTCCTTGTCACTACTAATGAAATAGAATGGATACCCCTTTGAATATTAACCATTGAGGCTAGCATTGCCAGGGCCTCAACAAATTGATTCCCCTCACGAGGCAAGTAAGGTAATGTGGGTAAAGTTCTTGCCAAGTTTTGGTATGGTGCTAAGGAATCACCCCTCACCTTCTATGTTTGTGTTATTTGATTAATTATAAGGTTGGAATTGTCATATACTCTTATGTTCTTCACCCTTATTTCAACGATAACCTATAACCTGATGATGCAAATTCATACTCAATGAAATTATTGGTAATATTGAAGTGTAGTTTAACAAAGATCGGGTTGTGTGCCCCTTCAGGAGATAATAAGAGGACGCCTGCTCCAAACCCTTTTGGTTTGAAGCCCCATCGAAGTACATAGTCCACGTGTCCTCTTCTACCTGGAGAAGCCCTTCATCAGCAAAATTAAAGGTATCTTCTTCTTGATCCTCAGTTGGCAAATCTGCTAAGAAATTGGACACAACTCTCCGCATGATTACTTTATATGAAATCTAGTGGAGGTCGAATTCTGAAAACATAATTGTCCGTGTAGTCACATTTTCATTGATCATTAATTATTGTAGTAAGTACTTTATGGGATCCATGGATGCTACCACATGTATTATATCGGTCAAGATGTAATGTCTAAGGTTCCTAGATAGGCAAGGGTAATGTTTTCCAAGGGAGAATACCAAGTTTCATATTCAAGGAATTTCTTACCCAAATAGTTGGCTACTCTTTCTTTCCCTTCAATCTTCTATGCCAGCATGGCACCCATTACTGTTACAGTGGTCATGAGGTATAAGATGAGAGGAATGCCTGGTTGCATACAAACCAACACTAGCGGATAAGAGAGGTACTCCTTGATCTTATCAAATGCCTCCTGGCATTCTTCATCCCATTATAGCTTGACCCCTTTATTCAATTTCTTGAAAATAGACTCATATACCATGGTTAGCCTGGATATAAAGTGGATGATGTATTGTAGATGCCGTAAAAATCCTCGTATTTCCTCTTATGTATAGCGAGGCATCATCTCCTATATGGCTTTGATTTTAGAAGGATCAACCTCGATTCCTATTAGACTGACCACGTATCCTAGTAACTTTATAGAGGTGACCTCAAATACACATTTCTATGGGTTTAGACACCTATGGAACTTCCTTAATCTCATAAAGAGTTTCCTAAGAATTAGGAAATGGCATGCTCTTTCCTTTCATTTTATAATCATGCCATCGACTTATACCTATGTCTGTTGGTGCATCAGGTCATGTAGTAGGATAGTGGCGGTCTTCTGATACATTGCCCCAACATTTTTCAACCCGAACGACATCACATTGTAGCAATAGGTTCCCCAGGGGGTGATGAAGGTAGTCTTTTCCATGTCTTCTGTTTTTTCCAAAAATTCGATATTTTTAGAATACCTTTATATCCGATTTATGCTTGAAATAATTATTATTTTTATATTTTTATTTGATTTTTTTTTATTTTGTTGGTGTTGAATAAATTGAGGAAGAAAGGAAAAAATAAAATAAAATAAAATAAATCCTAATTCTACCCATTCCCCCCTATGCATGCAGCACATGCCTGAACCCCTTTTAATCTTAGCATTTTTTCTCTCCTCTTTCTCTATCTTTCTCTGTGTCTTCAGCTGCCAGAAAACGCAAAAGGCCCAACACCCTCACCATCATCATGACCTCTATCTCTCGAACTCATCCTTCTCTCCCCATGAACTAGCGTCATTGTCCACCTTCACACCACCATCCTCACCCATCTCCATTCTTCACTGTCAGCACAGCATGCCAGATGCCAGCATCATCATCGTCCATGCTAGCCTAAGTTAAAGGTGCAAAATGAAGAGGATTCGGGTATAAATTGAAGGTTGCAGCGTGAATAGGTGTCAATTTTGATAAGCTGTGAGGATTGTGCTCGATTATTTGACAAGCTGCTTCGAGCTTTAGTCGATTTTGATACGAGTAGCAGCTTGTGAGTTGTGATGGAGCGGTTGATGCTCCATGGATCTCCTCGATGTCATATGAGTGAGGCATTTAGTTTAGATACAATCTGTATCCAAAATGGTATGATCGTTCCACCCTCACTTCTTCCCTTTTTCGTTTCTTTTCTTTCTTTTTGTGCATAGTTGTGGATATTTAGGATTGCTTTCTTTCTTTTTGTTGATGGATGTTTAAGACCGTGAATTGTTTGGGTGATCAATCTTGAGGAGCAATTTGGATTTGTTGAGTCGTGTTGGCTATCATCACCCTTGATTACGATATGATTTTGTGATTACTTGTTAATTGTGGATATTTAGGATTATGAATAGTTGTGGATATCTAGGAATGTTTTTATGCTTTAGTTTATTTTGTTTCCTTAGTTTTTTGAGTTCTGTTTTTCTTTGATTTTGCTTTTGTTCAATATTTTGGTTTTGTTTTAGTTATGTATGTTTTATTTTCCTTTTTGATGTTTTGTGGTTTTGTTTTTGATTTTGTATTTTGTTTTGTTTTTCTTTTGATTAGTCTTGTTTTATTTTGTTTTGTATTTGGTAGTTCCTAGTCTATATTGGGTATTTTGGTTTTTCTTAGAATGTTTGAGTTGTATTTTGGGTAGTGGTGGCATGTTTTTATAAATAGGTGATTAGTGCTTTCTTTTTGTTTAATTGGTTATATATTTTCTTTTGGTTTTGTCTCTTGTTTTGTTTTAGGTTCCCCTTGGTTTCGTTTTGTAGTTAATAGCTCCTTAGTCATGTCTTATTTCTATTTTAGTGATTATTTGTGTTCTATTAGTTTTATTTTGTTTTGTTCTTGTTTGGTATTAGTAGTTATGTTCTGGTTTGGTTTGGTGTGGTTTGTATTTTGGTTTGGTGATTATTTGTGGTTTCTTGTTTTGGTTTTGGTTATTTGAGGTTTGGTTTGTTTTAGAGTTGGTTTTGTTTTTCCTTTATTTTCTGATTTTGATTTTGGTGATTTTGTGTTTGCTTTTGGTTTTGTTTGTGATTTTTATTGGTGTCTTACTCTGTATATATCTGTGGTTTTGTGTCAGTTTTATGGTTGTATAGTTTATGTAATTGCTTTTTGGCATCTTAGGTCCCACAATGAGGACATTGTGGAGTTTTGGTGTGAGAGTGAGGTGCCCATTTGTACATATTTTTTGAAAATTTTGAAAAAATTCAAGAAAACTTTCTTTTTCTTTTGGGGTTTTGAGTGCTTTCTTAGGCAATTGTGATCCCATGTGGCTAGTTCATTGAGTTGTATATAAATAGAGTTTGCATGATGAGATATCTAGTTGGGGAGGTATATTCGATTTTTCATAATAACCATGTCTCATACGTGTGATTTTGTGCTATCCTGCTCACTTTTCCATCAATTCTTTGGGTCTTGTTGTTGAGTTGGCATGTGAGCTTTTTATTTGTCAAAGTTGCCCTTTAAGCTCTTGAAAAAAGCGAGAAAAAAAAAGTCTCAAATGAGTGAAAAAAAACCCGAGTACCAATATTCATAGCCACTATCTTTATTTTACATCTTTAATTGGTTTGAATATGTGCTATTTTACTTGATTACGCATCTGTTTTGGTAATGAGATAAGTCCTTTGCACAATCAAATAAAACCGCTTTTTAAGGAAGGTACGAATATTTATAAGCCAAGTGGGTTTTATTCTTGAAAAAAAAGAAAAAAAATGGAAAATGGAGTAAAGAAGGCAATTAGGCAAGGAAGCTGGGATCGTGTCGATGTTAGCAACTTGATTCATAAGTGGGGTGAAAAATGAGAGTCAGGATGCTTCCTTTGACTTGGATATCTTTTGATTATTCATTTTATTCGTATATAGTTTTGTGACTTGGTTACTAGGGTGATACAATCGCCTGGATTGTGTACATAATTCCCCCATTACTTGTATATATGTTTATGTGTTGAAAAAACTATTTCCTTTATTTTTGAAAGGATTTTTGTAGGTATTTCACTTGAAAACCCTCATGAGACCTCACTTGTCCACTTAGAAAACCGAGAGGTTTAAAGGGCTTATTGCATACCTAAATGCAACCGTGATTCCTACGAAAGTGAGTTAGAATTTTCGTTTTCTTATTTTTTCATTTCTTTTAGGTAGTTTAGTTTGTTTTACTCGAGGACGAGCAAAATCTTGGTATGGAAATATGTTTGTTATAAAAATTCAATATTTTTACAATACCTTTATATCCGATTTATGCTCGTAATACTTGTTATTTTTAGATTTTTATTTGATTTTATTTGATTTTGTAGGTGTTAAATAATGAAAAGGCAAGGCAAAAAAATAAAATAAAATAAATCCTAATCCTACCCATTCCCCCCCCCCCCCGACACATGCTTGAACACTTTCCGTAATCCTCACACTTTCTCCTTCTTCTCTCTCTGTGTCTTCGGCTGCCAGAAAACCAAAAAGGCCTGACACCCTCACCATTATCGCGACCTCTCTCTCTCTCGAACTCATCCTTCTCTCCCTTTGAACCAGCATCATCCCCCTCATTCACACCACCATCCTCACCCATCTCCATCCTTCATTGCCAGCACAGCACGCCAGATGCCAACATCATCATCGTCCACCCTAGCTTGAGTTGACCGGTGCACATTGAAGAGGATTCGGGTATAAATTGAAGGTTGTGGTGCAAATAGGCATCAATCTAGGTTGAGGTTTAGTTTCTCAAGTTTAATTTTAGGGTATTTTTCGTTTTAAATTCAGTAATTAGTGACTTTAGGTTTTTTTTTCATTTCATCTATCTTGCTTTTAGATCCATTTTCAGCTTTCAAACTCTCGCAATTAGGCTGGATTTCATTTATTTGGAGTCAACATACATGATTTCTAGCTTGCAATTGTAATGTTCTGGGTTCAAGTTTGATTGATTGTAGTCTTCCCCTTCCCCTGTTTGTCGTTGTTGGTTGCTAGAAGCTTGAATGTGATTTTAATGGAGATTCTGCCTCTTTTGTGAGTCTTGGAGTACAAAAATGGTGAGGACAGACCTCAGTATTGTTTTTGGGTTAATCTAAGCTTGGTTGTTGTTTGTGGGTTACAAAATTCGAACTACCCTCCCCTGTTTGTCTCCTCTAAATCCGTTAACTTCCATGCCTTCATTGTTATGTGATGTTGGATGTGTAATTTGCAATAGTTGTTTGAAATTTCAAGAGTTTGGATATAGCTGGTTGCCCTGGGTAGAGTTAGTTGGCCTGGGACGCCTGATTTTCCCCCTCCCCTGTACTAGTTTAATGTGGTTCATAAAACTAAGCTCTATTGATCTTTGTTCTCTCTTCTTTTATGCATCTTGATTTCTACTCTGGTTTATTTTATGCATCTGGATTTTTGTTTTGGTTATGATATTACATTTTAAAGTAGAGTAATGATAATAAGTTTACTCACTTTTTAGGGTACTCTTCATTGGATTTGTTCTTATTTATGCTAAGTTGAATCAAGATGTTAGATAGATTCTCAATTTTGAGCTCATTAGTCCTCTTTAGGTTGCTTTATTTGGACTCATGTAGTTAATTTTTGATTAATTAGTTTAGTTTATTAAGTATTCGATCATGGCTTAATCCTATCCTCGTCCCTGAGGAGATGACCTTCAAGTACTACGGTGATAATCGTATACTTGCGGCCTTTTATTTTACACTCAAAATTATCCTACATCTTCCTCATCCATTTTGATCTGATTGTATCCAGTATACCCATCGATAAATGATAGGTGAGCATGTTGTGCGATGTTGTCAGCTAGAACATCTATATGTGGGAAAGAAAACTCATCTTTTGGACTTTCCTTATTGAGGCCTCTAAAATCTACGCGCATTCATAACCTTTCATTGTTCTGAGGGACTGGAACTATGTTAGCAACCTATTGAGGTTACTACGCACCCTGATAAAGCCAATATCCAACTCTTTCTAGACCTTTCACTTTATCTTCAAAGCCCACGCCGGCTTCATTCTACGGAGGTTCTACTTTACTGGTTTCGCATCTGGATAGAGAGGAATCTTATGTTTAGCAATATCTCAATCTATGCCTAGCAAAACTTTGTAAGACCAAGCGAACACATCTATGTATTCCTTTAGGAGTGAAATAAAATCTTCCTACTCCTCGGGAGCTAAGGATTTTCTTATTTTACTTTCTCAGGGTTCTTCAGTTGTCCCCAAATTAATTATTATTGTATTCTATATTATAAGACTCCGACTTTCATGATCTTTCACTGCTTTAATTAAGTCTTTTCACATTGTTATTGTATTCTCTATTAGAGGTAACACAATCAAAGGAAGAGGGATAAGACGAGTCATAAGTAGAGAGTTCATCCTATTGAAATTGGAAATGAATACATCTAATGCAGAATTGGGAGAAACAAAAGACTAACTCTTAAACTCTACCTTAACCCCCAAACTAAAATCTCCTAAAGCTACAATGAAGATCTTTAGTTCCTCCTCGACCTTCCAAGTCACTTGTATGCAGCTCTTCGTGCTAGCCTCAATGATGAATTTGGTAGGGTTGAAACCTAGATTAGTTGTGGCAAGGGACAAGACAACAGTAGTATTGTCGGCATTACTGATCCAATCTAGTGTGGATTGGTCTTTGCCTTTCAAGGTGAGTGGCCCCAGATTCCTTTTCTTTTATATAGGGGGTTCAGGGAAACCACAAAAAGGGACATTGTCTCCTTGATGGAGGAACTGCCCATTAAGAGTGTGCGAATTCGACCTTATGACATTACCCTTCCAGTATCCTTTCTTGGTTGTCGTTTTTTGTACTTGCTTTTTCCGTTAGGCCACAACTATTTCTTCAAAAGTGGGTTCGTACCCTAACCTAAACTTATAATTTTCTTGTTAGGTTAAGGAAAATGCTGATAATCCTTTTCCAAGATTGCTATTGTTTCAAAATTGTAGAGTTCTTTGTCATTTTGTGTAACACCCCCGACCTCACCGGGTCGTGTTACACGCCACAGTCTTCCCTGGAAAAGACTGTTAAGGAAACTTACTTAAACCTATTTGAAACATAACATAAAAGAGACTCAATATTTAAAACTTAAGCCACTATGACATAATTAAGTCTTGAGTTTAACCCTCAGGTTAGGAATGCTAGAATTTTCTAAATTTTCTAGGGCAAAACGGGCAGAGTTTTCCCTAAAAACTGACCATTTCCTAGGTTTAAAGCCTTACATTATATCCCTACAATACAAAAAGGGTACAAAATAACACCAACAACTCAACGGCTACACGCCGGAGTATACAGAACTTTCTATTTTTCATAAACTGTACAAGGAAAATGATTACTTACATAACCTTACAATCAAAATCGACATTACATAACATTATTATAAACACAGCAATACAGTCCAAGCAAGTCCACTCTGGGCGCTCCACGCATCAGTCACATACCTGTGGATCTGGGAAAAAGGGGAAAAGTAATGGGAATGAGCAACCACCGCTCAGTGAGTAAACCCTCTCTCCCAAAACATACTTAAATTACATATTAACTTACGAAAGCCTTTCGTAATTCATTTTAGTTGAACAACTTGCACATAATACATCATATTCAAACCATAGACCAAGTGAAGGAATAGTGATACCAAAAAACTTAACTTTAGTAGAAACTGTATTGCTAATAAAATTACGTAAACCCATAAACATAGCATAAAAGGGGGTTTTACACATAAATTTCACTTACCGAAAACATACATAGTAACTTATTCACGTAAATGAGGAGACTAGACTCTTAGAGGTACTTTGTTACTGCCATCCCGAGTCGGCCAAACTCGAGTGACAACATATGCCTATCCGAACAGACATCATACCACGCTGAGACATAATTTTCATACTTAGACTTCATGTGGGAATCAAACCACCATCCCTGAATCTATCATAGCGTAACCTATGTGATACCAGGCGGGAACTAAGCCACCATCCCTGGGTCTCAGACTTAAGCTTAAAGTTTCTAGAGTAGCTCCTCCACGTATACATAGACATAAACATAATCATTCGTACACATACATACTTATACTTATTCATATATATATATATATCTAAGGAACTCATAACATTCATACACATACATACTTAGTAGAAAAACATGCTTATACTTATTCATATATAGGTTTTATGAACTTAAAACATGAAAACATAATTTTCTTACAACTTTAGTGTTAGGCAAACAACGAGAAAGGCCTCAGTATACTAACTCACGATTCAAAACTTGGGTAGTTACTAGCATGCACTTCAAAGCTAGGATTCACATACACAACTTCAATTGCCCTTTTTCAGATCGTTTCAATCTTTTAAACGCAAAAGAAGGAATTTGATATAAACCAAGTTTACTAACTCATAAATCAATAGTTCAAAAGTTTTTCATAATCGAAATAAATTTGCTAACATGTAAACTAACTTTGTAAAATACATTTATGAATTCGTAAAACGACTTCGTTTCTAACTTAAAAACTTCGTAAAAACGTAATTAGTTTGCTAAATCGTAAAATGATTTCGTCTTCAACTTAAAGGCTTCTTAATAGCGTAATACGTTTGTTAGTTTGTAAAACATCTTCGTTTTAAACTTACGAGCTTCTTAGAAACAAAATAAGATTTGTTAGTACGTAAATCCGATTCATAAATAACTTAAAGACTTCTTATAACGTAAATGGTTTACTAAATTGTAAAACGACATAGTTTTTAACTTAAATGCTTCGTGTAAATGTAAAACGACTGTGAACTCATAAAACGACTTCACTTTTTAGCTAAAAACTTCTTTTAAATGTAATATGTCTGCTAAATCGTAAATCGAAACTCGTTTGAAACATAACGTGTTTAGTTAATGCTTAATTCAAACTAAGTTCGAAGCTTAAAAGCTTCTCATAAACGTTATAAGTTTATTAACACGTAAATCGACTTCCTTTGAAACTTCAAAGCTTCTTAAAAATGTAATAAGCTTGTTAAGTCGTAAAACGATTTCGTTTCTAACTTAAAAGCTTCATATAAACGTAATACGGCTACTAACTCGCAAAATGACTTCGTTTTTAACTTAAGAAACTTCTTATAGACGTAAAACATTTGCTAGTTTGTAAAACGACTTCATTTCTAACTTAAAAACTTCGTATAAACGTAATATGTTTATTAACTTGTAAAACGACTTCCTTTTAAACTTAAAAGCTTCTTATAAAGGCAATAAGTTGGTTAATACTTAAAACGATTTCACTTTAAACTTAAAAGGTTCTTGTAAACGTAACACGTTTACTAAATCGTAAAACGACTTAGTTTCCAACTTAAATGCTTCATATAAACGTAATGAGCTTGGTAAATCGTAAGTCGAAAGCAACTTTAGAGAGTTATATGCAGTTCTAAATTATGAAATCCACCATTTCAAAACATCTGGCAACCTTTCAAGAATACATTGGTTCTGATCGAGCTCATCTATTTGTTTACACATACAATCGAATTCATACAACAACAATCCAATCTACCAATCCAATAAATTGATTCATATAATTATGATTGTTCGAAATCCTTAAAGTAGGGGGGATTAAAGGTCTACCCACCTCGAATCGAAGCTATATGCGTGCAAATTGGCTAAATTGAAGCTAAATTCGAACTCCACACACCCAGAAAATCCGCTCCCTTTGCGTGAGGTTCGAACACCACCAAACCCAAAACCTTAACTCACAATTTTTGAAGTATTTAGGCACGATTAACACGAATTGAAGGGAATTCAAGTAAGGATTCAATTTATAGAGGTAAAGTTCCTCGAATTCTCACCTGCATGCGCGAAATCCACCGAGGGTTGGCTCTGTTCCGGTTGAAATCAGCCTAATCGCGGCTGATTTCCAGCCAATGACACCGTGGTGTGACGACCGGTAGTTGAGGTGGGTTGTCTGGGGGCTCAAGGCCGATGGTTTGCTCCGGCGTGCGTGACTGAGAAGCGAAGAAGAAGAGGAGGAACAGGGGAGATGGGAAGAAGAAGAAGAAGAAGAAGAAAGAAAGAGGAGAGAGAGGGGCGTCGGGGCTTCACGCGTGACCCCCCCTTTTTCCTTTTTATTTATTGCTTTGGATTAATTCTAGCCTACTAACCCCACACGACTACAGCCTCCTGATTATTACTCGAGTTCCCGAGCCTTAATCCTAAACCGAAGTCCTAAATATAATCGCGGGTTAGCTTACCCGCCCCTGAATATATTTAGGATCGATTTAGTAAATTACAAAACTATTACCAAGGTTTAATAATCTGAACGTATTTGGGAATTGCTTTTGTTGAAGCTTCAAGGAATCAAAGGCTTATCTTGTTACACAACTTTAGGAAATCTATTTTTGGGATCTAAAGTTGAAGATCAATAACTTAGGCGATATGGCAGTTGCAGGTTGGTGGATATTAAAATGAAATTTTCCAACCCAACAGCCATAATATGTGTTAAGCAAGTACAACAAAAATGCGGGTCTCACATTTTGACTATGCTCTACTTCCAATACTAACTATTTATGGGTAATAGTGGCATATAGCCTTCAATGGTGACCTCTTGTCCTTTTGTCAACATTTTACCGTTTGATGTAGCATGGATGGGACCACTAGATGTTCAAGGTGCCATGGGCATCCTAAAACCATATTAAAAAGTAGCTAGAATGTCCAGAACCTAAAATTATGTATTCTTCTCAATGGGACCCACATTAATGGGAAGGAGAATAGTGCCTAGGACCAATCTCTTCGAGTTATCATATGCTTAAAGATGTGTTAAAGGGGTTGAAAGCTGACCTTCCTTAATTCCCAACCTCTTCGTAGTCCTCCAAGGGTAAACATTCATAGCTAACCCATTATCCACCAGGGAAAAGGGTACATGTTTCTAAAGACAAATTATAGTTAAATATAAAGTATGGTTGGGTGTTGTGCCTTCTAGTGAAAGATCCTCATTGTTAAAGGTCATAGTGCCTTTTCCAGTGATAATTGAGACTATCATTTGCTCTGGTGTGGTGTCAAGTGATGGGTCTATCTTATTTAGTTCTTCGATTAAGAGTTGCATGTGCTTTTGTAAGGCCACTAGAAGTTGCCAGATGGCTACATCAACTTTAAGTTTCTTCAACAGTTTTAACATAGAGTTGCCTTCTTTAATCTTTGTACCCTTTTCTTTTTCTAAGGCCTGCTATGGGCCATCCTTGGCTTGATATCGCCAAGTTTATGTGAGATGCTAAACTTGGTCGTTATCTTCGGCCACTCAAGAGTCCTCCTTCCCATTTTCTTCCCACAAGTCTCCATCGCTATCTTCATCAAGCAAAACCCTTCTTGAGCTTCTTACACATCTTCCTCATCACTTTTCCACAGGCCAAAAACTTCTAATTGCTGTGAAAAGAGGTAGACCTTGGGCTTTGATACGCCGATGCTTTCTATGTAACCCGAAGCTTCCCACTCCTCAGGACTGTTGTTGACAGTGAAGATGTTATCATGGTCTCTAAGTCGATTTTTGCTATTTTTAGACTTCTAAGCACCTTTAGGCAAAGTAGGGGTGTTCAAAACTATCCGTAACCAAAAACCCGAACCAAAAAACCGTGAACCGATTCGAAATATTGGGTATCCGAACCGAAATATTTAAAATTTTTGGTTCGGGTACCCGAACCGATAAATTTTTTGGTTTTCGATTTGGATACGATTCGGATGTTTCATAATTTTGGGTACCCGAAACTTTTTTTATTTTATATTCTTTTTGAGATTTTTTTTTAATTTTCTCTTCCCTAAAGACTACATATCCCCAAGCCCCATGAAGACAAGGACTTTGAGTTTTTGACTTTGTTGCATGGTTTTGTTTAGATGTCTAGGTCTTCTATAAGACTTTGTTACATTTGGACAATGGTTTCGGCATGAATATGATGTTAGTAAGGTTATGTCTTATGGAGGTGTGAAGTCGTTGAAATGTGAATAATAGTAACGTACTGTGTGGTATTGCTATATTATATGATAATATCATGTATTAGTTCCCTTTGGGTGTCAAAAAAAATTATTAGACAAAATAGGAAAAAATAATTTTTAAAAAATTGGGTTATTGGTTAACCAAAAACCCGAACCGAAATTTTCGGGTACCCAACTATTTTGGTTCGGATAAGGTTCACCATTATGCCGACCCGAAAGTTCGGGTACCCGAACCGAAATTCCTTTTGGTTCGGGTACCCGACCCATGAACACCCCTAAGGCAAAGGTAGTATTTGGCCGTATCAAAGTTGTTTCCCTGCCTTGTGATTTCCATCTCTAGTTTCATTTCAGGGAGATCAATCTTTCCCTTAGCTACAGTCACTCTAAGGCCTGGGCATAAGTAGTCCCTATAGGGGTATACTCTGTGTAGCGATGTATTGCATACACTTCTTTAACTACTAGTTTTCTTGTCTTTACTTTGGTAGTTATTCTTCCAACAAGTTTTAACAGGGTTTTCCTAGCTTACTTGCCTCTACTAAGATCCCTACATTGCTTAGTGTTGAGAAGTTCTCAAAGGGAGTGAATCGCAGGTGTTGCCTACATATGGGTTATAAATTCTGATGAATAACCTTACCTGATAGGCTTCTGAGGATCGATCCACCATATGAGCTGCTTTTTCCCTCCATCTCGCAAGGTAATTAGAGAAGCCCTCTTTTTCCTCTTGCTTAATTAGCTCAAGGTCTCTAAGAGTGATTGGGATATCAGTATTGTATGAATACTGATACAAGAACTCTTTCATAAATCCTACCAATTCATGACCTTTCATGTGCTTATAGCATTGTACCACCTCTTGACATCCTTATCGAAAGTCCAGGGAATATAAAGTGAAAGATGTCTTTGTCAATTCCTTTCAAAGTCACGACAATAACAAAGTTCCTCACATGAAGATTAGGGTTTTCAGCTCCATGAAATTTTATGTCTGGCATAATGAACTTAGGAGGAAGCTTCTCTTTTGGGATGGTGGTCAAAAACATTAAAGTAATTATTAAACATAGAACAGTCTTTTAGTAATTGTTTTATACAATCCACTAGAGGAGCACTTCTTTCCTCCTCTTGCCCCTTTTTCACTGCTTCCAAGTTTTCCCTCTTATCTTCCCCTTGTTGTTCATTGTCAACTTCTTTGCCATGAAGCTTTTTGTTACGGTCTTGAAGTGCAGTGGCCATTGTCTCTATCCTATTGTCACTTTCATATGTCCTAGCTTGCATCTTTTTTAGCATTTTCAGGATTTAAGTTATCTCATTACCATTTCCAACCATTGGAATTGGTGTTGTATTAGATTGGGATTTGGACTTTATCCTTGGTCCACTAGACGGAGTTTCTTTAGATTGCTCTTATGATAGAAGCCTCCTAATCTGCCTCCCGATCTGTGTACTTCGCTCGTACATGTTCTTTGTCTTGCTTATCCTAGTTGACAATGTAAAGCACTGAAAACAAGCTCATATGGATGTTTTTTTTAATTAAAGACCTTACATGAACCATGCTGACTTATGAATCCAATTCTAATACTGAGAGCCTAGAATACCACTTCACGCCATAAATGTAGACCCTAAAGGGACGTGGACTTGACCTGGCCTCTTAACTATATCTTAGCATGTTCTAACAAGCCATAAACTTACCCCCGCCTTTTATTCTGACTCTTTACTAAACTTTTATGCATGTAGCCTAACAAACTCTCTACTAAACCCTTATGGATCCTGGTCAGGTTCTGTTGAGCTTGACATGGACTCAATTCCCTTCCTAAACACAAACTATCAAATGGCTCTTTGTTTATTTTTTTTTCCTAGACTCGATCGGTTCTCTCCCTCTCTTTTTAAAAAAAAATCAAGATAGACTCTCTAAACTTGAGTCAAAAGCTTTTCGAATTCGGGGTCAAGAGTCCTTTCAGGACTCAATTGGCCCATAAGTCACTTTGATTCCTAATCCAGTTCCTATACTCGATTTTTGTTAATTTTGGCTCTCCTAAGACTCACAATATCAATGCATAGTCCTTATGGCTAAAGAAGTTAAATCATACAAGGACATGTTGCATTCCAGTCATACACATGAGTTCTAACCTAAATAAGAGTTCTATGTCACAAAGGTTTTGGATAAGGTTTAGAACAATCCTCTCACAACCCAAACACTTCGTATGCCATCCATGGGGTGCATGGCAAGAGTGGAACATTTCAGTTGCTTTCCCGAATTGTGGGGACCTAGAAAGTAAGTCATGACTGGGTAAAGCAACTATCTACTCAGTTGAAAGTCTAATAGATCAACCAAGTGACTAGCTACTTTCCCGATGGATAGAATCAAGATTTGGCTTAGAGATGTCATTGATCCCTAATAGACAGTGTCTTACAATGCTAGTATGCCTAATACAAGTATAACTAAGATAATTTTTCATATTGAAGTTCAAATCTCGCCCTCTCTAAAAAAAATGTCCCCCATGGCAGTTGCCACTATGAGGATCCACCTCCCTAGGGGTGCAATCCTGCACGAATGGCTAGACTCATTTGCTAGGTACTTTATATTTTTCTAGAAAGCATATTTAATTTTTTTTATTTTTATAGAAAACATCGGCAAGAATTGGGCTTATAAAATCATATGAAACTAGGCCTTGGCCCTGGCCAAGGGACTCGACTGGGTTCTTTGGGCAGAGCCAGGTCCAATCTTCCTGGTTTGGACCCTTGTTACCAACCTAGGCCTGACCCAGAATCTCAATACAGGTCAGATTGCGAGGTTCCTGGGCTAGACCCGAACCATGATTCTGGCCTAGGCTTATTCCACTGTCAGGGTCCGAATTTGTTTCCCCAAATTCAGCAATGCAAAATCAGATATCGGATGAAATAAGAAGGAAAAAGAGTTAACTAATAGAGTGGCCAGTATGTTTTAGGAAAACTTATAACCCATACTACGCTTTGAAGCAAATCATACTGATAGAAACACCGAAGTGACACCAAAGGGACAAATTGACGCTACTTCAAAAAGGTTTTAGAAAGGCTCCTAACCAATCCCTAGTGTGGAGACCATCATGACTCATTGGTCTTGAACCGAGGTTCTAGATTTGGAGGCAATAGTACGGTAATGTGATGGGATGTATCTCATCACCACTGGTTATCAGTAACGGCCACTACTAATCAACACGGGAAACTGAAGCTTAATTATACTAACATACATTCATGCAACGTATTCGAATCATTCATAAAAATATTACATACAATGTCCATCAAAAAAATAAGTGAAAGGAAAATCATTCAAATTGTTACAATGGACAGCGACAAAGCTAATTAAAGATTACATATTTGCCAGACTGCAATCAACCAAGTTTTAAAAAAAGAAGTAAAGGAAAGGCCGATAAGGTTATAAAAAGCGCCCTCAGGATAACCCTACTTGAATCTTCTAAGAACCCAGCAGAGTGATGCTTTATGAAGTTGTTTGATTTCTCTCTCTAAACACTGGCTCTTACATTTAGAAAATATTTCTTTTCTCTCACTTTAAGCTGATCTAACGAAATTTTGTCATGCCTTCCACTAAGGGGTCAACCCCTTTTTTACAGAAGTTGAAGAGGCTATGTGAATCAGCATAAGAAAGGGAGATCCAATCCTGTTCCAACTAACCTTAATCTAGACAGACTATCTTGATAAGCTAAAACTCTAATTAATTAACCAAAATTAACTTAATTAGATGCAAAAACCTAGTTCTAGTAAGGATTTGTCTAACTTAGTCTAATAATAACTGGGCTCGACAAAGCAGAGAAGAGGAACCCATCTGGGACAGTGAGACTGGCCCATTGGGTTAGTTTCTCCTGCAACCTTGGTTTGCCTCTCTTTTCTTTTTATTTATTTTTGGGCTATCATTCTGCTGGGCTCTTAAGCATTCAAATTGGGTTATTAATCTTGTCATCGGGCTTATTAAAATGAGATGCCAATTTTAGGTGTCTATAGATAGCCAAGTTATTTTTGGATATACTTGACCGTGCTTCCAACTCATCATTGTCTCTCAAGGCATGCTCCATTACTTGCTCCATCGTGAGATTAAAAGACATGGTAAAGTGGTTCTTTACGGACTTTGTGTTTAGGTAAGGGTTATGTTTAGGCTTGGAAAGCTTAGGCTTGAATAGGGTAGCCAAGCTCTGATACTACTTGATGCATCTAGCATAATCAGACCAAATCACAAAGCGAAGGAAAATGAAGAATACAATTCGAGCAAATTATGTGTGGGTGCAAATAGAAAGTTAGATAGGGAAAAGAGGATAAATAAATAGATAATTCAAGGAGCAACTTTTGTAAACACTTAGGCTATCTCCTTAGATCATTTAAGTTACAGGAGTCACTCCTTAAATGAGATAAAGATATATGGATTCGCCACTTGAGTTGTCAAACTCATGACACAGCATTAGAATTTGTTTAAAAGCAAACTCGGCTTTTCTCATTCATATGCATTAACTAACTTATAACTGATGCTGAGAAGAGATTTTATAAGGGCTCTCACCTCCACTTCAACGCGCACAAGCATACAAGTAGCCAAGGGGAGGGGTAAACTAAGGAAAAGTTTAAATCAGCCTCAAAGAGCTTATCAAGATCCAATCTAGCTTTGACAGCTTATTAAGTTAATTATACAAGCAACTGAGGTGTCAAGCTTACAAAATGTCCTACTAAAATATTTTTAGTCATAATAAGAAAGCTGCACAAGTTGGTGGCACCCAACACCATGTTGAAAACTACTAGCTACAAACCATGTAAAAGGATGTTTTTGCTTCAAATTTGGTTGGCTGATATCAGCTCTAAGAGGCCCTTTTGCTCAGGTTTATGCATGCCATTTGAAAAATATTTAGATGTCCTTTCATGCCATAATGTTTCATAAAATATGGAGTCAAGTTGGTCAACTTAATTCCTTCTTTTTTTCCTTAAGCTGGATTGAGCCTTAGACTACACATTCTGCTTGAACTTGGTGTTTAATGAACCAAATGGGGTGTAAAAGCTTATCCACTGATTTTATTTGAAAGCTAACTTTTGAATCTAAAGGAGAGTGGGAGGTGCAACATTCAACTTCATTAGGAGCCTATTCTAAGACGTAGACAAAAAGGGGGTAAATTTTTGAATGAATTGGGTAATAGGTACTTAGGTTGACTTAGGAAGTTTATGACCACAAAATTGACCTCCTTTATTTCCTGAGCACTTGTAACCTCCCCTATATTTGTTGCATGGCCTCTACAGGGATGGTTCCCATAAGCTAGTTTCATTAATTACAGCCACACCTTTTGTTCTCTTACACTTATCTTTGGGCATTTGTTCCTCTTAGTGGGAGATTTTGGTTGGTTAAGTTAGAGCCACATAAGAAAATAAAACTATAGTGAAACTTAGTTCTTAAGATTGGCTTAGTTTTTCATTTGTAGCCACATCTTTCATTCATTGCACACATTTTAGATCATTGTTTCCAATTGGTGGGACTCTTTATCGGCAAAATTGGAACCTCAAAGTATATATATTAGGGAGAAGCCAACACTAAATTTTTCTTGTTGTAGGAAAACTCTTCCACATTGAAAAACGAAGTTAGAAAGATATGACTTAGCAATCCAAGAAGGTTATTTCATCCGACACTAGTTAGTTTTAGCTTGGAAGTTTCCAGTGTCAATTGATCTTATCTCTTCTTAACTCACTTATAGTAATGGACCAAGGACAAGGCAGCTTAGACTTTCTTTGATCTCATATCAAGCCCACCTAGAGTCAAACTACTAAGTAATCAATAATGTATTTAGCTCTGATGCCTTAATCGAATATCAAAGCCTCATAGGTGATATTGTGTTATTGCCTATAAAGTATAGTAATTGGCAACCAAATGGATAATGAAATTATATATGAGTTTATGCAATTGATGAGAAGTTATGTGTATTGAATAATTTTGTTATCAGAATGCATTTTCACAATCTTTGGGATTCCCAACCTTATGCACCTTCTAAAACATGGACTTTGCAAATATCATTGGTTTTCTTTGATAAACTAAGGTTTCATTTTTCCCCTCTTCATGAGGTAAGGTTTTAGAGCTACATTTGTAGGAGGTATGCTAGAGAGTTGTCTTATTAGGGTATCAAAATAGGATAGTCAACAATAATTTCGAAAGGATTGGTATACTAATTCTTCTAGATCTGCATTCATATCCATAGAATACTGATGTTTGTTTTATGACAATTGTATCTTGTCATTCCTATCGTGACATGGTTAGCTTTATTAATTCTATTTTAACTACACTATGGTATGTCTATGTTGTATTTTTCAGTTCAAAAGAAGGGTTGCATTCTTTCTACAGCATCATTTCATGACTAAGTTAGGAGTACATAAGTAAGTCAATCTTAGTTTCATAGGAAGTTTTAGTTGTAATATCTTTCGACGCCTACAATTAATATAATATTCAATATCTAAAACTCCACCCTAATCGTATGATAGTCGGATATGTAAAGGTCTCTTCTTTTCTTTTCTTTTTTTGGTTCTCTTTACTATATGAAACTTTAACTTTTTCAATTTGACGAACCATTATGTAATCCATTTTTATTATTTTTTAAGATGTGCAAGCAGTGATGCTCATTAATTTCTATTTTTTTGTTATAGATATACAGTTCATTGTGGATAATTATAACAACTTGATCAGACTGAAGATGACAAAATCTTGATGATGAAGGCTTCCATTTCGCTTTTTATTTTTTTCCCCTTGAAAAGAGTACTTTTTGTTGGTGTACTGCATAGAATTATTTTGATTTTTTCCCCCAGCGTAAGAATTCAGAACTAGGTGTAGTTGTCTAACACTGGATCAACTGCTATGTCAATTAACCTTAAATACTTATATATATGAATGCAATTTGCTTTCTAATATGATTTTGTTTGCCCTTATTTATTAATGGGCCTATGTATTAGTTATTTTTGCTAAATAGTGATATATTGCAAATATTAACAATATTATAGACAGCAAATATCCAAAATCTAATAAAAAAATATTAATAATAACATTAATTATTATTTGTGGCGGATGTGAGTTGCCACAAAATGCATTTAAATTGCTGTCAAAATATGGTTTGTGCCCAGTTATGTTTGTTATAGATGTCTTCTTTCTATAGCAATTGGTGCATTTGGGGCAAGATGAGTTTGCTACAAATTGTAAGTTACTGTGGCAAATTAGTACCTGTGGCAAAAAAACGTTTGCCATAAAAGTTATAAAAATTATTGCAATATTTAAATTTACCACAAAAACTTTTTGTAACAGACTTCTGTTGCAATTTTTCTAATTGCTGTGAAAATACTTTTGTGGCAAAATTTCAACATGTTGTGGCAACAATTGTTGCTACAAAAACTGGATTTTCTTATAGCGAAGAAGGGAAGGAGGTTCTTTTCAGGATGATGGTTGTGTAAAGATAGGTTGTGCTAGGGGGGAGGGTTTGATAAGAACGATGATCCTCTATTGGTATGATCATTTTGGCACTTCAATATGGTCCCATCAAGAGATGCTACAATACTCTGCCAAAATATGTCCCCAAGGTCAATCTCAGACTTCCCAACATTACCCTCATGTTGAGAATCATTGTCATAATTTAGCACATTGATTCCCTCACTCTCTTATCCTTCATCGCGCCTTGATAAACTTCATTCACAATAACCCCTACCCCTCCACCATTCTTTTATCATTCATTAACTCTAGCCCCTTCATCTATATTATCATCATTATGTTCTCCTACATTCAATGCATGGAACCCCTCTACTTCATACGTAAAACTTCCATCCAAGCCATCTGCAATCTCTTGTATGTTAGTTTTGGTTTTTCTTTCCACTATGTAAAATGTTATCACATCTTCACCCATCCATTTATCTCACACCTCAAAAAGTCTTTGTCATCATCAATTGGCAACCTCATTTTAGGTCTATCAAAGGGGTTGTGTTGCCAATCCATATTACCTCGGTTTGGGATCCATGTAAGGTATGGCAAGGAAGCTCCTAACATCTCTCACTAAATTAATGATTTGGTACATGTCAGAATCCCTATAACCAATAACAAGTCTCCAACCCTTACATACGTGGATCACTTCGAATACAAGTCCATATACATTAAAATATCAACAAACGAGGATGGGGAAGCACTAAACAAACAAACGAATTATGTGGATTTATGATCCATGCTCACAAAAATGCAATCAACAACTCACATAACAACCATATTACCACTCTCTATTCGCAAACCAATTGTCTGAAATCACAATTTATCCACAACCCAAATAATCAGAGCAAGAGTTAATCCTCCATAATTCAATGCATACTTACAATTGCAGAGCAGTCAAGAGTGCGCAAAATTTCAACTTTTCAAGATTTTGACGGTTACTTCCTTTGTTTGACTCAATGTCTTCTCCTTGCCAACCAACAACATCAACGTCAACAATTATCTCTCACAATTACATGTGCATTCACCTCTTTCATAGAACCCAATGTATGTTTATATGTACATATATACGTATGTACATATAAATATATACATACATATATATATATATATGTGTGTGTGTGTGTGTGTATGTGTGTCTGTATATATACATATACATATATATAAAAATATACATATATACATATATATATGTATGTATGTGTGTGTGTGTGTGTGTGTGTGTGTGTGTGTGTGTGTATATATATATATATATATATATATATATATATATCTACATACACGTATCTATAACCACAGATATATATATACATATACATATATATATAT
>JACYFF010031958.1:58419340-58501676 GCA_017589665.1 Selenicereus undatus
TATGACAAGGTTCGATTTCATAATCATCGAACTACTTCTAAGGTCGACGACCTAATCGCATTCAGGTTCCTAATCGATTTAGTAATCGTTAATAGTCGTTAATAATGCTTATTAAAAATCATTGAAAGATTTTCAAAACTAATAATAATAACATTATTACTAGCGACAAAAATATTCTTATTTTAATAAAAATATCGCTCACATAGGCACGTCAATAATTAAATTAACTTGCATCGTTAAATAAAATAGGTTTTTAAAACGCAAAAATGCGTCACGAACAACTTAACATAAAATAAGGTACGCGGACCTTACAACGAACCCTCCATGGTGAAGGCCACAGTCCGTGGTAAGCCAGAAACTACTTGCCTCTTCATCTTCCTTCGTCTTGGGGCTGAGACCTGCGACCCGCTGAGTTTATGCATTAATAGGGTTCTTTTCGGTTGTAAAAAGAGAAATGAGCATGGAAAACCAAAGCATCCAATTCTCACTTTTATCATTAGTTTTCGGATTTTTCAAGTTTTCTTTCGAGCAAGAGAGGGAATTGGAGTGGAAGAGAGGCACTTACAAGCTTGGAGTTTGGGAAGTCATTGAAGACCACCATAGTTGCTAAGTTTTTCTTCCCCTTCTAAGCTCTTCTTGAACTTTTGTTTAGATGTTGATAATTTCAATCGTGTGTGAGTAGTTTTTCTTAATCTAGGGGCTTGTTAGCCAAATTATTGGTGTTGGATCTCTCATTTTCAATATTTGTGCTTTATCCAATTGGCTTAATTGAATTCTATCTCGTGGATAAATTGTTGTGAGTATGTTTTGGCCAGATTTGCTTGTATACACTAGATAGTTGAGTAAAGTACTGAAAGGAGAAACTCACTGTTGGAACAATAAGTTAGAACTTAATTTAACGATTGCTTGAAAGAGACTTGTTTGTTGAGAGGAAATTTTAGCAATCAAGAATCCATAACCAAGACTAACCAAAGATATTTGAAAGAATGTTAATCGGGTTAGTTTAGGCAATTAAGTTTGTTTTGAAAGAAAAGATTAAATTCTTAGTTCGATTACACTCCTTTGAATTATCTAATCTAGATAAAGTGCATATTTAAATCCAACGATCTAACTCTTTACTTGGCGAAGCAATTCCCTAGACGTTTTTAATTCGATTGAATTTCATAGTGGTAGTTGAGATAACCGATAGAAAATTTGGTCGCTTAACCTTTTATGATAGGCTAAAACTCGATAGACTACACTTGGTCTCCCGGAATCGATATTAAAACAATACTGCAACAACCGTGGGCTTGCAGTAGCAATCAAGGGGTATGACTTTCCTCCTTCACGAACATGGATTGGAAATCAGTAGAGGTTGTTTGAGGTTTTTAGGGTTCTTTTATAGCTGAGCTTGTGTTTGGACTGATTAGGGTTCTTTGTAGCCACTGGAAACATGGTTTAAAATAGGGGAAGATTGCAAATCAATAAAACAGTAAGCAAACACTTACCAGGTTATGCTCTGATACCACTTTGATGTGCGAGCTTAAGCAAACTCAGGCAATGCGATTATTTTGCAATCTAGTTCAAGCTAGGTTCAGGTTTAGCAATGGAGTTAGAACAACAATAGAGGATATGAATGGGATAAAGGCTAAGCCACCAAGTTTAGATTAAAGGAAACCACTCAAATTCAGCACCAATCTAATTAATTAAAGTGAGATATTAAGAGTTTTGTGTTTAAAACACAAAGCTAAGATTTTCATTCATGGATTCTGGTTATAATAAGTAGATGAGCAAGCTTATATATACGTCCCCTAAGCTACTAAGTAAGTAGACAGGTTCCTTATGAACCTTAATCTAGCTTAGCTAAACTGAAAATGCAAAACATGCTTAGACTAAGCTAATTACAAGTATGAGTTTAACTAATACATGCTGTTTAAGGTAAAATCAAGCTTGAACATGATCAATTAACTCTAATAAGCGACTTGCACATGGGAGAGAGAGAAAAGGTATGCTACAATTGTCTACTTTGCGGCTGCCCAGTCAAAAAGCAAGTGGATGTCACACTTTAAGCCAATTGGCTAACTTGCCTTCAAAAGCTACGAAAGAAGCTATGATGATGTTTCTGGATATCAAAGGAGCAAGTAGGAGGTCACCAAACGTTCCTCATTAAGGAATATCATAGCAAAGTCAAAACAGCTTATTTATACTTAATAAACCCAAATTACCACTAACCATAATCATGTTAGCTCCCCAACCTACACTTAACTTAGAACTAATTTTAATGCATGGCTTGGTTCCCTAGGATGTTAATAAGTATCCAAAACAAAAAAATCAATTCTAAATTAGGTTTAGGTGAGAGAACCAACCAGAAACTCAAGCTGGATCAGAAAAGGGCTTAAACTGCAACGATTGGCAAAATGCAGTTGAATCACCATGAGGAACTTATCATGATTTTAATTTATCTTCATGGATTGGCACCTTAGATGTTGGTTACCATCATAAGCAAAAATAGTGGCGCTAAATCGAGTTTTATGTGGTGATCCCACCTAATCTTTTAATATGGGCAGACTGGAACTACCACAGTATACCTTCCCTGTTTTGGACCAATGTAGTAAAATGCCTAATACCTAGGCCAAAATTGAGCTTCCTAAGTGAAACTATACATCTTAAGGAGTCCATCAAAGTAGGACGTGCCCATAGGACATCTTAGAAACTCCAAGGAATATGTCATCCAAAACCATACTCAGTTCTAGATTTGAACAGGAAAACAATGAGTGAATCTATTGTGTCATTGCTTGATTTCCTTAGTCTTCCTTGGCTTAGTCAGTACTTTGAAATTGATTTGGATTTAGAGAACTCTCTTAAATGCCTTTCTCTACATCAATTTGTTCACAAACCTGCCAAAACACAAAGTTGCACCATGAAACCTTCAGACTTATTGGATGGAGGTAGGGATATGCTGCTCTTAGATGGACTTAATCTTGCTTCATCAACATATATGCCTTGAACTAAGACCACATAGATTAGAAAGATGACTTGTGTGGAGAAGAAATGACACTTCTCCACATTCTTATAGATCTTATCACATGACACGATGGCTAATACTTAATGGAGGTGATGAAAATGCTCTTCTTTACTCCTAGTATACACCAAAATGTCATCAAAGTGCACAACCATGAACTTACCTATGATTAGCTTGTACATGACTCATAAGCCTTATAAAGGTACTTAGAGCATTAGTCAGATTAAATGGCATCATAAGCCACATATATAAGTCTCCCTTGGTTTTTAAAGTCGTCTTCCACTCGTCTCCCTCACATATTTTTATTTGGTAGTAGCCACTTCTAAGATCGATCTTAGAGAAGATAATGGCTCCATATAGTTTATCGAGAAGGGCCTTCAACCTTCAGATTGGACAATGATATTAGATGGTGATCCTGTTGATAATGCTAACACACATCCTCATGCTACCATTTTTCTTAGGTAAAAGCAAGGTTAGAATGACACATGGGCTTAAGCTCTCTTTGATTAGGCCTTTGGCTATGAGATCATCAACTTATGTTGGACTTCTTGTGTTTCCTGATTGTTCATCCTATAGGGAAGCCTGTTTGGGAATGTGAAGCTAAGAATGAGGTCAATTTTATGTTGGAGGGACCCTTTGTGAGGCAGCTATTATAACGCTCCCAAAATGCTAATGACATGATTTACGAAAAACTGCATCGGAAGACTTAATGAAAGAATGTGCTACCGCCGTCCTGATAAGGACAAGGCTCACTGAAACCATTTAATCTTGCAACTTATGTTCAAATAACAATATCTATTAAACTGAAATACTCCAAGACCAAAGTCCATAATAGTTCAACTTCAACACAATCGACTTAATCATACCATGCACTAACTCGCACTCCACACTACACAAGTATATTGAATATAAACCCAACTCGACCGTGAGGTCGATCCTAACATTCATGCTATGCTGAATCCACTGTGAGCATCTGATAAGTGCAAAAAGAGCTTGCTAAATGGAGAAACATGTGCTACTTCATCACCTAAAATGAAAAACATAAAAACAATTCGAAAATGTGAGCTAAAACTGAATACATGCATTCCTGTGTTGTAAAATGAGTGTAGAAACACCATTGATGGGGACCCGCCTTTGCAATTCATTTAGTTCGCAATAACAATAAAAATGAAAGTAATATAAAACTGAATTGCTCATTATTATCTGGATGTGAACCCCTTGCAATGATATGATCTATACATAGGTGTACACCTGCCAATCCGATCAAGAGATGGCCTGAAGCCACACGAGTAACTGATGGACTGACGCCCTATAGATTATAACTGACGGGGTCACAAGTTAAATGACAAATCGCTGTATAAACTTATTCATTGATAAACTCATTAAGAGTTGTAACTTGATAAACATGTTCTACTTTCTAAAGATACAGGCAATGGACGTACCTTGAGTCTTTAAAAAAATGTTATCTGTTTCATAAATGTCATCTGACTTGATGAATATGTTCTGACTTGATAACACTTATGCATAACGGGGAACGATAACTAGGCCTCGAATCAGTTTCATAAATGTCATTGTAGGTATGTGTAGTCAGTAAATGATCCTTATTCACATAATTGAGTAAGTAAAAGTATGTAAAACAGTAATTGGGTAATTAAATGGTATACATAACTTCGGTATTTCAATATAACTTCAAAACTGAATTAATAAAAGTAATTAAATCCAATACAAGATAAATGAAAGTAAACTAGACCACAATGAGATAAATGAGATTACAGAGTAAAAGGCCTTAATGGTGACAAATGGGAGAGTGGTTTTGGCCTTTTCTGAGATAGGTTGCTGATATTGGTTTAAGGCTCGCTGATATATAGCTTGGTTTAAGATAACAACAAGTACACTAGATTGGCTTGATAAATACATTTGATACATTCTGAATTGAGTAAGTAATAGAGGTTTGAGGCCAAGAGAGATATATCTTGGTTTAAAATAGCATAAACTGCAATAACTTGGTCTGATAAATATGGTTCTGAGTCAAAAATTCTCCCCACTTTCCATATTTCATTCATAAGTCCATTAAATATAAGATTCCACTCAAAATGGTCATTGAACTCAATAGAAGCTATGAAGCTCACTAAACTTGGTATTTTCTTTGTAAAATCGATAATTGATTCAAAGCTCATAACCAAGCCCCCAAGTTGCATACTTTTCCTCTTCTTTCTCATTAATCATGCTAAAAGCTCCATGAAAGTCCATGAATATTCATTTCCCCCTTACTAGACAATCATGAGGACTTCGATATGGTTGTAATGGGGCTATGGGTAAAGGTATGAGGGGAAAAAATATGTTGGGATTTGTAAAGCTCAATGCCAAAGACTATGACTATGATATGACAAGAGAAATTGTGCACTTTTGAACACTTTTTCTAACAACTTGCAAAATTTGACCTAAATGACACTAAGGGAAACATTGCATAAATCCCTCATTGCATATAAACAAAACACACCAAACAACATTGTCATTATCCACTAACTACTCCCATTCACTAATGAAACTCTATAGTCTTGGCTAAAAAGGTAGAACATGTGCTCGGGTAATGTTCAATATTATAGGTTTGTATCAACAAAAAGAAAGGTCAATGCTCAATGGGGTAGCAAGGGATAAATAATAAAAAAGGGTGGTTGTTTGGTCAATGTAGCTCATAAATTCAAAGAATGTCTCAATCATATCATCTAAACATGCATGCTAAATGTGATCTTGAATAAGAGTCTAAGCAAGTTCTAGAGATTTGAAATCAAGGAAGAGCCACACATGAAAAAGAATATGAGACTAAAAATAATGAATTAGTCCAAATAAGGCTCAAAGTCTCACGAGACAGCTGCCAAAGCTCAATTAGCTCATTAGATCATACATGCTAAACATTCATGCAAAGATTCATTGAGTAATCGAATCGCAGTCAACATGACGGACAAAACATGAAGTATATTTCAAAAACTTATAATTAAACAATTATTCACAAATGGGCATAACTAAAAGGGTCCAAATAAGCCAAAGAAACCTACTTAGTCTAAGACTCATCATTGGAGGATTTTATTTTTCCCTCTTTTTTTCTTTGCTTTTCTGTTTGTTTATTTTTTTTTGTTTGTTATTGTTTTTATGTCTTTTTAGCACACTAAAACGAAACTAAAAATTGAAAATACCAAAATAAAGCTAAAACTAAGAAAAGAAACCTAAAAATAGAAAGAAAAACGAAACGCTCAACTAAAAATGCAAACTGCTCCTAAATGCAACACCTAAATTGCAAACTACTCACACATGCACATCACATACACATATACATAGATAACTCCCCAATGCTTGGGCAAAGCAGTGCCATCAATGGAAGGACATAAAAATCAATGGGGAAGAAAAAGAAGAACTAAAACGGAAGAAGAGGGGGAGAAGATGGAGAATGGGGATAAGAAATATGTCAATCTCACCAAGTCTGTAAACAGTCCCTAAAGTCTTGGAACTCTTGGTTTTGGGAAGTAATAATCCCATGGAGCTCATCATGCCGCTCCTAGACAATGTCACGAAGCGTGGTATATTCAGTTTGAATGTAAGCTCGGAGGGACGCTTGCTCCTCTTGAATGAACAGAAGGGTAGCATGCAAACCAATATAATCAGAGGAGGAGGACGGTTGGGATAAACTAGAGGCCCTTAGGTGAGGTGGGGGAGGAGGTGGTGCGGGTTGCACCAACTCTTTGCCACCCGACAAAAAAGTATAGATTGGTCCGATTCAAGAGAGTGGTTCGTTCAACATTAGGGGAGGTATGGGACGGTTCCCAGGATAACCTTTATCTTACAAAATTTCATTTTCTTAAAAGCGGCTAAGTTCAACTACTCGGAAACGAAAACTCTATCGTCAGGGTTCGGCTCTATCCTTGCAGACCTAGCAATGGGGGTGATAAGGCCCCCAATCACAGTCCTCTGTGCAGAACTAGTGGTCGTATTATGCAACTGATTAACCAAGGATGAACCGGGTTCAAGTCGGTCACCTTGAAGCATGTCTTATAAGAATACAATTCAGACAAGCAAGGCACATTCAAACCGTCCTCCCTCACCGACAAACCATGAGCAAGCAATCTTTGGCTACTCGAATATAGGGGTTTTTAATGACAATGTCTTTAGAGTTGCTCGTATCACACCGATGATCTCCAGAAATTTCATGCAAAAATGCATTCGGGTTAAATTTTGTAGGGAAATGTCGACAAGGCAAGTCCATACTCGGCGGAAAACTGAATATGCTATTAAAGGCACTTAAGTTTAGTTCATAAAACTCCCTATGTAGATAGAAGGAAATGTATCCTTCTTGACAACGAGGCCCACTCATGACCTCCACGTGCAATGTGCTTAAAAATTCAAGGGTCACCACCCCTAGCAAACAACCAATGTAGATCATCCAACAAACCCCAATCTAGTCAACAGATCCTCATCATAATAACAAGTAACAACAACTAACTTACTACTCAAATTATTGTATCTAGCAATATGCTTGGGATGTGTTAAACTAAGGGGGTTAGGGATATTACCTCAAGTTCACGCGTTTGTTGAGGTTTGGAAAGTCTGCGATGCTCGTTGAGGTGCTTGATTGGATGTCCCGCCTCTTGGTTGGTTCTTGCATTCTTCTTGGGTGCCACTGAAATGGTGAATGGATAGGTGAAAGCTCAAAACTCTAACTAATGTAAAAATGGAAAAGAGAATAACTAAAAATGCAAAATTTGTCCAAATGAAGATGAAATAGGAACAAATATGGAAGAAAAAGAGAGAATTTGGAAGAATGGAGATCAGAGTTGTTGAAATTTGGGGTATGAAGATGGGTAGAATGTGAGAGAAAGAAGGCAAGAAGAGAGAAATTTCAAGGAGATTTAGTGAAAACGTGAAGAAAATGAGAAGGAAAGAAATTTGTTGAAAAATGATGAAAAATTGAAGGTTTAGAGGTGGGTGGTTATGGAGGTTTTAGAGAGAGAAGAAGAAAGTTTAGAAAGAGAAGTGATGAAAGGTAAAAGAAAAAGGAAGAGAGCTCGGGTCAAAGGACTTGACAAACCCTTGACCGCAGACGGAGGGCATCACCACGGCCCATGGGGTCCACCATGGAGGGTCCGTGGTGAGCTTTGTCTCCGTATTTTCTTTAATTTTCTAAGCAGCTATTCCATGGACCGGATTGGACACCATAAAGGGTCCATGGAGAGCTCTAGTACATCTACTAAAAAATAATGATTTTTCACTCCTCTTTTTGCTGCTTTTCTCCCTTGTTCTTTTTTTTCTTCTCTTCTTGCTTTTTCTCTTTATTTTCTCTTTTTATCATTTTTCATTTGTTTTTTTAAAACAAAAATAAAACACTATATACAATCAAAGAAAAGAAAATTTTAGTAAATGAAAAAAATAATAAAACAACTTGGGTTGCCTCCTAAGAAGCGCTCTATTAGTGTCGGAAGCTTGACTATCTCTTCTAGAAGGGCTCGAGAATAGAAAGGTGGTGGCCAGCAGGCTTGTCAATAGGTTCTACCACATCTCCCAATTTGCCTTTACTGTGGTCCTTGAAATCAAAATCATGCACTAGAAGGTACCACCTCAAAAGCTCGGAATGGAGGTCCTTTTTTGCCATCAAGTGACTCTATGTAATGTGATCTGCGTACAGAGTGAATATGTAGTGGGCTCCATCAGACGAAGCACTATTACGTTCGACTCAAAGCCAAAGTCACACTTGATATCATCAATTCGAGGCATGGACTGCACTACTTGAGCAAACCTACAATAATCACTCATGGACACCTCATTAGTAATATAAGTGTCGTCATCAACTATGGTAGGCGACGCAGTCGCATTGAACTCCACCATAGCATAATCTACGCTGAGGCCTTCAGTTGTAACACATTCAAATTCAAAAGGGTCAACATGGCACCAATCATCAAACGAGCCAATCTGATGAAAATCCATATCTTCTTCTAGCATACATGAAGAAGAGGGATATTGTGGTTTTCAAACAAGACAAATTCAACGTGTCACTCCCCTACATCAAATGTCCAACGTCCACCATTTACATCAACTTTGTAACCCGAAGTGGCCAAGAGGGTCTCCCTAGAATAATCTCGGCATACGTATCTATAGCCATATCTAAGACGATAAAGTCTTCAAACACATAAAAATCACCTACCTCCATAGGAATCTTCACTAAAATACCCAAAGGGTACTTCATGGAACCATCCACAAATTGAGGTGAAATAGGTGTTGGTTGTAACTCTCCTAAACCAAACTTCTGGAAAGTGGAATAGGGGATAAGACTAACACTTGCACCAAGATCACACAAGCCCTATCGATCCTCACTCTACCAACCACACAAGGAATAGAGAAGCTACCTGGGTCTTTATGTTTAGGGGAAAACTCTTCAGATATTGCCACATTACACACCCCTCTGAAGGGTAGGGTCTCAAATTCAGTATTTTTCACCACACTTTCAGCTCTAGACACCTCTCCACCTTCCTCAAGCTCCATACCCTTAGACTTCTCTACCCCACCTTTCAAGGTAACATAGTCACATTGCTCACAGGGATTTGCCTCGTGCTTACTATGAAGTCTACCTAGGGTTGGAGATAAAGAAGTAGCTTGTTGAGCAATTTGAACTTTTAACATCATACTATGAGTAGTAAGCTCATCAACCTTAAATGCTAATTGCCTAATATACTCATCTTGCTTTTGTTGTGCCAAAAGGATATTCTCCATCATGGTTTCTAATTGGATTTTTGAGGGGTTTGTTGAGGACTAGGTGGTCTTTGAAATTCAAGGGGTGGTTTAAAATTCATTTAAGGCATAGGAGTGACATTAGACCTATAGGAGATATTATGGTGATTCCTCCAACCAGGATTATAGGTGTTAGAGAATGGGTCATTGGATGGTCTAGGATTAAAATTGTTGACATAGTTGACTGGTTCACTAACATCTAGAGCAAATGGGCTCCCAACTTGACAATTCACGATCAGATTATCAACTAAACCATAAATTTTAGATGATGGGAAAGGGGTACTTGAACTAATAGAATTAACATTCAATCATTCTAACCTTTGAGACATGGCACCTACTTTAGCTGAAAGCATAGAGATAGCATCAAGTTCTAACTTACCTCCAACTCTCTTGGGTTGGCTTCTCTCATCAGACCATTGGTAGTTATTCAGTGTCATCTCTTTAATAAAATTGTAGGCCCCCATCTTCATTCTTGTTCATAAGTGTACATCCCGCTGCTGCGTCTATAGTAGACCTTACCGGTTAGGTGACTTCGTTATAGAATGCTTGCACTATCATCCACCGTTGAAGGCTATGATATGGACATAGCTTCAATAGGTCCTTAAATCACTCCCAGACTTGATATAACGATTTGTCCTCCCTTTGAGCGAAAGTCGTGATTTAGTTTCTTAAACTTGCTGTCTTGGTGGGAGGAAAGAATTTCACAAGAAAGACTTTAATGAGCTCATCCCATGTTGTGAGGTATCCCAAAAGCAAAGAATGTAGCCATGCTCTTGCCTTGTCCCTCAAAGAAAAGGGAAATAACCGCATTCTTATAGCATTGGTTGAAACACCATTGAACTTCAACATGTTGCACACCTCTAAGAATACCGAGAGGTGTAAGTCAGGATCTTCCAACAGGGTGCCTTTAAATTGGGATTGTTTCACCATAGAAATAAAAGCCGGCTTAATCTCGAAGTTGTGGGCTCCCACATTGGGTCGAGCAATACTAGAGGCAATGCCTTGGACCCCCGGGGTAACAAAATCCTAAAGTGTCCTTGTTTGGTCATCTCCTTCTCCTGCCATCATCGAAAAGGCTTCTTCAGCTTTGGTTCTTTGTTCCTCTAACTGCAACTTCTTCCTCCTAGAGCAAGAAGTCCTTTCTATTTTCAGATTGAATGCAAACAAAAAGGGACTTCGCATATAAGTGGCAAGATCCCGCAAAAATCACCACACAACGCTACTAACGCAAATCAAGAAAATACAATGAAAAAGAAAACGACAAAAAATACTTAGTCAATCTAAATAAACGAACTCAACACCCATAAAATTGGTCCCCAGCAATGGTGCCAAAAACTTCATTGCCACTGCACGCGCACGGTTTTTGTAGTATAGTTTTAATAACGATCCCACATAGACCAAGTGTATTCTATTGAGTTTTAACATATTATAAAACGCTAAACGACCAAATTTTCTATTGATTGTTTCTACTATCACTATTTAACTATTGGAAATTCAATCGATTAAAAACATCTAGGGAATTTCCTCGCCTAGTAAAGAGTTGGATCGTTTGATTTAAATATGCACTTTTTCTAGATTGGATTATTCAAAGGAGTGCAATCAAACTAAGAATTCAATCTTTTCTTTTGAAACAAACTGAATTGCCTAAACTAACCCAATTAACATTCTTTCAAATATCTTTAGTTTAGTCTTGATTATGGATTCTTGATAGCTAGAATTTCCTCTGAACAAATAACTCTCTTCCAAGCAGCCCCCAATTGTGAGTTTCTTCTTTCAGTACTTCAATCAACTATCAAGTGTATGCAAGCAAATCTGGCCAAAACTTACTCACAATAATTTATCCATAAGATAGAATTCAATCAAACTAATTTGGTAAAGCACAGATATTGAAATTTAAATATCCAACATCAATACTTTGGCTAACAAGTCCCTAGATTAATAAAAACTACTCACACATGATGGAAATAATTAACATCTAAACAAAAGTTCAAGAAGACATTAGAAGGGGAAGAAAAACTTGGCAACTATGGTGGTTTTCAATGGCTTCCCAATCTCTAAGCCTCCAAAAGCCAATCTTCCACTCCAATTCCCTCTCTTACTCTAAAGAAAACTTGAAAAATCTAAAATTAATGATAAAAGTGGGAATTGGATGCTTTGGTTTTCTATGCTCCTTTCTCTTTTTGCAACCCAAAAAAAACCCTATTTATGCATAAACTCAGCGTTTCTCAGCCACAAGATGAAGGAAGATGAAAAGGCAAGCAGTTTCAAGCTTAGCACAGATCATGACCTTCACCGAGGAGGGTCCGTGGTCACCTTTGTTCTCAGGTTCTTCTTTCTTATCCACAAGCATGGTAATTTAGGGGCATATGTGGGGAGTCAAAACACACTCAATTTGGGTTAAAACAAGGGAAAAAAAGTTCAAAAATTGCGAAACACAGAAAAGAACTATAACCAAGCGTAAAACGGGAAGAGGAGTATTAATTATAACATAAAGTACATAATTCTCCTTTAAAATGCAGCAAAATGACAAATGAAGTCCATTCTAAGCATCTATCACCCCCTAACCTAAGGTCCCTAGAGGACTTAGTCTTAAGCAAGCCCATGAGTTGGGTAAGGGAAATGCCATACACCAACTTCTACAAAACTTTTGAACATTGCCCATGGTGGTTGCCAGCATACTAGGTTAGAGGAAGTTTTAGCTAGCTTAAGACTTGACCCCAGAGCGGGAAAGAGAAGAGACTGTGGTTCCTAAAGAGGTAACTCCCCTTCCACTCAGTCATCCTCTGCCCAAGATGATGATTCTTTAAGGAGGAGAAGGATACATCCTAGACAAACCACTTATGACTTGAGGGACATGAAATTTCGCTCTCCTGAGTTTGAAGGTAACTTGAACCTGGAGCTTTACGTTGAATGGGTTCAATCCTTGGAGAGATTCTTTGAAATCAAGGAATACTCTCAAGAGAAAGATTTTAAGATTGCCATTCTAAAACTAAAAAAGTATTCCTCCCTTTGGTATCAAAACACCAAAAGGCAGGTACAAAGAATGTGAGTCCCGGATCAGAATTTGGTCCAAATTAAAGAAACTCATGCATAAAAGGCTTCTCGCTGATAACTACAAGCATGATCTTTATCTTAAGGTCACCTCCTTGAGTGAAGGTTGCATGAGTTCTGAAGAATACATACGGGAGTTAAGCAACTCTAAATTAGGAGTGGCTTAGAGGAAGAAATTAAGCATACAATGGCTAGGTTTATAAGAGGGCTTGATCCCAACATTGCTAAGATGGTTGAACTACAACCTTACTGGACCTTTGAGGATATGCATAAGGTGGCCATAAAGTTTAAAAAGCATTATAAGAATAAGAGGTTTTTCTCTGGTTCCCCTTCACGGCCATGCACACCAGTAAAGCCCTTAGTTCATCCTAAGCCTGAAGCTACACCAAGAAAAGATAAGAGCAAAGACAAGGGTAAAGGAATTGTCAAAGCATTTCCTAAGAAACGTGATGGCAAAAGATGCTTCAAATGCCAAGGGTATGGTCACTTTCAAGCTGAATGCCCCCAACAAAAGAGCACTTACCATTAAAGAGATTGAGGAAATTGACCAGATTCACTTGAAAACAAGTGAGGAAGAGGAAGAATTTGAGGAACAAACTATTATTATACCTCCTAATGTGGTGGAGATGCTTGTACATAGAAGGATTTTGCATACCATGGAAGGACCCTAAGAGGAAAACCAGAGAGAACATATCTTTCACTCATGATGTACCATCCAAGGCAAGGTATACAGTTTGATCATTGACGAAGTTAGTTATACCAATGTGGTTTCTATCCATTTGATTAACAAACTTAGACTACCTAATGTCCAACACCCACAACTCTATTCACTTCAATGGCTTAAGAAAGGAAATGAAGTGCATATGACTAAACAAGCTTTAATTATTTTTCCATTGGTAACTTTAAGGATGAAGTAGTATGTAATGTTTTACCTATGAATGCATGTCATATGTTGCTTGGTAGGCCTTGGCAGTTTGACAAACGTGTTATTCATCGTGGAAAGGCCAATACCTACTCCTTTAAAGTCAAAGGTTATAGTTATAATTTGGCCCCTTTGCCTCCAAGTCAAGTCCAACCTAGTATTAGGATAAATGGGCAGGGAAACACTAGTGAGAAAGCCCTATTTCTGAGTGAAGCATGGGTTGAAAGCTCCATAAGCAATGGTGAACCTATTTATGCCTTGCTTTTGTTGGAAAAAGGAGAGGAAGAGACGCAATTACATCCTTTAGCTCAACCTCTTATCCAAGATTTTGAGGATGTTTTTCCTTTTAATTTGCCCCCGGGATTGCCTCCACTTAGAGCTATTGAGCACCATATTGACCTACTACCTGGAGCTACTCTACTAAACAAATCAGCTTATAGATGTAATCCTACTGAAATTAAGGAACTGCTAAGACAATTTCAAGAACTTATTGATAGGGGATACATTAGGGAAAGCATGAGTCTATGTTATGTCCGGGCTTTGCTTGTTCTAAACAAGGTTGGAACCATGAGAATGTGTGTGGATAGTTGTGTTATTAACAACATTACAATCAAGTATAGGTACCCCATTCCTAGACTTGATGATATGCTAGATGAGTTATATGGTTCTAAGGTGCTTTCCTATATTGATTTGAGAAGTAGATACCATCAAAGGATGAGAGATGGAGATGAGTGGAAGACAACCGTTAAAACAAAGCAAGGGTTATATGAATGGCTTGTCATGCCATTTAGTTTGTCTAATGCCTCTAGTACTTTCATGAGATTGATGAATGAGGCCCTTGAACCCTTCATTGGTCACTTTGTTGGGGTATACTTTGATGATATTCTGATTTACAGCCAAAATAAGAAAGATCGTAGGGAGCATTTGAGATAATTATTTAAGGTACTGAGAGGGTAGAAACTCTATGCCAAGATAGAGAAGTGTGAATTTTTCACTCCACAATTCACTTTCGTTGGTTGAGTGGTTTCAGCCAAGGGTATTCATGTTCATCAAAGCAAGATTGAGGCAATCCAAACCTAGCCTCAACCCAAGACAATCACGGAGGTAAGGAGTTTTTATGGTTTGACTTCTTTTTATAGGAGGTTCATTAGAGATTTCAACTCATTCATGGCCCCCATTACTGAGTGCATGAAGAAAGGAGTTTGTCAGTGGTCTAAGGCTTACCCATAAGGCCTTTGAAGACATCAGGCAGAAACTACGCAAGCACATGTCTTTAAATTGGGATAGGAGCCATCTTAATCCAATCCAAGAGGCCGATTACCTACGTTAGTGGGAAACTCAATGGTTTCAGATGCAGTTATAGTACTTATGATAAGGAATGCTATGCTATTGTGAGGGCTTTGACTCACTGGGGTCATTACCTCAAGCCTAGACCTTTTGTGTTGCATGCAAACCATCAAGCACTCAAATATATGAATGGTTAGCACAAGTTAAATCCAAGATATGCAAAATGGATGGAGTTTCTACAATCATTCAACTTTACTTAAAAACACAAGAGTGGAAAATAGAATATGGTTGTGAATGCCCTTTTTAGAAGGTATACCTTACTTTCTGTTTGGAAGCTAAGGTACTTGGATTTCATCCAATCCAAGAAGTTTACAAAGAGGATCCAAATTTCCATATCTTGATTAAGGAAGTTCTAAAACACAACATCTACACCATCCAAGAGAGCTATCTATTCAGAAACAACAAGCTTTACATTCCTAAGTGCTCTTTAAGATCAGAGTGACTGATCCAAGAGGCTCATGGTGGTACTCTAGCTAGCCATTTTGGCCTAAACAAAACTATTGATATTCTGAAAGAGCATTTCTACTAGCCTAAGATAGAAGGAGATTTTCACAAGATCATTTTAGCTTGCTCTAGTTGCCATAAAGCCAAAAGTCAATTTCACCAAGGCTTATACACCCCATTGACCATACCATTAAGGCCTTACAATGATGTAAGTATGGATTTCATTATGGCTTTCCCTATGACTCATAGAGGGAAGGATGCAATTATGGTGCTTGTGAATAGATTTTCTAAGACGGCTCACTTTGTTCCATACCATAAGACTGATGATGCAAGCTACATTACTGAGATTTACTTCAAAGAGATCATTAGGCTCCACAGTGTGCCTAAAACCATTACGACTGATCAAGACTCCAAGTTTCTGTCCCACTTCTGGAGGAGTTTGTGGAAGCTATTAGGCACTAACTCTTGTTCAGTACAGTCTATCATCCCCAAATTGATAGCCAAATAGTGGTAACCAACTGGACTCTTACTAATTTTTCTTGGGAGTTTGGTGAGCAAAAGTCTGAAAGATTGGGATTTGAAGCTGCCCCATGCTGAGTTTGCCTACAATAGAGCTCCATCCTACGCTAAAAAAACATGCTCCATTTGAGTGTGTGTATGGTGAGCAAACGTTTGAAAGATTGGGATTTGAAGCTGCCCCATGCTGAGTTTGCCTATAATAGAGCTCCATCCTATGCTACAAAACATGCTCCATTTGAGTGTGTTTATGGAGTAAACCCCCTTACTCTTATTGACTTGTTGCCCCTACTAAGTGAGTCAAGGGTTAGCTATGATGTTGAGCTAAGAGCCAAAGAGATTAAGAAGTTACATGAATAAGTGAGGAATCATATTGAGAAGATCAATGCATTTTATAAGGCAAAAGCAAACAAGCACAAAAAACAAATGGAGTTTAGCCCGGGAGGTCTAGTATGGCTACACCTTAGAAACGATAGGTTACCATCCAAAAGAAAGAACAAGCCTATGGAGAGAGGGGATGGGCCATTCAAAATCATTGAGAGATGGGGAAATGATGCATATAAACTACAACTCACTGATGATATGGTTGTTTCAGCCACCTTTAACATGGGAGACTTAAGTCCTTATGTGAAGGACTGTTTTGATGACCCTTCAGATTGGAGGTTAAATCCTCTTGAAGAAGAGGAGGTTGATGCAAAGCAAGGCATCCAAGAGACTTTTCTAAATCCAAATCAAGTTTATACTACTAATCAAGTAAAGGAAGACCAAGACAAGCAAGCAATCATACAACAAATTCACTTCTTGTTCTATTGTTCAAATCCAAAACTGAATATGGTTTTGGATGGTATGATCCTTGGAGTTTCCAGGATGTCTTCTGGGAAAGTCCTATTTTGTTGGACTCCATAAGATGTCTAGTTTACTGAGGAGGCATAATTTTGGCCTAAGTATTAAGCATTTTGCAACATAGGTCCAAAACACTGAAGGTACACTATAGTAGTTCTAGTCGGCTCATAATGAAAGATTAGGTGGGGTCACCACCTAAAACCTAATTTAGGGCCACTATTTTTGCTTCAGATGGTAGCCAACATCCTAAGGTTCCAAGCTATGAAGAGAAACCGAAATCGTGACAAGTTCTTCATGGTGATTCAACTGCATTTTGCCAATCGTTGTAGTTTAGGCCCTTTTCTGACCAAGTTTGAGTTTTTGGTTCGTTCTCTCATCTAAACCTAATTCAGAACTAATTTTTCTATCAGTTCTACATCAAGTGCAGCTTGGGGAACCAACTTCATTGCTAACCCAAAACCAAGCTTGAACTAGATTGCAAAACAGCTACATTGCTTGAGTTTGCTTAAGCTCACGCATCATAAATTTAGCACTATCATGTCCCCTATGATCGAAGTACTCACTGCTGAGAAGTTTTAATGGAATAAGGCAGCACAATCAACCTTTGAAGAAATCAAGCATAAGCTCTCAACTACTCATATTCCCTGCCCTTTCTAGCTACTCCAAGATTTTAAGGTTGAATGTGATGCTTCTCGAGTTGGTATTGTCATCATCTTGTCCTAATAGAAGAGGCATATTGCTTTTTTTAGCGAGAATCGCAATGATGCCAGAAGAAAGTTCTCCACTGAGTTATGATAAAAAATTCTATGTCATAGAAAGAGCTTTGGACCATTATAGACACTACTTAGACGAAGGGGAGTTCATCTTTCATTCAGATCATGAGGCCCTCAATTTCTTCCAAGGTCAACACAAACTCAATCCTAGACATTCCAAATGGGTTGAGCATCTTCAATCCTTTCACTTTATGATTCATCAGAAAGCTGGTAAGCCAAACAAGGTAGCAGATGCATTATCAAGAAGGTATCCTTTGTTGTCTTTTTTAGAAACTAAAGATCTTGGTTTTGAACTTGTGAAGGGAATGTATGCTAATGCTTAAGACTTCAAGGAGATATTTAAAAAGTGATCAATCTATGCTCACAGGTTATTTCACCTTGATGAGGGGTTCTCGCATGAAGGAATTCAGGTTCACATACTTAAAAATAGGTTTAGAGAGCTTTCCATCTAAGAACTCCATGAAGGAGTGCTAGCTAGACATTTTGGCATTGAGAAGACTTGTTCGATGCTCAAAGAACACTACTATTGGTAGAAGATGTCAAGGGATGTTGAACACTTTGTGAAGCAATGCTCTACTTACTAACTTGTCCATAGCCACGACCCACCTCAAGGGCTCTATTCTCCTCTTCGCATACCTCAAGCTCCATGGGAAGATGTAAATTTGGACTTTATTACTAGTTTACCAAGGATTCAAGGAAGTAAGGACTCCATCATCGTGGTTGTGGATAGGCTCTATAATATGGCTCATTTTATCCCATTTCACCTCACTAATGATGCCTTTCATATTAATAATCTCTACTTCAAGGAGATTGTCAAACTCCATGGCATTCCCAAGAGTATGATTTTGGATTCAAACATCATGTTTCTTAGCCACTTTTGGCTCACTTTATGGGGAGATCCCTTGGCTAAAGCTGAAGCAAAAACATCCTTTCACCCAATTTGTAGCTACCCATTTTCAACTTGGGTTTTGGAGCCAACAACTTGTGCAACTTACTTGTCATGACTAGAAATGATGTTAATAGGATGTTTTATAAGCTTGACACCTCACTTGTTTGTATAACAAACTTAATGAGGTACCAAAGCTAGATTAGATCTTACTAAGCTCTTTACTACTGATTTGAACTTTGCTTTGGTTTAGCTGTCCCCTCAGCCACTTGCATGCTTGTGGATGTTGGAGTGGATGTGAAAGGCCTTGTTAAATCCCTCTTCACCATTAGCTGTAAGTTAGCTGATGCATATGAATGAGAAAAATTGAGCCTGTTGTACGATAATTTTGAGTATAAAATAAATGCCACAAGTATATGACTATCACCTTAGTACTTCAAGGTTGTCTCCACAGGGACGATGGATGAAATTAAGGCCACAATAAAATAAAGTATTCTAAACAGAATTGAACTATCCCAGAATAGGAAGAATTATATGTATCAACAAAGCTATAAATACATTTAATTAAGCTATAAATGACTAAATTCCCTAAGGTTTGAACTAGATCATCTGAATAACATTAAACAGAAAATGAATAACATTAGAAGAACATAGAAAGTAAACATCAAGGAAACTAAATGCATTAAACAAGCAATAATAAAAACTAAGTAAAGTAAAATCAAACCTACTAATTGTGTGGTACCTTAAACAACTTTCCAAACAAAAATCCAAAATCCATACCATTAGTGCACTCAAACCTTAAGCTAAACCTTGCAAAATCTACAATCAAGCCAAACTAGAAACGCAAAGTAAGCATTCAGCAGAGGTAGAAAACAAAGGAGGGCACCCTGCTAATGAAAAGGGCGAAACAGGGCCTCCCTATTCTCACTCAGCCCATATTCTTTCTCCACAATAGGTGTCACTCTCAAAAACAACTCAGATTGAATAACTCAAAATAGCGCAGATGGAATAAGGGGGAAAGAAATGAGGACAGACATACAGCTATGGGTGTCTTGGCTTACAAAGCTTGACCCAGCTTGGAACCAGTGTTCATGGCTGAAATAACCATAGCCATGAAGCTAAAAATGCAACAGCCCAATATAGAACAACATTAACCAAACTCAAATCAATTAGAACAACAGAACAACTGGAGAGAAAAGCGAGAACAGGACCTCTTAGCCTGTGCCACAACCTATAGAAATCACTAAAGCGACTTCCAGAAACAGATGAATTCGATGCTCAAATGAAATTATAACCGAGAAACAAATCTAAAAATTCAAAATTAGATGGCAAACCAACAAAATACAGCCCTTCGCTAATACTCGAATTAAACTACTAAAACTAAAATTAAAGCCTGAAAAAACTGAAACTAATACCTAGATAAAACCTAGATTCATACCTCCTTGCGTCGCTGCCTTGATTTATATCCGAGCCACTTCATTCTTAGTCGTCGATTTGGGGGGTTGAGGTAGATGATGGAGATGATGTTGTGCTGGCATGCGGATGAGGATGAAGATAAGATGGAGTGTGCTGGTGATGCTCAATGATAGTGTTGGTGCGCCAGATCAACGAAGACAGAGAGAGATATGGGATACAGAGGCCGAGAGAGGAGATGAAGATAGAGCTGTGAATGGGGGCTCAAATGTCGGGTTTTGGGTTAGGAGAGAGAATGAGCCCGAGAAAAGAGAGAGAAAATGAACTAAGAGGGGAGGGGGGAGGAGCACGTGAGAAGCACGCATGGGGTTGCGGTTTCTTTGTTTAATTTTCTTTTTTTCTTTTTGTTGATGGACGAAAGGGGTTGGACTTGAATCAATTTGGCCCAATTCTTTGTTGTTGGCATTTCCTCATGTTTTTCTGCACTTTTCCCTAATTATTCAATACCTGCAAACAAAAGAAAATTAAAAAAAATCTAAAAAATAATAATTATTTTGAGCATAAACTAAACATAAGGGTAATGTATAAATAGCATATTTTTGGCGCAAACAAATACCCCCACACCAAGATTTTACTTGTCCTCAAGTAAAACAATTAAACTACCTAAAAGGAAATTGAAAATAAGAAAACGAAAATCCTAACTTACTTTCATAAGAATCATGGTTGCATTTAGCTTATGTAACAAACCCTTTAAATGTCTTGGTTTCCCAAGTGAACGTGTGAGATCTCATGAGGTTTTTTAAGTGAAATACCCACAAAAATTCATTTCAAAAACAAAGGAAAATATTTTTTGGTATTTTCGAAACATAAACATATATACAAGTGATGGGGAAATCATGTACATGACTCAGGCAATTGCAACACTCTAGCAACCAAGTCACAAAAGTATTTACAAATAGAATAAACAATTAAGAGATATCCAAGTCAAAATAAGCATCCTAACTCTCATTTTTCACCCCACACACAATATGCAATTATACGTACACCTTGGTGCATATGCTAATGTGTATCAAACCTTATGAATCAGTGGCTAACGTCGACACGATCCCCGTTTCCTTGCCGGATTGCCTTTTTTGTTCCATTTTTCCTCTTTTTTTTTCCTTTTTCAAGATTAATAATGCACACACCCTAAACCCACTTGACCTACAAATATTTGGGCCTTCCCTAAAAAGGCGTTCTATTTGATTGTGCAAAGCATTTATTTAATTGCCCAAATAGATGTATAATCAAGTAAAATAGCACATATTCAAGCCAATTAAAAATATAAAATAAAAATAGTGGCTGTAAACATTGATGCCCTGGTTTTTATTCACTTTTTAGACTTTTTCCTTTCTTTCTTTTTTTCCTTCTTTTTTGCATTTTCAAGGGCATAGAAGGCAACTTCGACAAAGAGTTCACATGCCAACTTAACAACAAGACCCTAAGAATCGACGATAAAATGAGCAATGTAGGCGCAACTCACTCATACGAGATGGGGCTATTATGAAAAATCGAATCTACATCCTCAACTAGACATCTCATCATGTAAGCCCTATTTACAGATAACTCAATGACCTAATAACATGGGATCACAATCTCCAAAGAAAGCATACAAAACCCCAAAAGAAAAAGAAATTTTTTTTTGAATTTTGAAAATTTTTGATAAAACATGTACAAATTGGCACCTCAACCCCACAGCAAAACTTCCCAGTGTCCTCATTATGGGAACTAAGGCGTCAAAAAGCAATCACATAAACTATACAACTATAATACCAACATGAAACCACAAATATATACTAACTAGGATACCACCAAAGATTAAAAAAAAACACCAAAAACCAAAATCAAAATCACAACCCCAACTAAAACCAAACAAAACCAAACACACATATTTACAAAAACCAAAAATCAAAATCACAAAAGAAAGCAAATCAAAAACCAAAACCAAAACCAAACAAAACAAAACAAAATAAATAAGGGGCCAAAAAAACACATAATCACCAAAATAAAAACAAGACATGACCAAAGAGCTACTAAATACTAAACTAAACCAAACAAAACCTAAAACAAAAGAAAAGAAAAATAAAATGCAAGACCAAAACAAAACCACTAAAACACCAAAAAGGGAACAAAAACAAAGTATGAAACAAAACAAAATCAAAGAAACAAAACTCACCAAACCAAAGAAACAATACAACAGAACTAAAACATATACAAGAACAATCCTAGGTATCCACAACTATTCACAATCCTAGATATCCACAACTAACAAGTAATCACAAAACGAAATATATCATAACACAACCAAGGGTGATCATAGCCAACCCGACTCAACAAATCCCAAATTACTCCTGAAGATCGATAACCCATATAATGATAGTCCTAAATATCCACAACTATATACAAAAAGAAATAAAGAAAAGAGAAGGAACAAGAGAGAAGAGTTAGAACGATCATACTAGGTTAGATACAGATTGTACCCAAACTAACACCTCACTCAAATGGTATCGAGGAGTGTCGTGGAGCATCGGCCGCTCCATCACAACTCATAAGCTGCTACTCCTATCCAAATCGACCAATTATCAAAGCAGCTTATCAAACAATCAGGCTCATTCCTCACAAAAATGCAAGTAGTTAGAAACAAGAAGAATAGCCTAAATAGAGTGCATAAATGGAATGGAACTCAAGGGTCTCTTGATCTTATCAAAACTCTTAGCCCAAATAGAAAAGAGATGTGTATATGTAAAATAAGACGCACTAGTCAATGATCTAACAATGTGACTATAAGAATGGATAAGTTATCGAGAGTGGTCTAAATGACCAAAATGACATCCAACATCTCTAAAGGGGGAGGGGAAAGGACCAAGGCAAGGCCAATTGAGTGAAATGAGATAATAAGAGCTCATAGGAGGCCTAAAGTCAAGTCCTTCACCTCAAAGTGATCCTCGAGTCCTTCTATGTTAGTACCATTAAGTGCCTGATCTAAACAAGGACTACCAAGCACAAAAGTCTCAAACTCTACAAAAGAAGACTCAAGAGGGTCTAAAGAAGGAAGAAAAAGGGGAAGGGGAGCAAAAAGGGGAAGGGGAGAAGAAAGGGGTGAAATGGGTAGGATGGGAGCTAAGTCAGGGGAAGACTCAATAGAAATGGGATCAATAAACTCGATGCGAGGTGAAACCTCACTAACCTCCACAACAAAAGGCTCATTAAGAGAATGCTCCTAAAAAAGATATCCTGTGACTCAATTATTACACCACATTGATCATCAAAACTAGTATCAGTCTCAAATCCATCTCCCTCCTTGAGCTCTCCCAAGGGAGCCAAAGGAAGAGAGGGAACGGGGATAATCAGTGACATCCTTATAGGTGTCTAAAGAAGTACTAGTCTCAAGGGAAGACGCATATGCAAAAGGTGATGAGGGATCACTCGAAACCTCAAGGTCATCAGAATGTGTATCATCATAACAATCATGCCCTAAAGGAATCGACGCCTTACTCCTAACATCAAAGTGATCACAAGACCTAAGGTCAATCTTGAGTAAACTTTGCAAGTAAATCTCACTATTAAAGGCAACTAATGCCTCTAGTTTGTGTGGTCTACCAAGCAATGGACAAGTATCAACATCATAGTTGAAGGAATCACAATAATCACATGATTTAGAAGCACATGGAGTGTGAGAGTGCTCATAAGATATACCATCAAAGGACTCTTATCTAAAGATTTAGCATGAATCATGTAAGGGTCAGGAACAGGGTGACGAAAGGCCTCTCTAGCATTGTCATACTCCCACGTGTCATGAGCCAAATACTCAAAGAAATCCCAAATTTCATCAGGAGTCTTAGTGAATAAACAACCCAAACCCTTGGGGTACAAAGTCTCAATGTGACCCCGATATTCGTTATTAAGACTCTCAAAGATCACTTGGCAAATTTTCCATTTCTTAAAACAATAATCAACACATTGAGCACGAAAATCATTCAATTGACTCAAGTATCGTCAAAATATTTGATGCTCAAACTGAGGGAAATAGAAACCTGTCATTTGTTTTTGAAGTTTTTAAAGTTTTTCAATTTTTAGGGTTTTTCAAATTTTTTTAATTTTTTTTTTAAGTTTAGGATTTTCCAATTTTGTTGGTTTTCTTTTTCAAGAATTAAAATAAACTAAATCAAGTAACCCTATTAATGACAAAATCAGTAAAGTAAAACAAGATATATGCAACTAATAAGAAAGTAACTAAGAAAGAGAAAATGCGACCTAATTCATATCGTCATCTTCGGCAACGACGGCAAAAAATTGTACAATAATTTTGAGTGTAAAATGAATGCCGCAAGTATACAAGTATCATTGTAGTACTTCTGGGTCGGCTCCACAGGGACGATGGATGAAATTAAGGCCACAATACACTAAATTATTCTCAACAAAATTAAACTATCCTAGAATAGGTAGAATTATCTGTATTAACCTAAACACAAGCCATAAATACATTTAATTAAGCTATAGATGACTAAATTCCCCAAGGTTTGAACTAGATCATCTGAATACATTAAACACAAAATGAATAACATTAGAAGAACTTAGATAGTAAACATCAAGGAAACTAAATGTGTTAAACAAGCAATAATAAAACCAAATAAAGTAAAATCAAACCTACTAATTGTATGGTACCTTAAAGAACTTTCCAAACAAAAATCCAAAATCCATACCATTAGTGTACTCAAAGCTAAGCGAAACCTTGCAAAATCTATAATCAAGCCAAACCAGAAATGCAAAGTAGGCATTCAGCTGAGGCAAAAAACCAAAGGAGAGTACCCTAATAATGAAAAGGGCGAAACAGGGCCTCTCTATTCTCATTTAGCCCATATTCTTTTTTCACAGGGTGTCACTCTCAACAACTCAGATTGAATAACTCAAAACAGAGCAGATCGAATAGTTGGGAAAGAAATGAGCACAGGCATGCAGCTATGGGTGCCCTGGCTCACAAACCTCGACCCAGCTTGGAATCGATATTAATGACCGAAATAACCACAGGCATGAAGCTCAAAGTACAACAACCCAATATAAACCAACATTACCCAAATTCAAGTCGTTCAGAAAATCATAACAACCGGAGAGAAAAGCAAGAACAGGCCCTCTCAGCTCATGCCATAACCTACAAAAATCACTAAAACGACTTCCAAAAACAAATCAATTCGATGCTCAAATGAAATTTCAACTGAGAAATAGATCTAAAGATTCAAAATTAGATGGCAAACCAACAAAATACAACCTAAATTTGTTCATACTCGAATTAAACTACTAAAACTAAAATTAAATCCTAAAAAACTAAAACTAATACCTAGATAAAACCTAGACTCATACCTCCTTGCACTACTGCATTGATTTTTCTCCGAGCCACTTCAATCTTGGTCGTTGATCTAGGGGTTGAGGTGGATAGTGGAGATAATGTTGTGCTAGCATGTGGATGACAATTAGATGGAGTGTGCTGGTGGTGCTCGATGATGGTGATGGTGGACCAGATCAACAGAGATAGAGAGAGAGAGAGAGAGAGAGAGATGGGATACAGAGGCTGAGAGAGGAGATGAAGATGGAGCTGTAAATGGGGGGCTGAAATGTCGAGGTTTTTGGGTTAGGAGAGAGAAGGAGCCCGAGAGAAGAGGTAGAAAATGAGCTAAGGGGGAGGGACGAGGAGCACATGAGAAGCACGCGTGCGGCTGGGGTTTCTTTATTTAATTTTCTTTTTTTTTCTTTTTGTTGATTGACGAAAGGGGTCAGACTTGAATCAATTTGGCCCAATTCTTTGTTGTCAGCATTTTTTCATCTTTTTCTCATATTTTTCCCAAATTATTCAATACCTACAAACAAAATAAAATTAAACAAAAATCTAAAAATAATAATTATTTTGAGCATAAATTAAGCATAAGGGTATTATCTAAAAAGCATATTTTTGGCTCAAAGACCTACCTCAAAACAAATCTTAGTGTTGTATCTTGAGTTTAGCAAATCAAGTTATGAATCTAAGATTCCTTACCTCATCTTGCGAGTGATTTCACCCACAAACGGCTCCCACCAAGAGGAAACAAATTCCTTAATATGAGTGCAAGGGAACCAAAGGTGCGACTACGAATCAAGAGTTAAATGAAACTGAAGAACTAACTATAACTCCAGTTGTCTTTTCATTAGGGCTCCAATTGCTACCACAAAGACATCCTACTAAGAGGAAGCAATCCCCTAAAATAAGTGCAGGGGAACAAAAGATGTGACTATAAATTAACACACTAACAAAACTTAAGAACTATGTTTAGCTGTAGTTGTCTTTTCTTTTCAGGCTCTAATTTCACCCACGAAGAGCTCCCACAAAGTGTAAACGAATGCCAAAAAATAAGAACAAGAGAACAAAAGGAGTGACTACAAATAAAGAAGTTAAATTCAAGAATTGAATTAACTAAAATTGCCTTTTCTATTGGGGCTCCAATTTTTCGCACAAAGAGCCCCCATGAAGAGAAGACAAGTGTCCTAAGGTTGGTGAAAGAGAATGCATTGTGTGACTACAAATTAAGAATCCAACCAAACTTAAGAACAAACTTTTGCCCTAGCCAACTTTTTCATTTGTGGCTCTAATTTCACCCATGAAGAGCTCTCACCAAAGGAAAAAAATACCCTAAAATCAGTGCAAAGAGCTCCCACCTGAAGGAAACAAATGCCCTATAATGAGTGCAAGAGAATGAAAGGCATGGCTACAAATAAAGTGACTGGCCAAACATAAGAACCAACTGTAACTCTAATTGTCTTTTCTTTTGGGGCTCCAATTATACCCCAAAAGAGCACCCACATAGAGGTAACAGATGCCCTAAAATTAGTGCAGGGGAATGAAAGGTGTTGCCATAAATGTATAATCTAGCCAAACATAAAACTAATTTTAATCTAGTTGTATTTTCGTTTAGGAGCCTAAAATGCATGCAAGAGAGTGAACTTGTTGTCATAAATCAAGAACTCAGCCACGCTTAGGAACTAAGCTTAACACTATTTGTTTTTTCATTAGGGGTTTCAATTTCACCAAAAAAGGGCTCCCACCAAGAGGAAATAAGTGCCCTAAAATGAGCATAAAGAACAAAAGGTGTGGCTATAAATCAAAAAGTAAGGCAAACCTATTGTAAGGGAACAAAAGGTTTAGCTACAAGCAAAGAAAGAAACCAATTTGAAAAAGCAACTTTAGCTGTTGTTGCCTTTTTCTTTAAGTCTCCAATTTCACCCGCAAATAGCTCCCACAAAGAGGACACAAATGCCTTAAAATGAGTGAACGAGAAGAAAAGATGTTGCTACAAATCATGAAACTAGTCAAACTTAAACATAAACTTTTACTGAAGTTATGCTTTCTTTTGGGGCTCTAATTTAACCAGCAAAGGGCTCCCACTAATAGAAAACAAATAACCTAAAGTTAATGCAAGAGATCTTAGCCAAAGTTAAGAACTAATTTTAACACTAGTTGCCTTTTCATTTAGGTCTTCAATTTCACCCACATAGACCTCACACAAGGAGGAAAAAATGCCCTAAAATGAGTGTAATGAGCTCCCACTAAAAGGAATCAAATGCATTAAAATGTATGCAAGAGATCGAAAGTTATGGCTATAGAAAAAGTGACTAGCCAAATTTAAGAACTAATTCTAACTCCATTTTTCTGTTGCTGTAGGATTCTAATTTCACCAACAAAGAGCTCCCACATAGGGGACATGAATGCCATAAATTTCACCAATGAAAGGTGTGGCTGCAAACAAAGAAACTTGCCAAAGTTACACCATAAATTTAACTGCAACTATCTTTTCTTTTAGGGCTCCGATTTCACGCAGAAGGAGCTCCCACCAAGAAGAAACAAATGCCCTAAAATGAGTGCAAAGGAACAAAAGGTGTGGATACAAATAAAGACAATATCCTAAGTTAAGAACTAACGTTAACTCTAGTTGTCTTTTCTTCTGGGGCTCCAATTTCACCCACAAAGAGTTCCCACCAAGAGAAAACAAACACCCTAAAATATGTGCAAGAGAATGAAAGGTGTGGCTACAAATAAAGAAACCAAAACAAACATAAGAAGTAGCTTCCATTCAAGTTACGTTTTCTTTTGGGGCTTCAATTTCACCCACAATAAGTGATGTGAGCCCATCCATGGAGTGATCTAACTGCAAACAAAATTTCGCGAAAGCACCAAATCAAGTTACAAAGTCTAAGAAATCATCTAAGCAATGTTAAGCCAAAGCCATGCCTTACCCATTTTTGAATCAATAAACAACCCCATTTTTGTGCAGCTTATTTCCTAGACCTCTTTTAGGTTTAGAAGAGATGCAATTAGCTCACTCTCAATTTTAATAAGTTTTCTTTCCAATAAAGTGAGCTACAAGAAAATTGGAGGTCTTAGAGTTTCAAGAGAGAGTTGATATGGATGAGTTCTTAGAATGACTGCACATCATGTAGAAGGTATTTGATTACAAGGATATTCTAGAGGATAAAAAGGTAAAACTCATTTCCCTCAAGGTTAAAAGCATGCCTCTCACTGGTGGACCAATTTGTTACCCAAGAGATATAGAAAGAGAAAGGGAAAGATTCGGACATGAGATAAGATGAAATTCAAACTTAAATACCATTTCTTGTCACCTTCTTACATTCAAGATAGTTACTCCTAACTATACAACCTCACGCAAGGAATATGAGTGTAGAGGCATACAGTAAGGAGTTTGAAAAGCTCCTCATCAATTGTTACCTCCAAGAACCCAAAAATCAATCCATTGTGACGCACTTAGAAGGACTTGATCCTAGGTATGCACATGTGATAGAGTTACAACAATACTCTACCTTTGATGAAGTGTGTATGTTAGCTCACAAAGTGGAACAATAAAAGAAATCCAAGCCCCTTAGAAGAGAGTTTCCCTGGCCCCCACCTAAGAGCAAACCATTTAATAAGGGGAGCTCTTTTTCACCTCCTAAACCCATGGTTCTGACTTCATCTTTCCTACAAAAAAACGAAGCTCCACAAAAAAACCAAACTTCTCAAAATAGAACTACCCCTAGATAACTGATGAACCTGTATTTCGACCTTATTTTAGCCCCTAGTTGATTCATTTTTTCATTATTTTCATGTTTGATGTCAAGGAGAAAGGGTCAAATCGGCCTCCTTCAGTATATATTTCGCTCATTCAACATCTTTTCATATTTTCAAGAGTTATATTGAAGGAATAAAAGGATTGTTGATAATTAGCAGAAAGGAGTGCCAAAGAGGGGAGTTTAAAGTCACAAAAGTGGTCATTTGGCGTCACATGGAAGTTCTAGAGATTCGGCACGGGGACCCCTCGCTTACCGACACAATCGTGTCATGCCGAAGAACCAGAAGTGTCGGCCAACAAGGTGGCACGACCACCCCATGCTAGTCGGGCCACCTCAGCCAGGGTGGCATGGCCACCCCGTGCCGCTAGGCACGAACGTGCCCCCCTTCATGTCGTCCGACTTAAATTCTTTCGATTGTGGTTTTCGGGACATCTCTTGTTCATGGTTTTTTCTTTACTAGAAAGCATCTTTTAGAGGAGATTTTTAGGGTATTTGAGAGAGATTTATTTTCATGTATTTGGATTGCATTCTTCGCAGTTGAAGATTGTTCTACCTTTCACAAGCAATTAAATCAAGTTTGTTCTCAATTCTCTTCCTTCTCTTCATTGCTTTTCTAGGTTTCAGTTGAATCATATTTAGTGAATTGGGATTTATGATTGTTGCTTTTGAGATGATGCGTGGCTAATTTCCTAACTCGGGTTGGGATTAACGTCGAATATGTGTAGTTGAATCAACAATTAGCCCCAACCCTTACTTCCCCCTTGTTTATGTTGTTGTTTTCTACTATGCGCACCACGTGTTCGATGAAATGCTCGAGAGAGCATTCATCTATTGTTATTGAGGTTTGGGGGAGCGTTGAAGGACGAAACCTTTATCTAGCATGACTTAGTAGACAATTAGAATTTAAATATGAAAATTACTAAGGTTCTAATTGGGATTCGAGATTGTAGACCTTGTAATCCTCTAACCTTTAATCCCATGAAAATAGGAGATTTTGGTTCTAGGATTGGTCTTTGACCCTTGAGAGAGGGAGGAGATGGACTTAATTGATAATCATTCCACTCATGATGCATACTCGGGTTTGCTTGACAGGGCTAATAATTGATTCACTATCATATTTGTGCTGTGAATTCCAACGTGGGTGTTTACCATTCTTCTATCTTATTCGAACTCCTAATTGTTATTTCTATCATTAGTTAATCTTTCAATCTCCGACATTGATTAGCCTAGATTGAGTAGAGTAATTAGTTCTAGTAGTTGAAAGCAAGCTCCTTGTGGATTCGACCCGTACTTACCGGTCGCTAGCTATAGCTCCACTGTGCATTTATGGTTTAAAACATAACAAGTTTTGGTGTTGTTGTTGGGGAGCTTGTTTCTTTTAATATTAGAACCGATTAACACACTCTAGACTAGGCTTTATTTTTCCTTTTCATAGTTTGGTTCTTCCTTACTTTCACTTGATACCATTTACGCTGGGTATAGTGTTGCTTTTGTATGCACAGGAGGACTTAAGGGAATCAAAACCTTGTACCTTTCAATCCTGAGATCGAAGCAACTGCACGCTGACAAGGTGGGGAAGCGAGAAGAAGAAAGAGGGCAGAAGCAGTGATGGCAAAGCAGGACAATAGGGTGTTGCGGGACTATGCCCTACCGTAGGCATTGGGCATTACCTCATCCATTGTTAGCCCTGCAGTAGAGGCTACCAACTTTGAACTTAGCCCTGCACTCATCACATTCGTGGAGCGGTACTAGTTCGGTGGACATCCATCGGAGAACCCCAATGCTCATCTTCGTAAATTCCTTGCGAAATGCGAAATGCGAAACTCATCACAGTTGTCGTGCCACCTCAGCCGGGGTGGCACGGCCACCCCATGCCGCTAGGTATGGCCATGGCCCCCTTTCACGCCTTCTCGACTTAAACTCTTTCGATTGCAGTTTTTAGGACTTCTCTTGTTCATGGTTTTTTCTTTACTAGAGAGCGTCTTTTAAAGGATATTTAGGGTATTTGAGAGAGTTTTATTTTCATGTATTTGGATTGAATTTGTCGCAATTGAAGATTGCTCTACGTTTTGCCAACATTTAAATCAAGTTTGTTCTCAATTCTCTTCTTTCATTGTTTTTCTAGGGTTTCAGTTGGATCATGTTTAGTGAATTGGGATTTATGATTGTCGCTTTTGAGATGACGCGTGGCTAATCTCCCAACTCAGGTTGGGATTAACGCTGAATATGTCTAGTTGAATCAAGAATTAGCCCCAACCCTTACTTCCCCCTTGTTTGTGTTAATGTTTTCTACTATGCGCACCACGTGTTCGCTGAAATGCTCGAGAGAGCATTCATATGTTGTTGTTGAGGTTGGGGGAGCATTGAAAGACGAATCCTTTACCTAGCGTGACTTAGTAGACAATTAGAATTTTAATATGAAAATAATTAAGCTTTTAATTGGGATTCAATATTGTAGACCTTGTAATTCTCTAACCTTTAGTCTCATGAAAATAGGAGATTTTGGTTCTAGGATTAGTCTTCGACCCTTGAGAGAGGGAGGAGGTGGACTTAATCATTCCACTCATGATGCATACTTTGGTTTGTTTGATAGGGTTAGTAACTAGGGTTAGTAACTAATTCACTATCATATTCGTGCTGTTAATTCCAACCTGGGTGTTTACCATTATATTATCTTATTAGAACTTCTAGTTGTTATTCTTATCATTAGTTAGTCTTTCAATCTCTTATACTAATTAGCCTAGATTGAGTAGAGTAATTAGTTCTAGTAGTTGAAAGCAAGCTCCTTGTGGATTCGACCCATACTTGCTTGTTGATAGCTATAGCGTGTGCACTTGTGGTTTAAAACATAATAATCGCTTGGAAATATAAGGTATTTTTAACTATCTAGTCTTTAGTCGCATAGCTCTGAGTGCCTAAATAAGGGGATTATCACCTTGGCCGAATTGGATTCTACTTAAGAGGAGGATGTGGAGGATGAAAAGAACGTGTACCTTATGGAGGATAAAGAAGACATAGTGGAGGAGGCAGATAAAGGGGAGTTGTTGGCAGTGAGGAGGACTTTAAGTAGCTTTAAGGGGGCTAAGGAGGAACAAAGGGAGAACAACTTCCACTCAAGGTGCACTGTGTAAGGCAAGGTGCGCTCCTTGACCATAGATGACGGGAGTTATGCTCCTTGATCATCATCCACTCAAGGTGCACCCTCACCCTTATAACATTCAATGGCTCAATCAAGGTAAAGGCTTGCAAGTTATTTCAAGATGCTTGATTTCTTTCTCCATTAGCACGAATCATCATGATGAGCTATGCTATGACATTATACCTACGAATGCATGTCATTCCTTGTTGGGGAGATCTTGGCTATTTGAAAAAAAGGTCATGTATGATGGTCATTGAATACTTATACCTCTTCCAAGGATGGGAAAAAGATCACCCTAGTCCCTTTAAGCTCTTCCCAATTCCATAAAGGGAAGCCACAAAAGAATCAAAAGCATCCATAGCTTTTACTTACATTCAATGAACCCTTTCTTAAGGTCTCTTACGATGAATGTAGGGCCTTCAAGAAGTGGATGGTAACCTCTCAAAAATTAACCAGAAATCATTCCCCCAAACCATACCCTAGCTGCTACCCGTCTTGAGTGTTTTTCAATTGTCTTTCTTAAAGATATATCTTACGTTAGCTTATATATGAGTTTTGACCCACCCCATCCCCTAAATAACTAGGATATTTTTAAAAACAATCTAAGATATTTTTCAGAAAAATCTTAGATATTTTTTTTAAAAAAAATCTTCTATATTTTTCAAAAAAAACCAATCTTTGATATTTTTTGAAAAAAAACATAGATATTTCTATTATTATTTGTTTTTGTTATTCACGTTATTATTTCAATTATTTAGCAGAAGCAACCATTGAACAACTTTATAATTATGCCTTCCACTCATTTGCATAAATATGCTATTTCCAATTGTTTGCATAAATATGCTAGTTCAAATCTACTTATCAATATTAAATAAGTTTATACGAGGCATTGCTAAATCTAGTTTCAAGGCTACTTTGTCATCTCAGCCTGTATTCATATAAATATTTCAAATGTCAAATTGAAATGTGGCGCTCAACTTTGTTAATTAAAGTTAATAATAAGGTAATTATATTTGGGTTATTACAACATCTCCCCTTTAAAATAAGTTTCATCCCCGAACCATACAAAGAAGCACCGGGTTTAACCCAATGTAAATAAGGCCTTCAACATAAAGCATCAGCAACCTTTATACACCCAGTCACAATGGCATGCGTTAGGTCTAAGACATACATCCTGATTGTGATTTTTTATCACGATAGACACTGTGCTTGCTCGAGTTGGAATGATAAGGCCATCTGTAAGCTATTGGGTTTAGCTTTTTTAATGATCTTATAGGACATGATGTACATAAGGCTCAATGTTCCCCAAAATTGACTATCCTTTATTTAGATAAGTTAAAGGCTTACTAGATCTAAATCCGACACTAACTATGAACGTGTTTAAGGGTAAAAATGTTGAAAGTGGTAACTAAGTGAGTCATTATTCTGAAAAAGGAATAAATAGTGAAATTAGGGGCAGTTGATAGAGGAGAGATTGTCATAAGATGACTAAAATAAGATACCTATGACGGTATTAAGGATTTTCAAAATAAAGGGTCATAAGCACCATGATTTGCAAACATGGGTCGTAAGAGTAATCAGAAGATGGTTGACATCCATTCGGTAATATCAACGAAGACTCCAAGCATTCTATACCATCTAAAATAGAATGGGTAGTTAGGAGGTGGAGTTATATATTAAATTGTGCATGTTATATTAGGAATGAATTGCAGTCATTTTTATTGTGCAAGAAAATAAAAGGTAGATGATTGATAAGATCTTTACACCCAAAGTTGTAATTAAATATTAAAATAATAAAGATATTATTGGTGTTCTCGCTGATGCAATAATTATGACAGCTAATATAGGGCATATAGATAACGACTAAAGAGGTCTGACAGGCGGGGTGGAAGTAGCAAAGGTGTTTCGATTACACTTCGGTGAATTTTTTAATAGAAATCAATGTGAAAAATACAATAGATTGACTTAGACATCCTAAGTGCAAAACATTCTAAACTTATTGCAAAATGGACTTACAGGAATATGCAATTCAATATAGCTTATGAATGGAGTATAAAAGTAAAAGAAAGGGTGGAAGTGCAGCAGTTAAAGGTTCACTGTCTTTTGTAAAGCCGAATTGCATATGCAATTCAAAACAAGCTGTATAGGCTCATTAATAAAGGTGCATTAGGGTGCAGGCTATAGATGCAATTATGTTTTCAGTAAAATGGAGAGGAAGATGATGAAAGCTGGAGTTATCGGAATTTCAACAAGCATTTAAGATGTATTAGTGATGTATTTCATACTAAGGAGCAAGATTTAAGAACATGGTCAATAAAAAAGAATGTATGAGTATTCTTGAGAATCCGCAAGTGTTCAAAAGTTTGAATGAAAAAGTGGAAAGATAAAAAACAGTGGGAGCAAGCAACTTTAAGGATGAAGCAAATGCACAAATATGGAAATTTTAGAAGAAAGAACATCAATATGAAAGGCATACGCTAATTGGCAAGCCCTGGACTTCAATATGAGATCAAAGAAACACACAATAGTAGATAAATGAGGTCAATAAATAAATCAAGATGGCCAAGGAAGAGATAGGTTAATGATTGAAAATAACTTAAATATGTTGATGTAGCACCTTAATTAAATGAACAAATGATAGATTATAAAATGATAGGTGAGGGGAATAGTATTATAAGGCAGATATAATGAAAATGGCAACGAAGGCAAATGATTCAAGAATAAAGGGTAGTAAGAATCAAATTGTCCCAAACATTGGTTACACATGGAGAAGAATGTTTCACATTGGTTTGGAAGCCAGATAAATAATAAAAATAGACGTTTCAGGTGGTGATCAAATATCTTAAGGGTTGTTTAGATATCGCTATTTGCAAGGGACGAAAGGTAAGAGATATTAGCATAAGGTTTGACTATAGAGTTATCCTTCTACATAGGGCTTCTCTTTTGGAAACCCCTAAGGTCGCAACATTCAAATGACTTAGGGTCAATAGGAATAGGCGAAAATTAAAAGTGGGATTGAGTACAAAGGTATCTCGCAATAGTTGAAGAACCCATATATGGGCTGGTGTGATTACAAGAAAGAGTTATGATGTATTCATGAGGATCCAGAAGGCAAAGTAAAAGATTAAGCCTATAAGGTTGGAGGGATCGTCAAGTACCAAAAGGGGAGGCATTGTATGAGGTGAAAACGGGCTAGTCTTATACTCATATGGTTTCCAAAAAGACTCAACCAATACTCATGAAAACATACAGTAGGAAATTCTATAGGACTAAGTTAAAAATACTATAGAAAGGAAGGCTTTATTTAGCTTTTTAATTAAAAATTCTCCAAAATAAAGGAAACGGTCTTGAATAGATGTAATAGATTCAGGGACGCTGGTACGAGGTCGCAACAAGAATCAGGGTTTATTATAAACAAAGTGGGCACCAATTAATTATGAGAAACATGTTATAAGAGGTAACGTAAGCAGACATAACTAATTTAGCAAGATTCATGGTGGTGATTTAGCAAGAGTCTTAGCTTCTCTTTGGTGGTGTGACTGTATCCAAAGGGAGGTAAGAGCCCTAATACTTCTCTTGGTGGTCTGAATGTATCCAAGAAGTGTATTAGCATCAATTCTATCTATCCGATTGTGTTCTAGTTTGAGTTTGAGTTTGAGCTTGTATACTTGCTGGCTCTTATCTTTGGCTCTACCTTGATTATTAAATGTGAATGAGGGTTTAGCCTTGAGAGATACATCATATTTAGTATTACGGTAAAGGTTTCTCATTGGCCTAGTACTGTCACCACGAAGAAAACCATTGCTCTAAACACAAACAGCTGATTAAAAAAAAAATCTTTTACCTTCTTTTAAAGTCATGAGTGCTAGCGTGACTTTGGAAGAAAGGTTTGGAGCCCTTGTGAAGAATTATGTGTAGATAAGGCATCAAAATGAGGAGATAAAGAACAAAAATGAGTACTTAAGTAAACAACTTGGTGAATCCATGAAGAACAAGAGAAGGAACATTCGGAGCTCACAATTATCAAGCTTCTCCAGTTCTGTCCAATGAGAAGAAGAAGAAGAAGAAGAAGAAGAAGAAGAAGAAGAAGAGGAAAAAATCAATACTTTTGGTTATTGAAGTTAGGTGGATTCATGAGAAAGGGGTAGGAGAACCCAAACCAACCTCAATAAAATAAAGGTTGAGGCCTCCAAGTTTGAAGGAAGACTTGATATGGATGAGTTCTTAGAATGATTGGACCCCGTGTAGAAGGTGTTTGATTACAAGGAGATTCTAGAGGATAAAAAGGTGAAGTTTATTTCCCTAAAGGCTAATAACATGCCTCTCATTGGTGGACTAATTTGCTAGTGAAGAGAGCTAGAAAGAGAAAAGAAAAAATCTTGACCTGGGAGAAGATGAAATTCAAACTTAAACACCATTTCCCTCAAGGTTAAAAACATGAGTGTAGTAGAGCACACTAGGGAGTTTAAAAAGCTCTTCATCAAATGTGACCTCCATGAAGCCAAATATCAATCCATTGTGAGGTACTTAGGAGTATTTGATCCTAGGTATGCACTTGAGGTAGAGTTACAACAATACTCTACCTTTGATGAAGTATGTGTGCTGCTCATTCATAAAGTGGAACAATAATAGAAATCTGATCCCCTCAAAAGAAGTTTTCCTAAGCCCCCACCCATGAGCTAACCTTTTAACAAAGGGAGATCTTTTTCACCTCCTAAGCCCATGCTTCCTACTTTCTCTACCCCACAAAAGAACCGAGCTTTGTAAAAGAACCTAACCCCTTAAAATAGACCCACCCTTAGATCACTTGGCAATAGAAGATGTTTTAAATATCAAGGTTGTGGTCACTTAGCCTTTGAGTGCCCAAATAGGAGGGTTATCACCTTGGCCAAATATGAGGCTTATCACCTTGATCGATGTAAAGGATGAAAAACAGGTCTAACTTATGGAGGATCAAGAAGATGTAGTGGAGGGGGAGATGAAGCGAAGTTGTTGGTAGTGAAGAGGACTTTGAGTTCTTTAAGGAGGCTTAGGAGGAACATAGGTACAGTATCCTCAACTCAAGGTGCATGGTGTAAGGCACGGTGTGCTCCCTGATCATAGATGGAGGGAGTTATGCTCCTTGATCATCACCCACTCAAGGTGCACCCTCACCGTTGCAACATTCAATGGCTCAATTATGGTGAAGGCTTGCAAGTTAGTTCAAGATGATTGATTTGTTTCTCCATTAGCATGCAACACCATGATAAACTATGGTGTGACATTATACCTATGGATGCATGTCATTTACTATTGGTTTGAGACCTTGTTTGGTCATGCATGACGAGCGCTTGAATACTTGTATCTTTTTCACGAATGTAAAAATATCACCCTAGTCCCTCTAAGCCCTTCCTAATTCCACAAAGCAAGCCACAAAAGAACTAAGAGCATTCGTACCTTTTACTCACTTCTAGTGAACCCTTTCTTTAGGCCTCTTACCATGAGTTTAGGGCCTTCAATGAGTGGATGCTAACCTTTCAAAAATCAACCAGACATCACTAACCCAAACCATCCCCTTCTTGAGTGTTTTTTAATTGTCTTTCTTGAATACATATCTTGTGTTTGTCATATAAAAGAGCTATCCAACACCACATTGATCTTATTCTCGGAGCTATTCTCCCAAACAAATTGGCCTATATAGGATGAATCCTAAGGTTACCATAGAGAAGAAAAGACAAGTGGATGAGTTGTTTTTAAAGAGGCCGGTTAAAGAGAATTGTTGTAATTTCCATAAGCTTATGGTTTATCGTTGTGGCACTTATGATGTCGTCCCTTAGGATGGATTATGAAATTAGATTACTAACTAACAATTAAGATACCAACATTCCCGAGAAAAAGTAATTGCAATACATAATATTACTAAACAAAAGGCTCATTATTTTTTTCCTACTGGAAATCTAAAAGTAGTCTGAATCAAAAAGAAGTGCAAGCGAGATCCAAAACCAAATAGTACATCGTAATTTTACAATACGTTGGAAGGAAGCCTAGATTGTCAAACCTATACAAGGGAAATACGACATGAAATTCGTATCAAACCTTGCAAATTCAACTCCAGACCTAGAAATCACCAAAGGCCTAAACAAAAGTCGGAATAACTCATAAATGTTAGCACCAAACTACACTTCTCATTCGAATTACAGGAAACCTAAGTTGATTACATAAGTTTTTTGTGAAAACAAAACAATTTTTCAAATAGAAATAAAATTCAAAAATTGGGAAAATAAGATCCTAAAAAAGCCATTATCTTCTCCTTTCTATCTCACTACCTGAATCCCCCATTTTATGTCCTCCTTAAACTGGGTCTTAAGTACTCCCATAAATGCATTAATTAACTCTCTTGTAATCGCTGAATTTGGAGCAAAGAAACAGAGAAAACTGAGAGACATGGCTCGATTGGCTTTCCTCTGAGTCGCTGCTTGTTCTGGGCAATGAAGAAAAGAAGGAAGAGGGTAGGGGAAAACCGAGCATCACATGACTCACGCATGTGGGTTTAAGTGAGGAAGGGCTGGGCAAGTGTGGGGAAGGAGGAAAGATTTAGGCCAGGCCCAGCAAGAGAGGAGGGATAGAGGAGGTGTACGCTTGGGCTCAGTTTGCTTCACTTTCTTTTTTTCATCTTCAACTTGATCCAAAGCCCCATTTGAGCTAATTGTTTATTTCCAAATTTTCCAATTCCTACAAAATAAGTAAAACAATGTTAAAATCCTAATTTAATAATTTGTTTCAAACAATTACTAGACAATAAAAGGGTATAAAATATCATAATTTTTGGTTGAACAAATACCCTCACACCTAAGTTTTGCTCCTCCTTAAGTGAAATAAAACTAAAAATCCTAGAAAAAGAAAATAAAATCCTAACTCATTTTTGTAGGAATCACGGTTGCACTTAGCCTGTGCAACAAACCCTTTAAATCCCTACGTTACCCCTAGGCGACGAGGAAGGTTTCAAGACGGTTTGCAAAAGATATACCCATAAAATCTATAAAAATAAAAAGGAAATCAAAAAATCTTTTTGACTTTTTCAAAATATACATACAACAACAGGGGGAAATATGTACATATTTCAATCAACTACATCACTCAAGTAACCAAAGTATTAGAACACATATAAACACAACGTACATATTAAGAAATTCTCAATCCCCACTGATGACATCCAGATACAATTTTCACCATACTTAAGAATTATGTATAAGCCCAACTGGTAGAACCTCACTTTAGGGATATGTGGAACACTACCAGTCATGTGTTTAAAATATGACAAGTTTCACTAAGCTCATCCTTCAATTTTACAAACTACCGTAGGCTTGCTAGGATCTCCATTCTCCATCACTAAAATGCAGCATGCAAAACAATAATCAAGGGGACTTTAAAAGGGTTGTAATGGGGCTAAGGTTAAAAGGTTGGGAGATGGACAAATGATTTGGGAAATGAAGAGCCAAAAGCTAAGAGCTAATGAGCTCTACACTTCCACCAGCTAAATTGCACATTCTCCCAAAACAAAATAAGAACACACCCCATAAAAGTGACCATTGGAAATGAGTACATATAATAACAACAATCATGCTGAACACTCTTATTCACAACTCTTTTCGAAATTTTTGAGATTCAACTTCTTTTTCCAATCTTTTCCCTTGGAAACTGTTTCCATTTTTTTGTTCTTTTTTCTTTCCTTTTTTTTCCTTCTCTTTTAGATAATGAATGAATGGCATGTGTAAAAATAACACAACTCAATTTCCAAATGGATACAATAGTGCATCCCATCTTATAACAAAAATCAACCACCAATTACGTAAAATACCCAAAAGCTACTCATCAAATATTGAAGTGTTACTCCACTAGTCTTGTCTTAGGTATATGAAATGTGTTTAGGCCAAGGGATAAAATGAAGAATTCACAACAAAAACGGTCAAGACTCAAAGGGGCAAGTAAAGGGTAAAACAGTCAAATCAGGATGGCAATTTGGCTATGTGACTCACAAAGGAAATGAATGTCTCTATCATATTATCATAGTGCACATGCCAAATATGATTTCAAAGAAGATCAAAGCAAGTTCTAAAGATGTTATCATGGAAGAGTCACACATGAAAGAAGCACGTCGGATTAAAATGGCGAATTACTCTATAAGGCACAAAATCTCACGAGTTATCTACCAAAGTCAAGCTTGCATTCGAAAATGTCAAGGGGTTAGGACTGTAGACAAATATCATACTTTGCACTAAGTTCTATCAATGCACACCATATCTATATACAACCTAATAGTAAGGGTACAAGAGAACATAGTCAATCAAAATAGCATATAGATTCCCTAAAACAAACCAAAAATCTTTTCAAAATTTTTGAAAATTTTCCTAAGTTTTTTAATTTTTTTTTTCTTTCTTAAAAAAAAGTTTCCCCACCCCCACACCTAAATCTCATAATATCCTCATTGGGAGTAAAAGAAAACATAAAATAAAAAATACAAACTAAAAATAAAAATAAATTTACAAAAAGAAAACAACAAAACCAAAATAAAGCAACAAATATATACAAAAGGAAATAAAATAAAAAGAGAAAAGAAAGAGGAATGATTACACCATATCAGGTGAAGAAGAACACCTAAACTATAGCCTTTTGAAATTTGCCTAGATAGAGGCCCATGGAGCATCAGTCACTCTATATCAAACAAAACATTGCAACTTAAATAAAAACCCATTAGAGCACATAGTAACTTATCAAATAGGCATGAACAACTCTCAATAAAATGAAGACAATAAAAATTAAAAAGCTGGTGCCAAATAGAGTACATCCAAATTAAAGAGAAATCAAAATCCACCAAATACTGAAGTGTTACTCAAATCAATGCAGCACAATTAAAGAGTTGGTGCCAAATAGAGTTGGTGGGTCGGTAGAAATTAGCACATCCTCAGTAACATCCTTTTAAGAGCTTGGTTCAGGTGCAAGGCTAGGGGAAAGAGACACAAGGAGGTCTCGCGCTTGTTCTAGGTTAGACAAAGGCATATCATCATGCAAATTAGACCTAGTAAGATAAAAGGGTTCAAATTCATCATAAAGACTAAGTTCAGGCTTAGGAGATCCTAAGCTAAAGTCAGGCTCATCTAAATTATATTCCTTCCTACTCTGATTACCACATTGAGAATATTCAACAATTCTCTCTTCCATGGTCTCCATCATTTTATTAGTCATGTCATTAATCGCCTTTTCAGTACTTGCACATGTAGCATCAACATAATCATAATACGGACAATTACAAGTATCAAAATCAGAAGACTCACAGTAATCGCATAAAACAGGAAGCACACAAGAGTAAGAGGGGTCAAATGAGTTCCTAAAATGATCCCCAGTGGTAAGGATTAGCATGAAAAACAGACTAACCATGAGTTTGGGTATCCTAAAGTCTCTTTAGCTTGTTCAAACTCATAAGTGTCCCAAGCTATTTTTCAAAGAAATCCCAAACCTCATCTTGAGTTCTAGATGATAATCCTAGTAAACCTCTAGGACATAGAGACTCAACATAACCTCAAGATTCAAAATTCAAACCCACAATGATGACCTCACATATTTCCCATTTTTCAAAATGTCGATTCAATTGAGCACGATAATCATTAAGTCTCAACAGATAACTATAGAAAGGTTCATGCTCAAATTGTAATAAATTAAAACTGGCATTCTCTGAAACCCCTTTTTTTTCAATTTTAAGAATTTTTCATTTTTTTTAGGATTTTCACATGTTTTTCAATTTTTTTTTCCTTTAAAGGAAATAAATGACTCTAAGACACTAATAATAAGCTAACAACTAAACAAAAACAAGACACTTAATAGTTAAGTTAACAAAACCAAAATAAACTAACAAAAATAAAACTATCTTACAAAAAGAAATGAATGGACAAAAAGATGTTAAAAACACAAGAAGTAAACTAACACCAAAAAATCAAAAAGAAGCACAAACACAAAGAATGAGAATCATTTTCTATTTCTTTTTTTTTACACACAAATACAGAAAATAAATAAAAACCCTAAAACAAAATAAAAGCTAAAAATAGAAAAAAAATACAAAATTAGACTCCAAAATTAGAACATAATACATAGAAAACTTAGCACCATTACAAGGAATATGAATATATTATTTTCAATTTTTTTCTACTCCTGAATAGTGTAGAAAATTCCTAATAGAAAACTATTTCTAAAAATCACATAAAATTCTAGAAATTCCTAAAAATTTCACAAAAATTTACCTGGACTCTAAATATCACTAAGAATCCACTAAAAATATCAGAACAGAAAAATTCAGACCAAACTGCTCCAAAAAAGACAAACAAAATATGAAAAACTGAAAAAAAAAATGTGCACTATTGTGTTCTTCCTTTTCTGCTCCTGCACCAAAACTGAAAAAATTCACCTCCTTTCCCATTCCTTTATACCATGGTCAATCTCCTCAAGAAGAGGCAATAGTTATAAATGCCCAGGAAAGCTTGATCGATCGAACAATGAAATAAATAACCACGATATGCGTGCAGCTAGTGTCGAAAAAGAGTGCAAGCCCCTGAAAATTATAGAATAGAGAAAGGAACGTTTCCTTCACATTCTACCTACATCACCTTTTTGAAGTCATACAGATAAAATGTGAGGGGATAGATAATCTAGGAAAAAGCTCCTGATGCCTTCACCTCTACTATGTCAGCAAAGGGGCGCACTCAACACGTGATTTGAAAGCATGAGGACTAGGCTTTAGTGGGCTGCTGAAAGAGGTGAAAACCAATCTCCAATCAAGCCAAGGAAGATATAAATCCTATAAAATTAATGTTTTACTCTCACTACCGTTCCCTATAATTACTCACCTACCTAGCCTGAGGATGGTATTGAATCCTTACACAAATCTAGACTTTGGCAACACCAACTGTCAGGGACTATCTCTATCAAGCTAAGGACTTCACCTTCCTTTGAAAAAAGAGATTCTTATTCTCTTTGCCAGAAGGAGTCATCTTCGCTTTTCCTTTTTGGGAATCTGACTTGATTGTTAGAGGGATGTACACCGGACTCACCGTCCGAGGGTTGCCTTTGTTTGCAGGAAAGGAGCGAGGAAAATGGGCAGCCTGGATTACCTGCCAGCATATAAGCCCACTCCCTTGCCACTTCATCAACCTCAAAACTCAATGCTGAAATAATTCCTTTTTGGTTTTTCTATTAGAGTTGAGCGTAGATTAATCTCTGTCTTATGATTTTACCCTATTATGCATATTTTATAGGCTAGATTCATGGCATGTATGTGAATTTGGAGCTAGATTAGTATCATAAGAGCAATGGTTGGTTTGTTATGGCCTTGTGCGGTATTCATTCTCTAGCAGTAGAGATTAGATTTGCAACCAAATTCGAAAGTTTCACTATAGAAAGAAGAAAATCTAACTTCCAAAATGTAGAAATTGGATAGAGAGAAGAAAGAAGAAAATCTCACATATTTCGCGAATATGGGTTCTTGTGCGATGTTTCCCATGAGGCCTTCTTGAATTTCTATTTCTTTTCATTCCAATTTGGAATGAAGTTATTTTACTCATTTGCTTTTTTTTAGATAATGTATTTTATTTTTTTTCTTTGATTTATTTGAACATGGGTTCCCCTGCATTCCAATTTTATTTTTATGTGCCATTTTTTCCTACAAATTTATATGTACTTGTTTGGTTTTCATGAATGTGAATTTTTGACTCTATATATGTAAACTCAGGTTTCTTAGTATTGGGAGAAATTGATGTTGAATTTCTTTGCCATTTGTATATTTTTACTCAGTATTTATTTCAATTAATGTAGCTTGTGTTTTACTTATGGGGGTTAGTCTCATTTAACTAATTGTCCCTCCACTAGTACCTTTGTTTCTATTCCTCCCAAATTGTATAGATTTTTAATCATTTTTATTGGACGTAAAAGGATGACAATAGAGATAATTAGTAAACAAGTAGTGTTCAACAGTATGACATTACTGTTTTGGAGACAGCCTAATTGGCATGAGTGTTGCATTTTCTTTAAGGTAGTTATAGAGTAGTTCTTCTGTAACCTTTCATTCTTGTATGTTTGCTGTCCATTTTCCCTTTGTATTCTCTTTTTGTACCAATGATGTTGATTATGTAAGTTGGCTGAGTTATCTGCTTATCTTTATGTTATGTGCTTTCAACAAGCTCTCCCTTAAGCAAGAAGTTAACTACTTGTATTGTTGATGACAATCCTGTATTGATCACTACAGATTTTCTAATAAAGATGAGTCACCGGATCATAGGGTCGGTGCAATTGTATAAGCTAAAATATTTTTTTCTTGAAGGCATACACTTTAATCTCCTAGTAGACAATTATATCTCTTTTGGGTTTCTATAATTCTTCGACACATTTGAATTTTGCCTCCTTTCAATATTTCATAGTTTTAAGGACTAGTCATGATGATGTTACAACACATCACAATGTTGTACAATTTAGTTGTTCAGTTTCTAAGCAACAATTACTATGGATATTACAACTTAGTAATAGCATAGCAACGTCATCCATATTTTTATAAGATACAAGTTTATTTATTATTCTTATCCTCATATTTTGAGTTCTGTTATCCTTGTTTGACAATGAATATGCTTATGTTAAATATTCTGGCCTAAAACATTTGAATGTAGAATTTTGTGTACATGACAATAAAATTTAGACATTTAACTTGCTAAAAACCTGCATAATTAAACCTATCCTCACCTTCTCCCCAAAAATTTATGCGAAGTTTTCGGGGGAGTAACCATCTTGTTTAACAAGGTTGAAGGCTTCTATGTAGAGTTGATTTGCTTGCTTATAGTGCAAAGCTTAGATTAGTTTATTAACAAGGAGGACAAATATTTGAAGGGAAAAAAATTGGCTATGATTGTTTGCATTTGTAGAGACATATTGGTTAGAGACAAATACTGACATGTAATCTAGCGAAAGACTACAAATGTAATATGGGTACATATACAACAACAACAACTCCTAGTGTGGGTCCCGCTTTTACAGGTTCTGAAAAAATCTTGATGTAGACAATCTTACTTCTATAGATCTAGCTGCCCCTAGAGAGAATCTGGGTACTTATACGATTTCCATAATAATTTCTTAGAGTATCTTTTTCCCAACATATTGTGTATTATTCGAGTGAGATTTTATAATGTTCTTGATTATATTTGATTAGTCATAGAGGGGAAAGTAGTGAGGGTCATACGTGATGTCTAATACTCCTAACTTTATGTTTGTGGTGTTTTATCTATCTTTTTAAAGCCACCGCTTCAACCTTGCCTATAGAAAATAGAGCCACTACTGCTTCATGATTGTTATTAGGTAATCCTTCAACACATCTTGAATTTATACTCATGCTAGGGTTTTAAGGTTAATACAACATATGTCGTACAAAAGCAAACCCAAAACTAAATCAAATCCTCGATAGAATTGAGGCCATCTTCATTGTGAAAGACAGATTTCTTGAAAACTTGAGAAAAATTTAAGAATATCTAACATTATGAAAGGATAAATTGATGCTAGCATATATGTGTTTTTGACAAATGTCAACACCACCAATTGTAGAAATGAGGTGCAGAACCCTAAAAATTTATATTTATAATTTTTAAAGAATGATCAAGTGAGTTGGCGTTATTAATTTCGAAAAGTTATGATAGGTCACTTGAGCTCATAGGTAGTAATGTAGTTTGGGTCTCGTTAGGTTAGAATTTTGGATCAAGCCCGAAATTCTTTACTTCTAACCCAATCAAATTTGTCATGGTTGACCCAACCCAAGGTGAAAGTAGTAATTTTAATTTGACAAAAAAAAATCAGACTTTATCTCCCTCCTAAATGTTTTCTTTTGAAACTTTGGAAATAAAATGAAGAGGTTTTTACCCTAATTCCCCCAAATCCTTTCCCCCTTTCTCCTAGTAGCCAGGCCCCCCTTCAAAAAAAAGAGAAAAAGGTGAGGGAATGCATGTTTTAAGAAATCCTAGCTCCATACTCTCTCTCTCTCTCTCTCTCTCTCTGCCCCCTTTCTCACACACTCCTCAACCCGTCCCCAGCCGCTTTTATCACTGGCCAACATCCAGTTGTCGTCGCACCGCCACCCTCTAGCCACCAACCACCCGTCCTCTCTCTTTTTGGTTCCTTGGTAACGTGCTTTTCGGGTTGTTCATATCATGTTTAAAATTATTTTTAAAAAAAGAGTATATGATTCTTACAGTAAGTTCAATTCATCCCTTACCTTCTAATTATTCTTTTGGACATTTGTGATTGAATTTTCAGATTTTGGAGTTGCTTGAAAGCCTATACACAACCACCTTACTCTCACATCCATCTTCAAGGTAAAAACGTGGACTTTCTCTCCAAAACCCCTCCTCAAGGGGCTTGGCTAGGTTTTATTAGAAGCTAGAAGTAGTATTGATGGCTAAGGATGATTCAAGATCAACTTTTTGTGGTTGTCTTGAGTGATTATATGACTTCATGCATGAAAAAGAGGGTTTTGGAGACACCAAAAAGGAGACCTGCATTGACCCAACTTTGGTGATTAAACTGTACTCATCTCCTAAATGAAAAATTATGAAAAAACTTTTGAACGGTAGATCTACGAATGTTGTTTACAAGGATACTTGAATCACTAATTTTGGATCTAAAACAAGGGAGAAATAAATTTTCTTCTAGGACTACGCAATTCTAATGCGAAACTAACTAGGCTGAAAAATATGGGTTTTTGAGATAGGTCTTGTGAAAATTTATAACCACTCATAAATGGAAAATTGTACTACTCAGAAATACCTTTCCAGATTATATTCGTATATTTCAATATGATAATTCTGTCCGAAGTTATAGATCCCGCAAGTTAGGTCAGAAACTGACTAGAAACTTCTCACCTTCTCCAATTGGATTAAATATCAACATTAGCTTTTAATTAATAAGTGAGTTTTTAAAATTTGCGTAAGTGCTGGAGAATCAGTCCTTGAGGTAGTAATGTTAGTGAAGAAGCCTTAAGGAGCTTACTTAACTTTTGAGTTGGAAAATATAAATTTTTGGGTGTAAGAACTTCCTTAAGTTAATCTATATTTTGACATTTTATTTAACGTTTCGGCCCAACACTCTAGTTCGAGGTCAAGCTCGGTTCTTACGCAGGTAATGTCTATGCCCTAACTCCCCTTGGTTGCTCTTTTGAAATGATTTTGGATGTTTATCAACAGTTATGTGATGCTAGATGCCAAGGTGACCTTATATGTAAATCGTGAATTGCATCATGCAATTCTATGATTTTATGAATGTGAATCATCGTGTTATGATTGAATGTTTTATTTGAGCAATTCATTTTTTAAGTGATTTTGTTAAGTAATAGAAGATTATTTCAGGTGGGTTGGGCTTTTGAGAAGCTAAACAGATTATTCATAACATACTAATCCTAAAGTGAAAGACTAAGGTGAGTTTGCAGGAGGGTGCCTCCTAAAATCAGGATAGGTTTACCTTTATATTGAGAAAGTTAGTCTCCTCGGGTTGTAGCATGCGATTTTCGGATACGTACCATTGTAAATGGTTGTATGCCAAGATGGGTTCGGGTAACCCATAAGGTTGTTCCGCGAAAGGCCATGAGACCCTCTGGTGGGGTCGCTCACCGATGAAATTGATGTGTTTTGATTTTAATAATGGCCAACGTGGAAGCTTAAACATCTTCAACTAGCTGGGAATCGTTTTTGAACTGTTTGAATGTTCCCTCTCACCCTTAACTATTTGAAATGAATTTAAGTAGGTATTTACGATTAGGGGTAGATGTTATTGAGCTCCGTCTCAGTGTTTGAAATGTTTGGATTTCAGGTACTGATGCGCTGCATAGGGATGGGATATGAGTGGGACTGCATATATGTTTGCATTAAATTTTTATTTGCATTCAAATAATGTTGAAGTTGTAGTTGACCAAGTGACTTTAGATATTGACCTTTGACCTTGGTTTATACTTTTGTTTATTTCAATTAATCACCTTTTTGCCTTGCATTTTATTATGAAATACTACTGTGACGCCCACTAGGATATTTCTGCTGCATTAAATAGGTTTAAGATTAGTAATAAAATGAATTAGAATTTTTGGGGCATCACAGAGTGGTATCAGAGCTCTAGGTTCGACCTAGTAGCTTCCTTAGGGTACCACACCTTGAGCGGGAATCTTAAAATTCTATAGACATAGGAACGTTGGAACGTGAGCGTGGGTTAGATGTTAGGGTTGCATTAGGCACTTGTAAATTCTTTGTGTACTTCGTAGGAACATGAATATTACTCAACACTGTCACTGCCTGGGACGTCGATGTTTCTACCAGAGAGTAGAAAAGAAACCTGAAGACAGCATAGTCAACCACTTTCTACGGGGTGAACAGGTCATACATAGGTACCTAGACCAGATGCCAAATATTTGGCTAAGATTTTTCCTCTTTTTCCTCTTGACCCTTCAAGGTGACCCGTAGTGGCACTACTGAATGAATGAGTTTCACCCTAAGAATCAAGTACCTGATGACCTGAGGAGTTGTTGCTTATGTGATTGAAAGTCTATTGGAATGGACCTACCAGAGCAAGTTGAACAGATACCTAATGTAGGCCCATACGATAAGACCCCCACCCACCCCCCCCCCCCACAGCCTACGATGATACCCCACTACCCCCGACTGAGGATGATGCTGATAGTTCCACCACCATAAAACCCAAATACTTTAGGGAGGAAGAGACTATAGAGGGGAATGAGCCTGTAGAGGGGGAGGACGACCCCAAAGAAGACCCTGAGGAAAACCCAGAAGAAGAGCATGAGGACTAAGAGTTTAAGGAAGGGGGAACTGCAAGGGAACCAGCCTCAAAATTATCTGTGCCCACCTTGAACTCCGATGATCGGAGAAAGCGCAGTAGGATTTATTAGAACATTAGGGTTGGATTTTGGCTAGTAATTTAGCTTGAATTGTTTACTGATTTTGTGTGATGTGTTTCCTTAATAACCCAGTGTAGGGGAAGACTTGGGTGGTGAACCTCAATAGTGTTATAAGTGTTAGTTGAGACTTTATTTGTTCTTTTTATAAACATGGATCAGTATTGAATGAAATTCAGATTCATGGATGAATGGAAGGCATTGAGTTGCTTGACTGCCAATGTAATTTTGCACAAGTAATTTAACCATATGACTCAATGCGTGATACATGTTTGATTCTATTTTCAATATGTATGGGCTTGTAAGCCCAAGGCTAAGTATTGTAGTATGTTGCGAGTAGGGGCAATTAGGCCCATGCAAGATGCTAAAGCACGTTGGTTATGTTCTTATACAATATTATAGACCTATTAGGATGGAACCAAATATTATCCTACTATTAGAATGAAAAGTTTAAATTTGTTTCCCCCAGGATGTTTAACAACAACGAGGAATCTCACTACCAAGGAAACGTTCAATGGCTGACTTGAGAAAGCGATTGGAGGTCCTGATAAGTCCTTAAAGTGCACTCTATTTTGAGGTCATTTTATACCATTTTTAGGGACAATTATGTGTCTTATGCTATATTATGCACTCATTTCTTTGTTTTATGCTCGGGTATGGCTCTTTTCTGTGTTTTGGTGGTTATTGGACCATTTGACCCAAAAATTTAACCCCTAAATTAGTGTAGCTTGACCCCCCATGGACACCCCCCAAGTCACTCTTCCTGTGGAAGGAAGAAAGAACAGAAGAATGTCGAGACAAAGCTCACCCCGGACCGGCCACGGTCCGTGGTGATCCATAACTACAAGTCTTTTTGTTTTTCTTCATCGTGTGGCTAAGATTAATCGAGTTCTTCTTTAAATACAGCCACTTCATAATAGATTTAAGAGAGACAGCAAAAGAGAACTACTATTATCTAATCTTTTCCATTTTCTTAAATTTAGTTTTAGATTTCTTAGTTAGTTTTGAGTTTAAGAGTAAAAGTTGTGAAGAAGTGCTTACTGTTTTGGAGCCCTTGCAAAGCTGGGAAACCCTTGAAGGATCTCCAATTGTGCTCAGTTTTCTTCTCCCAAACTTTATTTAGTTGTTGCTATTTTAAATATGTGTGAGTAGTCTTCTTAATTTGGTGATTGTTAGCCAAGTATTGATGTTAGAATCTCTAATTTTTATTTACTTATGCTTGTTCTTGATTTGAATTGGTTGAATTCTATCTTGTGTGTGAGATTGTTGTGAGTGAATTTTGGCCAAATTTCCTTGCTAATTCTAAATAGTTAAGTGAATGACTGAAAGGTGAAACTTGTTCTTTGATCGACAAGATAAGACTTGACTTAGCAATACTTGAGAAAGATTTGCTTGTTAAGAGAAACTTTAGCCATCAAAAATCCATTATTTAGTCTAAACAAGGACATTTGAAAGAATGACAATTAGTTAGTTTAGGCAATTCAGTTTATTTCGAAGGAAAAGATTGAATTCTAAATACGATTGCACCCCTTTCAATCTCCCAATATAGATCAAGTGCATGCTATATTCCATTGATCTGCATCTTTACTGGGCAAAACAAATCCCTAGATGTCTTAAATTTATTGAACTTTCCAATTAGATTATAGCATTACTCAAACACCCAAGTGAAATTTGCTTGCTTAGCACTTTTATAGGACAAGACTCAATAGACTACAATTGGTCTCTGTGGCAACGATATATATTATAAACTGCAACATCGGTGCGCTTACAGGTAAGGATAGGCCCTTCATCTTGGAAATGGGGGCGCCTCGACTAGTGCTGTGGGAGAAAACCCTACACCTATTAGGGCTGACCTGACCAACCTGCTACTCATCAAGCAGTTAGAGAAGTAGGATGAGCAACTACATAAGCTAAGGGAGATGAAGGAAAACAAAGATGAAGACAATAGTTCCAACCTATTCAACAAGCTAACGAACCACCACCCACCCACCTATGATGGGGCAGCTAACCTGTAAACTTTTGAGGAATGGATATGTGACATAGAGAAATTGCTTGATGCTCTTTGGTGCCTAGATACCTAGAGAGCGGGATTTGTTGGGTTCTACCTTAAAGGGGAAGTAGACTTATGGTGAACCACGGTGAAGGACAAGTAGAATGAGCATGGATTCGGGTGGACATAGTTCAAGGACCTCGCAAAGAATAACTTATATCCTATATCCCTTCAAAAAGCAAAGGAGAAGGGGTTCCTTGAATTACAGCCAGGGAGGATGAGTGTTGTCCAATTTGCTTCCAAGTTCATGGAGCTATCCCTCTTTGCCTCAGCTTATATGGTGAATGAAATTCTCAAGACGAACTTATTCGAGTTCAAGTTAAACCATAAGCTAAAGGTCGCAATGTTTGTATGTCCATACAGCTTGTATCAGGAGATGTATGACACTGCCATCAGCATGGAGTGGGCTCATAATGAAAGGGAGGCTTTCTTCAACAAGCAAGGGGACAAGAGAAAATCAAGGCCACAAGACCATCAGAATTAGAAACCCCAGCATAAGACACCACGGCAAGAGGGCACACAAGGCAGCTAGATATGAGGGTACTATTAAGGCGTGATATGTCAAGTATGCGGGATGCTTGGACATTATGCACGCAACTGTGGGACCCCTTAAAGTAAGGATGAATGCTTTAGATGTAGGAGTTAGCAGCTTCATGTGAGGGATTGCCCCCTCCCGCCACTAATAACTAATCAAGGAAAAGTTGACAACAGAGGTGGAGCACAACCTCTAGGCCAGGGCCGAGACAGAACCCAATGATATCAGCCGAACCCTGCGCGACCACCTTAACAAGGCCAGGAACGACCACCTAACCCACCGCTCCGTAACATGGGAGGTAGGTTGTATGTGATGAAGAAGGACGAGGTAGAGGACGCTCCTGATGTGGTTATAGGTACCTTTTCCATTCATTCTTACGCAATAACTGTGTTACTTGATTCTGGGGCTAGCCATTCTTTTGTTACACCCAGTATTGTTGATAAGTTAAAATTAGTTCCTTCCCTTGGATCCCTGCAATGTCTGTCACTATGCCTACAAGAGACACAGTGAGGTGTGGGAAGTTGATTAGAGGGTGTCCCATACTAATAGTTGGGTAAGAATTCAAGGTTGGCCTGTATCACTTTGACTTGATCGATTTCGATGCAATTTTAGGTATGGATTGGCTGTCAAAATATCATGCTTAAATAAACTACTTGAAACAGAAGGTGACCTGGAGGGGCCTAATGGGGATAGGGTAGTGCATAAAGGAGCCAACCTAAAGCTAGGGGTTAAACTGATCTCTTCCCTAAAAGCACATAAACTCTTAAAATGAGGATGTGAGGGCTATTTATGCAATATGCTTGACTTAGCAACAACTGAGTCGTCACTATAGAATGTACCGATAGTGTGTGAATATCTAGATGTGTTCCCCGAAGAAATCTCTAGCATGTTCCCACCTAGGGAAGTGAATTTCTATGTTGACTTAGCCCGAGGAGCTATTCCAATTTCTAAGGCCCCATATTGGATAGCCCTAATGGAGCTCAAAGAGCTGAAGACCTAACTTGAGTACTTCACCTTGGGGAGCACCAGAACTATTTGTGAAGAAGAAGGATAGAAGCTTATGGTTGTGCATAGACTATAGGGAATTGAACAAAATCACCATCAAAAATCGCAACTCACTACCTCAGATTGATGACCTTTTCAATCAACTGCAGGGAGCTGCGACATTCTCGAAGATAGACGTTAGGTCCGGTTATCAACAACTTTGCATCCGAAAGGAGGATATACCAAAAACTACCTTTTGTACCCTATTTGAGCACTTTGAATTTGAGGTGATGCCCTTTGGACTCACAATGCACTGGTGGCCCTTATGGATCTAATGAATCGGGTCTTTAAGACATACTTAGACCAGTTTGTAGTAGTGTTCATTGATGACATACTGGGGTATTCAAAAACTCTAGAGGAGCATGCCCAACATTTAAAGACCATCCTTGAGGTACTAAGGAAAGAGGAACTCTATTCTATGTTGAAGAAGTGTGAGTTTTGGCTAGAGAAAGTAGCTTTCTTGGGTCATATAATGTCGAAGGAAGGATTGTTAGTAGACCCACAAAAGGTAGAGGCAGTCACCAATTGGCCAACACCGAAAAATGCTAAAGGGGTGCGAAGTTTCCTAGGGCTGGCAGGGTACTATCGGAGATTTGTTCAAGATATCTTGAAGATAGCAACACCCCTCACTAATCTAACCTGAAAGACTGTGAAGCATGAGTGGACAGAAAAATGTGAGCAAGCATTCCAAGAACTTATGAAAAGACTCACATCTGCACCTATATTGGCCCTACCATATGGGAATAAAGGGCTTATGGTATACAACGATGCATCCGGGCGTGTACTGATGCAAGATGGGATGGTTTATAGTATATGCATCTCAACAATTGAAGACCCACGAGAAGAATTATCCAACCCACGACCTGTAATTGGCAATAGTGGTCTTTGCCCTCAAAATCAGGGGGTGATTTACATTTGGGTACATCGAATTTTAGTGTATTCATTTGCATGACCAACTTTTTGAAAAAGTCATTGTCAGGTCCATGGAATTATTGTGCCATTAACATTTGGGGGACAAATCATTGTTGAAATTTATTCGGAGCTCCTAAAACTTTTTATATTTGCAATTATAACCCCAATCCTTAAAAACTTACTTTCAAAAATCTAAAATTTATACATGAGTAATTTTTCTTACAAGCACTACTCGAGGTCCTCTTTCATCTGGCATCAGAGCCACGTGACAAAAAATAATTAAGCTAATTAAGCTAATTATTGAATAATTAAGCTAATTAACTGTGATTAATCTTTGAATCATCACCTACTTGACCTGGTCCTAATTATTCACATATTATGCACTCACCGGAAGGAATTACTTCATTAGCACCTCAGTTAAACTATATCAATGATATAGTTTTAGAATTAAAAGTAAATTTAGCTAAAATTAAGACTGAAGTCAAGGAGCTTAAGAATCAATTAACTGTAGTCCATCTTTCCCTTATTAACGAAGTTAGGGATAGCAGAAAATCTACTCCAAGTATTAGTATTCCATTTCAGCATAAATATCCTTTCCAAAACTCAAAAAACAAAAATCTATTTCCTTTACAAGATACAAAAATTCAAAAAGAAGTAAGAGAAAAATCTGGTGAAAAATTGGCTGAAAAGGCAGAGAAAGAAGATAGAGTATAAGCGATTTACTCTTGAAGAATTACAAAACATGTTTGAGAGAGAAAAAAATCCAAAAGAATTAAACAAGATTATGAGCACAATTAGTGATAAACATGATGTATTATCTGATGATAATAAAGAGACTAATGACTTCCAAATAGAAGAAGAAATATATCAGCAGATGAACCTAATCAAGCTTGAAGATCTTAATGTATTACCATTAGAAGACGTTAGAAGAAAATTAGATTTTAAAAAATGGTAAAATGGATGTCGAAAATGAGATGAATAAGATTGGAGAAGAACTCGACTTAGGTGAAACAGAGATTAATCTAGTTAACAATGTTCTTCCTAGGCCTGAACAATTTGGTGAACCTTCTAGAAAAAATACTCATTTTATAAAACCTAGGTACGTTCCAGCAGGACGTACAATTAATTTTCCCTTCGGGCTCATCCCAAGAAAAACCACAACCTTTGAAGAAATTGGCCTTACCCCAATTAGTCAAACATGATACATCTTAAACATTGATGGAGCATGTGATAGAGAAGAAATATTTGAGCAGTAGAAAAGAGGAATGAATGGTGTCTTAAACTTAAATACTACATGGACTGCAGCAAACTTCCTAAACTATATCGAACATAATTTTTCTAGCACTATAGCTGACTGGTGCGATTCATTAAGTGAAGACGGTAAGAATACATTAAGAATGATGGAAACACCAGCTGCTATGTTCAAAACATTATGTAAGGAAATAGAGACCGAATTTATCGAAGCCAAACTTGATTCTGAAGAAGAAGCAAGAGAATGGCAAAGAAAGATTAACAACATTGAATTATGGGATATGAGATACCTAGAAAATTATACTGCTGAATTCAGTTAATATTATTACAAATTTGGGCATAATGAAACTAATCTTGGTATGTTCTATGACAAATTGCCATATCCGATAAATTTCATAATTAATGAAAAGTACATGGCATGGCTTGAACAAATAGATATCATTGATACCCTTCGTTGAAGAATTTCTTATTTAAGAAAATAGGTCAATGATCAGTATCTCGATCTTCAAAAGCAAAACAAAATTAAGAAGCAATTCCTATGTTGTTGGGATTTACCTCACCAATGGGAAAAAGAACCTGAAAGGAGAGGAAAAAAAGAAAATTTTATAAGAAAAAGAGTTTTAAAAAGCAAAGAGGCGAGAAATATAAAAGAAAGTATTATAACAAAACCGGTCCTAAAAAATGAAGATTTTTTAGAAAAGCAACTTATTGTCCTGTAGAAAAAAAAACAACTGCAAATGCTGGGCATGCAAAGAAGTAGGACATTATGCTAATGAATACAAAAATAGGAAGAATGATCAGCTTATTGAAACCTTGGGAAGACTGGATTATGTTAAGCTTAGTGAAAATGAGGCATAGACCTAGCTCTAAGTAACAGAAAATGAATTATTGAAATTACATTGGACAATGAATATGAAGAAAGTGATTATGAAGAAAAAAGTCATATAATGGAAAGTAGCTCGATTAATCTTGGTGATGTCCAAGGAGAAGAGTTTGTTGTAGACAATTAAAATGAAGATGTCAAAGGAGATTAGGTCATTCCCATAATCCAAAAAGACATGATCTATAAAAAGTCCATGTTTCAATTAAAAAGCAAATATGTATATGAACTGATGGAAGGAGATCTGGAGATAATGGATTGTGAGTATGGCTTTAGAGAAGTTAATCTCATTAATTAGGAAAATATCCTTAAGCATAACAAAGATAGAAAGTATAGGTATATCCATGTCGGAAGTGCCCAAGTTCAAAGCACTCCATTACAATATTATGGCATATATATTGATCTTTATGCTTTGCTCTGTGACATTAGGCATACCAAATTTAATAATCAAATTATCATAGAGATAAAGACCAATTTATGTAATGGGTCAGTAGGATTCAATCGCCGACCAAGATATTATGTGAGTCTAAAAGATGAATTTGCAAAAACTTCTTATCTCTTAAGATAAAAACAGTTGGGATGGATACGAAAAGATGAGGATATCCATTAAGGATATTTTGAAAAATTATCTATAAATTAGATAATACAATATATCTGAAAACTAAGGTAATAATGATAGAGGCAGAAAAATTCAAAAATCCTACTCCTATGCAAAAGATCCAGAGGATTAAATCCAATCCATAGGAGATAAAGATTGATCATTCAAGGATACCTAGCTTTGCCAATCCTACAAAAATCAATAAGAAAATTGTGATAAAAATTGATGAAAATGGTAAGATTACCATTAAACCTCAATTACTAAGAAGCATGAGTGCAAGGTCAGAATGGGGAGAAGGATCTTCATCAGGAAAAGGAGAGCTTAAAGAAGACGATGCAATTAGCATGACCAGTGAAATGAGCAAAATGAGTTTTGAACCCGTAAGACATAGTGTAAACCGAAGTATGAGCCTAGATAGAAAAGTCATTAGGTACAAAACCAGAATTGTTAGTGAACCAATCTATGAGGACGAATTAGTAAAAAATATGACTATGGAGATATGCTATGAAGCTATGAATACAAATCCTAGTAGCATCTATACCCCAGCAAAGGTATGTTTAGAGGGATATAATAAATATGAATTACGTGGTTAAATAGATAGTGGTTGTTCTGTATGCTTTGGAAAGTGATCATTATTTCTAGAATTTATATGGAAACGAGCCAAGAATTCTTTACAAGTAAGAATAGATGTTGATAGCATTATGAGTCATAATGAGGCAATAGAATGGTTATCCATAGAATCAGGAGGAGTCCAATGCATTATACCGGTTCTATGGGCTACTAATCAACCCTCTTATGATATGATTATTGGAAATAATTTTCAAAGATTATATTCTCCATGCACACAGACACCATGAATGGTCACTCTATTCCTATTGAAAAATTAAGTAAGGCTTATGCCCATTAGAAGATTGAGTTTACACGTAACCAGCGTGGTGAGAAAGTAATGTCTGCATAACGAGAAATAGCACTGACAATCTCATTGCTTGAGTTATCTATTAAAGAGTAGATTGTTGAACAACAAGAGAAATTATGTAAAGAACTCTACTCTGATAATCCACTAAAATTTTGGGATAAAGGTAAAACATTTGCTAAAATCACTCTATTAAATCCCAACACTATTATTCGAGTTAAACAAATGGTGTATACACACCAAGACATTCAAAATTTTGATAAACAAATTAAAAAACTTTTGGATAAATGATTAATCAGGAATAGCAAGAGTCCTTACACCAACCCTACTTTCATAGTAAGAAATCATGCAGAAGAAAGGAGAGAAAAAGCAAGAATGGTAATCAATTACCAAAAGCTTAATGATAATACTATCTTTAATGGTTATTACATTCCTAACAAAACGGTCCTTTTCAATTCAAGGAGCCTCTTGGTTCTCGAAAATGAATTGCAAAAGTGGATACTAGCAAATTAAAATGGATGAAGAAAGTATTCCTTTAACTGCCTTTAGTGCCCCACGAGGACATTATGAGTGGATAGTAATGTCATTCGGTCTAAAGAATGCACCTTAAATATTCTAAAGAAGAATGGATAACATCTTTAAAGACCTTAATCATTGTTGTTTAGTTTACATTGATGATATCCTTGTCTTTTCCAAAACTATAGAATAGCACAAAGATGATGTCTTTGCTATCACCCAAAGATGCATTAACCATGGTATTATACTTGTTAAGAACAAGTGCATTTATGTTGAACAAGAGATTGAGTTTTTAGGTCTAGAGATAAAAGCTGGACAGATCATTCTACAAAAACGTATTCTGGAAAAAATAGAAAATTTTCCTGAAAAGATTCAAAATAGGAAGCAGCTAGAAAGGTTTCTTGGATGCCTAACATATGCTTTTGAATTTCATTAAAAATTTAGCTAAACTAAGAAAGCCATTGTAGTAGAAACTCAAGAAAGATATGAGTTGGACATAGACCACTAATGATTCGAAGATTGTCTAAAACTTCAAAAGATGTGTCAAATCTTCCAGTTCTTAATTTACCTAACGAGGAAGATGATTTAATTCTTGAGACAGATGCCAACAATGAGCATTGGAGTGCAGTACTCAAAATTAGAAAAGGAGAAACACTTTGCAAATATTGCAGTGGAAGTTTTATTAAGGCAGAATGCAACTATCCCGCGATCGAAAAATAAATCCTTGCAGTCATAAGGGGACTTGAAAAGTTATTAATCTTTTTAGCTCCAAAACCTTTTCTTATTCGAACTTATTGCAAAGGAATACTTGGATTTGTGAAAAAGAATTTATCAAATATGCAAGCGCAAGGGCAACTCTTGCGTTAGTAATTATGGCTTAACAAGTTCTCCTTCTTTGTTGAACATATACAGTGTAATAGCACAACCCTAAATCATGTTTATTTATTTAATTACTTCATTTTAAAGATTTTATCATGTTTATTTATCGCATTTAATCAGTTCAATGAATATATATATATATGTATATATATATATGTATATGTATATATATATATATATATGTATATATATATATGTATATATATATATGTATATATATATATATATATATATATATATATATATATATATATCATTTGGGCCTTCGCTTTACAATTCGGGTTCTTGTTATCGTAAAATTTCACAGAAATTAATAGTAGGCCTTGATAATTATAATTTAAGAATTTTTTTTATAACCTTGTAAAAATTTAATTTCAAGTTACGAAAATTTAATCATATACGGTTTACTTCCCTTCCCGGGCCCCAAACCTTACAAGCCAATCATAACCCAACAAGCTTGCTTGACTAACCTAACTAACTACCATGATTTAAATCTAACCATGGTTAGCAAAAAACCACTTTACGGGTGAATAAAATCAGCCAAGTAAACTTTCCATTCATTTCTAACTAAGTAAACTCACACCCATCTTCCTCTTTTCTCTCTCAACCCCACGGTCAGCCCCCCTTATGGTTGCTGCTATTTGCTACTGTTCCAGCTAGCCAGAAGCTGCCTCTAACCACCACCAACCACCACCAACCATCTCCCACACCTCACACCACATACACCTCTTGCTTCCAAGCATCAAAGTGAGTAAACCCTGAGCTTGATCTTGTTGGTTTTGATTTTATCTTAGTTTTGATTCTTGTTTTGTTGTTTTTTATTATTGATCATGTTGTTTTGATAGAAATAAGAGAAATTTTAGATGTTATTTTGGATGTCTTAATTGTTGGATAAGTTGGATAGTAAGTATAGGTTGAGTTTGATTATTTTCATGCAAGCTTAAGTTAAAACCATGTTTATGGATTGATTTGTATTTGATTTGGTGATCTTTAGCATTATTAATGATTATGATGGAGTTATTGTAGTTTTGGATGGTTTTGGAGAAGTTAAGGGTGAATCTAAGTTGGCCAAAAGTTAGGGTTTTAATGATTATGCAAGGTTTAGTTTCCTTTAATATCAAGCAAGTTATTTGTGTATATTTCATTGAAAAATGAATCTTTGATGTATATGATTATGAAGTGAAATTAAGTATGATGGTTTTGCAAGATGATGGGAGGACCAAAGGTTTGTTACATGATTTTAGATGAAGATTTATGTGAAAAGAGAGAAGAAAGTTAGGACAGTGGGGGCTGGGAAATGGCAGAAAATAGGGGAAACTTTGTCAATAGACTGGAAATGCAAGGCCCATCCAAAAATTAGTGAGTTAGCTTTCAAATGGCTTTTAAATCGCCTTAATCCAAGGTCTGTGGAAAAAGTTATGGACGTTTTACTGGGACTGCGTAGGTTAGACCAAAACTTGTACACTTGTGGTCTAACCCCATTTTGGGAACCCTATTGTGCAAATCATGCTTTGTGTTACGAATCAAAATTTTTCGGGACTTCTTAGGCTTTCAATATTGGGAAGTTGGGTCTCAATCAGAGGTCAGATGACTAAGTTATGAGTCACTTATTGTAGCCCCTATTACGCCCTTACTTTTGTTTTACTAAATTATTAACTATGAAAATGAAAACATTTGCTAACTATATGTTACTATAACAATATTTTTGTACAGAATCAGGGCCTAATTTATCATTTCCTTCCCTTTTGTGCATAATCTGATTCAGTGACATTTCATTAAAAACCCCAGGTACATTCATTGTCTGTATCTTTAGAAATCAGCACGTATTTATCAAAATTATAATGTTTTGGTAAGTATATCAATAAAACAGTTTGATCAATTATTTACCACATAATTAGTGACCCCATCAGTTATCAGTTACATGGCATTGCCCTTTAGTTACCTGCGCAGCTTCAGGCTAGGCCCCCAAATCGGCTTGGCAGGTGTACACCTATCTTTATATCGTAATAGTTACTAGAGGTTCACTATCAAATAATAATTGACAATGCAGTTTCATATTTATCTCATTCCGTATTTTTAATTAAAATGAATTACAATGCAAGCCCAACCAGTTTTTCTATGAATGTTTAACAATACAGGAATACATATACTGAGCTTCGGCTCACAGTTCGAAATATTTTCATGTTTTGTTTTAGGAAAATGCTCAGTGAATCGTCCTTAGGCTGATAGGTCGACTGTAGAAGACAAGTGAGCGAGAAAGTCAAAATGAAATAGTGGTGTTTTAGTGCTGAAATGTTTTGAGCATTATATTGTGAAATATTTTGATGTTGAATGGTATACTCTACAAGGGTTCCTATATTTTGGTGTAAACCTTGGAATAGTTGAATGGTTTGACATTAGTACCGATTATATATGGTTTAATGGGATGTGATTGTGTGAAGGCCTTGTGATGATAAACGTTGTTTAGCGTTACTATATTTATTGTTTATAGCAAAACCTTATCCTTTCGGACAACGGTAACGCCCTGATCAATTGGGATAATATTTCTAATTGTTGAATCTAATGAAGAGAATGCAAACAGTGAATTATGTACATCTAGGGTGTTAGATACAGGGATCGAAGAACTCTCTGGCAGATAGTTTAACTCGAGAACTTGCCAATAGTGATCATCTAAGCAGAATTCTTACCGGAAAAGGAGGAAATCCATAATGAAATGTCATTACTACTGGAACGGGTTTCTCCTTCTAGTAAAGAGCTTATTAATAACTTAAAATTTCATACAAAAAGTAGATCACGTTTTAGTCTACTATCTTTTGCTTACCTAATAAGCCAAAGATTTTCCCTTCTTGAATTACAAGTTAATTACCTTAGATGTCCTTATGATATCCAAGAAAAAATAAGTTCTCATGTTCAAGAATATGGTTCAATGAGTGGTATGCAGCCTGCATCAACTATTATCATAATTATTCCTATGATATTTAGGAGTCTTGGGGTACAACAATCTACTTTTCTAATAAGTGTGGAGTTGGTGGTGTTAGTTTCCTAGCAAATTCAATCTCTCCAAATGACCCCGTCAGTAAAGCATGGGAATACAGGATGATAGTTTACTTTATGGAAATCCCAAATCCAAAGTTCCCATTTTTCGGAAGCTTAACTAAATTTCAGCAATGCATGTTCAGAAGGATCCATTGGATTCTTACATCTCCTGATGGTCCAACAAAACTTCCATATAATAGATGCCTATATGTGGAAGCACATTGTGCACTAATCGAATATGAAAATGAAAAAGCCAAACCGGCTCATTATCTTATTTAGATTGTTGATTACAACGATCCCTATTATCAACGACAAGAGTGGTTTCTAGATCGATGAGAAATAGTTATTGATTCTGTTTTAGTAAGAGCCATTGGTTTTTACAATATTATCATCAGAATTGGGCATTAATTGAACAAGGAAAAACGTTAATGCATTATGGAAATACTACTTTCACCTATGACAATGAGTTTAAAGAATACATGAAGGTGAAAGGGGCAGTTTTAGAAGATATCTTTGATTATCTCTTTGATGTTGGAGCTGGAAAATTCTTATTAGAAAAAAAAAAGAAATATCTTCTTAAATTATTTGAAAAATGGGACCCAGAGCATCTTCGATTAGATGAAAATTTTGATGATTATCCAAATAATAATGGTCTAGAAGATATAATTGGAGATGAAGGCATGAACAATCTCAATAATAATGACTAGTCATGTCATCATTAAAAGCTCTGAAAAGTGATTGCACCATTATTGTACTATTTTCAAAAGTGTCAAGTCTGTAAAATAAATCAGTGTGTATTGTAGTCGTGTGAAAAATCAGTGTACACTGTAGCCAATAGGGTATTCTATGTACCCCCAACCCTCTATAAAAGGAGAGATTGAGTGTTGAGAAAGGACACTGTCATTTGACCATTCTTGGGCAAAAGAGAAGTCGGGATTCTCCATTTCTCTATGAGCAAGCATCTCTAATGATCTTAGCTTAAGTCCCTCTTCAAGCTTTCCATTGTAATATATTCAATTTCAAGCTTTCAATATAAGATGTTCCCCAATAGGGAACGTTATTCAATCGAACTTTATGTCTTAAATACTATAGTTTCTTGATTAAAAATGTAAAACTGGATCAGTGATTACAACCTAAGGCAGGAAATGAAACAGGTATGTGATGTGTCTGATCTAAGGAAGGTGTGGTTGAGATTAGCAATCTCTGTAAACTGAAAGCTAAAGGAGCACCAAGGTCTAGTGCCGACTAAGTTTAGATAACGGTCGAAACTGTCTAATTAAATTTTAATTATTTTTACTAAGCATGGTGAGCCTATAACCACAGAAACTATAATATATAAAATATAAGTAGTAGGTTGTGATGACTAGTACTAATAAAGTCATCATAAGAAGTTTAATAGTGTAAAACAAGCATCTTTCTTGAAAACCCCCTAAAAATAGCTTATTTACATAGCTAACCCTTTTCAGGGGCCTTTATGCAATTTTGAAAAGTTTAAGGACTAAAATAATCACAAAAAACATCAGAAAGTGACCTTCACTAAAACTGGAGGTACCCAAGTGTTAAGTTTTTCAAAACCAGGTTTAACTAGTGAATACACCAAAACTGGAGGTACTAAAGTGTCAAATTTTCAAAATATAGAGGCATTACTTGTATAGAGTGCACTGCGAGGTCTTCACCGGCCATCAAAGTCTCAAGTACCTATTCTCTTAGAAGGACTTGAACTTAAGAAAGACAAGGTGGCTAGAATTTCAGAAGGATCATGACATACACTTCTAATACCACCCTAGGAAAGTGAATGTAGTGGCTGATGCCTTGAGCCGTAGACCTTACCCTACCCTCAACCACCTACTCTCCATACTAATGGAGTTGTGTGAAGAGTTCAAAAGGTTGGAAATCAATGTCGCTATAAGAAAGGGGAAATCTCTGATGTGTGTAATGAAAGGGCAACCTACACTCATGGAGGAGATTTGGGTCTGTGATAGCCCAATCCTAAATCATGTTTATTTATTTAATTAGCTCATGTTAAAGATTTTTTCTCAAAACTATTTATTGCATTTGATTATCCCAGTGGGGAAAAATCATTTGGGCTCTTATTGTTCAATTCGGGCTTTATTTATATATTTATTTATTAAAGAAAACTTTGGAAAAATTGATAGTAGGCACTAATAATTACAATCTAAGCAATTTAATTTATTTTCCCCTATCATCATAAAAAATTAAATTCAATTTACAAAAAAACGTTATCGTTACGGAGTGTTTTATTACCGAACTCAATTTATTTCGATCCAATTTGAAGCGAACAAACTTGCCCACGTAACCTAGCTAAGCAAACATGGTTGAAGTCTAACCATAGTTAGGTAAAAGGCCATTTTTGAAGGATAAATTCAGCCAAGTAAACCAAGGTTCATTCCTAGCCAGGCAAACACAAACACACACACATCTCTCTCTCTCTCTCTCTCTCCTCTCTCCCTCAAACCCATGGTAGCCCCCCCTTTCAACCACTATTTTCCACCACCAGTACCTGCCTGGAGCAGCCACAGCCACCAGCCCACCACCACCAGCTCAACAATCATCCGCTCTCAACCCCCACCCTCATCAATCACTTCTCTCACCCCTTTTCTAAGCAATAAAGTGAGTAACCTTAATCTTGATCTTATTGATTTTGATTTTTATCTTAGTTTTGATTCCTATTTTGATCTTTTTTATTATTAATCATGATATTTTGATAAGAAAAAAGAGTTATTTTGGAGTTTAAATTGGGGAGAAGATTGGAGCATGTTAGGGTTTTAGGGGTTATTCATAATCATGCAAGCTTAAAGTGGGAAGTTTGTTTTTCTTAGATTCTTGTATTTGATTTAGTGGTTTTAATCTCTAATAATGTTGTGAGGATGTTTTTGGTGATCTTAGATGAAGTGAAGAGGAAGTAAGTTGGCCAAAAGTTAGGGTTTTACTGGTTATGCAAGGTTTAACCTTCCTTTAATAGCAAGCGTGTTATTAGTGTTTATTTGATTGAGAAATGATCTTTGATCTATATGATTTTGAAGTGAAATTGAGTGTGATGGTTTGTATAGTGATGGGGAGGACTAAAAATTTGTTACATGAGTTTAAGGAATGATTTTAGATGGGGATTTGTGTGAAAAGAGAGGAAGGAGGGTTGGAAAATGGCAGAAACCAGGGGTGACTTTCTTATTAAATTGGTAATGATCAACCCATTATAATATTATGGATTTTGGTGGGTAGATAGGTCAATGTGTTGGCTTTCAAATGCCTTTTGAATCACCTTAATTTGAGTCCTATGGAAAACATTATAGCTATTTTACTAAAACTACACAAGTTAGACCAAAACTAATATACTTGTGTTCTAGCCTCATTTTGGGAATCCTATTATCGGAATCATGCGTGGTTTCTAAGTGAAAGTTTTTCGGGACTTCTTAAGCTTTCGATATTAGGGTTTTGGGTCTCAATGAGAGATTGGAAGACTAGGTTACGAATCATTTATTTTAGCCCTTGTTACGCTCTTACTTTTCTTTCACTAACTTATTATCTATGAAAATAAAAATATTTGCTAATTATATGTTCCTATCATGATACTTTAAACAGAGTCAGAGCCTAACCTATCATTTCCTTCCCTTTTGTGCATAATCCCATTTCAATGAATTTCATTAAAAGTACCAGGTACGTTCATTGTCTGTATCTTTAGAAATTAGCTCGTATTTATCAAAATTATAATGTTTTGGTAAGTAAATCAATGAATTAGTTTAATCAGTGATTTACCACATAATTTGTGACCCCATCAGTTATCCGTTACAGGGCATTGCCCTTCAGTTACCTGCGCAACTTCAGGGCAGGTCCCCCGATCGGCTTGGCAGGTGTACACCTATCCTCATATCGTAATAGTTAATAGGGGTTCACTATCAGATAACAATTGAGAATGCAATTTCTTATTTATCTCATTCCCTATTTTCAATTAAAATAAATTACAATGCGGGCCCAACCAGTTTTTGTGTGAACATTTAGCAATACAGGAATACATGTACTGAGCCTCGGCTGACAGTTCGAAATATTTTCATGTTTTGTTTTAGGGAAATGCTCAGTGAATCACCCTTAGGCTAACAGGCCAATTGGAGAAGACAAGTGAGTGAGAAAGTCAAAATGGAATAGTAGTGTTTTAGTGCTAAAATGTTTTGAGCACTGTATTGTGAAATATTTTGAAGTTGAAACTGCATACTTAGCCAGAGTTCCTATATTTTGGTGTAAACATTGGAATAGTTAAATGGTTGATGTTAGAGCTCAATTATATATGGTTTAATGGGATGTGATTGTGTGAATGCCTTGTGATGGTAAACGTTGCTTAGCATGACTATATTTAATGTTTATAGCAAAACCTTGTCCTTTTTGGACAGCAATAACGCTCTGATCAATTGGGATGACATTTCCAATTGGTGAATCTAATGAAGGGAACGCAAACAGTGAATTATGTACATTTGGGGCGTTATAGATTTCGTATCAGAGATAGGTTTTGATTTTCTAATAGGATACGGAGTATGGAGTTAGATATAGGAGGGTGAGGAGGGTTATTAGCAAGGAATGGCGTGTATTCTTAGAGACTTGTGATATTAGAAATAGGCTTGTGATATTGGAAATGCATATTGCTTACCTTTTATGTAAATAGGCTCGGTGTGTATGTGGCGGCCCACATTTGACTACTGCATGCAAGCATAATAGCACACGCATAAGACCCTTTCTCTGAGTTTGACAGCATCATGGTCCGTGCATGCAGACAACTATGGTCCTTACCCACAATTGATCCGTGTGTAGAGTTCAGGCTTCGTTATCATCATTTCATGATGATGGGGAACCCAGGTTGGGACGGACCTAGGTTTCAGGTCTAGGGGGCTTGGGCGACCATCACTTTGGAGTTGATGTTGAGGGATGAGTTTAAGTAGAAGGGGATTACTATGGAGACTCTTCAGCATGTCTTTCCTTTACATCAGGCACATCCTCCTCCTACACCCCTACCACCAGCACAGGGACCACCCTCCCCGCTCACACCAGGTACCCCACTGATGCCCGACAGTCCTGGGGAGGCTCACGTGGTGGTGGATCTCCCTGATACACCAGAGATTGGGGTAGTTAGTTTTGAGGATGAGGCCATGGAGGGTTTCGAGGGCCATCTAGAGGAGGAGGATGATCCCGAGGAGGATCAAGACATTGATGAGGCAGTGGTGGAGCAACAGTTGTATAAGAAGATTGATGAGGCGGTGGTGGGGCAGCAGGTTGAGCATGAGGCTGACAAGGTTGAGTTAAGAATGTCGGACAACAGCTTCGACTCAAGTGAGGAGTCGGAGGCTGAGTCCGACCCAGATTACGATCCATCTAGGGATCGTTAGGTTGTTTCAGGTGTGCACCTAAGTAGGTTACATTTTGAGCCCCGTATGTATATATGGTATGGTCGGATTAGATAATTGTATTTTGTGTAGCATAAGCATTGTATATGTTTAGTCCAGTCCTTCCGACCATGATGACCTAGTCCGTTTCTCTCTTTGGTCATATGCCAGACCTAGTGACATGGGGCTAGTTAGTATTTAGGGGTTAAGATAGAAGTCAAAACTGACTTTGCCTAGTCAGTTAGATGTAATATGTTTTTGTTGATCATGTATATAAACAGGCAGCTATGTATGTAAACAAGTAGTTATGAAATGATATAATGAACCTTTGGGTTTGTTTTAAATGATGTATGAGTTATATTAAATTATTCATTGGGCATACTTATCTTACATGTTTAGGTGTTCCAGTGATTGAATTGTTTTATTTAATGTATGATCAGAATGTATCAGTGTAAAACAATGCGGAGATTCATATAGAAGATAATTCCGATCATGGCCACGGATCGGGCGATCAAGCCTCACATCATATGCCACCAATCCCTCCTGAGTTAGCTAACAATATTGGGGACCCTAACTACTAGTCGGCCTTAGTAACTGAACTAATGAAGCGGATTCCCCAAATACCTACTGAAACCCCTCCTGAAGATGATAAATTAGCAGATAGGGTAGCACAACGCAACCCTAAAGTGTTTGATGGAAATTATGATCCAGTAGTATTAGAGGATTTGGGTAAGGAAAATGGAGAAAATCTTTACAGTGGTAGAGGTGCCAGAAGAAAAGAAAGTAAATATTATGACATATTATTTGACTGGTGAAGTTGATATTTGATGGAACATTGTCAAGGATAAGCTCGTAGGGCCTGAATTCACCCGGAGTAAATTCTTGGGTGACTTGAGGGGAAAATTTTATCCAGTTGTGGTCCAAAGACAAAAAGAGAAAGAGTTTATGGAGTTGAAGATGAGTGGCAACATGACTGTGATGCAGTGTGCCAGTAAGTTCACATAATTATCCAGGTTTGTCCCTGAATTTGTGTCATCTGAAAGGCTAAAGATGACAAGGTTTGAAGAGGGTTTGGCCTTTTATATTCAAAATCAGTTAGCTGGATAACCAATCTTAACTTACCAAGAGTTATATGAGCAAGCCGCTAAAGTAGAGCGAGTGAAGGCAGAATTGAGAACCTTAAACCTGATCAACCAAAAGAGAAAAGGCACTGAGCGAGGAACACCGAGTGAGAGTGTGAACTAGAAGAAACCTTTTCCTACGCTTCCCATGAGTCATCTTGCAGGCTTAGCAAAGCCCTGTGGGAAATGCGGAGGAACACATCACAATACCCCTGAATGCCGAGTAGGAACTAACAAGTGCATGTGGTGTGCAAGCCCTGAACGCCTTATTGCTGCATGCCCCTGAAGATTGAAGGCTGTAGACAAAGGTGCAGCAAAAACCTTGGCCCCACCTCGCCAAAGGGCCCCACCACCAAGGCTTGCATTAGTAGGAAGAGCGTATGTAATGAGCAAGAAGGAAGCTGCCACCTCTGGTATAGTAGTCACTAGAACTTCCTTTTTAAATTCAAAGTCTTTTTGTTTTTTATTTGCTTCGAATGCTACTTATTCATTTATATCCACTCGATCTGCCATACAATTGAACCTGGAGGATAGGAGGACGGAAACCAATTATAGGATCAAGCTACCCAATGATTCGGTAATTGAGTGTCCTATCTCCTATAAACTTGTTCCCATTACCATTGGCGGAACCACCGTCCCTGTGGATTTGATTCAATTTGATTTGTCTGATTTTGATATCACTTTGGGAATGAATTGGTTGCACACTTATGGAGCTAAGGTTGACTGTGAAGATCTTAAGGTTATTTTAAAGGATAAAAAAGGGAGAGAAGTATGTTTCTATATGCAGAGAGAGGAAAAATCTTGTCCCTTAATCTTTGCTATGAAAGCAAGTAAGCTATTATGTCAAGGGTGTATTCGATATTGGTGTTATGTTATTGACACCCAAACAAAAGAAGAGAAAGCAGAAAATATTCCTGCAGTTTGTGAATCTGAAGACGTTTTTCCTGAAGAGTTACCAAGACTAACCCCGTAAAGGAAAATTGATTTTGGAATTGAATTAACCCCTGGTGCCCAACCTATCTCCAAACCCGATATCATACGGCCCCAACTGAACTTAAGGAATGAAAGATTCAATTAGATGAGTTGTTGCAAAAGGGCTTTATGAGGCCAAGTGTGTTACCATGGGGTGCCCCAGTGTTGTTCGTAAAGAAAAAGGATGGAACCTTAAGGCTATGTATTGACTACAGGGAGTTTAACAAGATCACCATAAAAAACAAGTACCCTTTGCCACGAGTAGATAACTTGTTTGACCAACTACAAGGAGCAGGAGTCTTCTCTAAGATTGACTTGAGGTCAGGGTACCATCAACTCAGGAGTAAACCTGACGATATCCCTAAGACTGCGTTTCCGACCAGGTTTGGTCATTATGAGTTTACAGTAATGCCGTTTGGCTTCACCGATGCCCCGCAGCTTTCATGGATCTTATGAACAGGGTCTTCAGACCCTATCCAGACAAGTTTGTAGTGGTATTCATAGATGACATCCTTACCTATTCTAAGGACAGAGAGGAACATGCTGATCATTTGAGGATGGTGTTACAAACCTTGAGGGAGAATCAACTTTATGGTAAACCAAAAATGTGTGAATTTTGGTTAGAAAAAGTGGTGTTCTTGGGACATGTAGTTACAAAAGAAGCAATCAAAGTTGACCTCCCAAAGGTGAAGGCAATCACGGAATGGTCAAGGTCTACCAACGTCGCTGAGATTAAAAGCTTTCTGGGTTTAACAGGCTATTATCGAAGATTCGTTAAGGACTTTTCAAAAATAGCTTCACCCCTGACCAATTTGCTAAAGAAAGCGAATAAATTTGAGTGGACCGAAAAATGTGAGAAAGCTTTTCAAGAGCTAAGGCAGCGACTAACTACAGCTCCAATCCTAACACTACCAGTGGAAGGTAAGGAGTATACCATTTATAATGATGCTTCAAAGAACGGATTAGGGTGTGTTCTAATGCAGGAAGACAAGGTAGTAGCTTATCCCCCTCGACAGCTCAAGCCTTGTAAGAAAAACTACCCTACCCATGACCTAGATTTATCAACCGTGGTTTTCGCACTGAAAATCTGGAGACATTACTTATATGGAGTACCATGCAAGATTTATGCTGGCCATCAAAGTTTGAAGTATATCTTCACCTAGAAGGACCTCAATTTTAGACAACGGCCTTGGCTTGAGTTACTTAAAGACTATGATTTATAGATTCAATATCACCCAGGGAAAGCAAATGTTGTAGCAGATGCCCTGAGTAGGAAAGCACAACATAGCTCAAACACTGTGCTGATTACTCAGTCGAGTCTCTTGAGACTTAGGAATTCAATTAGTGTCCCATGGGCAAGCAAATGTGCAATTATCAACACTTACCTTACAACCTTCCATAGTGGAGGAAATTTGGGCGAACTAGGAAAGTGATCTGAACTCCAAAGAATAAGGCAAAATTTAGAGAAAGGGAAGTCTCCTGGGTTTGTAGTACATGAGGATGGGACCCTGCGGTTCCAAAATCGCCTGTGTACCCAAAACTGAAGAACTGAGAAAACATATCCTAGAGGAGGCTCACAATACTCGTTACTCAGTGCATCCCGAAGGCGCCAAGATGTATAGAGACATAAGACAATACTTATGGTGGAATAGTATAAATAAGGAGGTTGCAGAATACGTAGACAAGTGTCTAACTTGCTAGAAAGTTAAACCAAAGCATTGGCATCCTGTGGGTGAACCGCGACCCCCAGAAACTCCCACTTGGAAGTGGGATTCAATCTCAATGGACTTTGTCATAGGTTTGCCCCTTTCTGCCTTGAAAAGAATGCTATCTGAGTTATAGTTGATCGACTTACCAAGTCGGCCCAGTTTATGCCAATTAGGGATCCTTGGAGAGTTGAAAAACTAGCCTAACTGTATGTTAAAGAGATACTCCGCTTGCACCGGGTTCCCTTAGACATAGTATCAGATAGGGATTAAAGATTCCAAGCCCGTTTTTGGCAAGCACTTCAAAGAGCATCTGGGACCAAATTGAACTTTAGTAGCTCTTATCACCCTGAGACAGATAGGAAAACTAAAAGAGTGAATAAAATTCTAGAGGACATGTTGAGAGCTTGTGTATTGGAGTCCCAAGGGAAGTGGGAAGACGATTTACCTTTGGTGAAGTCTTCTTATAACAATAGCTACCAATCTACTATCACAATAGCCCCGTTTGCGCCTTTATACGGGAGAAAATGTAGAACCCTACTGTGCTGGAGTGATTTGGACGACGCATTGATCATAGGTCCCGAAATGATCCACGAAACCATTGAAACAATAAGAAAAATTCGAGAGCATAGTAGGGTTGCCCAGAGTCGGCAAAAGAGTTATGCAGACAAGAGAAAGAGGCCTCTGGAGTTTGAAGTAGGCGATAAGGTTTTCTTGAAAGTCTCTCCAACTAAGGGTATCAAGAGGTTCAGAGTACGAGGCAAATTGAGTCCTAGATATATTGGACCTTATGAAATCATTGAAAAGTTAAATCCCATAGCATATCGACTGGATCTGCCGGTAGAACTACAACACGTGCATAACGTGTTTCACATCTCTCAGCTCAGGAAGTATATTCCAGATCCAGATCACACGATTGTATTTGAACCTCTTGAAATCACTAAAGATCTAGTATATGAGGAGCGTCCAATCCAAATATTAAATCGCAGGATTAAGGAGTTGCGCAACAAGCATATACCACTAGTCAAGGTGCTTTGGACAAACCATACCTCCTAAGAAGCCACTTAGGAAACCGAAGAAGAAATGAAAGCCAAGTACTCACACTCATTTGAGGTAATCTTGCATGACATGACAAAGTTCATAAGTTTCGAGGATGAAACTCTTTAAGGGGGAAGGCTGTGATAGCCCAACCCTAAATCATGTTTATTTATTTAATTAGCTCATATTAATGATTTTTTTCTCAAAACTATTTATTGCATTTGATTATCGCAGTGGGGAAAAATCATTTGGGCTCTCATTGTTCAATTTTGGTTTTATTTATTTATTTATTTATTAAAGAAAACTTTGAGAAAATTGATAGTAGGCCCTAATAATTATAATCTAAGCGATTTAATTTACTTTCCCGTATCATCAAAACAATTTAAATTCAATTTACAAAAAAACGTTATCGTTACAGAGTGTTTTATTACCGAACTCAGTTTATTTTGGCCCAATTTGAAGCCAACAAACTTGCCCACTTAACCTAGCTAAGTAACCATGGTTGAAGTCTAACCATAGTTAGGTAAAAGCCACTTTTTGAAGGATAAATTCAACCAAGTAAACCAAGGTCCATTCCTAGCCAAGCAAACACAAGCACAAACACATTTCTCTCTCTCTCCTCTCTCCCTCAAACCCACGGCAGCCCCCCTTTTAGCCACTGTTTGCCACCACTAGCATCTCCCTAGAGCAGCCACAGCCACCAGCCCACCACCACCAGCTCAACCATCATCCCCTCTTAATCCCCACCCTCATCAATCACTTCTCTCACCCCTCTTCTAAGCAACAAAGTGAGTAACCTTAATCTTGATCTTGTTGGTTTTTATTTTTATCTTAGTTTTGATTCCTATTTTGATCTTTTTGATTATTAACCATGATGTTTTGATAAGAAATAGGAGTTATTTTGGTGTTTAAATTAGGGAGAATTTTGGAGCATGTTAGGCTTTTGGGGGTTATTCATAATCATGCAAGCTTAAAGTGGGAAGTTTGTTTTTCTTGGATTCTTGTATTTGATTTAGTGGTTTTAATCTCTAATAATGTTATAAGGATATTTTTGGCAATCTTGGATGAAGTGAAGAGGAATTAAGTTGCCCAAAAGTTAGGGTTTTATTGGTTATGCAGGGTTTAACTTCCTTTAATAGCAAGCATGTTATTAGTGTTTATTTGATTAAGAAATGATCTTTGATGTATATGATTTTGAAGCGAAATTGAGTGTGATGGTTTTGTATGGTGATGGGAAGGACTAAAACTTTGTTACATGAGTTTAAGGAATGATTTCAGATGAGGATTTGTGTGAAAAGAGAGGAGAGAGCAAAAGCAGTGAGGGTTTAAAAATGGCAGAAAAGAGGGTTGACTTTCTGATTAAATTGGTAATGATTGCCCCATTGCAAAATATGATTTTTGGTGGGTAGATAGGTCAGTGTGTTGGCTTTCAAATGCCTTTTGAGTCACCATAATCCAAGTCTTGTGGAAAACATTATGGTTGTTTTATCATAACTGCGCAAGTTAGACCAAAATTGACATACTTGTGTTCTAGCCCCATTTTGGGAACCCTATTATGGGAATCATGCTTGGTGTTCTAAATGAAATTTTTTCGAGACTTCTTAAGCTTTCGATATTAGGATTTTCGGTCTTAATTGGAGATCGGAAGACTAAGTTACGAATCATTTATTTTAGCCCTTGTTACTCTCTTACTTTTCTTTCACTAACTTATTATCTATGCAAATAAAAATATTTGCTAATTATGTGCTCCTATCATGATATTTTGAATAGAATCAGGGCCTAACCTATCATTTCCTTCCCTTTTGTGCATAATCCCATTTCAGTGAATTTCATTAAAAGTACTAGGTACGTTCATTGTCTGTATCTTTAGAAATCAGCATGTATTTATCAAAATTATAATGTTTTGGTAAGTACATCAATGAATCAGTTTAATTGGTGATTTATCATATAATTAGTGACCCCATCAGTTATCAGTTACCGGGCATGGCCCTTCAGTTACCCGCGCAGCTTTAGGTCAGGTCCCCTGATCAGCTTGGCAAGTATACACCTATCCTTAGATCGTAACAGTTACTAGGGGTTCACTACCAGATAATAATTGACAATGCATTTTCATATTTATCTCATTTCCTGTTTATAATAAAATGAATTGCAATGCATGCCCAACCAGTTTTTCCATGAACATTTAACAATACAGGAATGCATGTACTGAGCTTCGGCTCACAGTTCGAAATATTTTCATGTTTTGTTTTAGGGAAATGCTCAGTGAATCACCCTCAGGTTGACAGGCCAATTGGAGAAGACAAGTGAGCAAGAAAGTTTTAGTGCTGAAATGTTTTAACCACTGTATTATGAAATATTTTGAAGTTGAAACTGTATACTCTACTAGAGTTCCTATATTTTGGTGTAAACCTTGGAATAGTTAAATGGTTTGATGTTAGAACTCAATTACATATGGTTTAATGGGATGTGATTATGTAAATGCCTTGTGATGGTAAACGTTGTTTAGCATTACAATATTTATTGTTTACAGCAAAGCCTTGTCCTTTTTGGACGGCGATAACGCCCTGATTAATTGGGATAACATTTCTAAGTGGTGAATCTAATGAAGGGAATGCAAACAGTGAATTATGTACATTTAGGGCGTTACAGGGCCCAAGAAATCGACCCATAGCTAGTGAGGATAAAGATGGAGGTGCTAGAAGGCAAAGCACTAGGGTTTGTGATCCACTAGGATGGGACTTTAAGGTTCCATAACCGAGTGTGTATGCCTGTAGTGGATGCGCTTAAAGGAAAGATTCTAGATGAGGGTCACAATACTCCACATTCAATGCATCCTGGTGGGAATAAATTGTACAAGGACCTCAAGCAGACCTTCTGGTGGAGCAACATGAAGCAGACCTTCTAAGTGCCTTACATGCCAATGGGTGAAAGCGAAGTATCAACGCTCTGTAGGACTCTTACAACCCTTGGAGGTCGTGGAGTGGAAATGGGACTCTATTCCTATAGACTTTGCGATGGGGTTAACAAAACAAGGAGTAAGAATAATGTCATGTGGGTTATTGTTGATAGGTTGACCAAGTCTTCACACTTCATATCGATACCACTTGGACTCTAGATCAACTCACCCGTGCCTACCTGAATGAAATTGTTTGCTTACATGGGATGCCTAGTTCTATAGTTTCAGATCGAGACACGAGGTTTCTAGTGGGATTTTGGCAGAAAATACAAGAGGCATTTAGGACCAAGCTGAACTTAGCACGACCATTCACCCTGCTATGGATGGACAAACTGAGCATACCATCCAGGTACTAGAGGATATGTTGTGAGCCTGCGTTATGGATTTCAAGAAGGCATGGGACGAGCAATTGACACTGATCGAGTTCTCTTATAACAATGGTTATCACGCCAGTATAGGAATGTCCCCATTCAAAGCTTTCTATAGTAGAAGGTGTCGAACACCCTTGTGCTGGTAAGCGATTAATGAGGCACTCACTATTAAACCTAAACTCATTCAGGCCACCACTTAAAAGATACGAGTAATTCAAGAAAATAATAAGGCAGCCTAGAGTCGCCAGAAGAGCTACGTGGACAAGTGGTGAAGACCCTTAGAGTTCGAGGCAGGAGACCAAGTCTTTTTACGAGTCTTACCCACAAAGGGTGTTAGGCAGTTCAGGCAATTGGGCAAGCTCACCCGAGGTATATTGACCCTTACTCCATCATTGAATGCCTTGAGGGAGTATCATATCAATTACAAATGCTAGAAGAACTTTCTAGAGTTCATAATGTATTTTACATTTCTTAACTACGTAAGTACATTCCTGACCCTACCCATGTGATCGAGCCAGAATCCCTACAGCTTAAAGAAGACTTAACTTATGAGGAGCAACTGATCGAGATTTTAGACAGTCGGGAAAAGCAGCTTTGCAACAAAGTTGTTCCACTTGTGAAAGTCCTCTGGGCTAACCACACCACGACTGGGAGCCGGAAGATGGAATGTGATCTAAATACCCTTATCTGTTCATGGGATCAAGTACGAGTAAGTTTCGAGGACGAAAGTTTTTAAAAGGGGTAAGATGCAAAACCCTTGGAAATTTAGATGCTTTTTGGATGGAGTTGGTTATGGAGTTTCGAGGATGAGACTTCTTTGGGGGGTAAAATGTAAAACCCTGAAAATATATATTTATAATTCTTGAAGAATGATCAGGTGAGTTGGTTTTATTAATTTCGAAAAGTTATGTTAGGTCGCTCGAGTTTGTAGGCAGTCATTTAGTTTAGGCCTCGTTAGGTTAAAATTTTGGATCAAGCCTAAAATTCTTTGCTTCTAACCCAATCCAATTTTTCTTGGTTGACCCAACCCAAGGCATTGATGAAGAAAGTATTAATTTTAATTTGACAAAAACATTTAGATTTTATCTCCCTCCTAAATGTTTTCTTTTGAAACTTTGGAAATAAAATCAAGAGGTTTTTACCCTAATTCCCCAAAACCCTTTCCCCCTTTCTCCTAGCAACAACCCCCCCTAAAAAAAAGAAAAAGGAGAGGGAATGCATGTTTTAAGAAACCCTAGCCCCCATGCTCTCTCTCTCTCTCTCTCTCTCTCTCTCTCTCACACACACACACACACACACACAAACACACACACACACTCGCACACACGTGCGCGCGCACACACATGCCTCCACCCCACCCCAGCCTCGGCCACCATTTGAACACTGTTGCCACTGCCCTTCGGCCACCAGCCACCCCTCCTCTCTCTTTTTGGTTCGTTGGTAAGGTGCTTTTAGGGTTGTTCATATCATGTTTAAAATTATAAAAAAATAAAGAGTATATTATTTTTACAGCAAGTTCAATTCATCCCTTACCATCTAATTAGTCTTTTGCACATTTGTAATCGAATTTTCAGATTTTGGAGTTGCTTGAAAGCTTATACACAACCACCTTACTCTCACGTCCATCTTTAAGGTAAAAACTGGGACTTTCTCTTCAAAACCTCTCCCCAAGGGGCTTGGCTAGGTTTTATTGGATCTTGGAGGTAGTATTGGTTGTTAAGGATGATTCAAGATTGAATTTTTGCGGTTTTCTTGAGTGGTTATATGAGTTCCTGCATGAAAAAAAAGGGTTTTGGAGACACCAGAAAGTAGACATGCATTGACCTAACTTTAGGGATTATACTGTACTTATCTGCCAAAAATCATGAAGCAATTTGAGAAGGTAGATCTACAAGTTGTAATTTATTAAGAATTTTGAGTCATCAATTTTGGATCTAAAACGAGGGAGAAATGAAATTTCTTCTAGGACTGCGCAATTCTGATAGGAAATTGACTAGGCTGAAAAGCATGGGTTATTGAGATAGTTCTTGTGACAATTTGTGACTGCTTATGAAAGGAAAGTTGTAGTACACATAAATAGCTTTCTAGATTATGTTCATACACTTTAATACAATAATTCTATCTGAAGTTATAGATCCTAGAAGTTAACTCAGAAACTGGCCCGAAATTGTTCACCATCTCTAATTGGATTAAATCTGAACATTAGCCTTCAATTAATAAGTCAGTTTTTAAAATTTGCATAAGTGCTGGAGAATCAGTCTTTGGGGTTGTAATGTTAGTGAAGAGGCCTTAAGGAGCTTACTTCACTTTTGAGTTGGAAAACATAGATTTTTTGGTGTAAGAACTTCCTTATCTATATTGTGACGTTTTATTTTATCGTTTCGGCCCAATACTCTAGTTCCAGCTCAAGCTAGGTTCTTATGCTTCTTCGAGGCATTGTCTATGCCCTAACTCCCCTTGGTGGCTCTTTTGAAATGATTTTGGATATTTATGAATTGCCATGTGACGTTGTATGTCAAGGGGACCTTATACGTAAACCGTGAACTGCAACTTGCGATTCTATGATTTTATGAATGTGGAACATTGTGTTGTGATTGAATGTTTTATTTGAGCCGTTTATGTTTTAAGTGGTTTTATTAAGAAATAGAAGATTGTTTAAGGTGGGTTAGGCTTTCGAGAAGCCAAATAGATTATTCATAATATACTAATCCTAAAGTGAAAGATTAAGACGAGTTTAAAGGAGGGTGCCTCCTGAGATCAGGATAGGTTTTCCTTGATATTGAGACAAGTTAGTCCCCCCGGATTATAGCATGTGGTTTTCGAGTACGTGCCATTGTAAATGGTCATATGCCAAGATGGGTTCTGGTAACCCATAAGGTTGTTCGGCAGAAGGCCATGAGACCCTCTAGTGGGGTCGATTGCCAATGAAATTAGCGCGTTTTGATTTTGAATAATGGCAATTGTGGAAGTTTAAAGACCTTCAACTAGCTGGGAATTGTTTTCGAACTATTTGATTGTTCCCTCTCACCCCTAACTGTTTGAAATGAATTTAAGTAGGTGTTTTACGATTAGGGGTAGGCCTTATTGAGCTGTGTCCCACTGTTTGAATGTTTTGTTTTCAGGCACTGATGTGTTGCATGGGGATGGGATATAAGCGAGGCTGCATATATGTTTAGATTAAATTTTTATTTGCATTCGAATAATGTTGAAGCTGTAGTTGACAGAGTTGACTCTAGATCTTAACCTGTGACCTTGGTTTGCCCTTTTGTTTATTTCAATTAATCACCTTTTTGGCTTGTATTCCATTATGAAATACGGCAATGATGCCCACTAGGATATTTTTGCTACATTAAATAGGCTTAAGATTAGTAATAAAATGAATTAGAATCGAGGCGTCACATGAGGTTTGATAATAATGGTAATATGTGCAAAAACCACATAATGTGATAGATTTGCTTTGCTTCGGTTAATTTGAACTGTTGCATGGAGATGAAAAACTGATGTTCCATAAGCTATTGGTTTCTTTCTTATGACTAATGTAAAGTGTAAGGAGAGGATTGTGTCCTGCATAGCCGATGATGAAAGTATCAAAAGTATACATTATGGATATAATGCCTTCATGACATTTCTCAACTTAATAATTTGCATGTTGATCCTGGTACATTAATATCCTATGGTTCATATTTCTAGGTTTTTGATTTGATTTGTTGCTATCAATATTTGTCTCCATAAGTCTCTCATCTATCTTTATACTTCAATCTTGAATCAAAAACTCTAAATCTACTCTTTTAGTCATCATTGAGCACTAACTGATGAATTTCCTAACGATTTGGCACTTTGGTCATCTGTCTGTTGCTAGTCCTGAAGCTATACATTTGCCTATCGTCATTGCTCATGGGTGAAACTTTTAATTGATTTTTAATCTTCTTTCCATTTTTGATAGTAATTAGGCACTAGATGGTTTGCATTCTTTTTGATAAATATCAAGTTAGCTAAGACTTACATTAATTTGTTTTCTGATATATTGTATTTTAGTAGTGGGCAAGAGTTGACAAATGTCTTAGATTTTGCTCCATGGGATTCCACATATTATGATATTTGAAGTGAACTACATGCACAAGGAAGGTCGGCATGGTATCTTCCGTAAGGTATAAACATATATAGCCTATGTGTTGAATAACTCTCAATTACTTGGCTTTTAGTTGTTTGATTTACAATATGCTGATTTAACTTGCTGGCACACTCATTTCATACTGTGTTACTTGATATGATGTGTGATGCAAACACTAATATGGTGATTGTGAAGTACTTTTAGTCGGGGGGTGAACTCTATACAAAGAATTTAGAATTATGTTTTAATAGAATACAACAGTGCATAGCAAACATTTACTTGGGTAAATTGTATCAAACCTTCTTTTAAAAAAATGTAGGATTTAGATATCAACATAATCAGTATATGCGTTAAAACTTGAATGTTTCTTGTGTCCATATCTAGATGAGTCTGTTACTTTGGTTAGGCCGGTGTGTCCAACACAGTACAAGTAAAAACTAAGAATACGGGGATACATGTATAAAAGTTGGACATAGATACAAGCACACAATTATATAATAGACCTGGGTAAAGGGACACAGGCATATAATTAACATTGAAATAATTTTGAACATGAAAAAAATAGTAGAACAAGAGGTATAGGCATGACATTTTATTATTAGATAGACCTATATTTACAAAAAATGGCCAACTTTCCAATGTTTCCTAAGGAAAAGTGTACGTCTATCAAGAGAATAAGAGACCTTTGACATGTCGTATCCCTATTTGATATCTTTCTTTTGTCCTAATGATGTGCAGCTTCATTTATGTTCAAAAAATCTTGATAACAGTGGCGATGCTTTGCTTTCTTATTTCTCATAAGGAGTAATTGCCCTCTTTTAGAAAAGGGAGAAAATTTTGGTTATTTAAAGTTTTCTGTGATCGCTAAATCAAAAATTGATTTCATTGCAATCTTTTCTTTGAAATCATGATGCCTTTGTTTTCAATAATCCATAAAACTCTTGGTTTTTTAAATTTATAACCACTTAGACTGATAGACATTTTCTGTCATTGTTGGCGATAGCGTTAAGAAACTTTTCTGTTGTGAAATCTAAATTATTCACGTTATAGATCACATTTAGAAGTCATGTAACATGTGAGTAAATTTAATTTTCTACATTTACTAATTGAATCGAGCTTCATGTAAAATCCAAACCCCCCCACCCCCCCAAATAGCAAACTCTTAGATGCTACCTTTTCTGTAATTGACTTGTACATCTCTTATTTATTATTATAGCTCCAGTCTCGTACTCTATTTAATGCTTAAATATTTGCTACAATAGAATTGATAGAGAATGATAATATAATGCCTCAAAACTTGCTTTTTCCTTAGCACCACACCTTTAACGACTGAATATTACAGAACACCTTGTTCCCTTTGCTGGTTGTCATCCTATCCTACAAGCATAAGAAATGAAGTTTTTCTTTTCCCCATTTTCAGGAGTGTTTGCAAGCCTGTCATTAAATCATGTTGAGTTACAAAGTGTAGGGTGACTCTCATGTAGAGTTTGGTTGAAAGTAATACAATCACTATGCAATGGAATCAATCATGTAATGCAATTGTTAGTGTAATGAAATGGGATAATAATTACATTACAATGTTTGGTTACAAAGTTTTTACAAGTGTAATGGAATGAATTCATCTACAAATAATATTTAATTTTACAAGTAACGTGAAGTACTTGCAATTCAATTCGCATTTTATTTTTGCTTATTTTAATTATTTGTAGCTTTGTTGATAATTATATCATCCAATATCTTATCATCATGATTACAATGTTTCATATGAGACTTACTTCACTCTATTTCTTCTAGACTAGATTACAATAATGTAATATTGTTCAAGTTTACCAAGTAGAGAGAAAACGATGATGTTGCTGCTGCTGCTACTGATGATGATAATGACGTGAGAAAGAGAGAAATATAATGTCTACAGCATACAAAAATGCAGTTACAATAATATGATCATGATCTAGGTTAAATTTTATCTAATATAGAGAGGAGAGAGAGGTGAAAGGGGCTTCAAACCTTTAAAAAAATGGCGCCAAAGTAATGAGAGAGGGGATTACAGTGCAATCTTGATTACAGTGCTATGTATGTGGTGATTCCCAGGGTGTATATTTTTTGCCGTTCATTTTGTTCTTGTAGCTGTAACTTTGTTAATAAATTCCTCAAACCGTGTTGAATCCTAGTTATGGTGTTCATGTTCCCACCTGTGAAGTATGTCCATAGCGAGATAGATTCAATTAGGAAATCTGAATTGTATTTCATGTGTTGCGTAAGACGGTTTGCAATGGCATGATATTTCTGAAAAAGTGTCGCTGAAATGAATACTCAATGTAGTATGCTATTTCTCTCTTTGCAGGATGTCTTGGATTCTTCCCTCTCTTTTTTCTCTACATTGATCAAGCTAAGTACAATTTTGGGCTTTCCTTCTCTTAAATATTATGGGTAATCTCCAGCTATGCTTTTGTTGGTTCTGGATTTATGAAAAGATTTATCCAAGAGAACTTAAACTGAGTTCCAAAGTGTTCATGGTCTAACTAGTAATATCTAGGGGGGAAACCTGAAGGTGTACCATATGTACATTAATGTGCACCAAGAGGTCCAAAATAACATATTCACAATGATGATATATGCCATTAATTATTAACTCTAGTTACATACTTATAAGAAAAGAACTAAATACAATAATATGTTTAATTAGCATTACTAAATTCCAATAATAGTAGTCTCTAAATATCATATATATATATATATATATATATATATAGACATATATATATATAGATATATATATTAATATATATATATATATATATACACACACACACATATGTGTGTGTGTATATATATATATGTGTGTGTGTGTGTGTGTGTGTGTACATATAT
>JACYFF010031958.1:58511676-58536676 GCA_017589665.1 Selenicereus undatus
TATTGAAAAGAAGGTTCCTAAGGCAAACCCATAACTAAATGGAAAATTTTGGGAGTTTTGGTTACTGCTAACCTATTTCTAAACCTAAACAATTTACTAAAATATTATACTTTAAAGGAAAATTAAGTTATATTTAGGTTATCATATTAATATATAATTAAATGTATATTTTTTCCCCTATACTTAGACTATTGTAAAATATTAATAACATAAAAATTAAAATATAAAATGTTTTCAAGAAATTCTAATTAGAAAATAAAGTTTCAAAAAAATAAAAACCATCACTGTTATATTGTATTTTCTGAAAAAAAAAAACCCATAAAAGAAATAAGATTATCATTCGTTGGTACATTAAAAAAACAAATTATCATTAACAAGTTGAATGATTTCTAATATACTTTATGGCCATATTATTCAAAATAACATGGAGAAATTATTCACAGCAGAAAAAAAAAATCAAAAAATTGATATTATAATGGTTGCAATTTTTTTTCCTTTAAGATATATTTTTAATATAATCAATAACATTTATGTTGATAATTGTTAGGATTAACTTCTGAAAACAATTACAAATAATGATTACTAAAAAAATTTCCGTGCATGGCGTCAGTATCAAATGCTGCAAAGTTAACCATTTCATTTGTAAGTTGTCGTTGTTTAATGACCTTTTTGTTCTTAAACTCGAAGCGCCTCAACTCTGAAGAGGAGCCAACAATGATGGAGATCTCTCCATGCCCTTTGATTTAAAAGAATCAAATCAATTTGGCATTACTAATATGCTGGTTAAAAGTTGTATAATTCAACCAAATTTTGTTTTAGTTATTCTATTGCAGGGCATAAGGTTCATTCCAGCACTGACCTGATTTTGTGAGCAATTTTCGACAAGCATCAACATGGTTTAAGTCTGATATTTTTGCATGTAATTCAAGTTCAAGATGTAAACTTTCCAACAAGACAAGTTTCATCCAAATTGGAGTTCATTTGGTAGTCCAAATCAGCCAAAAACCAAGAGATGTCAAAACTGCCCAGCAATCCAGAATTAACCCGGTTTTGATTAAGTCATAACTTAAGCTATACTAATGCTTAAGTGATGAATTTATACATTTTTGGAATCCTTAAGATGTGTAATTTCAGGTCCAAGCATCAATTTCCAATCATGCACTCAAGAGGATGAAGAAATAAGGAGTTTTCCAAAACTGGTCAGATTAGGCTCTAATCTGCACGGTTTTAAGTTTGAGTTTATTTAACCCATTTAAACTCCCCCTAACCTTGATTTCTTGGTTGTGGGGGATTATAGACATCCTAAAGTTACCCCCCCATGATTAAAATCACCATCATACTCACTTTTGCTATGCTCAAACGACGCACCAAAACCGGCCAGAAACTGTTGCTAAACCCGGTTTAGTACAAACTGAAGTAAATTAAGCTCCCAACCATTTTTCTCCACTTGCAAGCTGCTTGGCACGTCCCTCTATGCTTGGCACACATCCCAAGGTTCCTTGGGCTGGTTACTACCTAGAGAAGAACGAGAGCTAGATTGGTGGCAATGTGTTGCTTGCTCCCTATTGGCCGGCCGTAATGCCTTTTCGGCTGTCCAATGAGAAATAAGCAAACAATCTTAGCATGTTTAAGTTTAGTTTAAGAGTATATTGAATGTATAATGATGTATTAATAGCTTAGGCATAAATCAGATTTGTATGTTAATGTATTAGTTTAGGTTAAGAATGTTGTAAACTAGATTAGTACTATTCAGCTTGTATTAGTGCTCTAAACCTTTCCTAAGCATTAAGGAAGGTTAGAAGTGTACTTTTGCTTGTTTACTAGCTTGCCTTGGCTGCCTATTAAAGCATCCCCATGGCCTAGCTTGTAAGATACAACCCCTTTGGATGATAATAATCAGATTGAGAGCATTTTGCTTTCTTCCTTCAAACTCTTACTTGCTTATCCTTAATTAGGTCAATTAAGGTGGTGATCAAGTGAGTCTTAACCAGGATTAAGTGGTGTTTCTGTATCTTAATATTAGTTAAGGGCCCTAGACTTGGATTTGGTGGTGTTTCTGTATCCAAATCTCAAGTTTAGTTCTATCCTTTGATGTTTATACTCAAGGTGTTTCAAAGAGGATTAAAGCGGATTTGCTAGCTTTAATTTGAAGTTAGTAATTCTTACTTTAATTCTTATTTCCATTCCCACACATCCATAGCCCTTTAAACATCCATTCCCATACTCCCACAAAGCTAAAATTATCACCAAAAGGTCGAATACTTAGCCACATGTTCAAACACCTCCAACCGTGCAAGCCTCCACTTCATGGTTTTATCAAACCGAAAAGTGGCACGGTCACCCCGTGCTGGGGAGCACGACCGTGCCACCTTGGCACCGTGAAGAACTCTCTTTTGGGCTTCACTTCCTTGGTGGTTTTAGCTTGGGTCCATTCCCCCCTTGTGTTATACATCCCTTCACATTAAAAAGCCATTGTTTTCCCACTTAGAATCACTTGATTCTAAGCACCATTCTCCCTCCACATACTTGATGCCTCACAACCATCATTTTATGTGACCATTTCCCCTTGGTTTCCCCTTGATGTTATCTTCTTTTGATTGCTAAGTTAGTTGTATTCTATTGAACCCTAGCTTGGTAATCGGCAGGTACATCAAACAATGAACATGAGAAAAAAGAGGGAGGCGCCCTACGTCAGCGATAGAGATGGCAGTATAGTTCGAATTTGATGCAAAATCGATCCGATCCAAGGCAAAATTCTCCAATTTGAATCCGATAAACAATAATCCACTTCGGAATCCGATGAAAATAATCCGAATCAGACTCCAATACGAGCGGATTTAGAGGAGAGTCTATCTGATTCGATTAACATCCGATCCGATATTTTTTTTTTAATAATTTCAACTTTTTTTGAAGATAGAAAAATTGTAATATGATAACCCTCAAAAAATCCGCATAAGGTCTGCATTCTATGTGCAGTACACTCTTCTTTCTTAGCTAATTTCCTCTTCTCTCTCGATCTTTTTCTTGCTCTTTTATCTTTGTCAATCAAAGTTGTACTTTCTTCCTTTTCTTCTAGTTGTACTATTATCTATCCCTTTCACTCTAAAGTAAATTTGTATTCTCTTTTTTCCAACACTTTTTTACTTGAACACAATGAAATGTTTAATATAAAAAGTTATTTGACATTAAAGAGATGTTTAATATTGCACTTACAGGAAAGCAAAAATAAGGTTGAAAATAAAAAGTTATGCAAATATTGAATAAAAATATATAATCGGAATATATTCGATTATATCTGGATTTAATCCAATCCGAAACCAATCTGAATTTAATTTAATATTCGATCTGACAGAGTCAAATTTGAATCAGATTTTCAAATCCGATTATTAATTGTATCAAATTTGAAAGTCTATACATACGATCCGAATTTAATTCGTTGCCATCCCTAGTCAAAAATATTAAATAAAAATATATAATCGGAATATATCCGATTATATCTGAATTTAATTCAATCTGACACCAATCTGAATTCAATTTAATATCCGATCCGACAGAATCAGATTTGAATCAGATTTTCAAATCCAATTATTAATTATATCAAATTTAAAAATCTATATATACAATTCGAATTTAATCCGTTGCCATCCCTAGTAAGAGATTTGCCTCTCAGGTGGGAGAGGGGCAAACCAAGGGGGCGACTTCTTTATCTGGCGGCCGTATCTCTGCCACGATTAACCGAAGAAAGAGTCGAAGGACTACAAGTGACCTGGTAGCTTCTCTCTCTCTGACTGATTTCTGGTTACCCTTTTCAGGCCTTGAACATGAACGCTCTCCACAAAACTGTTCATTTCTCCCAAAGATTCCGATTTTCTTCCATTCTCTCTCTTAATGGGATTCTTAATCCTGAAATATTTAAGTTTAATTCATTCAGTACTGTGCTTACGGACAAAACAGATTCAAAGCCAAAAACATCCGACCAAGTTTCGGTAATTTCTGAGCTCATATCTAAGCAGCATTGGCGGAAAATCAGGGACATTTTGAAAGAAAGTAACCCTGATGAAATTTTAAGACAGTTACTAGATTCTGAAGCAGACCCACGTGTCATTATTCAGTACTTCACGTGGCTGGAGAGAGCTCTTTGCATCTTACATAGTCTTGATATGTACTGTAGAATGCTTCATTTGCTCTTTGATGGAAGGGTTTATAGTCAAGTTAGGAAATTGTTGAATGGGTTAGTGCGGAATGAGAAATACTCCATTTCGGAAATTTTTCACAAGCTTTCAATGTCTGGTGATTCCTTTGGGGTAAATTCGGTCCTTGTTGACATGTTGGTGCAGGCATATGTGAGGAATTCAAAGCTGAGTATGGCAGTTGAGGCCTTAAAGCGAGCCTGGGATTATGGCTTTAAGCTGTCTGTCCTGTCATGTAATCCAGTGTTGAGTGCATTGGCTGATGCAAATGATGTAAAAGGTATGGAATATGCTTTCAAGGAGATGATTAGGAGGAGAATTCAGCCGGATATTATAACGTTTAACACAGTCATTAGTGGTTTTTGTAAAGTTGGCCAATTGCAAAAAGCAGGTGATTGTTTGGAGGATATCAAAATCTGGGGTTTATCTCCATCGGTGGTTACCTATAATGCTCTAATTGATGGGTATTGCAAGAAAGGGAGGATTGGAAAGATGCATAGAGCAGATGCTTTACTGAAAGAAATGATCTCGATGAACATCAGCCCAAATGAGATTACATACAACACTCTTATCAATGGGTTTTGTAGAGATCAAAACTTGTCAGCTGCTTTGAGAATTTTCAAAGAACTGCAGGATAGAGGATTGCAACCTGGTGTTATAACGTGTAATACGCTGATAAAAGGGTTTTGTGCTGATGGGAAGATGGGTGATGCTTTAGATGTGCGAAATGTCATGTTTCTTCTGGGTTTGAAGCCGGATATTGTCACTTACAATGTTCTTATCAATGGATACTGTAAAAAGGGAATGCTGAAAGAGGCCAGAGAGTTGCTGGATGATGCCGATGAAAAGGGGCTGACTCCTACTGTCATAACTTTCAACACTTTGATTGATGGTTACTGCAAGGTTGGAATGATGGATGAAGCTGTTGCACTGCAGAAGCTAATGATGAAGAGGAATGTCTACCCTGACATTTCAACTTACAATTGCTTGATTAATGGCTTCTACAGAAATGGAGATGCTCAAGCAGCTGATAATCTTCTAAAGACAATGAAAAAAATGGAGCATACAGCCGACATTGTGACTTATAACATAATGGTAGGTGCTCTGTGCAAGGAAGGCAAGACAAGAAAGGCAGCAAGACTACTTGATGAAATGCTTGAGATGGGTTTGGCACCTAATCATTTGACGTATAATACAATAATTGATGGCTACTGTAGGGAAGGAAATATTACGGTGGCTATGAGTCTGAGAATGCAAATGGAAAAAGATGGGAAGCGAGCAAATGTTGTAACATATAATGTTTTAATAAAGGGTCTTTGCATTAAAGGGAAGCTGGAAGAAGCAAGCCAGCTCCTTAACGAGATGTTAGAGAAAGGTCTAAACCCAAATCGGATCACCTACGATATTATAAAGGATGAAATGATTGAGAAAGGATTTGTTCCAGACATTGATGGACATCTTTATACCCAGTCTGCTGTGCCTTAACCTTGCAGGTAATTATGTTTAAATGTTCTTATCTTCTATTTTGACATCATATGCTTGTGGGACTGGCCATTTGTACTGTATTAATCATCAAGGAATATTGCACCTCACAAACTTACAGGATATACAGATTCTACATCCTAGCTGATGGCATCGTTTGCCAATCCTGTGAAAACTGGCTTCACTTCAAGTAAATCATGATACCAAATTGATGAAGATTCACCCAAATAAATAAACCAAAGGGGTATGTATATTATGTAGCCTAGAAAGTCTTAAGGAGATAATAAAACTAACATGATATCCTAGGATAACTAAAATACTATATAATAAAGCTAATATCTCAATATCTGATACCCTAAAAATACCACCTAAAACTAAATCCAAAAATATTAAAAATCTACGGAATACAATTTATTTCTTAAAATTATGTTGTAGAATTTAAGCTTCTTCTTTCATTTTCTTGCCATTCACAATAGTCCATTTTTAACAAGGGTAGATAAGGTGGTTATCCGTCACTTCCAAGCACTAGGCCACTAGCTTAGCAGTGATCTCACTATTTTGAGCAATGTTTAAACTCTTTTTTGATCAGGAAATGTTTAAACTCTTACTTCAATAAGATGTTGTGTTCCTTTCTCTAGGCGTGTGGTATTGCACATTTGGCTTTTGGCTTTTGGAAATCAAGTCTTTTATGCATGTATTGCTTGTGTTTGGTGTGCAGCTTTTCATAAGGACTCTTCCTTCCATTGAGTGTTAAGCTTTGAATAAGGAAATGCAAGTGTCATGGAACTCATATTAATAAGCTTTTATCTTTTTTGGAGGGGGGGTGTTTGCTTAAAGGACCCTATTTATGCTAGTAAGGCATGTTCGACAACAACGTTGGAGTAGCATTTAGCATTTTGACTAAGTTAAGATCCTAATTAGTGATTCTTTAGTGTTCGTATAACCTAGTGTTTGGACTTGTGTAGCGTTTTGGGTAGCGTTTAACATTTCAAGCAGCGTTTTTGAAAAACTAATAATATTAACTTTTGGCATTTAAAGTAGCATTTTATTTTTTTTGGTCAAAAAATACCGTTTGAAAATTTTATCTTTGGAAATTATCAATATCCTTTTATATCAGTTTATATTAATCAACTAACCCAATAGCTAAGTTTATTGAACAAATTTTTTTCAACTAAACAGTTTTCTGTTAACAACTAAATTAGAACAGCTATCTAGGTACTACTTGAATAACTATCTGCTACCTAAACACCTAATTTTATAGAACGGGGCGATAGTCGTTTAAGTATATGAAGTTTTTCTATCCCATCTTAGCGCTTGATGCTCTTATTTGTGTATGAATGTACATTTTGTTTTTCTTTTTTTGGGGAAAAGTAAAGTTTTTACTACTTCTCAAAATGGCGATCAAAGTACGAGAGAGACTCAATTTCTAGTCTCTCTGCCAATCACATGCAGGGTGCTCCTTGCTCACATCATAGACACCAAGCTAGACCTAAGCAACTAAGCATAACGATTTAGAAATGTTTGACAGTAGCTTTGGACATTCCTTTTCTTAGATGCTTCAGCCCCGACATGAACATCTTGCACAATCTGTTTTGCGACTCCCCTACACCACAGATCTCTGTCTGAAAATTTTCTCACTCCTAGCTGACCAAATCTGATAAACACAAGCAGCAAGGGCAGCTTGGAAAACACATCTGAGGACCCCTTTGCAGTTTTGTTAAAACCAACCCACTCTCTGCCACCATTCACTAGGTATCTGGATCTTCAGCCATCTTCCTAGAGAAAGCCATATTTCCAAAGAAAACTCACATTTAAAGAAAAGACGTTCGTGATACACGTCTCACATAAAGGGCAGACCCTGATTGCACAAGACCAAACCTTATAAACCTGTGTTTAGTGGGTAATGTCTGCTTGACTGCCATTCAAAGACAGCAATTGTGTCTGGGAATGACCAATAAAGACCACAGCAGTATAGAGTGGTTCCATTCCCCCCCCCCCCCCCCCCAAAAGAAAAACAAAATATAATGTAAGCTGTTTTGATGCTGTACTCACCACGAATTTGACTGACAATAATAGCCTGTGACTTCTCCCTCCACTGAAAGAGTTTCTGCACAAACCAACCAGCTTGTTTTCGAGCTTCCATTTGCCACAAATCCCTCCTTTTCACATAATAAAAATGGATCCACTGGATCTATAATTTCTCTTTGTTGCTGCGAAGTGCCCATAGCAGCTTCCCTATTGCAGCAACATTTCAAATCTCAAGTCTGAAAATGCTAAACCATCCTGTGATCTAGGCTTGCGGACATCTTCCCATGCAGCTGGTGCTTTCCTGCTCTATCAACTTATTGTTAGCCATGATCCGTTTTCTATATTTTGATAAACTGTGAGGTTGGAATGTCTATGGATTTATTTCTAGCAGGATTATTGGCAGGTTGCTTTTGCTGTAAGATTTCGTGCCTTTTCCACCTGTCCAATTTGTGCTGTATCCTGATCTTTGGGTTTCATGAGAGTGAATGGCTCTATTTTTTTGGGTCTATATATGATGTATATTCAGGCAACAACTCAAGACAAGCATGAAAAACCAAAACACTCAAGTTCGCGCTCTGAAACTGGGTTGGAACTGGCGTGGTTGATTAAACAGAAACAACATAAAACTGAACCAAGTTTGGATAAGACTCACTACCAAGACGGATTCAGGGCCCTTAGCAACTAGAATGGATAAGACACACCACCATTCAGCCACTAAGACTTACTAGGACACCAGCTACAATGGCCAAATTGTAGGATAAGCTAGTGAGAATTTTGGGTGAAGGAGCAATGCTCTACTTTCATTAATCAACTAAGGCTTACAAACAGAAAATCAGGCTTATAAACCAAGCCTCATACCTCACTCACACCGGCTAGTTCAAGTGCTAAAGAGCTAAAGACAGTGAGACATAAATCTTGTCGAACACACATAAAAAGGGCTGTTAAGTACTAAAAGCTTTGACCCCTATTTAGCTCATCAAACAAAGGTAATGAGGTGTCAAGCTTAAACAGCCTCTAAGTACTATTAATCATGACTAAGCCAAGCAAGTTGCTGCTTCAATCTTGAGAACTGCCAGGCCAAAATGCAAGGGGGCAGCTGCTAGTGGTCCATTGGTCCAAGGAATTCCTCCTAATCTGGAGTTGGTTAATAGCAGATGCCAACTGAGCAGACTCTGCTGTTCTAGAGCTGCTTGGGATAATATTTTAGACGCACTTTCATGTCCTTAGACCTACCAAAAGTGATCGGCATCAGAGGATCAAAAATTATTCTCCCAATCTGAGTCTGCTGGGCTGGAATCTGGGCAGATTGGCAGTTCAGTCTTGATGGTGATTAGCAAATTAACAGAATGTGGAAGCAATTGACTTCATCTGAAAGCTTGTAGGTTAGCTCATAAATGAGGCAAGTTACTCCCCCATAAATAAGCCCTATGGCTTCAGCAAGTGCTGGACCAGATTACCTGGATCGATCTATACCCCCATGATCCCCGTTCCGGGAAAAGCCATCCAGAGCCTAAATTAAACTAAATTTGGGGAATAAGTAGCGATCCGTGTTCTGGACTACGTGATCGAGGTTGCGTTCTTGGTAACTATGAACCAGAATTCTGAAGCTCAAGGTCATGCATTCTGTTCTTGGCACTTGATTCATAGTTTTTTGGACCATAGCTTGGATGGATTGAGTCTTCTGGTGTTGAGCTGAGCTAATCATGGGGTGGTCTCCATCAATATATAAAGGAAAACTAATGTGATCCTCATCTTAGTAATGGATAGAGTCCTTTCTCCTAATGCTAATTCTACATTATCAGAAATGGTTCCTGCAGAGGCTCCTATTATAAGCACTTCCTTGAAAACTTGTAGTTTCCTGATCCCTATCCTTTCTTTTGACACTCCACTTTCTTTTGGAAATCCAAACCATGACCTAAGCTGGAGGTATGTGTACGCTTGGGATAAGATTAATACCAGCAATAATGAGTAACTATTTAGTTGGCTGTTAAGTACTTAAATGAAAAACAACATAAGAGGACATGCATGTGTCACAAAAATATTATGATGATGAACTGCATTTTGAACCCCCTTCTGCCCCCCGTTAGCCCTTGTTTGGCCGAGCATAGCTATTTGCGTAGTTGATCCCTTTTAATTAGCATACGATGGTTATATTGTGGAATTGTAGCAATTAGCAAATAGTTGTTTACTTGTTTAGCACTTTAGCTAGTTGATTGAAGAGAATTTGTTAGGCAAAACTACTTGTTGGTTAATGTTGAAACTAAAATGACCTATTTGGGGGACAGGGGGATGGTATTTATCAGGCCAAACCTAATGTGTAAGGTGCATATTAAAATGATGTTGGTAATTGTATCATTTCAAAAATGCTATGCAAATTGGTAAAATTCATGGAATGTTGCTTCTCATGATTGTTTACTGAACACACAAATTTGGGTTGTCAGTGGTTTGACATGGTCTGAAGACTTGATTGCTACTTCACTATGGCCAAATGTTGTACACAGTCTAAAGACTGAGGACCTTAGGTTAAAAAAGCTTGAGGCACACAAAAGCACAAAGTGACCTGGGGCTTGGGGCATGAGCATTTTGCACATGAGGTGCAAATTGAAACAATGCTAAAGTTTTGCTGCTAGGACATTTTTTTTTCAAGTAGTTAATTAATTGCATCTAAGAAGGTGATAAGACATGAAGACAGCAATACTAGCCATAAATGGGGTCCGTGAAACTCAAAAGAACTCGCTAGCAAGTAGCAACATAGGTGAGGCATATGACATGAAGTTAAGCAAATATTAGTAAATCTGAGTGATCTGACTCCCAAAAAAGACAATACATAGATCTCATTAAAATATATAAAGTTTCACTTCAGCCCCAAACAGCCCCTTCATAAAAACCGGCACAGTACAAGGAAGAAGAAGAAAAACAAAAAGAAGAAACATATTCGACTAACTTACCTGGAGTTGCCAGTGACGGCAATGCTCAACTCTGATGACCACTGGCGAAGGACCCTCAACCATCTCTGTCCTGAGTGGTAGGTTGTTCCTAGATCTGATTGCCCTGTCATTTGAGATTTGCAATTTAGGATTTTAGATCTAGAGTTTGTGAACTAGGGTTCCCAAATTAAAGCTTAATTCGACAGAATCCACTGCAGTTGATTGAGGGATATGACTCGAATTTACCATTCATGAATCATGACTTAGGTCGGTTCTAATTTGATCAATTTTGAGATTATGATGGACAATTTACCATTCAGATCTAGGGTTTGCAAACTGTCGCATTGAGTCTCCATTAGGCCCATGCTTTGGTCACCTTGTGCCCAGTTTGAAGCGCACCAAGGCGTGCGCCTGCTGCTGCTTTTGGAATGGGTGTCGCCTGACCCTATGCTAGGCGCATTGGTTCTCATCTTATCTCGGGGTTGTGTGTCCTTGTCTCAAAGTTTTAATCTTGCACACTCCTGGAAAAGCTAAAAGTTGCTAGACTGCTGCTTCTTTTGCTTGTTTACCAAATACAATTTTTGGTTGTAAGTGTTTCAAATTGGTCAAAAGACCTAATTGCGAGTTCACCGTGGTCGGATGTTGTACTCAGCCTTAAGATTGATGCCATGCTCTGGATGAGTAGATGCACTTAGACATTGTCTCCAGCTTGCGTGTCCTTGTCTCAAAGCAGTGAATCTTCCACACTCTTTCTCCTGAGTTATATTTTTTGCGATAGCTGTGTAGGCAGGTCTTTGGAGTGGCAATAGAGAGTCCGCTTTGTTAAGCTACGATATCTGGCTCACAATCTCTGATCACTTATAGCTGCAATAAGTGAGATAGAATTGTAGAAAGGAGAATAAGGTGCTCCAATGATGTTCTGTTTCGGGAATACAGTGGTTTACTTGGTCAAAGCGAAGATCTGATCAGTTAGAGTTTGTTGTTTGATAGAATAGTGCTTTTGGCTGCATTATGGGCTAAAGCTACATGAATTTCCGAAGTCTTCTTAAAGGAGGTTAAGTGAAATTTGGGGCATCTTTAGTATTATATGCTTCTTTCTCTCTCTAAGGATGTCACCTTGATTCTCTCTCTTTTCGTCTATCAACTTACCACTGGGTGTTTGCATAGTCCATACTGTTGGAAAACTGCTTCTTATTTATTCCTAGTGCGCTTTATTTAATCCTCAATGTAGCTTTCATAGCCATTCTTGTCCTCTCGTGTCAAATGGGTATTTGTCTCCCCCCCCCCCGCCGAAAGACTGGGTATGTTGCCCTTGTCGTACGCATCATGCTATTTTTTTGGGGGTAGGGGTGCATACTTACAAACATGGGTTGAACGAGCTACTGGTATGAATTAATCTCATATCATCCTTGGTTGTGAAGTTGGCTTTTATTTGATTTCCAACTTGCAAAATGTGCTATGAATATTTTATACATGGATAATTTTAACTCCCAAATTTTTGTTGGTTGTTTAAGGTATGAAGTTTTGGTTATGTATAATTTCTTAACGCCATATCGGGCATGAGATCATGGACTTGGAGCTGTTCTCCTAAGCTTGATTGGTCGAGTTTTAAATGCTTCATTCTTTCTGATGACATGTTTTCCTCTAATACCATAGGATAGGTGAATGAATGTGTGAGAATGTTCTTCTTTGTGCTCATTGCAATATTTTATTGGTTAATTTCAAGCAGAAGTTGTAAACAGGGATGGCAACGAACCAAATTCAGATCAGATGTTGGAATATCTGAATTTGAATCCGATAAAGTCTCAGATCCAAAAGTGCGATCCGAATCTGATCCTACGGACTAGAGGGAATCTCCGAATCCGCTCTGACTTATTGGAGTGGAGTTAATTTGATCCGAATTGATTTCCTTTCCCTTACGTCAATTTTATATTATTTTTTTCATCCGAACTTATTCCGTCCACCTATCAATGTAACAACATATGCCTTCCTATCACACCGACCAAATATTTGAACATTTAATGGTAAACTAGGCTAGATTGACCAGTGACAAGGAAGCGGATCATGCCAAAGAGTTGGTTGGCAACAGAGTGAGGCTCAGAGATAGAGACTACGAGAGAGTCAACTAAGTGACTAAATGGAGGTTGGGTGTTAGGGACTTGGGGTTGAGATCCAGGGTGGACTTAGATTCGCAAAATTTTAGATTTAAATTTCAATTATTTCAGAAAATAGTCGGATCGGATTGGAAAATTGGATTGGATGCTATCTTCCCACCAAATCCGATCCATTCCGAATCCAACTCGGATTCTGATTACTTTTTTCGGATTCGAACTCGAATATTTGTTTTCTTAGATCGGATTTGGATTATTTTGCCTCGGATTGGATTAGATGTGCCTCGAACTCCAACAAAGTTGCCATCTCTAGTTGTAAATGGCCGTAGGCAGCTAGATAGTTTAAGAATAACATATGTTGATAGGGTTTTTTCTTGTCCCCCCGCCCCCCAATGAGAATGATTGAAATGCTGTTTTGTGCGGGAAGTCGGAAGAAAATGCAGAAATGTAGTCATTGGACATTCAGGAACTCTTAGGTTTGGATATCTGATGAAGCCATAGCAGTCATTAACAAATGTGCAACTTTCCTTTACCTGTTTCCTGGAAATGGAAGAATGTCAAACTATAAATGATCTCTAGATATTGGAATATATTCTAATTTCCGAATTCTTCTTATTCCTCCTCTATCTTTATTGTGAATTTGTGCATCGTCTCCAAACTTTCGTTTCCTAATTCGAACTAGAATGGATGTAAAGGGAAAAATTCTGAAAGTCATTCTGTGTGTTTTATATCTAGAAAGGGATGTTGGATTCTCAGGAATAGAGATTGCAATTGTTTCTTGGATCAAGTTGTTTTGCTTGCCTCTTTTTGGACTCAGCAGTGAATCGTCCAGCCTGATCTGTGTCAGATTTGTATCAATGGATTGGATTCTTTGCACAACTTGATCCTATATGTAGTCTGATTTCCTCTACATTAACGTACTTGTTTTCTTATTGAAAACATATTGTACAATCATGAGAAGGAATGATATTCAGCAGTTTGGCATTATGGAATTTGCCATGTAACCAGTGAAAGGCCAGGCACTTTGTCTAAATTGGCACCAACAGTCAACTTAATCAGAAACTACTGGAAAAAGTCTTCAATGAGTTTTCCCTCTGTTCTCTAACTGTTAGTCTTTTTCCTGTTATGGATGTCCCCAAATGATGTCCCCTTTTACCAATGTTAGAGTTTCCTTGAAAGTCAACTATGACCAGTATATTAGTGATGTTCCTTTAAAGATTTTTATCAAACAGGTAGGAATAGTTATATGGTGTGGAGGGAGTATTTGTGTTAATCTGAACCATACGCAATGACTTTGATGTTATCTTTTTGTTTGCTCTTCAAAGTTTAGCCACTCCTTTTGACATTTTGGTTTTTCCTTCCTGTTTGTCAATTCTGCAATGTGCAGCTGGAAATTCCTGTCATAATTTTATGCTGTTGAAATTAGGAGACGGGCTATTTTCTTGGACTTGGTTACCAGTGTCTGATGCAAATGTTTTAAGTATTGCTGACTGATTGGAGTTTCTAAGTATTGGAACCGTGTCTGAGTGTCAGGTTTTCGACATGGATACCCTAGGGTACGATGAAGAGTCTAAGAAACATAGGTGATGGGAAGTTTGGAGAAGGAAGATCAAAGATTAGGTGCTGAAGTTTTCAAGGAGATTTGTTGTAAGGGAAGCCCAGAAGTGAAGCTCTCTTTGACATGTTTCCAAATTCTTGTTCTAAAGAGAATACAAAGTTCCAGGCATTAACAGAACAATTGTCAAAAAATAAGTAGCAGAGAAGAAAAAAATGGAACATTGGATGCAAATAATCCAACATTTAGGGGTATTGGACGAGAATATATAACTTTTCTCTATCCTTGCGGTTGTGGGTTCCACATCTGGCTCCTGGATTTCATGTTTCTCTTGCCACTTGCATTGTTTATTTGTGGCACACAGCTTATTATAGTGAGTGCCCCTATGATATTGATTTGGGCTTTGGAAAAGGAAACAGAAATATCTCCACACTCATGCATGAGCTTATGCTGTTGGTCTTTTCATCATTTAAACTTTTTCTGTTGCCTTTTAGCACTTGATGCCATTACTTTTGAGCAAATACGCATTCTACTTTGACGTCCACGTTTAACAATAATGTGAGCCCCACTAAGTAGATAAGGTGGTTACTGGTCACTACCAGCTAGGGTGTGATCTTGCTTTTTTGAGCGAGATTTAAACACCAATAAGATTTTGTGGTCCTTGCTCTATTCCTGTGGGTTTCTGCACTTTGTTTTGAGAAATCATGTCTCTCTTGCCACCTATTTCTTGTATGTGGCATACAGCTTCTGATATTGACTCTTCCTTTTACTGGTTGTCCAGTGAACATGCAGATGCAAGTGTCTTGGTACTCATTCTCTTGAGCTTTTGTATATGTTAATAGTCTTTTCAACATATGAACTTTTTATGTTGCCGCTCAGCGCTTGGTGCATTATTCGTGAATGAACATAATTCTACTGTTAGCTATGATCCCTTTCCTTTCCTTTGATAGCGGTTCAGATGTTTTATGGATTCATTTCTACGAGGACTATTGACAGGTTACTTGTTGCTGTGAGATCTCGTCCTCTCCATTTATCCCCTTTGCCCTTTCTGTTGTACCCTGATCTCTGGGTTTTGTTCAAGTGAATCGCTTTATTTCTTGGCTCCATATATGAAGAAACCTTAGAAAAGCTTTCCTTTGGAGTCTTTTAATATAATTACTTGTACGACAATGTATACTTTACCCATCCCAACCTCCTCTTTCGGCGCTTCGCTTCAATTTAGAAATCCAAAGCATGACCTAACATGAAGGTATGTGGATGCTGTGGATATGATTAAGACTGACACTAGTGAGTTTTTGGTAAATTAGGTGTTGAGCTGACTGATAGATACAAAACAATGTAAGAGGACATGGATTTGCTGAAAATATGATCACTAAACGCATTTTGGATCCTCCCCCCCCCCCCCCAAAAAAAAAAACTATTTTTGAAAAGTTTGGCCCTTGTTTGCCCAAGGAGAGATGTTTTGGTGGCCGATATCTGTTTGAAACTTTGAATACTAGATGATGGTTATAAAGCTTTGTAAATAGTTGCTTGCCATTTTGGCTCACTGATTGAAGAAAATACGTTTGGCAAAACTAGCTGTGGCTGAAACCAAATGATTTTTTTTCCTTTTTTTTGGGTGGGAGGGGGGGTCAGACCTGAATGTATAAGGTGAGGTTGAGAGATTTGGAGAGGGCAAGGATGAGGAAGGACGGTCATCTGATGGGATGTTAGCAATTGTAGCATTTCAAAAACACTATGTGCAAAGCCAAACAAATGATAGAATGTTGTTTCACACGCTTGATTACTGAACACACAAGTTTAGGTTGTTAGTGCTTTGACCTGCTCAGTAGACTTGATTGCTACTTCGCTGTTGCTGTATGTCGAACACAGTCTAAGAAGTGAGGAATGCTCTGGAGGAGGGACATTGTCTCTGGGATTGTGTCCTTGTCTCAAAGCAGTAATCTTGCATGCTCTTAGTCCTGTGTTGTATGTATTGCAGCGGCTGTGTAAGAAGCTCTACGGAGTGACAGTGGAGACTGGATTTCTGAAGCTGTGATCCCTGGATCAATCTGTTATCACTTGCAGGCTTGCAGCTTCGTTAACTAGAATGGATTGTAGAAAGGAGGATAGAGTGCTCCAGTAATGTGCTGTTTTGGGCATTTTGTGGTGTAACTTGGTTAAAGTGAAAGTTAAGGTCAGTTGATTTTTGAGTCTTTGTGGAACGGAGTAGTGTTTCTGGCCTTCTTGTGGGCTAAGGTTGCATGAACATTTAAAAAGTCTGCTTAAAGGAGATTCAGCTAAGTTTGGGGCGTCGCTAGTAGTATATGCTTCTTTTCTCCATCTGAGGATAATATGTGGTTATGCTTTGTCTTTTCATCTGTCAATTTACCACCTGGCGCCTGCATAGTACATACTGTTGGAGTTAGCTGTTTCCCACATAATCAATGGAATCTGTTTAATCCTTCTGTTTTTTTTTTCTTTTATTTTTGCTGGGCTCTGTTTAATCCTTGATGTTCTTTTAAGCATTTTTATACCTTCTGTCAATGGCTTCTTTTGGGAGACATTGTGTTTCTTGCCTTTTTTGTAGCCATAATACTATGTGTCTTTTCTTTCTTCTTCTTCTTCTTCTCTCTCGCTCTCCCCCTTTTTTTTCAGTTGGGGGTGGGGGTGGGGGGTGCTTGCACATACAAACATGGATTGACCCGGCTACTGCAGAATTAATTTCGTGTTATTTTTTATTGTGATCTTGCCTCTTATCTTTTATCCACCACACGGACATAATTGAATATTCTCCCGTGAATGACTTTAGCTCTCAAATTTTCTGTTGCTGTTTCAGGTATGAAACTTTGGTTATATCCAATTTCTTATCAGAATCTGTGTCTGGCATGGGTTGGTGGCCCTGGAGCTGTTGTGCACTTGTGCTAAGTTTGACTGATCGAGTTTTAAAGCCTTCCTTCCTCCTGTTGACGTGTTGCTTTCCTCCAATACCGTTGGATGGGTAAGTGAGTGGCCACCTTCTGGTGCTCTTTGCAATGACATTGGACAATTTCAAGCAGAAGCTATAAATGGGAAAAGATGAATCAAGGACAAGAAGGAATGATAAGGATTTACTGAATAAGAATTATGTAATTTTTGTTTTCTGCAGGATGCTGCAAGAAAACATAGAAATCTAGTTGCAAGCATCTAAAAAATCCCTAGTGGTTTGAAATCCACATAAGCAGTGGTGATGCAGGATAAAAGTAAAGAATGGGTAAAAAGATTTAGAAAATTAGAATGTTTTGATATTAGAGATCTTTTGTATTTTTTTTATTATTTTCGTAGGTTATTTTTAAGTATATTTTAGGATAGCCAAAATCAGAATATTTAGTGGTATTTTATTAAGATTTAGTTTCCTAGTCTATTAGGATAATATTAGGTTATATGTTTTTATCCTTTTCTAGTTTATATCTTATTATTTAGGTTTCCTATACTAGTTAGCCTCTTGGTTATATAAACCTCTTGATGTAATTGAAGAAGGCAGATTATGAATAAGAATTAATATTGAATTTAAATGAAAGTTCTTATGTAAATTTTCTCGGTATGGAATTGCTCCTAGAGCGTCCTACACAATTAATAATGATACAGGATTAAAGTAAACAATTGCTTTTAGAGCATCCTACACAATTATTTTCCTTTGTAGGAATTGCTCTTAGAGCACCTTACAAAATTATTCTCCTTTGTAGGAATTACTCTTAGAGCGTCCGCAATCAATTTGATATCAGAGCTCGCCATCCTTGCTTTGCTTTGCGTTTTCATTTCCCTTTACCTTTTCACACTAAAAAAAAAAAAGAACACATTGTTCAAGACCGCAAACCCTACATAGCAATCTGCTTTGTGCTTGCAACTTTACAGCCTTGGTGGCTTTGGTCAGAGACCGAGAGGCGCCATACCCTCTTGATTGTGCCATCCCGCTGCCGTTGGACCTTCCTCTCTCCGGAAATTGCTCTTGCGGCTCGATTGGAGCGCGGTGCCTTTGGTTGCTGTTGTTCGTTCCCAAGTGTTACTCCTGGCGACCAATTTTCTCTTTCGCATTACTGTTTGTTGCCCAGATCTGTTTTCATCTTCTGATGCTAATCATCGTTAAGGAATGTTGAGATTTCTAGGTTCTTCGTCTTGCTGATTTGTTGCCATGGTGACATTCAAACCTGCATGGCTATGGGAGCGAGAGAGCTTCCAAGTCAGCTTTTACATGTTGGAAATCAATTGCTAACTCTCCCATCATCTTCCAATGATCTTATCGGGTTGTTGGATAAAGTTTGAGGTCTTTTGTCTCAGGTGTACCAGAATCCTTCAAAATCCATACAAGATGCGCTAGAGCCTATAAAGAGAATTTTGATCTCAGAAGTGCTTACAAATCAAGCAGATTTTGATGTGCAAATTTCTCTTACTTTATGCCTTTCTGAGCTCATCAGTATTACAACACCGAATCTCCCTTTCGAAGATGAGTTGATGAAGACAACTTTTCAAGTCATTATTTCATCTTTTGAAGCCCTACCTGATAGTGATGGAAAATCATACCATAAGAGACGTCGCTTACTTGAATCCATGTCCAGAGTTAAGTCTTATGTGGTGCTGTTAGATCTTGAATGTGATGCTCTTGTCTTGGATGTGTTCCACCATCTGTCAGCATCCCCTAAAGACGATCATTCTTCTATGACTCTTGCATATGTAGAGTCCATCCTTGTGGGGATTCTCACTTAAGCGGATGACCTCTTGTTGGAATTTCTTATTTTCATACTCTATCGAAGTCATCGAGTTATTAGTCACAGGGTATTGGATGCATGTGCATCTCGGATCCCACTTCAACAAATTATTTCATCTATAGATGAAATTACACAAATGAAGGAGAATGAAATTACACAAATGAATGAGGAGGGTATTGGATTCAAAAATGTTGATGAAGGGTATCAAAATGCTACATCTGAAGGTAAACCGTTGCCTAATTCTGGGGATTCTCGGCTTTGGTATCCAAAACTTAAGTATATGGAGCTGTCAAGACTAGAAAGTGGGCACTTAGATTTGCTTATCCCTAAGGAACTTTTGGTTGGTAAAAAGCTACATTCGCTAATTCAATTCTTAATTTTCTAGGTGAAGTTGTACAAATTACAGTTTTATCATATGTCCGACAAATTGAAGATGGTCTCTTGCTTGATTTTCTTGTTTCTATCGCTTGATTTTCTTGTTTCTATCCCTGTACAAAACTCAAGGACGAGTTTTTTCAACAAGGGGAGAATGATGTAGGATAAAAGTAAAGAATAGGTAAAAAGATTTAGGAAATTAGAATATTTTGATGTTGGAGATCTTTTGTATTTTTTTATTATTTTCGTATGTTATTTTTAAGCATATTTTAGGATAGCCAAAATAAGAATATTTAGTGGTATTTTATTAAGATTTAGTTTCCTAGTTTACTAGGAGAATATTAGGTTATATATTTTTATCCCTTTTGAGTTTATATCTTATTATTTAGGTTAAATAATACTAGTTAACCTCTTGGTTATATAAACCCCTTTATGTAATTGAAGAAGGCAGATTATGAATAAGAATTAATATTGAATTTAAGTGAAAGTTCTTATGTGAATTTTCTTGGTGTGGAGCGTCCTACAAAATTATTCCCCTTTGTAGGAATTGCTTTTAGAGTGTCCTCCATCAAGTGGCCATTAAAAATATACAAGATTGATTTATCTATTACTGGAAATGGATTTATTTTGAAATTCTTGATGCTGTGCAGACTTTATCTATACCATCTCGTTCGGAAACCATTTTGGTGGTAGTCATATTTATAACATATGCAAAGGAAATATGAAGATGGAAAACTTCAGCGAAAAGCAATCTTGCCTCTATGTTACTTTCATCTATACCATCTCATGTGCAGTTGCACTATATGCACTATTCTTGTTTTACGTGGCTTTTCAAGATCTACTTCAGCCTTTCAATCTGGTTCCCAAATCTATCTTGACAAAATATGTCGTTTTCCTAACCTATTGGCAGATAAAACTTCTTTAGTATCTATGAGTTTCTACTTGCTGACCTTTTCCTTTCTAATTTGGCTCCTCTCTCTCTCTCTCTCTCTCTCTCTCTCTGTGTTTTTTTTTGTAAGAAAGGTAAGACATACAATTTAGGATACCCTTCTCTCAAGGTCTCTCTCTCTCTCTCTCTCTGTGTCTGTGTGTGTGTGCATTTAAAATTTTTGGTGGAGGGTTGAGCTGTTGAGGGGATATTTGCATTTAAGGTGAGAGCACTAGTTTGCTTGGTCTCACAAAAATTGGATGTGAAGGAAGTCATTGGTGATGCTCTTTATTCAGCATCAGTGTTTCCAAATGAATCTTATCTGCGTGTCTTGCTTAATTGATGCGGATAAATTACACGAGACAGTTATATTGCTTCTTTGGTATGGTGTATGGGGATTGCTGGAGGCCTTTAATATTCATGTATGTTATTGCATCCTGTTCAGAAAGCCTGTTGTGATTGTAGCAGGACTAGCAGGGATATCTTCATAATATTGCATTGATCACCGATGAACTGGATCATCAGTAATATGCTGTATTATTTTCTCTGGACTGCTGGGAAGCGGTGTAGTTTCTATGTGTTAAAATTCTGCCTGTTAGAGGGTGTGCTTTAAAATTGATTTGCTTAGTTCAATCCTGCTGGGACAAATTGGAGAACTATGAGAGGAAAAATCTTCCTTTGTCTCACAATTTGTTCATTTTGTAGGGTGTCCTGGTTTTCCTTGCTGCAAACTCTGGATTTATAGAAGATGCTAAGGACGCAGCTGACTTTCAAAATTTTATTCTTTCTGTGGAAATGCTCATGGGTGTGTTGATCCCTTTTTTTGCTGTCCTTTACAAGGTGCATGCTGGTGCAAATATTGGCAACTCTTCTGGTTTGACAGGAAGCCTTGCTCATGCGGTGAAGTTGAACGACTTCTATCATGATGCCATTTAGCAGGTTAGTCGCTTGCATGTTTCCCTGTGGTCTGAATTGTTCCCCAGTTAACAAGTTGCTATTTTGCTGTATATATAAGCAAGCAAGATGAGAAACGTTGAAATGTGTGACATTTAATGTTGGAAGACCTTATGTGCATAATGGCGGCTTTTAATTTGCTATTGGCATAGCGCTAATTATGTTGAGTCTCTTCTTGAGCCCCTTCAGCACACTGCATTATTCATGCACGCTGTAGCCTCTTGGTTGTCTTGGTCTTGGCCATGCTGCCAAGGCCATCTGAAATCCTTCCGGGTAGTTGTTCAAACCTCTTGGTTACTCAAGACAAAGTTAATATTTGACTGAAGTAGTTTCACTTTCATGCTTCATGTCTTCCATTGTTTAAACTTGAATGGTTCTTCTGACAAATATTTTGCAGTTTGCACCAACATATCATGAGCATGTGCTCTACAACCAGAGCGAGGCTGACATGGGACCGAGGAAATACCAGCCCTGCACTTTTGTGCCCACTGGACAAGAGATGGGTGCAGTGAGAAGAAACAAACACATATATGGGGCCAAGTCGGATGATATCCAGTTGTCTAGCAACTCAGACTCCACCACAAAGCATGTCAAGACATCCAGGACGTGGGCCAGATCCAAATTCACAGTAACATGAAGTCTTCTCTACTTATGGATGCTTCAAATTCAGATCCATATTGTTAGCTTTCTTAAAGCTCATATTGAGTTTTTTAATATGTTTTGATGAAAGACAAAAAGGGATTAATTAATTGACATATTCACCATGTTATAATTAAATGATCTTAATAATTGTTATTGTTTAAATGTGCTATATTTTTGAAGTGGATGTTGGAATATTACTTAGTTGATTTTATATTAGGTGTCATAATATCTTTGACATTGTTTAATATTCAAATTTGAGGGTTATCTTTATGATATTATATTGTTTGATTCAAATTTGAATATGCGATCTTTATGATAGAATATTGTAATTCAAATTTGACTATGATATTATGAGATAAAATATGTCACTTTATTAAGGAGCCAAATTTAGCAAATATTTGACCTTTCTTAACAAAGATTCAATATTTACATGGTTGATATTTGCCTTGTATAACAAAGATTCAATATTTACATGGTTGATATTTGCTTTGTATATGGAAGACCTACAAAGCAGCTCAAGAAGATCTTAAGCCAGCAAAAGATGTGTTAGCCGTTACAAATCAGCCAATTGGATCAACTAGTTGTTACTAGCTGGATTGTGTAATCTTCAAAGGCACTGAACTGCCATTCAAGGCCTTGAACTGAAGCTAATTTTAAGGAAAGTCCAACAGCTAGTTTGCAAGAGCTTCTTCAAGACTTGGCTATAAATATAGAGCTGCATGAAGAGCTAAAGTACAAGAGAGAGCAAGCAATCATTGACATACACATTGTTCGAGATTTTATTGGCATACTTTGAGCTTAAATTTGCTTCTATATATTACATTTCATTGTATTGTTCAAGTTGTAATTTGGGTGGGATCATAGAGTTGAAGGGTCAACTCTACCAACGATTTGTTGAAAGGTTAACTTGTAGCTTGGAACTTAGAGTAGATGTACTCTAGAGTTGTAATAATATCTTCTAATAAAATTGGGTTAATTCTAGAGTTAGGGAACTCTAGGCGGGGACTAGCCTTGGTTGATGCTAACCTCGTAAAAAATTACTCGTGTCTTGTCCACGTTTATCTTTTCGCTCTTGATTAATTTGCGATATTGATCATCACCCTATTCAACCCCCTCCTCTAGGGTGATTTAACTAGCCAAACCGGGCTAACAATTGGTATCAGAGCTAGTACTATTTTTTTAAGACTTTACCGTCTAATAGTTCGATTCCATGGCTAGCTATGATTTTGACTCTAATTGCCCTCCGCTTTTTAAAGGTACTAATTATTTTTTGTGGCAAGAAACAATGGAATGTTATATCAAGTACAAGGGTTTCGATCTTTGGAAAATCATGGTCAAAGGTCCAATAGTTATTGAGAAGTCGGAAGATGAATATGTTGAAGATGATTACAAGCAGATATCCAAAAATTTTACAGCTATAAACATTTTATATTGTGCTCTTGTTGTTGATATTTATGAGTTTATCTCACATTGTGATAGTGCCAAGGAAATTTGGGAGACTCTTTATAATTTATATGGCACTAATCAAAATGTGATATTAAGTAAATTTGTGGCACAGGATGAAATAATCATGGATGGAAATGTTAAGCAAGTTGAGGATCACCAACCACATGAAGAGCAAGAATATGAAAATGATGATCCAATTCAACGGTTTATACATAATGATGCCAAGCATGCCCAAATTGAAGAATTTCTTAAAAATGGTGAGAAAAATAATGATTCATTTATTCTTCAAAGAGGCAAGGATGAGGTAACATCCATAATTGAATTTCCAAATAATGGCTTTTCTCCAAGTTGTCATATTTCTTATGATTTAAATACCACGCTAAATTTTCAAGTTTCAAAAATTCTTGATTGTGGTGTTAAATTAAGAAAATGTGTCAAGATTGAGGGAAAGAAAAAATTTACCTCATTAATTTTTCTTACTTCTAACAATCTTGAATCTAAGAAGAAAAGGGCATCAAGATTTGTTCGAGCAACTTCATTCTTGAAGAAATCAAAAATTCTGCGCATGTTCGTGGAATATTATTGATTCCTTATTTATGTACTAATAATGAATTTTCAATAGAATTTGATCCTCTTGAAAATTTAAGTGGACAAGGAAGCATTAGAGCTTCGCAAAGGCATATGATAAGTTATGGTTTGCCAAAAGTAAAAATAAGGTAAGTTCATTTGTTTTGTCATTGCTCAAATTTTCGAGGCCCTGAAGTACAGTCCAAGGTCTTGAACTGCAGGCAGAAATTGGGTATCTTTAATATGACCAATTCAAAGGCTTGAATTTTTATGTCAACATCTTCAATAGTGATAAGATTTGGATTTTGCTAAACATAAGACGATGTTATTTTGCATTTTGTGGCATTTTGATTTCAAATTTTTTGTGAATTTTAATTTACTTTATTATCCTTGGAATATAAGCATGATTAATGTTCCAATATATCTTATACTATTATGACATGTTATTATGCACATTGCTTTTGTCCATAATTATTATGATTCCTAATACTTATATTGCTTGTATCTAGAACAGAAAAATTATATCACTTGATAATTTTTCAATAGTCTTTGAGTTTTCAATTGGTATCATTTTTGATAGCCTCGATTTACTCTTGAGAATTTTGTTAACGTTAATCAATTATTACATCATTTTGTTTCAAGTCAATGAGCATTAGCGTATGTGATTAATTTCATGGTTAGTATTTTATACTTTATATATTTTTTTGTGAGTGCCATGGATTGAGGGGGAGCATCTTTATATGACATTGATTTATTAAGGGGGAGTGATATGTGTTTTCCATAATTTTTTATAAGCTTCAATTTTTCTTTCTCGTTCTTGGGCCACCTTTTTGATGAAATACAAAAAGGGAGAGAAATATTTGGAAAACTTTTCATGGTGTGTCATTCAAAATTGTATGAATATGTTATTTTTATTGGATTTTGTCTTTCATCAAAAAGAGGGAGATTGTTAGCTTTCTTAAAGCTCATATTGAGTTTTTTAATATGTTTTGATGAAAGACAAAAAGGGATTAATCAATTGACATATTCACCATGTTATAATTAAATGATCTTAATAATTGTTATTGTTTA
>JACYFF010031958.1:58541676-58557922 GCA_017589665.1 Selenicereus undatus
CGACATACATATGTTTTGTTTCCTACCTTGAGTCGTAGTTGCTATTAAGTTTTAATGCACTGTAAGAAAAAATGCTTTGTGCAAGGGATAGTTTCAACGCTCAAAGTCAATATTTTGACGCCCTATTCCTAGGGTGGTGAAACACAATTGTTAGACCCTTCAGTACAACACTTCAACGCCTTATGCTTAGGACAGGACCACGAAATATTATGTGGTCCTCGAGTGTCTGGGGGCCTTGTTTATTTCATTTTGTGGCTCTGCTCTCCATAGGGCCACAAAATGTTCGGTGGCCCTTTTGTTAGTAGGTCTCCTTTTTATATTTTGTTGCCCTCTTCCCCATGGGCCTCAAAGAGTTTCATGGCCCTTTGGTTGATTGGGACTAGTTCATTCTTTTCCCGGGGTCCTTATCTTCGTGAGACCAAGAATATTCTGTGGCTTGCTTTTCATTTTCCGTTAGGCTTAGGATGACACCTTTTTTTTCTTTTGTGGCCATGTAATTTTGGGCATTACAAAATTTCTGGTTGTTTTGCTTGAGGGCATCTGTAATTTGTCAGTCTGACTTGCTATGTATCTTTGTCACCAATTTTTAGGTGCCCTTGCTATACCAATATATACCTCTATGTTCCTTCATGTGTACAAACTTAAAAATAAATACATATAACATCAATATGTAACAGAAAATCATAAACTGATTAAAAGAAATTCTATTATCTTTAAGAAACATCATAGATGCATTGTTCTTACAATATCCAAAAATGCGCAATATATAATAAGCAAGTGCAATATTGTTTGGTGCAAAAACATTGGAAGAAAATATACTATTTATACAACACCACCATCATCACCTCCCAGTGTAGGTTCCGCTTTCGCTAGATCTGGAGAGATTCAGATGTAAGCAATCTTACCTCAACTGGAATACCTGCTCGTGAAGAGGCTGATTCTATGAGACCTTAAAAATAAAATTTTGTGAAAACATTTTATAGAGCGAAACTAAAGAGAAGCAACAGGAAATTGAGCTAAGAAGTACTAATAAATTAGGTGACAGTAACTATGTAACAAAAGTACAACATAGCAGAGGAATGTACTATACCTTCGCCAATAGAGATAGGCAAACAATGTCTCTTCCCAAATGCATGTACTATCTGCATACAAATACGACATACGAAAAAACCACAAGCAAACCTACCCTACTATAACTAAGAGACAATTACGAGACTAACTCTGTGTGATCTAAGATCTTAATCCTATCCTGCCATAGTCTCCTATCCTGAGTCATGTCATTCATCAACCATACGACTTTCAAGTCCTCTTTAACACCTCATCCAAACTCTTTTTTAGTCATCGCCTGAATGTTAATGCTCTCACATCTCCTCACTGGCGCGTTCATACTCCTTTTCATATGGCCAAACAATCTGAGTCTTATTTATCTCATCTTATCTTCGATGGGAGCAACTTTAATTAAGTCTCTAATTACTCTATTACTAATTCTATCAATTCTCATAAAACCACATATTCATCTAATCATCCTCATCTATACTACCATTAAACTTTGAACCTGTGTCTTTTTTATAGGTCAACACTCTGATCCATACAACATAACAGGTCTAACTACCATACGATATACTTTGTTTATTAATCCTACAGACATCCTTTTATCACATAGCACACCTGAAGCATACTTTCATTTTAGCTAACCGACTTTTATGCGTTGGTTAATATCTTCGTCAATATTTCCTTTCTGTTGAATGATCGAACTTAGATATTTAAACTTCTTGACATTTGATATCGACATCCCCTCAATGGTGACTTCTCCCCTTGCATCTTCCTTTTAACTGAAACAACAATGTAGGCATTCTGTTTTTGATCTATTGACTCTAGCCTTTAGACTCCAGTGTATGCATCCATCATTCCAACTTGCCATTAACTCCCTCTCTAGTTTCATCAATAACAACAATATCATCTGCGAATAAAATACACCATGGTAACTCATTTTGAATTCCTTTTGTAACTTCATCTATAACTAGAGTGAAAAGAAAATGGCTTAAAAAGGAACCCTAATGTAGGCCCATAGCAATGAAGAAGTCATCGGTAACCCCTCCTAGCGTCCTAGCACTCAGTCTACCTCCATCGTACATATCCTTAATGACTCGAATATACACAGGAGATCCTTCTTTCTTTTTCAAATATTTCTATAACACTTCACGCAGAACTCTATCATATGCTTTTTCTAGGTTAATAAACGCCATATGAAGATATACTATTTATACTCCCCCAAAATATTTACTAAACTTTTACAAAATGAAAGCCGTACTCCATATATGCAAGCTAACCTTTCACTTATCTTTAAGGCTTCCAATTGGCTTCCAAAATATATACTGAACTTCTAAATAGGATGAACTATCTACTCCTTGATTCCATGCCCTGTTCTCTTGGACAAAATATGACCATGTCTGAATTACTGTAAAAGTAGCAAGCCTATGCTACTAAAAAAGACGGCAAAAAAATCACATAACTAACACTTGGAAATATTTCTTGTATCATTGACACAAGTAAATGACCAAGTACTTAGATAATATCCATTGTATATGCAGTACTTGACAAAAAAAGAGACGGGCACCAACCTTAAGCATAGATAGTAGAACAAATCAGCCACATGAAACAAATATAATAAAGAGTTGATTGGGAGGTTTGCACCCACATTGATCAGCATCAACATGATTTATTGTCCTTCTATCACTGCTGCTACACAAATTACTCTTGTTGGGATACACATCACATTTCATTGCATTGACAATCCAACCTTAAAATGTTGAAGGCTCTATAAAGATTTTGAGATCATTGATTAGCACTTCTATTGCAAAACATAATATCAAAGACATCATATATATGCATTACATCTAAGCTATGTCGAAGTAGAAGACGTTTCCAATAAGGAAGTTCAAAAAAGATACTCGTCTTCCATTGCTGAACCAAGTACCTTTCATCCCTCTTTTGCTTTCCATTGTCATCTCTCCCAAAAACATTCTCACAATTTCTAAGTTGTTCTCAGACTTCAGGTCCAGTTAAAGCAATAGGAGGAGGTCTTCTTTTTGGGTTTTTTTTTAAAATGTTCTATTAAGCCTCCATTTATGATCATAATCCAAAAACCTACGATGATCCATATAAACACCACCTTTTTCCATGTCCCAGTCTTTTAGAACATGTGTCTTAATTACGATTAGGACAAGTAAGAAATCCTTTTGTGCTCTAGCAGGACATATTGGCATAACCTGGATATTCTTAAATTGTCCTTGTCAATATTGCAAACATTTAAAAAAAACTCGTGCTTGTAGGCATCATATGTTTTCACCTCAACCTCCCATAGCACTTTCAATTCATCTATTGATGGCTGCAAAAAAAAATAATCTGTCATTTCCAGGAGCTTTAAGCGTGAAATTAACAAAGATAGCATTACTTAATACTGCTCATGCACATCCAAGGAGGCAAGTTGTATGACACCTATACTGTCGCCCATACGCTGTGCCCGTTGTTCGTTTTTACCTCTGGATGAAACCTATTAGTAACCACTATTAGGATATAGTTGTATGATACCTATCCAAGGCCAATCTTACATTTCGTGAGTTTGACGCAAAATTAGGATATAGTTCATCCAAATGAATGCATGCATTTGGAGAAACTAAATGTCTCATTTTACCATTATTAGAGTGCTTCTCCATATGCCATCTCCTATATTCAATGAGTATCAGGGGCGGAGCCAAGATTTAAACCAAGGGGGGGCGAGATTAATAATATACATAATATAAACTTTAATAGTTCTAAAAATGAAATGCAGAGCTACTACATTCAAGAAAGTTGTCCTTTACGAGATCTCATGTTTTGAAAATAAAACATGATATCGTCGTTCGAGAGACTTTTAAAAATATCAATCTCAAAATAAGTAACAACAGTATCATTTAAAAATTCACTAAGTTAGCCCAATTCAATAAAAATTAGTAAACTAAACATAAACAAGGAAGTAATTACAAATAAAATTAACCCAATTTTAAATCTTCAACCAAGAAGACAATTAAATTAAAATACTCATTTTTCAATTCATGAATCATGAGTAATTCACTAAGTTAATCAATTATTTAACACAAATCTAACTAAAATCAGTAAAATAAGCATAATTATTTACAAAATACAACATTAAAAACACAAATTGAGTATTTTTGAGAATTACCTCAAATTGGGAGTTGAGATTTAGGAGTTAGGAGGAGAGCTGAGGAGGAGTGGTGGCGGGCCTGACGGCCGGCGGATGGTGGCGGCGCCCGGTTAGTGGCCGGCGGGCCGACGGCTGACCTTAGAGTCAAAGTGAGAGAGAGAGTGGGCAGGGGCTGCGTGCAATAGAGAGGATCTGGCAGTCAAAGAACTAGGTCTGGGGCGTCTGGGGAAATAAAGCTCCAAAGCTCAAAAAAGAAAAAAACTTACAAAGGGCCTAAAAGTAACTAGCAAGAGTCAAACCCACAACCGGTTGAAACAAGAAAGGGGCAACCAACCACGCGGGCAAGCACAGGTTTGCAAAATATATCTAAACGAATTAATATATATATATTTGTTTTATCCACAAAAATATCCCATATTTAATTTTTTTTTCCCCAAAAAGCTGGGGGTCAATTGACCCCCCTTGCCCCAATGTAGCTCCGCCCCTGGTTAGCATTGAGGACATAAATATCCTCTTTAGCCTAGGGATTAACAGAAAATGGTGATGAACTAAGCAGGACACTCTCCCCATCTTTGTACAGTCTTCACTATAGGTGCTGATGCCATTATCACCTTCAGTGTTAATTCTCTCTTTCCACCTAAACGCATAACATTTGGGACATTTGTCTAAGTCTTTATTCACTTTCTATTACAGAATGCGATGGTTGATCCATGCATCAATCTTCACATAGTCCAACCCTAAAGCTTTTGTATACTTTTTTGCCTCTATAAGAATTTTCAGAAGAATTCTCAACATTGTTAAGTGCTCTTTGAAGTGCCTTTAGCAACATTAAAAATGACTTGTCACTTCATCTACTACTCACTTTTATATGAAGCAATGTCACAATGAACTTTGGCCTCGTAAATGTCTTACAGTTAGGATATGACTCTGCTTCAGCATCCTCCCTCAACTTATAGAACTCCTTAGGAAACTCATTTTGATGATCTCCATTTTCTGCATTATCCACAATAGACTTAGGGATACTAGTGTTAGAATTTATGACATTTATCGAATCATGAACAAATCGTGCCAGATCATCATGAGCAACAAAACAATATGTCCTATTTGATGATTCTTCTTCAATATTATCATCACTTCTATTAAGTTGATCATCACATTCTCCATGATGTATCCATGTACTATAGCTCCTTGGTGTTCCCCAAACTATTAAGTGATTGTGAATTATACTGCGATCATGGAACAAAGATAAATTACAATTGACACATGGGCACCTCATCTTTGTTCCTTCTTCCTTTCCATTAAAACCAAACTCTAAAAATCCATTAACACAAGCTATACACTTAGGCTTTCTCCTATCACTGATTCCCTTATGGTTCATCGAAGTCCGATCCTTATCCATCCTTTCAACAACTGTAAAAGAACATTACAAACAAACACGTAACATCATATAAATGCCTAATATCCTATTTTACAGGTAAATGGCCATAAATAACATGGTAATAACTTTTAGCACAAAGATATGTATATAGTAGAAAGTCTGCGTTGTTCGCCCGTCAGAACAAACAAATGATTGTCTTCTTCAAATCATAGTTGAGTCTGCAATATATAACAAGACATTAAATTAGCAAATCTCACTTAGTTTTCATGATATATGATTAACTGCTTCTATGTGAGCCTAATTATAACATTACACTTAGCAACTTTATTTGCTAGGTTGAAGGGCACAAAAAAAAAAGAGTGATGAATTATTTGCTATCAAGTTTACATCCATAGCTCACTATCATGTTTATGCTCAACCTTGCTTCTGTAACTAAAACATTGCACCTTTGTCAGAAAAACGAACGATATTTTCTATTTTTTCTCATTAATTGACTATTTACTGTAAATACAAAAGTTCTAACTACCTCTCTAGCATTCATTGTTCATGGAGCAAGTATTTCCTATATCTGCCACCACTTTTAGAATTCATTTAGTTGACTTAGCTCCACAAGAGAATACTACTTATCCATTCAATTACATAAATCAGGACGTAATATAACATTGCCTGGTCCATCACACTTAAACTTTGGTCACCAGCATTGCACACTAAAACAAAGGTCCTTGACTGAATTTCTAAACCCATAATACAATTAAAAAATGTTATTTGTGCCAACCAAGGTTGCCAGAACCGAACCGGTTGGTGGACCGGTCAAGCTAGCGGTTCAATGGTTCAATCGAGTGAACCGGTTAGACCAAATTAAACCGGTTGACTCAGATTCATAAACTATAAGCAATTTTATTACATGTAGATAAAAATACTCATAATTTTATAATAGTTATATAGTACTATATTCACTTTTGACTTTAAAAAAATAAAGATCATAACTTAGTTTCAATTATAAATTTTAAGTTTGTTGGATGTCATGCTCTAATAATATAATCAAGAATTGCATCCTAAAAATAAAAAAATAAAAAAAGGACTGTTGCAGCTTTATTATAAAAAAATAATGAGAAAGGATGACATATAAGAGCTTCTAGTGCAGTTGGTGTGCTGAAGCTAAGGGAATCTAGTGTAACGTCATGAGTTCAACTCTTAACAGATGCAATTTGTGCAAATTTTTACATAGCCAAGGAAAAGAGGTGAGTTAAACCGGGTCAAACCACCAGTATATTGGGTAAATTAGCTGGTTCAACCGGATTTTCACTAGTCCAACTAAGCTGCGGTTTTATGGCCCACAACGAACGAGACCATGATCTAGTTCACGGATTAACCGCTCGGACTGATCGGTCCGGTCCGATTCCTGCAACCTTGGTGCCAACCACGCACAGTCCTTATTGATATTTGCCTTACTCATTTCAATAAATATTAAAGGAGCCAACGCAATTTTCCTAAAACAAAACACTTCAGCCATACAAATGTCATCAAACATTTGGCTACAAACAATTACCATTTAACTTACTACGAATGGGTAAGTGCGCCCAGGGGGGGTTATGTAAAACAAATATATGAATAACAAAATTGAAATGGATAGAAGCCTCAACATGGATGCTGTGAATATGTCTTGAATAGATGTCTTGAGTCAAAACATAGCATCATCCTATGGCTTCTCTTATGTAACAAGCTTCTTTTTAAACATAAACTTTCAGAGTCCCTGCCCAATATTCATAATAAATGTTGCGTGTGTGCACGACAAGAAAAGATTATTGATAATTTATTCTTTCACTACAACTCTGTGAGCATGTCAGGACAATAAGAGAAAAGGTTTTCGCCTAGGTTCAAATTAAGATGACACCATACTTCTTGACTCAATGGCATACTTGAATTATAAACAATCAGAGGTGTACAGCCTTTAAATACCCATGAATGTGTTTAAGGGGCAACCACTCTTTATTAACTGTAGAGAGATAGCAGTGGAGGAAATTTTTAACACTCAGATGTAGAGAAGATAGGTAAGATGATATTTGATATAGTAAAAGCAACAATAAAAATCCTTGGTTTGTACAGCAACAAATACAGAGATAGGTCCAAATATTGCATAAATAAAGTCAGCTGAGGCTAACTTGATGGGTAACCCTTCTTAGGATGTGGCCCCTAACTTTTTTTTTATAAGAAAAAAGAGTAAAATATATTAAACTGAATAATGTACAACGGGATGGTTGCAAGCAAGCATCCCACAAAAGGATTATGTACACCCTAAATAGAACCTATCCACAAAATCAATTACATCAAAAGAAGAATCACAAAAGTTCCCACTATCCCAGAAAAAAAGAGTTTTGATAAGGATATATTTGATTCGTTGAAGGGGCTTCTCCTCTCCTTCAAAGACTCTTTTGTTTCTTTCTCGCCAAATAGCCCAAAAAATCACATGTGGGATCAATCGCATGTGGCCCCTAACTTATATGCTCATAGTGTGTAAGTACCCTCTATTTTGTAGAGTTTTGTTAATTGAATGAAGAACTTGACTCTGTTAAAAGAATTGCTCATAAGTAAAAAGCATTCCTCCTATGAGAAGAGACAAATCTCAAATTAACCACAGACTTTGGAACATCTATGTCACTTGCGTTTCTAAGAAATTGTGTGCGGCTGATACATGAATCATATGGTGTATTAACTTATAAATTCATTCCCACACTCAAACTTCCAAATCCACAAGAGGATACCATAGTCATTAATCAGAGAGAGAGAGAGAGAGAGAGAGAGAGAGGGAGAGAGAGAGAGAGAATTTTCATCTGTCAAATTTTAACTTTATAGTATCCACTTAAGCTAACTCATGATTATGGGTACTACTAAGAAGAAAATGCAGTGCCTAAGACTCAAATTATTCTCCAACAAATCACATGATCAACAAACAGAAAAAGTAAACCAACCAGTCCCCAAAAAACAAATAGGTAACTTGGATAGCTATATCAACTTCACAGTTCCTTACTATGGAGGAAGTAAAGTAACAAGAAATTTATTATAAATTCTCAACCACAAAACAAGCTAAAAGAACACTAATTATAACTACCTATCACTAACATGAAATTTGAGAACTTTAGTCGTATGGCAAAACTCATCTCGTTGCAGATGCACTACACCACCCTGTGTGAAAAACAGCAAAAGTAAGCACATTCTTAAATCAAGCCCAAATGTTGAAAGCTCTAAAGTTGCAATCAAATGTGAATTAACAAGTAAACCTCATATTAAATTGAACACAAGCATCGTAAGCAACACGTTTGCAACAACTGGACAACAAAATCATATTGAGTCTTTAATCAACCAAACATCCACATACCAGCAACTATCAACTAATGGATGGAAAGAAGCAGAAGAAACAATCTCACATAGGGTATGATAAAATATCGAAAAATATTTGAGCTTGAGCCATGATTCTCTAGAACCCGAACAAATGTTAACTAGGCATAAGTGGAAAGCCCCAACCCACAAAGAGAGAAAACCCCAACCTCACATAACTGAAACAGAACATGCCCTTAGTAAGAAGAGAGAAAACCCCAACCCACAATGACCCACCAGTTGTTGCCACACTAATCGAAACCCAGGATGCATCAGACTATGTAAGAAAATCAGAGACATAAAACCCATATTTCATGATTCATGCACTCAACCTAGATGAGGATTAGATGAACCCTAATCAAGCATAAATTGGGATCATCGACACCTCATCTACCACAAAAAGCACAAATTAAAAACCCTAAAACACTGCATATTAGTCCAAACAAATTTAACTAAGAGAGGGTAAGAGACACACATGATACTAATTCAAGTTCTTCTGGGCTGTTATGAAGCAATTATGGCCGCCACAGTCTAAACTTTCATCTATTCCGCATCGCAGAATTTCTTCACACAAAGTAGTCTAGTTCTTTGAAGAGAGTGAGAGAGTTAGAGGGAGATAAATACCGGGGGGGGGGGGGGAAGAGTCGAAGAGAGAGAGAGAGAGAGAGCCCGACTTTGCTGGTACTGGAATTAGACTGAGTGAGAAGGGTCTACCAAACGCTTTATTTAGCTCCCCTTTTCCCTTGAAAGTTTTGAACTCCCCCCAAAAATAAATTCAGGATCAACTAATATTCACTTTTCCCGATTAATTTCCAAATAGGTGATGACCCATTTTCATAGCCCAAGACCAAACACAAGGCGGCGAAGACAAGCTTCCATAACCTGATAAAGACCAAAACGCTACCAACCCAATTTCGTGCTCATAATGTGATCAATGCCGTCAAAATAATAATTGTCGGCCTTAAAATTTCAGAGCTCAATCTTATTTTTTGTAGTGATATTTTTATAGATAGTAGAATTTTAATCAAAAAATTATAATATTTAACACGTAAGGATTGGATTAAATAACATTCCCTATAGAGATTTCTTTTCTTAAAAGTTTGAAACTGAAAATATTACATAGAAAAGAGATAATGAGGGACTTAAATAGCTAAGATCATAAGAGATGCTTATCGTACAGAAATGGAGAATCCTAACTTACCTTTCACTCAGGTATGCACAAATGACCATGTCTGTTCAAAACACTCAACCTCTCCTTTTATAGAAGAAAATGAAATATATAGAATGCCCTATTGGTTGCAGTGCACACACTATTTTACAATTCCTTACATGGCTACGGTAGACAGCATTATTATACACACTGACGAGATAATACATAGTGATACAACTACTTTTGCAAAGAACTAACTACTGACAAGACTAATAATCTATATTGGGATCCTACATGTTTTCTTCTCCAATTAGATCTTCGAGTCTATGATTATCTAGGTAATCATCAAAATCTTTATCAAGTTTAAGACGTTTTGAATCCCTTCTCAAATAAGTCACGCAGATATCTTTTTTCTTTTTCTAATAAGAATTTTTCTAACTCGACTTTAAAGAGATAATCAAAAACATATTCTGAACAGTTTATTCCACCTTCATATACTTACTAAATTCACTATCATAAATGAAAATAGTGTTTCCATAATGCAGTAGTATCTTTCTTCGTTCTATCAATGCCCACATTTGATGATAAATGTTGTGAAAACCAACGACTCTTGCTAAAGTAGGATCCTTAACTATTCCTTGTCATTCTGGAAACTATTCTTATTGTGATCGTGAGGTTCACTTAGATCAATTAATTAAATTAAATAATGAGCTGCTTTGGTTCACAATGTACATTTTTTAAACTTAGTCAAACTTGAAAAGAATGAGCATTCTAGATCTGGGATTTCAATGAGATAAACTAACATCTCATATTCCCATGTTTTCGTGATGAGATCATTTAGAGGAATTGAGTTTGCTAGAAATCTAACACCAGCAACTCCAAATCTATGAAGAAAGAAGACCATAGTACTCTATTACTCCCAAATACCATAGGGATAATGGTTGTAGTAGTCCATTAAGGTTATATACTAGTAGTTGAATCATTTTTCTTGAACATAAGCATTTATTTTTTCTAGACCATTAAAAGGGTATTTCAAGTAATACTCCATTACTCCCAGATTTCTTTCTAACACTAATAGATTGAATCTCATCTTGTGCAATCCCATCTTACTGTGGTTCATGCAGATCGTGATGCATTGAAGGTGAAACATGAAAGTGAGGCCTAGAAGACTTTTGACTTAGAGGAAGCACTTCGCACTGCCTACAAAGAAGAGCACCAGCTAAAGGACGATTTCAAGGCTAAATCAATTATGGTGGTGGTAGCTAAGAAGGAAGTTGATGAGAAAGTTAAGGCTCTTGCTGATCTTGAAGTTGTGCCCACTCTATCACCTAATAATGTGGAGGAGTTATAGAGGCATGAGTAGGTTACACTAAAGATGAAATCTTTACTCAACCCTAATGGTTGCATGGACACTAACATATGTACTACTTAGTTTATTTTGTTCCTTCTTTGTTTTAATGTGCAATGAGCTCTTGTAATGAGCTTTATGAACTCTATTACATGAAGCACGTTTGGTTGTTCCCACCTTCCTTTTTTAATTTAGTTTTGATTGTGCTTGACAATTTTATTTACCAAGATACCTACATACTTATGGAAACTTGAAATTTTCAATAAGATCAATTCATCATGTAGTTGAACAAAGTATACTTTAATTATAGTTTTGCCATTCACAATTTATACTCTCACTACAGGAAATGTTGCATTTAACCACACTTAAATTTGCCTCTTTCCACGCTTATATCCGTGGCAGAGCATATTCGCCACGCTTAAGGTAAGCGTGCATAGGGTATCAGTGGGGAAAAATTCGCCACGCTTAATAAGCGTGACTGATTGTGCACTACCCACACTTATATTCGTGGAAGACTGCGTTATTTACCACGCTTATATGTGTCTGTAGATGACCCTCGCTTGTATCCGTGGCTAGAGTATCCTTTGGGACAAAAATCATTTTCACCACTCCATCGCTTATAAGTGTGGCGTTATGCATGTGATAACTAACTTTCAAATGTTGTAAGCACATAACTAACTTTGGCGGGAAAATTTTCATAATGAAAAACCAAATAATCATTATATTTAAAAATGAGAATAGTATATATTTACAAACATTAACGTATTATATAATCCTATATACATATATAGAGAGAGAGGGGCAAGGTAGAGGAAGCGATTGAAAATATTTGATTTTAGCATAAATGATACAAAAAGTATATAAGCTTTATAACCATAATAAATTGTTATCAATTGAGTTCCTAAATAACTATTGTTCAAGTACATAATGAAAAGTACAAAATTGAGTTCCACATGCATATAAAGTATGCATCTACTACCTAAAAGTTGCATTTGTTTGAAATAACATCTATAAGATTGAAATAAAACAGAACAGATCAAGTGATATATATGGAACTCCATAACTTCAAGTGAACACCTCATGAACCGATATTAGCTTCATATCCGATGTTGTAACATGCTGCCCTTCGTTTCAATCTGAAATCACCAAGTCCATATATAGGAGTTTAGTACAACAAACAACGCCACTAACAAGAAAAAACTTCTAAAAAGATTGGAAGACATAATATATAACTATTATCCTCCATAACTATGTAGCCGTGCTCTAAAAACATTGTATGATATTCTTATGGTGAGGGTTTTCTTTTTAGTAAATTCCCTAATTTTGAAAAAATTTCGGCAGAGTTCCGCCTAAAACTTGGCTATTTTCCTTTTACAACATGTCATAAATACAACAACGAACTATTCACAATCTCAACGGCCACATGCCGGAGCAAATCAACTCAACAGGCCACACGCCTGGAGTACCCAACACAAATCCAACCCATTGTCATGAATAAATTCAAAAAATCGAATGCATAACGCAAATCAAACTTAATACCATAAAAACATGTAATTTACAACTTTTAAACTAAACTCACAATGTTGACATTTTGAAGTCTCTCAAGCAACACGTCATCAACCATCTGGGGATCATCTTTGTAATCGCATGCGTTCAATACCTATTATAATCATGTTCAACTTCTTAACATGTGATTGAATCTATTAAAATTGAGCAGACATGAAAGAGAAGGCCATATTTACCATGCCCGCAAGATAACAAAGCGTCAAAACCTTCTTTTCACCACGAGCGTACTTTCTAACTGATTCAGGATTCTTTTTTAGCACCTTTTCTGTAATCTTCGTCACTTCCTCATAAGTCAACTAGCAAAATTTGTATATGTTTATAAGGATTTGCATAGAACATGAATGGTGTAGAATATTTTTAAAAAGTAGACATACTGGATACACAACATTTGACTTTGGTCGTTTGGAATTTCCTTGCTCAGTGAACTTGTTGTTCATTCCCATGATGGTTCTCTAGCAAAGCAAATAAATAAAAAAAGACTTGATAATCATATACGCAACTAAGATATCGTTTGGAATGACAAACGTCATATTTGAAAAATACCTTTTGAGTGGAAGTGCCACCTGGAATTGAAGTGCCAGCTGAAGTAGGATTTCCTCCACCAAGAGTAGGTCCACCATCCCTATGAACAGGTTGCTCACGGGCTGGAGTCTCTCCACCAGGAGTAACATGTCCCATTTTTGTAGGATGATTTGATGGCTTCGACAAATACTTTGGGATATAAAAATGTGAAACACATATATATACAATAAAGAATGTGTTAAAATATGTAATTTGTACATACCTGTATATTTTTTGGTGGTTTTTGTTGTTTTCTGGGCTCTACATTGATATGCTTTGACAAAGTCGATCCTCTTTGAGTATCCTTGACTACATACCAATAAAAAAACAATTTATAACTAGATAACACTATAATGTAACTAAGCCAACATATCTTGTACTTCCTTAAAAAATACACTTTTACATGCCTACCTAGCGCATGCGAAACTAAAAGGGCATCTCTAGACTTGCGTGACTTGTGGCTTCTTTGATTACATGGCACATCATTGACCAAGTTTTGCGGTGAACCAGTACTCTACTCATAATTCATGTATATTCCGCAGATCTCCTATCCTTATCAATCCAACTTTTGTCCATTTCTGTCATTAGGAGTAAGAAAAGAAAGTCGTTGTTTCCATTAGTTAAAAAGTAATTGTTTGAAATAGTATTAGGACTCACATAACATTATAGAGAGAATACTTGGATTTGATTTGGTGAATTACGTTGATTTTGTGGATATTTATTCCTGCGCTTTTGCTTACTTTGCAAAAATACATTAACCATAGTTGAAAAAATAAAAAAATTCCATAATGTACAAAGACAACCTAAAAAGTTACGTTTTTAATTTTTATTTTCAATTTTAAGGGTTTTATTATGTCTGGAAAATTATATTTTACAAGTTGGGTGCTTTTTATTATTTGTTACGCTTTCTTCGTTGTTGGGTAAGTAGTAGTACATTTTATCTTTGTGTCCTAAGGTCTTAATGGTCATTGAGTTTTGTTGGACAATCAATTCTCTACTAGAATAATGCATCCAAAGATCAAGAACATCATGGTTAGCATTTAGCAACTATTACGATGGTTTAAAGTCTACTTAATAGTTAATAGCTATATAGCTTCAAGTTTGGTCAATCCAAATCAAACTAAAGAGGAACCAACATTCAAAGCAAAATTCTCTAACGAGTCCAAAAATTTATTCTTTGCAGCTCTAAAGCATTAAAACACTAGGGGGAAAAGATCCTAAAATCCGAACAAAATCAATTCATTAAGAAAAAAATCACACCAGCAGACTTGATGCTATGCATCAGTACCCACAGTGCAGAAAATGACAAGGTTCTAAACGCTAAAATGATGAATATGTTCAAGCTTCTAAAGTGGAAACAACGCCTAGGTCGGGCTTGACTCTAATGCTCATGAAACACAGAACTTGTGCCCATAAATGTGAATCAATTTTTTTTTTTCTCATGATCCTAAAAGAACCAGAACATCAATGTATGTTTCTTCGGATAGGGGTCAATTTTAGATAGTCTGCGATAGTACTTCTTAGCATACATAGAACTAAGGATGCTCATGAATTCCACCCTAAACAAAGGTTCATAGTTCAAGATAATATAATGGAAAGATTATCTTGAGTCCACCCCAATTCACAGTTCTTCACCAAGAGAACAAATTGAACAAGAACATAATAAATTGAACATACCAATTCATATTTCACTAACAAATAGCAACTAGAGAATTTAGATAAAAGATTAGGGAAGACACAAAAGACCAGTACTCCTTCCTGTTTGACTCCTGTTTGACATCATAATCAGGAAAATCTCCCAAAAGCCGACCAAAATCACAATCGGAAGATGAGAGTCTAGGGCAACAGAGAAGTTAGAATAGGTTATTACCTCAATGGGCAAAAAGATGGATTGGACAGTCACGAAACAGGGTTGATGAGTGCAAAACAGGGCTGATGAGCACGAAATTGAGGGTAGCCAGTAATTGGAGGTTGCAAAACAGGAACTAGACTGTGCAAAATTGATATGGCCAAGTGAATTGAATAACTATTGCAGAAACGTTCACATATTAAGCTGATGTCCACGAAACCGGAACACAACCGACCACCGCCACAGTCGCAGTTGACGCCTGCAATTCTCGTCACTGGGAACGACAGCCGCCGAGGATGACGCGCAGCAGCAAGGGATAGCACTAGGGCACGACAACCGGCGGGCACGAACTAGGGTTGCGAGAATGAAGATGGGAAGAAGCATGATGTCGAAGACCGATGTCGAAGAATATGAGGGACACTCACAAGACCGAGGGCTACGACTTGAGTTGTGTGAGAGGTCAGCAATGCTTGATGACTTTTTTTCTTTTTTATTCAATGGCGTAATTAACTAAGTTCTAAAATGAATTTTAGAAAATAAAAATATATAGTACCACGCTTAATATCCGTGCAGAATATGTTTTGTTCATAAGATGTAAGTGTCCACGCTTAATATGTGTGGGTGTTCCTTGATTATTTACTACCACTCTTATAAGCATGGTTATATTATTCCTCACTTATTATGTGTGGGAATATCACTAGGTGTTCATTTCCGCTTATTGTTCAGCAACACTTAATCAAGCGTGGTTAAATAAGAGTGGGAACATGACCTTTTTTTTGTAGTGTCTTGCAGGCCAAAAGTATTATAAACTACAT
>JACYFF010031958.1:58558322-58631114 GCA_017589665.1 Selenicereus undatus
ATATGAGAATGGTTTGGGCTCTTGTTTGGGAGCGAGTTAAGCATTTTCCTCAAGGGAAGTAGTCCTTCAGGAAGTTGTCATTTGCTATTCCAACTCAAACTTTTCCCATCCACTATCTTGTAAGCATTATTTATGTATACCTCATGGATGACATAAGGGCCCTGCCTATTGGAGTGGACTTGTTTCCCATCTTATGAGTCATAATGATTGGGTTCCTTAGTGCAAGCACTTGATCTCCTACTTGAAATGAATGTGGTTGCATTTTTTTGTCAAATTCCCAAGATAAGCGAGCTTGATAGTATTCCAACTTTTGCTGGGTTGAAGTTTTTTTTCAACAAGTGACTCCACCTCTGCTAAGTGAAGCTTGTGGTTTCATCTTCACTTAAGCCTTTTTGTAATGCTTAACGATGTAATTTGAATTTCCAATGGTGGGACGACTCCTATGCTACATACTAGAGCATAAGGAGTTGATTGTGTTGGCATCCTGTATATGATTCGATATGGCCAAAGAATCTCCCGTAATTTCTCATGCCAATTGCACTTGGATTTCGACACGACCTTCTTCAATACGTTAAATAATTTTTTGCTAGAGGCTTGTCCGAGGCCATTTTTGGGTGAATTGTACATTGATGACTTGTGTTGGATAAACTTGAATTTTTCACAAAGGTTAGTCATCAATTTGTTGACATTAGGTTTGCCATTGTCTGTGATAATATATTAAGACACGCCATATCGATGGATGACATGTGTTCGAATTAAGTTAACAACATTCTCCTTTTGGACTTCTATTAGTGCAATCGCCTATGCTTATTTAGAGAAATCATCAGTGGCGACCACGATGTACAATGGCGAACAGAAGATTTAAGGGCGAAAGATCCTACAACATCAAGTCCTTACACCTCAAAAGGCCATGATGCTACGGTTAAATGGAGAGTTCTGGAGGCTGTTATATGAAGTTAGCATGAAAATGACATGCATATCAGCTTTCTGCATGGTCAATATAATCACAGACCGTGGTAGGCCAATAATAACCATACTTTTGATGCAATCATGCAACTTAGGTCCAAACTGATGTGCACCACATATGCTAGCATGGGCTTATTCCATTACTTGCTTTCCTTTTTCTTCATCTAAACATTGTAACAAGAAACTAAGAACTGAGTGTCGGTATTATGTTCATTATAATAGAGAAAGCCTGAAGCTCTCTATTGGACTTTCGTTTCATACCTCAAGTCAATTGACAACTTTTCATGTTTCAAGTAATCAATGAGCGACTGATGCTAGTATTCCTTGTATGTCTTTCAGGCGGAGACTACTTAGGATTCTTCCACACACTCATCCTTAGGCGGCGTAATGACCCATTGACACAAACTAAAATAGTAGCGTTCTCATAGGGACATGTTCCAACTTACAGTCTCTAGGTTATCTAACAACCGTAAGGCATGCTTATAACGTGGAACAAGATCATCCTTCTTCAGTCCAAACTCTTCTAGAAGTTGATTTATGACATTGTGAATCACCATAGACAACAAGTTCTTTGGTCCCCGTCTCAATTGCCGTTTAAAGGCCTAGTATGAAAGCTTGATATTCAACCATTTTGTCAGAGCATAGTTAGGTTAGTGCAAATAAGTATGGAAGAACATGCTTCTTAGAAGACAAGTACACCTCTTGACCTTACACCATCATGTCATGCGCCACATCAAAGGGCAGTTCTCAAGATGGAAGGACGTTAACAAAAGACACCTCTTTTCCTAGAAAGTCATCATTTAGTTCCTAATTGTCGGGGAGTGGATGATCTGCTAAGAAATCTACCAACACTTGCCCTTTAACTGCCTTTGTCGCATATAAACAAGATCATACTATTCTAAGATAACGATCCATTATGTGAGTTGTCCATTTAGAACTGGCCTTAAGAAGATTTGCTTGATTGGATTAGCTTCAGAGATAACATACACATTGTGATCCTATATGTAGTGCCTCAACTTTTGAATAGCGAACATGAGAGCCATGCACATCTTTTCAATTGGTTGAGCACTTAAGTTCAATTCTAACCAATGCTTGACTCAAGTAATAGAGATGACTCTTTTCCTTAAGGGTTTTCCTAAGCACATAATGCTCTAAGTGAACATTCTCACGTAGTAATGTAAAGTAGGAGAGGCTTATGAAGAATGGGCACCCCCAACACTGGAGGACTTGAGAAGTACCCTTTGATGCTTTCAAAAGCCTTCTGACATGAGTTAACCCATTTAAAACATGCACTCTTTTTCTTGAGGTGGCTGAAAGGGTGATAATGACTAATGAGACTGATGTGAAGCTTCTAATATATCCAACATCCTTGTAAACCCTCGAGTTCTTTAAGGTTCTTTGGTAGGGGGCATGTATTAAATTTCTTTTATTTTAGTTTCGTCAATTTTGATAACCTTATGTCGGACGATAAAGCATAGGAATTTTCCAAGTGTTACACCAAATACATACTTTAGTGGATTCATCTTTGGTTGGCACTTCAGTAATCTTCTAAAGATATGGTGAAGATCTTACAAATGATCTAATATCTTTTTAGACGTAACCATCAAATCACCCATATAACATTCCACTGCTTTATATAACATGTGTTGCAACCAGTTTGCATCACCCTTTGATGATTTGTTCCTATATTTTTCGAGCGAAGAGGCGTCACCTTATAACAAAAGATGCCCATCGGTGTGTGAAGGGGTGTGGCCTTTTGATCTTCTAATGCCATTTTAATTTTATATAGCTCACAATGTAATCCATGATGGATAAGGTTTTGTAACCAGTGATAGTGTCAATCATGAGTTCAATGACTGGAAATGGAAAGTCATTTTTTGGGCATGCATCATTGAGGTCTGGAATGCAAAGTTGGCCATCCTTCTTTCTTTCTGGGGCACTATTTGTAATCTAAGTTGGGTATTTGACCTTACATATGAACCCAATGTTAATGAATTTGTTTGCCTTGTTTTTGTTTCTACCATTAACTTGGGGAGAAAATGTCGTTGTGGTTGCTTTTAAGGTGAACTACCTTTTTCAATGAATAAGTGATGAACTGCCACTTTGAGAACTAATCCAGACATTTCCTTGTAATTCCATGCAAACACATCCTTATATTTAGAAGGGAGCTTATAATACTCTTCTTCTTCCTTAGGCATGAGTAGGGAACATACATAGAAGGGGTGAGGTCCTCCCACAATTTCGAGAATTAACTCTTTTAGTTCAACAACGGTGGCTTGCGTCCTATCTTCTAAAGTTTCTAGAGCTTTAGCAAATTCTATTTCAGATTCCAAGTCGTTGGCCTCGTAAACTGTGACGTGGTTAAAAGAAGCTTGTTCCTCCTCCTTAGTTCTTTCTTTTGAGCTGGAATTATCCTGATGGCTAGTGAGGACTAGAGTACACCTTTTTACTTTTAGAGAGCTGCCCATTTTAACGTCCAAAGTGGAAACATGCTTAATGCATGAAGAAATGGAACTTTGGACTTCAGTTATCTCGGCAAGGCAACCAAACACCAAGTCGTTTTCTTATTAGGACGGTGAGCTTGGTAACTTCTCACCTATATTGATTCTAGCAAAGACAGATATTTTAGGCTACTTATATCTTTTTAATCTATGGAAGATAGAAGACTTGGAGGTTTATCTTTTCCTATCCTACTAAACACAAGAAAATGTTGTTGTGATTTAGATGGTTGTAACTTGTTGACATGGATGACTTTCGGTTAGTCATAGGGTCATTGCCCTTACTATTATTGACCTCTTCAACTCTAATGTATTGTGTGAGCGACTATTTTCTTGATGCCATCTTCAAATCCTTACAGGTTGGATGGTACGTAATCAATGCCAATTTTAGACATTGTAACTGATTCCTAAATTTGATGCTAGCTTTGGTTGTACTTTTAGGAATTCTACATTCGCTAAATGGTAATTCACCGTTTTTTCAACGGGACATAGGATCATACCAAGAGATTGGCATTGTTGGGCTTGGTGCAATAATTATTTTTATGATAAGAGAGACTAAAATTGTTTGCTTACTTTGTTCTTCCTGTTGTTGTGGATTGGTGTTTCTATCACCACCATCTTTTGGTGGTGCACAAGTCTCTTTGTCGTTCTTTGCTCTGCCTTTTTCTATAGAGGATATATCAATTGGCGTAGTTTCTTTGGGCATATATCTTTCTCAAAGAACTTTGCATTAGTGAAGTAGGACTTAACCATAGTAAATGGTTTAAAGTCACCATTTATCTTTTTTTCCCTATCCCAACAGTCTTTAAGGGATTGGTGTAGGATTGAGGCTACCACTCCATGTACATGTAGCCAGGGACACCCAAGCATCAACTTATAAGAAGTCTTAGGATCTATCATATGAAAAATCAACGACGTTGTCAAGTCATCAATTGTGAACTCTAAGCGGATCATACCAATCACATGTTCTGCCACTAGGTTAAAACCTTGTGTCATCGTTCAGCTCTTAGACAACTATCATCCACTAAAACTCGCCAGTTGATGCCTGGGCCAGGTTTTAACCTAGAGGGAGAACACGTGATTGGTATGATCTGCTTAGAGTTCACAATTGGTGACATGACAACGTCATTGATTTTTCATGTGATAGATCCTAAGACTTCTTATGTAGCGCATGATGGCATTGTAGCAAATCAAGGTCGTCTCTTACAAGGACTAGGTTAATCTACCAGACTTTATTCCCTCAAAATAGGCTAAGCAAATCAAAATTTGAGATTGAAATTAAATTAATCTACTATCTAATATAATAGATAAATAATATAGGAGTTAAACAAAACTAGCAATCTGTCAATCCATGTATCAACCAAGCACTTCTTCCTCAATTGGTTATTTTAAAACTGACAATCGAAGTATAACAACTCTCTTTCAAGGTGAAGTGAAATACCCAAATTTGACCAATGACAATTTTTCAAGGGCTCTTAATTTGTTTAGGTTCGTTAAGAATGCGATCATCAAATTCGTGGTTTCGCAATTGGTATGACTTTCTCTAGACTCCACACAATCAAGTCAAATTCTAGGATTCTGATATCATATTTTGCCTTTCAATACTTCATTCAATAATCAATGCATGCAAGAAAGTGATCACGTTTCTCACAAGTCAATAAACTTCTTGGATTTGATAAAACAATCCAACAAATTCTACAGTACCAAAAGATATCAACACTAGATCGAGAAATTAAATAGTACTTGCATAAATCCAGATCAAAACAACAAAAGCTAATCCCAATTACAAAATATAAATCCTAAAATGATAAAGGAGAAGAGAAAGGAAGAGAATTGCTCAGCTAAGAACACACTTCAATCGTCGTTGCAAACCCCGGTTGGAATCATTGCAAAATCTCCCCTTCAATTCGCTCTCTCTTACTGTAATCTAAATCTAAATCTAAATCCTAACTAGATAGTGAATTATAGTGGAATCGAATAGATGATGAAATGAGGATGAAAACAGGCCATTTTATTGCGAAAATGCTCCAGGCAAACGTAAAAATCGCCTGGAAGTCGAATAGTCAAGAAGAAACAAGGCGACTCGGGGAAGGAGGCCCACCACGGTCTAGTCATGGGGAACACCAAGGACCATCGTACCTCCATGGTTAGGTCCTGATGCTCACTAGTCAGGTTGTTCTTAATTATTTCTCCTACTGGTTCTTCTTTGAACCTCCTAGACCATGCCACTGATCACAGTATGTTTGTGTTAGGTGTCTTTGGACCTCTTTTGCTTCCTTCTTTGATCTACAAGGCATGAAAATTATCCTTCTACTCACATATTTTGGGCTCACGATGTCAAAATCTGTAAAATCTCTCAAAACAAGTGAAACCAAGTGTAACAATAGAATTAGGGGCATAAATCATACAATTAAGCACACTAATCCCTAAAATGACTCCCAAACACTCAAATAATCCATGCAAATATGACTTACATCACTCCTCTTTTAGTGAAAGGGCTAAGTTGTGTTTTTCTAAAGGAGACAAATGGTTGGACCTTTGTTGATTCGAAGGAGCATGTTGCTTGCACAAAGTAGACATGTGATTAGCTTTTGCTATCATTTCTAAATCTAGAATGATCCTTTTGTCCTTAGCTGGCTACATGATGCGCTTTTTGGAGTGCAATGCACTTTTCAAGACTGCGGCTAATGACCCTATGGATCTAACATTATTTTGGGTTAGTGTTCCTTCTAGCTTCTTTTAGGCGTTTTGGTTTAGGAAGTTAAATGACACCCTTTTTGAGCAAGTCATCTAGCATTCTCGACACATTCGAGTCAGAAAATGGGTATTTCTTTTCTTGAAGTTCTTTTAATGTGGGATGCTTCTTTGTTGTATCCTTGAACAATATTCCCTTCTTGTCTTTTGATTTGGGCTTTCATGTAATTCGAATTGAATCACCTATTCTTATAGGACTTACTTTTTTTGAATCCGACTTTATCCTTGTTTAATTCAGTAGAAGACAATGACTTGCTATGACAATTAGCTACTCTCATCTCCATGTCATGAGGCTTGGTTGCCAATTCTTGGAAAGTCCTAGGTTTGCTCATTTATAGGATGTATAGTAAATCCCACTCCATGCCTTGGGTACACGTTTCAATTAAAAAAAATATTCAGATAGATCTTTGCACTTAGGGCTATGAATACACCAGCGGTTGATGTATTCAAGAACTGGCTTATCTTTCCATTGTTCACTTAGTCATATTGACAGTGCACTAGGTGCTATCAAAACCTGTTGTGAAACTCTTGCTCTGTGTTATACCCATCAAAAGCAATAACTTTGAACATCTGGAAAAATTGCTTTTTCATCAGGTCACCCTCACTGCCAACGTTGTTGCATGCCTCAATTAAATGTGCAATATGTTGCTTTGGGTTTCCCTTTCTTAGGAGTTTGAAAACTGTGAGGCATATAGAGACCATCAACCCTCATGGTGTAAGGTTTGGTGTGGAGGTGAGTTCTATGTGAAATGCCCCCTAGTTGTGCCTTTGCTGCCTCATAGTTCTATGTAAGACTCATCATTTTTAGGCTTACTATCTTTCCTTGGTTGCTCCTCTACATCAAAAGCTTTGCTACAAATAGACACATTTCCTCCTCTTTAGTTTCTGAGCTTTTTATCAAGGACTAAGCCAACATTTTTTCAACTTCTTAGTCGGTTAGCCAATCTTTTCCTCTTCGAGCTTAATGCATGATTCTTTTTCTTTACTCTCCTTGGTGAGTTTTTGTAACATGGCTTTCATGTTAGCCATCCCATATTCTCAATTGTTTGCACTTATCATCATAACTAGTATGGCAACGGTTTTTGAGGACTCAACTTTAGTTTCTAATAATAAAGCCCTTTTTGGTGATAACAAAGAAGAGTTAACTATAGTAACATTCTACTTCACATATTGGATATGAAGTCTTTGAGGTTTTAAACTTCATCCATCCTGCAACATGCCTCTTGCTTCATCTTTAAGTCTTAGAGTTTGGGTACAACTGTTACCGTTTGCTTAGCAACAATCACTGAGCAATTCTTGTCATGCTTCTCGTCTCTATTTTATGGGTTCGCCTACTAAAGGTGCCGTCAGTTTCATAGGATTTATGAGAGAGAGATTCAATGTTCTTCCTCTTCGAACGTTGAGAGGCAATGTTCTTCACTAGTCGTGTCTCGCTTGAGGAAGATGTTGAAACTTGAAAGTCTTGATTTTTGTAGAAAGAGATGAAAGGCAGAGATTGTACCACTGGGCATGCCAAAATTTTGAGTTATAAACACATGAACAAATGTAATTTGTATTAATAATCAAATGAGTTGGGTTCGAGTTGCCAACTGTTTATTACAAAAGAACATATATTAATCCTCTGATTCTATCTCTAAGTTGAATACTTGATCTTTGGGTTGAGGACACTCTTTGTTTACTTAGTCTTCACCACTAAATGACCTTCAAATGCTTCCTTGACTTTGAAATAGAAAGTCTTGATTTAGAAGTAATTTTTTCCACCGTTAGAATGAGGCGGGTAGGGACCTATTTATAAGAAAAACCTCATTCCACTTATTTGTGTCAAAATAGGCTTTGACTTGTTTTGGGCCTATAATTAGGCTTTAGTTTGAATAGGCTTGACTTGAGAGTTGTGGTGACTTAGTAATTGAGTCATCGATTTATTTACTTAGTAGTCTGTTGAGGTGTCAAATTGATCACTGAGCTAGATCGACAATGGTTCACCATTAATTAAGCTTTGACATAGAGACCATTGGGCTGTAAGTTAGCTTGGACCTTAACTTGGAAGTCAACTTCGACTTTGATGGGTCTTGACTTAGGAGTCAACTTGGTCTTAACCGGGTCTTAACTTAGGAGTCACTTGGACCTTGACTAGGCTTTGATTAGTAGTCACTTGGGCTTTGAATAGGCCTTGACTTGGGAGTCAACTGGGCCAGGACTTGGTGTGGCACGCATTTTTTAGGGCTTACAGTTAAAACCATAAGCTTTTAGAATCTTACCTAGACCCCCTTCTTTTGTAACCACCAACCACCTAAAAGAGGACTTCATCCTCTCTATCTCTTTCTTCATCTCACCTCATCTTTCTCTATCTTCATCCTTAGCTACGTGCGTCCACTTCTTCCATCTTTTTCCCCTCTAATGATTAGACTAGTAAGAAAGACTTCTTGAATTCTCGTCTCTCTCTCCATTCTCTAGTTCTATCGTCAGTCACTAGAATCTACTTCACAATCACTAGATCTGCTACTTCCCTTCTTGTCCTTTGGCATTAACAACTATTCTTGGTTAGTATAGCAACTTGACATGAGCACGTCCTATCTGATATGATATTTCACCAATGCAAAATTGTCCTCGTCGGAGACAAGGTATATCAACGGTATATGGGTGGTTCTATATGACATTAATAACTTTGATACAGATATATGTGTAGTCAATAATCTAATGACACATTATGGTGTCTACCGTACTCTATAATTTGGTCAAGGTCGAGAAGGGCCAATCTAAAGTATGTAATGTCATCCAAAATGTAAAATGCTTTATGTCAAGTCATGTAGGTATACCTTGAGCTCGCAAGGGAAGTAAACAGATGTCGATCATTCCCATAGGCCTTGAAATGGAACACATGCCCTCCGACATCGGTACTAATAATTGCTGAAAATGTGCATATTTAAGGGTCATTTGCTAGCATTTCTTACGGGATTGTGTACTTTCACGGTTGATTTGCTCCCCTATTTCTGTTTCATGGTTGGGTATGCTTTGTTGATATGTTTTACAGGTTTTAAAACCTTTTGGCTCGGTGTTAACTGTTCAATGGATGCAATTTGATTCATCATAGAGGTATCGCTAGCTTATATGTATGTGAAAAGAAAAAGAAAGAAAGAAAATAGGACCAGAGTCCACCACAATTAACCCATGGTAGACTGCAACTAGTGTGACTCTTCATTTTCCTCCGATTATGTGGCTGAGAATGCTCGATCTCTTCTATTTTAAGGATCCCCTAGTTACTTCAAGGGCGTCACCATCTGTTTTCATCTTTTATCATTCAAAAATTTGTCCATCCTAATCATTTTGGAGCAAAAGAAGATTCAAGGGAAGGAGGGTTGAAGATTGAAAATCATTTGAAGAGATCTCCATTGTTGCTGAGCATTTTTCTACTTCTTGAACTCCTTTTGATTTGATTTCTAGTTACATTCATGTTTGCTTTAAACTCTTTTGATTGGGTTTTAATAATTATAAGTAAGTATTTTTTTCTAGTCTATGGATTTGCTAGCCAAACAATTATAGTAGATTCCTAATTTTATCAGATTTTTTGCTTGATTTGTTTGGTTTGATTCAATCTATGTTGTGTTTTGATTAATTATGGGTAACTTCTATCAATTTACTTATATGTGTTTAGATATAGGGGGAAATACGGAAAGGAGAAATCCGATATTAGATTGGCCAGACTGGGCTTAACTTCATGGTTCTTGAGAGAGGATTGTGTGTTGAGAGGAAAAATTAGCTATCAAGATGTTAAACTTAGACTAAAATAAAAACCTTTATTGTCATGGTTGTTTGCACTCAAATAATGATAACTTTGCAATATTTTCAACCTCATTTAGCTCCTAATAATTATGAGTTTTAACTGAGTTTTTATTATAGTAGGTCTTATAATAAATCGGGAAAAATGTGGAAAAAATTGGTGAAAAGCATTATTGGGCCAAAATTGATTCAAATCTAATTGAAAATTTTCATGCCATTCTCTCTTATATCCCAAAAAAAGGGAAACAAAAATAAATACAAACCCAGCCAACTCCCCCTTCATACGCCATTCACGTGGCTCTCAATTTCCCCCCTTCCCCAAAACCCCGATAGAACTTCAGAAGACACCCCTCATCTCAGTTCTTTCTCTCGCTCTCTTTGAACCATCAGTAGTACCTTCACCATTGCCACCATCTTCACTCAACACCATCAACTCCATCCTTATCCACCATCATGTGTGCACCACCCGACACCAAATCACTCCCTCATAATAGCGCATCATCAGTTGTGCTTCAGTTCCATCACCACCATCCACATCGAGCCACAATCAAGGGTCGAGATGAAGAAGGAGAAGTGAGCATGAGGCTATAAATGGAAGCAACGGCGAATCAGGTCAGGTAGGACTTCTAGGGCTTTAGTTAAAACTTAATTTAGATTTTTAGGGTAGATTTAATTTCAGTTCTAGAGAGATTTAGGGTTTTATTTTTCGGTTTTGCCTATTTGGTTTCGTTCCCAGGTTAGCTTTTTAGCTTCAAGTTTCGGGTAATTTAGCTTAAGTTTGTTAATTTGGAGTAGACATTCATGATCTTCATCATGTGATTGCAATGTTTTTATGCTTGATTTTGATTAATTTTAGTTTTGCCCTCCCCCGTTCATGCTCCTCTGTTTTGTTTGTGTTCAAAGTTCTGGGTTGTTGAATATGTTGTGTTTGTGCCGGTGATGAAGACTGATTGATGAAATTGGGTTGAGCTTACTGCCAATGACACCTCTGGTTCTTCCTCTTCCTCTGTTTCTCGTCTTCTATACTCTTCCTTGTTGTAATAGCTGATGATTTTTAATTTTAGGGTAGCTACCTAGATTAATACTTGTATTAACTATATCTTTTTACATTAGTTATATTAGATTAATTTGGCGTATTAATTAAGTGTAATAATTTAAGTGAATTAGTTTCATAAATTTTATTGATTTGTTTCTTGACTTTGTGAAGTTCACTGGTTTAGTTAAAATTTGGTGGAGGTGATAATGTGATATTAGATAAGGAGGCTTGGTTTGTGTAGACCCAAATTCTCTGTAAGTTTAATTAGTTACAAACAAAGAAAACAACAAAACAAAAAAAAAATATAGAAGGGGGGGGGGCCGAAACTCATATCTTTCATGATGGAGCTTTGCTACCAAGGTCTTTTTCCTTCCTTCGATCCCCACAGTGAGAGAGAAAGAGAGAGAGTGGCTGAGCGGGTGCAATAAGGCGGCAGCCGGAGGGGTTGGCGTCGGCTACTCAGTGGGCCACCCAGCGTTGGCTTGACGCACCTCAGCATAGCGCAGTACGAGAAAGGAAAAGACCCGGTGGATTGGAGGTTGCGAGGGTTGTTCCTGTCGGTGGGAATTCTGCGGTGGAGTAGCACATGGGAAGCAAAAGGTGCATGGACCAGCAACAGAGGGGAGAAAAGAGGAGATTTGAACTCCACCCAATTCGCCCAATTAACCTTGAATCGGGTCTTTTAGCTTGAAATCGAAGTGGGTAATCTTCAACTCCCAACTTAGTACTAATTTTGAACCCTTGGAGCCTAGCTATGACATTTGATTGATTGTGGCATAGTTAGGGTTTGAATTGATTAAGATTGGACATTAATTAAAAGATGGTGATGACTGGTGCTGTCTGTTTATGCTTTAATAATGAGTTATGTATGCGATTGATGATTGTTGACCTTAGTAAACATAACTACAAAGGAAGCCATGGGTTGCAGCCCAGTCTGCGAACCGGCCAGGGCCGAGTCTATGAACCGAATAGAAGCTAAACCTGGTGTTCAACCCAAAATCATGATATTTTATATCCTTCTACTACCTAAGACTTGCTCATAATAAATTAGTTTATTAGATTTTTAATGTGTTTTTATTGCTTTTGTAGATATTATGGAGATTTGAATAAATTGGATATAAAAGTTTGAAGAAAGGGTTGTTGGATCAAACAAGAGCAAAGATAAAATTACAAGGAAGAAGAGCAACCCAATTTGGGCCAGCTCTCCCAAGCCCAGTCCGCAGCCTCCTCTCCCCCTTTCCTCAACTGGGCGTGGCCTAGAGATTTCCGCAGACCGGTCCCCTCTTTCTCTTTCCTTCTTTTCTTTTCCTTGTTTTTTTTCCCTTTTGGGCCGGCCCAACTCCCCTTTCTTTTATTATGGTATGCACTTACTTAATATGGCCCAACTCCCCTCTTTCTCTTCTTCTTCATGCCCAGCAACACCCGAAAAAAATAGGGCAGTTCTCCCCCCTCAACGCTTCGTCTCCTTCTTCATCACGGCCATGGCGTTTCTCTCTCTCCTCCATCATTCATCAACATTCATTGCATCATTATTACACTCGGCCGTTACCTAACCCCTTTCTTCTCCCTCCTCGATGGTTCGAGAGCTAGAAACCCGAAAAAAATAGGGTAGGTTCTATTTCTTACTCGGCCATAATTGCTGCTCTGCTTCTTTGCCTCATTCTTTCCCGTCAATTACTCCTTGCGAAATCAATCATCATTAATAGACCACTATTTCTTCTCTCTCTCAGGTTGGGTATCCAAGTGGGCCTCAAGGCGCCTGTTCAACTCCCGGCGGTTTGAAGGTTTTGAATATGCCATTAATGGAGCAATGAAGAGAGGAGGGTTGTTTCTTTGGGATATAATTCGAACTTAAAAGGCAGAGCAGGGAGGAAGGAGCAGTAGCCTAGTTTACAAATTTCATCTTGCTTTTCATTATGTTTTTTTTTTTCAATTAGAGATCTCATTTTAGACTATTAAGTTTTGTGTAGTTGACTTCGATTTAGTTAAACCTCAAGTGATTCTCAGTTTACTCTTCTTGTTTTGCCTTTACTTGCTCGCTACGGGGTCAATTCTTGATTTGTTTTTGTCTATACTGTCTGTTGGTGTTCACTTAATACCATTGTTGGAGCTAAGAGTTTGATTATGCAGCTTGAAATTTGTGTAGCCTCAAGCTTTACCAGGAGTTCTTCATTGGGTGTTGGATTGCTAACATTATCAGCCTCTAGTGCTCACAATTCTTTTAGTGTTAATTTCTAAAATTTTCCTTAGTCGTTGTATCTAATTGCATGTAAGGATAGATCGATAAGTCTACAACAAGTCGTTTTCCTTAGTTTATTTTAGAGTAGAAAGTTTAATCTTATAGTCCGACCTAATCTCATATATCTGCCCTGAGGATCTACATTTTTAAGTATTACAATAATAAACCATATACTTGCAGGAATTACAACAAATTTTTTGCGCTGTTGTCGGGGATGAGTTGTGAAATTAGGTTGCATTGAGTCGTTTGCATCGATTTCGTTTTAGTTTTGTATTTTTGATTTTTTGATTTTGTGTGTTATTTTAGTTTTAGTTGTTTTAGTTTAGTTGAGATTTCTTTTGTTTTTGATTTTCGATTAGAGTTTATATTGTGGTTTTTATTTTGGTCCATTTAATTTTGTTTTAAGTTATTACTTTATGCTAAAAACAAAGACTAACAGTTTGGATATTTGTGCAGGAAGCAGCAACAGAAGCAAAAAAATCAGGAAAAAAAGTGTAACATTGTGCATCATGATAAAGATGAATTAGGAGATATTTGTTTAAAGGAGTCATGCGATGAGGTAATTGAGCCCACTAACCTGCAATTCGATGATGATATTCTTTCTATAGAATATGAATCTTTTTCATGTGGGTTTGATGACAATGAAAGTTTTGATGAGGGTTTCTGTGCTGAATATAAATCTTTTTCTTTTGACCCCATCCACACTGACCTCCTTTTTGACTATTGCAAGTCTGAATTTGTTAAATATGAGAATATTGCTACTAAGAAATACTGAGTACATCTGTCGGATATCTTATTGGGCCCAACTATTTGACAAGTTGAAGTAAGCCCTTGTGCTTCATTGGCATAGTGGATGTACTCTTTCTGGTTCCAACTCTATACTTTTTACTGTTTCTATGTTGTTGAGAGTTGGTCCTCTATATTTGATAAGCTACTTTGTGCTCTAGTGGGTTTTGATTTGAGTAGCAATTTTAAGTGTGATATGGAGTGGCTGATGCTCCATGAGCCTCTATTTCAGCACATTTCAAGAGACTATATCTTAGGTTTTCTTCTACGCCCAACCTAGTATAATTGCTCCTCTTTATTTCTTTTTTCATTTTGTTTTCTTTTGTATACATTTGTTGCTTTATTTTATTGTTTTCTTTTTGAGTTTTAGAGTCTTGTCTTTGTCTTTAGTTTTGAGTTTTATTTTCATTTTGTACGTTTGTTTGTTTTTGGTTTATTTTTTGCTTTATGTTTCCTTTCACTCCTAATGAGGACATTGTGAGATTTAGGTATGGGGGTGGGGAAACTTTGAAGAATTTTAAAAAAAAATTAAAATTAAAAATTTGAAAATCCTTAAAAAGCTTGAAAAATTTTGAAAATCCAAAAAAATTTTGTTTTTTTGGGGAGGCTTCGTACTATTCTGATCAGCTTGAATCCTCTATGCTTTGACTTTTAGCTTGTATGTAAGCGTGATGTGCATGATAGGTCTCCATCCTCAGTATGTCGTTCTAAACCCTAATTCTGACCTCCATGTTCATTATCAATGTGTAATCCAATCCTTATTTATACCAACATCGTTATCTCAAGGTCTTAGTCTTCCATGATTGGCTCTCCCACTTGTCTTTGACACGATTACTTTGGTTTTTGTTTGCATTCCAAAAAAAAACAAAAAAATGGAAATGAAAAAGATGAAAAAAAGGGGAATAAAATGAAATTTGGAGACAAGTATCCCTTTGAGGCACGCGCTACTGGGCATTACCCTTTGAGGCATGTGCTACTGGGTGTTACCCTTTGAGGCATTACTGCTACTGGGAAAGCTTGCTTTCTATGTTAATAAATCAATAATGTAGTTTGTGTCCGTCAAGTAGGACTGAGTTTGATTCTGGTAAACCTAAGCCTAGGATGATGATGCACTTACACACGAGCACTGGGATGGATTCAAAGTTTTGATCTACAGTGGGGTGAAAAATTAGTGCTTTGATGCCATCCATAGGGTAGAAAGCCTTGACGAGTACATTATGTTTATATGCAAGCCAATATCTTTGTTACATGGGTGATTTGGTTAGTTAGAATGTGCACAGACTTCTCCCTTGTATATTTATGTTTGTAAATCCAAACTATTTTTCTATTTCTGTCTCACTTTTCTTTTCTCGATTTATTTATTTCATAAATTTTGTGGGTATATCTTCTGCAAACCTTCACAAGACCTTCCTTGTCAACTAGGGGTAGCTTTGGGTTTTTAAGGGTTTGTTGCACATGCTAATTGCAATCGTGATTCCTAAGAAAGTTAGTTAGGATTTTATTTTCTAGGATTTTTTAGTTTTTTTTTTACTTGAGGACGAGCAAAATTTACGTGTGGGGTTATTTGTTCAACCCAAAATTATGATATTTTATATCCTTCTACTATCCAATATTTGCTCATAATAAAATTTTTAATTAGATTTTTAATGTGTTTTTATTGATTTGTGGATGTTATGGAGATTTGAATAAATTGGATATAAAAGTTGGAAGAAAGGGTTGTTGGATCAAACAAGAGCAAAGATAAAAATACAAGGAAGAAGAACATCCCTATTTGGCCCAACTCTCCCAAGCCGAGTCCGCGACCTCCTCTCCCTCTTTCCTTAACGGGGCCTGGCCTAGACGATTTCCCTAGACCGGTCCCCTCTCTCTCTTCCATTCTTTTCTTTTCCTTGTTTTTTTTTTCCTTTTGGGCCGGCCCAGCTCCTTTTTCTTTTATTATGGCCTGCCTCCACTTAATCTGGCACATGCGCTGTACGTGATCCCAAGCTAGCCCCCCCAAATTTCTTCCTCTTCTCCTTCGTGCCCAGCAACACCCCCAAAAACAAGGCAGTTCTCCCCCCTCAACGCTTCGTCTCCTTCTTCATCACGACCATGGCATTTTTCTCTCTTTCCTCAATTGTTCATCAACATTCATTGCATCATTATCACACTCGGCCTTTACCCAAACCCTTTATTCTCCCTCCTCGATGGTTCGAGATCCAAAAACCCGAAAAAAATAGGGCAGGCTCTATTTCTAACTTGGCCATAATTGCTGCTCTATTTCTTTGCCTCCTTCCTTCCATCCGTTACTCCTTGCTCAATCAATCATCATCAATAAACCACTATTTCTTCTCTCTCTCGGGCTGGGAACGCAAGTTGGTCTCAAGGCGCCTGTTTAACTCCCGACAGTTTGAAGGTTTTGAATATGCCTTTAATGGAGCAATGAAGATCGGAGGTCCATTTCTTTGCGATATAATTCGAACTATAAAGGCAAAGCAGGGAGGAAGGAGCAATAGCCTAGTTTACAAATTTCATTTTGCTTTTCATTATGTTTTTTTTTCGATTTCAGATCTCATTTTAGACGATTAAGTTTTGTATAATTGACTTCGATTCAGTTAAACCTCAAGTGATTGTCAGTTTACTCCTTCTCTTGTTTCCCCTTTGCTTGGTCGAGACGGGGTCGATTCTTGATTTGTTTTTGTTTGGACTGTCCGTTGGTGTTCACTTAATACCATTGTTGGAGCTGAGAGTTGGATTCTGTAGCTCGAAATTTGTGTAGCCTCAAGCTTTACCAGGAGTTCTTCATTGGGTGTTGGACTGGTAACACTATCACCCTCTGGTGTCTCACAATCCTTTTGGTGTTAATTTCTAAAATTTTCCTTAGTCGTTGTATCTAATTACACGTAAGGATAGATCGATAAGCTTGCAACAAGTTGTTTTCCTTAGTTTATTTTAGCGTAGAAATTTTAATCTTATAGTGTGACCTAATCTCATATATCATCCCTGAGGATCGACACCTTCAAGTATTACAATGATAAACCGTATACTTACAGGAATTACAATAAAGTTTTGGCACCGTTGACGGGGATGAGTTGTGAAATTAGGTTGCGTTGAGTCGTTTGTGTCGTTTTCGATTTCGATTTCATTTTTGTTTTGTATCTTTGATTTTTCAATTTTGTGTGCGTTAATTTAGTTTTAGTTGTTTTAGTTTGGTTGAGATTTCTTTTGTTTTTGATTTTCGATTAGAATTTTTATTTTGGTCCATTTAGTTTTATTTTAAATTATTATTTTTCGCTGAAAACAAAGACCAACAGTTTGGATATTTGTGCAAGAAACAACAAAAGAAGAAAAAAAATCCTCTTCTTTTGTCTTTGTGTTTATTTCTATTTTTTTTGTTAGGTTACTCTTTGATGTTTGAGTCTTTCTTTTAATTTGGTCACATAGTTTTATTTTTGTTAGTGCATTTTGTTTTGTTCACTTAACAATGTGAGTCTATTGTTTTTGTTTTAGTGATTAGTGTAATTAGTATCCTAGATGCATTTTCTTTTCAAAAAAAAAATTAAACCTTAAAAAAAATTGAAAAAATCTTAAAATTGCACAAAAAAAATTCAAGAATGCCAGTTTTTAATTTCGTACAGTTTGAGCATGAACCTTTCTAGAGTATCTTTTAAGACTTAACGATTATCGTGCTCAATTGAATCAGCATTTTGAAAAATGGAAAATTTGTAAGGTCATTGCTGGGGTTTGAATTCTGCATCTTCGGGTTATGTTGAGTCTATTTATCCTAGAGGAGTACTAAGATTATTATCTACAACTCAAGATGATGTTTGGGATTTTGTTGAAAAAGCAGCTTGGGATACCTATGTGTTTGACCGAGCTAACGAGAAGTTTAGATACCCAACTCACGGTGAGTCTATTTTTTATGCTAATCCTTACCACCTCGATCACTTTATGAACTCATATGACCCATTTCAGTCTTATGTGTCTCCTGTTTATTGTTAATATTATGAGTCTTTTTATCATGATGCTTGTAATTGTCCGTATCGTAATTATGTTGATGCTACTTGTGCAAGAGTGGAAAAGACGCTTATTGATATGATTGATAAAATGGTAGAGGACATGAAAAAGAGAATTGCTGAATATTCTCAATGTTCTAATCAAAGAAGGGAGGATACTAATTTGCATAAGCCTAACTGTAGTTTAGGATCTTCTAAACCTGAAGTTAGTCTTTATGATGACTTTGAACTCTCTTGTTTTACTAGGCCTGATTTGCATGATGATATGCCTTTGCCTAGCCTAGAACCAGATAGTGACCTCCCTATGTCTGTATCACAAGACCTTTCACCCCACACTAGCTCACCTAAGGGCATCACTGAGGATGTCCTAGTTTCTGCTGACCCACTCGCCCCTTTTAATCACTCTAGTGAGTTTGAGGTGGGTGAAGACCTTGAGAACCCTAGTGAGTTAGATATTGTAATTGCCCGATCCTAAATCAAGTTTATTTATTTAATTAAGCCATGTTATTAATTTTTCACATTTATTTATCTCATTTAATTATCCCAGTTGGGAGAATTCATTTTAGGTCCCACTTTGCAATTCGAGTTTCATTTACCGTAACAATTTTTGGGTGAATTGATATTAGGTTCAAGTAAATATGATTAGGTGATAAATTATTTTTCATAATGTCACAAAAATTTAATTTTTAACCTTGCAAAAAAAATTGGGCCCAAATTCATTAAGTTTGGCCCAATTCATTTGGCCCTGAATTGCTGCCCGATTCATTTGTGGCTCAAATTGTGGCTCGAAAATTTTGGTGCGATTAAATTAAGTTGATTACCTTCATTATGCCTAATTATCATTAGCAAAAAGTTACTTTAAGGAAGGATAAATATCAACCTAATTTATCAAGATAAGTTAAAACAAAAATCTAGCCAAAGCCATGTCCATCTTTTCTTCCTCTTCTTTCTCCCCCACAGCTACCTAGCTACTACTGCTGCTACTTTTGGGTGTTGCTGCCACCTTTGCTGGCTGCCAGCCACCAACCCACCACCACCTCAGCCACTAGCTACCACCCCTCTTAACTCCTCTAAAATCAAACACCATCTCCATCTTCTAGTATCCAAGCTCAAAGTGAGTGAAATCCTAACTCTATATTGATGTATTCTTGAGTTTTATTGATTGGTTAGGTTATGAATTATGTTTATATGAACCAAGTGATGGTTATTATGCAATATTTATTGAGTTTAGTGATGTTTAAAGTTGTGGGTGATGAATTGGAAGTGTGATAAAATGAGTTGAATCATGAAAGTTGAATCCAAGCTTTGCTTGTTTCTTTTGTTGTGATTTTGATATGGGTTATGTATATGAGGCCTTAAATGATCTTTTTATATCTGATTGTGGTGATTTGGAATGATTTCAAGTGAGGATTTATGTAAAAAAAAGAGGAGACAGCAAAAACAGTGAGGGCAGGAAATGACAAAAAAAAAGAAGACAAGGGTGACTTTGGAATTAAACTAGTAATGATCGGCCCACCGAAAAATTATGATTTCTGGTGGGTAGATAGGTCAGTGTGTTAGCTTTCAAATGCCCTACTATGGGAATCATGTTTTGTGTTGTAAATAAAAGTTTTTCGAGACTTCATAATATTTTTATATTGGGGTTTTAGGTCTCCATTTGAGGTGAAGGGTGAAAGTTATGAATTTTTGAAGTGAATTGACCTGCTTTGGTGTAAATTGGGCTGTTATTGTAATTTTTATGCAGCGTATGCTTCGAGGAAAATTCTAAAAATTTTACTGAGATTGTCCATATTATTTTTGAATTTCCTATTGGATTTCATGAATTTTGATTGAGTATTTTGAGTTTGGTGATTTTTAGAAGCATTTTGAGTAATTGTCTAAAGAGTAATAATAAAGATTACGTGAGATTGATCATGCACTCATTTTGTGCATTTTGGGCCAATAAGATCATTTAGGGGGGAAATGAATATTCATGGACTTTCATGGAACTTTTAGCTTGATTAATGAGAAAGAAGAAGAAAAGTATTCAATTTGGGAGCTTGTTTATGAGCTTCGAATCAATTATGGATTTTACAAAGAAAATATCAAGTTTAGTAAGCTTAATAGCCTCTGTTGAGTTCAATGACTCATTAAGGTGGAATTCTATATCTAATGGATTTATGAATGAAATATGGGAAGTGGGGAGAATTTTTTGACTCAGAAACCATATTTATCAGTCCAAGTTATTGCAGTCTATGCTATTTTGAACCAAGATATATATCTCTTGGTCTCAAACCTCTATTACTTACTCAATTCACAATGTATCAAATGTATTTATCAAGCCAATCTAATGTACTTGCTGTTATCTTGAATCAATTTATACATCAGCGAGCCTTAAACCCATATCAGCAACCTATTTCAGAAATGACCAAAACCGCTCTCCCATTTGTCACCATCAAGGCCTTTTCCTTTGCAATCTCATTTATCTCATTGTGGTCTATTTTACTTTCATTCATTTTATATTAGATTTAATTACTTTCATTAATTCAGTTTTAAAGTTATATTGAAATACCCAAGTTATGTTTACCTTTTAAGTACACAATTTCTATTACACACACTTTTACTTACTCAATTGTGTGAGTAAGGATTATTTACTGACTACACATACCTACAATGACGTTTATAAAATAGAGTCGAGGCCTAGTTATCGTTCCCTATTATGCATAAGTCTTATAAAGTCACAATATATTTATCAAATCAAAAACATGTTTTGTAAGTCAGATTACATTCAAAAGATCACACGTGCGTTCATTGTCTGTATCTTTAGAAATTATCATGTATTTATCAAAATTATAATGTTTGGGTAAGTACATCAATGAATCAGTTTATACAGTGATTTATCATTTAATTAGTGACCCCGTCAGTTATCATCTATAGGGCATTCGCCCTCCAGTAGCCCGCACGGCTTCAGGCCAGGTCCCCAATCGGCTTGGGAGGTGTACACCTATCCATAAATCATAACAGTATGAAGGGGTTCAATGTCAGATAATAACTAGCAATGCAGCTTTACATTGATCTCATTCACTGTTTTTAACTTAAAATGAATTGCAAAGCGTGAGCCCAATCAATGTTTCAAGGTTATTTTACAATACAATAATGTGTGTATTGAGCTTCAACTCACCATTTGAAATGTTTTCATGTTTTGTTTTAGGCATGCCCATGATTTGCTTTATTCTACCAAGCCAGTTGAAGAAATTGAAGGTCCCAGGACATTTGGATGGGTTCATAGTGGTGGCTATTCATATTATGTGGAGACCATTGGATAAGCACTTCAGTAGACAATGATGTAAATTTATTGTGATGTAAACTTTAAGTTAGTTAGTCGTTACTTGTATATGATTGGATGAAGTTTGAGGATGTATATAAGTGACCCATGTTATATCCAATCATGGTGTATAGAGCCTTGTCCTTTGGGACAGCAGTAACACCCCATTCGTTGGGTTTATCAGTTGTAACAGAAATTATGAAGATGAACAGTGGCACAAGTACAGTGGGGGCGTTATAGTTTTCGTATTAGAGGAGGATTATGAGTTTATTTTAATGGGATTATGAGGTATAAAGAGTTGGGATGGGAGGTTGATGAGATGGGTTAGTGAGAGCTATTATAGCATGGTTAGAGATTTGAGACCATGAAAATGGATGTTTACCCCTTTCATGTTCATCTTTTTGGTTTGTATGGTCGATAGATCCTTCTGCAGTGCACAAGATGTTACGTATTGCTGTGACCACCCATGTTTCTTTACCACATGTTAGTATGGTAGTCTACTTGTATGACCTCTATTACGAGTTTCATTGCCACAGTTGTGGTCCATACCTCTATAGACAGTTGTGATCAGTACCTAAAGTTGCCCCTTGGAGTTCATTATTAACATTATAGAATTCATAGCCCTAATGGGCACATTCCAATAAGGTTTATTCAGATTGTGATAATCTATGGGGGAATCCTCCTAAGATATATGAGGGTACTTAACATTGGGATATCAATATGGTGCAAGAAACGAACCCTTGTGTCCAATCCTAGTTTGACTATTCCAGTATTGGATTATGTGTACCTTCCAAGTACACAGGAAGGATTTGATGAGGGCTACATCAGGACAGGGAGTTAAGTGAACTAGACCTTACCATAACGAATATATATGAGCACTTGGGCATGGGTTACCAACTAACAAGAGTGGAAGACTCCATGTTATTACGTTTTAGTAAGCATATCAATGATTCCATGGAACCAATGTAGAGAGTATAACAACATTACAAGGGAACAAGGTGGGAAGTAAGTGAGATACTAAGGTGGTAGAACTATTCCAGTATTAAGAGCAATGGAAGTAACTTCTAGAGTATTCATTTTAACAAGAGTTTCCATTGGGGCATGTAGAATGTAAGGGAAAGAACCTGAAGAGGTGATATGTTTGTACACCTGTTACATGCACTTTGCTAATATGCACATCATACCCTTATGGGATTTTCGGAGATGCAGTACGTACTTTAGTTGTGAGTTATTCAATGGCCCAGTATTGGGTGATGTAGAGAATCGGAGAAGTATGGCAGGCCATATCTTTTATTACTTGAATCTTGTATCCTTAACCATGCTTACTTGCCAGCTTCCACTATACCATTCTCCATAAGAGATAGTGATATAGAGACTATTTGGAGAGAATATGGGATCAGATTACTCAGTTCAAAACGATACCAGTTTAGCTCAACTCATGATGTGGCAGTAGAGTTACAGAGCAAGTGGCTCACATAAGGTTAGTGGAGCCTATAATGATTCGCAGTGTGCGTGCCTGTGTAATTTGTAAGAATATTTGATCCTCTTTGCTTAAAGTTGAGTGATTGTTGTGTTCATATTTCACTGTCGCATACTCTAACTCCTTGTTCCTATTCACTTATTGTTTATAAAGCCTCATATCTTATGACCTTAACAAAGTTCAGCAGAGCTAAAGATTTAAAGGTCATTGTAAACTATAAGGTGTTTATGAGCTATGCTGGACCAGTTGAATAAGCTGTTGGCTATAAGGTAATATGTATGGATGCATGTTTTCATTTATTTAGGAGTTGTACTATATTTTCATTTCCCTCATCTGTTCAAATCTTGCAATTGTGTACTTCGGGTGTGTAAACCATTGAGTTACGAACTTCGGCATGTGGCCGTTGAGCTATTGAAATATTTCTTTCCATTTCAAGTATCTATTGTAAGGCTTGAAGCCTAGATTTAGTCAGTTATAGGCTGAACTTTGTTCGTTTTATCCCAGGATTTAAGGGTTTCACTGAGGCACATTAGCATATTTGATGTCAAATGTAGTGATGTTCAAAACCCAATGTGGGAATGCCTTTTGCACCTTCCTAAGAGATTATTACGTTGTCAAGGCACACATACCCCTTTAGATAGAGAAAATGCCTTGTGGGGCTATATCTTTGGGTCGAATCAATATGCGATGGACATTACAATGAGTACTTATGTCTGTTGATGATAGTTTAGTAGCTTATGGTATGTTGCTCAATATTATATGGGTTATATGTAGTGTGACAAGTTGTCATGCAAAGGGAACATCTATTTTTGTCACTAACACCTTACATTGGCAATGTTCCTATTACATCTAGTCATTGACTTACCTTCGCCCTAGCCCTTGGATTGTTCAAGGTATCATTTCGTTTCTCATAGCACTCACTTGCTCTATAGTAGTTCTTCGTCTAGATCATTGCTTTAAGGGCCGCATCTGACATCTAAACCATACCAAGTATCACTTATCTTTTGAAAGAATGCTTTTCATATAGTATTTCTTGTAATGGTTTTCAGTATTCTGATACCATTGACTGTTATCAAATTTTATTCGTTCTCATAGGAGCATACTCACACATGTATCTTATATCTCTTTTATTCATTGTTGAATACCTATATCTTGTTCATTTATTGTTGAGAGCGTGTTCACGCATATACCTTATACTCCATTTATGCGTAATTATAAGCTCGTATGACTTGCTCTGAATTCATAAGGTGATTCATCTCTTATTGGTGTGGGTGATTGTTATAATCCTCTTACTCTCGTTATTTTGAACTTCAACTCCCACACATATATCTTACATGCTCATAAGTAAACTCCAGCTTTTCTATTCAATCTTACTGCTGGACTTGAACTGGTTTCATATGAGCAAAGGCATGTTTCTAATGTAACTTGTTAAATCTATTTACTTATCCATTTCACTTTACCGGTCCAATCTATTGATCTATTTAGTGCACTTGAAATTCTCACACCTATATTTTATATCCTCATAAGTAAACTTCAGTAATCCTTATTTATTCCTATTGCCATACTTGAGTTGGCTCCATATGAGCAAAGGCATGTTCCCACTGCAACCTATTCAATCCATTTATCTATTCATTAGATCTTGCTTGCTCAAGCTATTTATTTCTCCATTGTACCTTGTTTATTAAATTTATTTCTCTATTTATTGTATTTTGTTTGGCCACTCTCTCGATTGCATTGATCCTGTCAATGGTATTTAGAAAGTCACCCTGTTGGAACTCAGTTGTTGGCCATCTTGTTTTTAAATCATCAGCTGAACTCGAAGGTAACCAAGCCATCTTTATTCTTGGATAACTATGTATTGGATCCCTTATAATCAATAATTATAAACCATGATCCTTGTGGTATTATGTTTCAGAATTCTGGATACACTCATGGTTATCTTTATTCTAACCACCCCATGATAATATCTCCTTTATTAGCTTTTTCTAGTATCATTGGTCATTTCTTTTGTATGCAATGATTCGCTTCGCTAAGAATTTCATCACTCTCATCCCTAGCTGTGGTCATTTCATTGCCCATTAATCCACCCGGAGCAAATCCTTGAGGGAGATCATGTGAAGCATTAGGAATATCAGATGAGGACATTTTGATAAGGGCATAATCTCAAGCAGTGTCTAATTATGTTGGAGTGAGCCAGAAGAAACATTGAGTATAAGGTCAGAGCTAACCCAATCAAGCATTAAGAGGGAAAATTCAAGTACATGTTGAGGTGATACAAGGTTGGCAAAACAAGGAAATAATCAAAGTCTCGTATGGGTTATGAAGTATTTCAAAAGGGTTTTCTAGTCAAGGTAGTAAGAGATCGAATATCCAAGGACAATTAGGGACTAGTTACATGGGGCCTTATGATTCATTGAAAGGTTAAATCCTGTAGATTGTTGACTGCACCTGCCTGTTGAACCCGGACACATACATAATGTGTTTTATAGCCCGTAATAGTATCAGAGTACTTGTCAGGGTATACAACAGTTTCCATTAGTGGACGAGATGATGAACCAGTAGTGAGCACCTCCTCACTAGTAACAAGGTTCTTTTCTTTCAAAGAGAATATCAATTTTGAACCAAAGTAATTGAGTTCATTGAATCGTTTAATAATATCAATGGATCCAACTCTTTTGAGTTTGAGACTGTAGTACTTCGCAACCCAGGACAACATTTGCATGGAACTCCCAGCGGTCGATGTGGTAAAGATATGAGTAGAGAAATTTGCATGAAACATCAGGGTAAAATGACGCAGACATTGATGACAAAATCATCTTTTGGGTCATGAAGATCTTCTTTAACATTCAATAAGGTGACATACATCAGCAAACTCTTGAAAATAGACAATTAGAACTAATAGAAAAGCTATGCTGATAAAGAAGGAGATTCCTGAAGTTTCAGGTACATGATAAGGTTTTTCAAAAAGTTCCACTAACTAAGGGTATAAGAATGTTAAACTACGAGCTAAATTGAGGCTAAGATCTATTGGACCATAAGTTTATTGAAAGATTGAATCCCATAGCTTGTCGACTAGATTTGTTTATACAACTCAAACAAGTGTGCAACGTGCTCCTTACCTCACAACACAAGCAGTACATTTTGACCATGCTTTCTTAACCAAACCCATTGCCGTCAATGAGGATCTACCATTTGAAGAGCACCCAGTCTAGATACTAAGTCACAGGATTAATCAGCTATACATCAAGCAGATACCTTTAGTCAAAGTACATTGGGCAAATCATACCTCTTCATAAGCCATGTGGGAAAACCAAGGATGAGATGCAAGCCAAGTACACACATTTATTTGAGATAAACTTGCATGTTTTGTCAAAACTCATACGTTTCGAGGACGAAGCTCTTTAAGGAGGGAAGACTGTAATAGCCCGACCCTAAATCATGTTTATTTATTTAATTAAACCATGTTATTAATTTTTCACGTTTATTTATCTCATTTAATTATCCCGGTTAGGAGAATTCATTTTGGGCCTACTTTTCAATTCAAGTTTCATTTACTGTAACAATTTTTGGGTGAATCGATATTAGGCCCCGATGAATATGATTAGGTGACCAATTATTTTTCATAATGTCACAAAATTTAATTTTTAACCTTGCAAAAAAATTGGGGCCGAATTCATTAAGTTTGTTCCAATTCATTTGGGTCCGAATTGCGGCCTGATTCATTTTGGGCTCAAATTGTGACCTAAAAATTTTGGTGCGATTAAATTAAGTTGATTACCACCATTATGTCTAATTATCATTAGCAAAAACTTACTTTATGGAAGGATAAATATCAACCAAATTTATCAAGTTAAGTCAAAACAAAAATCTAGCCGAAGCCATGTCCATCGTTTCTTCCTTTTCTCTCTCCCTCGCGGATGCCTAGCTACTACTGCTGTTGCTTCTGGGTGTTGCTGCTAGCCCACCACCACCTCAGCCACCAGCTACCACCCCTCCTAACTCCTCCAACATCAAACATTATCTCCATCTTCTAGTATCCAAGCTCAAAGTGGATGAAATCCTAATTCTATCTTGATGTATTTTTGAGTTTTATTGATTGGTTAAGTTATGGATTATGTTTATATGAACCAAGTGATGGATATTATGCAATGCTTATTGAGTTTAGTGATGTTTAAAGTTGTAGATGATGAACTGGAAGTGTGATCAAATGAGTTGAATCATGAAAGTTGAATCCAAGCTTGTTTGTTTCATTTGTTGTGATTTTGATATTGGTTATGGATATGAGGCCTTAAATGATCTTTTATATCTGATTTTGGTGATTTGGAATGATTTCAAATGAGGATTTATGTAAAAAAAGGGGAGACAGGAAAAACAGTGAGGGTAGGAAATGGCAAAAAAAAAAATAGGGGTTACTTTGGGATTAAACTGGTAATGATCAGCCCACCTGACAAATTATGATTTTTGGTGGGTAGATAGATCAGTGTGTTAGCTTTCAAATTCCTTTTGAATCGCCTTAATCCGAATTCGGTGGACAAAGTCATGGCTATTTTAGTAGAACTGCACATGTTCAACTAAAACTGACACACTTGTGTTCTAGTCCCATTTTAGGAACCCTATTGTGGGAATCATATTTTGTGTTGCAAATAAAATTTTTTCGGGACTTTATAATATTTCCATATTGGGATTTTAGGTCTCCATTTGAGGTCACAGGTGAAAGTTATGAATTTTTGAAGTGAATTGACCTTCTTTGGTGTAAATTGGACTGTTATTGTAATTTCTGTGCAGCGTATGCTTTGAGGAAAATTTTAAAAATTTTACTATAGATTTTTCATGTTATTTTTGAATTTCCTATAAGATTTCATAAATTTTGGTTGAGTATTTTGAGTTTGGTGATTTTTGGAATCATTTTGAATAATTGTGTAAAGAGCAATAACCAAGATTGAGTGAGATTGATCATGGACTCATTTTGTTTATTTTGGGCCAATAAGATCATTTAAGGGGAAAATGAATATTCGTGGAATTTCATGGAGCTTTTAGCTTGATTAATGATAAAGAAGAAAACAAGTATACAATTTGGGGGCTCGTTTATGAGCTTTGAATCAATTATGAATTTTAAGAAGAAATACCAAGTTTAGTGAGCTTAATAGCTTCTGCTGAGTTCAATGACTCATTGAGGTCGAATTCTATATCTAATGGATTTATGAATGAAATATGAGAAGTGGGGAGAATTTTTTTACTCCGAAACCATATCTATCAGATCAAGTTATTACAGTTTATGCTATTTTGAACCATGGTATATCTCTCTTGGCCTCAAACCTCTATTATGTACTCAATTCAGAATGTATCAAATGTATTTATCAAGCCAATCTATTGTACTCGCTGTTATCTTGAACCAAGCTATACATCAGCGAGTCTTGAATCCGTATCGGCAACCTATTTCAGAAAAGGCCAAAACCACTCTCCCATTTGTCACCATCAAGGCCTTTTCCTTTGTAATATCATTTATCTCATTGTGGTCTATTTTAATTTCATTCACTTTATATCGGATTTAATTACTTTCATTTCAGTTTTAAAGTTATATTTAAATACCTAAGTTATGTATACCATTTAAGTACTCAATCTCTATTACACATACTTTTACTTAATCAATTATGTGTGTAAGGATTATTTACTGACTACACTGTTGTGAAATTCCGTAAGTGTATGGTTTATCGTTGTAGCACTTATGGGTATCGTCCTCCGGGATGGTTGTGAACTCTGGTTACCAAAAATTCTAAACTAAATTAAAACTTGATACTAAACTAACCAACTCCAAAGTCTAGTTATGACACAAATTAAGGGACTAAATGAATGCGATTAATTCACAAAATCAAGAACAATTAGCCAAAACAAGAAGCACCAAATAGCAAATAACTTCAACCACTAACACTTTGCCGTAGTTGTTTGTTTAGCTGTCATTGAAGCAGAGTAGTGCTGTCATTGAAGCAGAGCAAACAACACCAGGAGAAAAACTATACAGAGTCGAGAATCCACAACCAAGCTTCAGAGAATCCCTACTAGAAATTCAAAGTTTGTAAATTTCACTCCAAAGCTGAATTTTCCATTTGAATTAAATTAAACCAAGAATCAAGGATTACACAAGCATGTGCATTTTAACTAGATATGAGAATGAAACTCAACAAAAACAACAATGGAAACTGGAAAACTCTACTCTACGCTACCCCCTTGTTATGCTTTTCGAACCCCATTTGAAGCTCTCGAAGCCCCAAAGAACGCTCCCTTCATTGTCCTCAAATTATTGCTTGTAACTGACAGATTAATGATGGTGATGATGATGGATAATGAAGGAGGAGAAAGAGACATGAAACGAATGATTGAATGAGGAGAGAGAGGATAATGAAACGCCATGGCCGTGCTTTGTTCTTGTTCTCTATTTCGGCCTGAAAACCGAGAAGAAGGAGAAGGACCAGGGGATGGGTAACGGCCGAGGTGCAATGAATGGTAGAGGAGTGGAGACAACCGCCATGGCCATGATGATGGAGGAAGATGAAAAGTTTAAGGAGGGGAAGAAACTGCCCTGTTGTTTTGGGCTTCCAGGTGCCGAGATATGAGGGAGAAGAAGAAGAGGAGGAAATGGGGGGTTGTTGTGTCACGTGAGGCCGCTTGCTCAGCTAAATGAAAGAGAAAGAGGGAGAGATCGGGCTAGGAAGAAAAAAATGTTGGGCCAGCCGAAGGGAAGAAAAGAAAGGAAAAGGAAAAGAGGGAGAACTGTGTTGCTAAGGACCGAAGTGGGCCTAGCCCACTCGTGAGGGGAAGAAGGGGAAAGAAAAGAATAGAAGGGGGGAGCGCCAGGCTGGTCTGATGGGCTTGAGAAGTCGGGCTTCGGTTTTGGGTCGTTGGGCTCATCTGGACCGGGGAGCGAGTAATCCAATGCCCCTCTTGAGCTTTATTCATCATTTTTTTCAAGTTTTTCCAATTCCTACCAAATGAACAAAAACATTATTAAAAATTTAATTTAACAATTTATTTTGAGCAAATCTTAGATAATAAAAGGGTATAAAATATCATAATTTTTGGTTGAACAAATACCCCCACACCTAAGTTTTGCTCGTCCTCGAGTAAAACAAAATGAAAAATTCTAGAGAAAAGAAAATAAAATCCTAACTAACTTTCGTAGGAATCACGATTGCACTTAGCATATGCAACAAGCCCTTTCAACCCCTAGGTTACCCCTAGTGGACGAGTAGGGTCTCGTGAGGGTTTGCAGAAGATACAACCACAAAATCTATAAAAGAAAACATAAACAATAACTTGAAAATCTTTTTGGGTTTTGTTTTTTCAAAAATTAATATGTACAAAACTGGAGAAAGATATATACACATTCTAATCAACTAAATCACCCATGTGGCAAAGATATTGGCCTGCATATAAACAAAATGTACTCATCAAGGCTCTCAACCCCATGGATGACATCAAAGCACTAATTTTTCACCCAACTGCTCATCAAAACTTTGAATCCGTCCCAGTGCTCGTGTATAAGTGCATCATCATCTTAGGGGCTAGGTTTACCAAAATCAAACTCAATCCCACTTGACTGACACAAACTATGTTATTGATTTATTAACATAGGAAACAAGCTTTTTCAGTAGTAGTATTGCCTCAAAGGGAACACTCAGTAGCACGTACCTCAAAGGGTAATGCCCAGTAGCATGCCTCAAAGGGATACTTGTCATTCCAAATTTTATTTTTCTTTCATTCTTTTTTTTCAGTTCCTTTTTTTTCATTTTTTTTGTCATTTTTCTCATTCTCATGTTTTTCTATCTTTTTTCCCTTTTTTTTTCAAAAAAAACAAAGTAATTGTGTCAAAAACAAGTGGGAGAGCCGATAATGGAAAATTAAGACCTTAAGATATAAATAGGGATTGGATTACACAGCGATAATGAACAAATGAGGTTAGAATTAGGGCTAAGAATGACACACCGAGTACGTAGACCTAACATGCACATCATGCTTCCATACAAGCTAATAGTCAAAGCACAGGGAATTTAAGTTAATCAGAATAGTACAAAACTTCCCCAGAAACAAAACAAAATCTTTTTAGATTTTTCAAAAAATTTCAAATTTTTTTTAAGGATTTTTAATTGTTTTTGTAAATTTTCTTTTCAAAGTTTCCCCCCCCCCACACCTAAATCTCACAATGTCCTTATTGGGAATGAAAAGAAATAGACAAGAGAAAAAACTAAAAAGAAAAATGAATATACAAAATGAAGACTAAGACACAAAAAGAAAGAAAAATGACATGACTCCAAAACTCAAAAAGAAAACAATAAAAATAAAACAAAGCAACAAATATATACAAACGAAAACAAAATAAAAAGAAGAGATAAAGAGAAATATTTATACTAGGATAGGTGCAGGAGTACACCTAAGCTATAGCCTCATGAAATATGCTTAGATAGAGGCTCATGGAGTATTAGCCACTCCATATCAAATGGAACATCGCTACTTAAATAAAAACTCGTTAAAGTACGAAGTAGCTTGTCAAATACAGAAGACCAACTCTCAATAAGATCAATGCAGAAGAAATAAGAAAGTTGGCGCCAAGCAAAGTACATCTACCTTATCAATGCAGGACAAGTAAGGGCCCATTTCAATTTGTCAAATAGTTGGGGCCAATTAGGAAATAGATGGACATACTTAAAATAAGCTAGTAGGTGGGTCATCGGCCTAGAAATTGGGTTATTATAAAGGATCAATCTAGGCAAAATGGTGGGGGCAAAGTGCACAAGTCTATGAATATCAAAATGTGCACGAGTCTGGTCTAAAGCAAATTTCTTATTGGCAATGCTCTCAAACTCAACAAATTTAGACTTGCAGTGTCCAAAAAGGGGGTCAGTTTGGATGGTTCAAAAGAAAATGATTCATATTTGGCACACAGGTCTACATCCAAACCCACATTGACATCAAACCCACATGAAAAAGATTCATATTCTATAGAAAGAATATCATCGTCGAATTTCAAAGTAGTGGGTGCAATTACCTCCACAATTGTGTCCTGTAAAATAGTATTGTCTGACTCATTGAAATCACGATGCTCAATTTCAGGTGTGACACTCATATTTAATTCACTAGAACTCTTAAGGTCTTCACCCTCCTCAAACTCACGAGAATGATGAAAAGGGGCGGGTGGGTCGGCAGAAGCTAGGACATCCTTAGTGACGTTCGTAGGTGAGCTAGTGTGAGGTGCAAGGTTTTGTGATAGAGATGTAAGGAAGTCCCCCTCTTGCTCTACACTAGGAAAAGGCATGTCATTAGTCAAAGTGGGTCGAGCGAGATTAGAGGGCTCAAAATCATCATAGAGACTAACTTCAGGTTTAGGAGATCCTAAACTAAAGTCATGCTCATTACAATTCTCCCTACTTTGATTAAAACATTGAGAATATTAAGCAATTCTCACTTTTATATTCTCTAGCATTTTATCAGTCAATTCATTTTTCTTCTTTTCCATACTGGCACAGGTAGCATCAACATAAACACAGTATGGACAGTTACAAGTATCATGATCATATGAGTCATAATATTCACACAAAACAGGGGACACACAAGAATAAGAGGAGTCATGTAATTCTATAAAATGATCCCGAGGGTAAGGACTAATAGGAAAATTCTTCTAAGCGTGTTTAAGCTTGTAAGTATCCCAAGCTAATTTTTTAAAGAAATTCCAAACTTCATCTTGAGTTTTAGATAACAATCCGAATACACCTCCAGGATAAATGGACTCAATATAACCCCAATATTCAGAATTCAAACGCACAGCAATGACCTCACAAATTTTCCATTTTTGAAAATTTTGATTCAATTGAGCACGATAATCATTAAGTTACGATAAATAACTCCAGAAAGGTTCATGCTCAAATTGTGGGAAATTAAAAATTGGCATTCTTGAATCTAGTGTTTTTTTTTTCAATTTTAAGAATTTTTCAATTTTTTTGGATTTTCAAGTTTTTAATTTTTTTTACTATTTTTTTTAGGAAAGAAAATGCATCTAGGACACTATTTACAAACCAATGACTAAAACAAAAAGAAGAGACTCAAATAATTAAGTGAACAAAACAAAATAAACTAACAAAAATAAAACTATGCTACGAAAATAAAAGAAAGACCAAAATGACTCAAACATCACACAAAATATAAAATGAACACAAACACAAAAGAAGAGCATTTTTTTCAATATTTTTGTCTTGTTGACACACAAAACCGAAAATAGAAATAAACTCAATCTACAAAAACAAAAATAGAAACACAACTTAAACTAAAACAAAATAGAAAATAAAATAAAACCTAAACAAGCTAAATCTAAAGAATAAAACTCAAATAGAAAATAAAACTCCCAAAATCAGAACTAAATAGATAGAAAATTCCACACAATCACAAGGGACATAAATATATTTTTTCCTCGAATTTTTTCTGTCCCCGAACAGTGCAAAAAATGCAAACAGATTATTAAGTCAAAAATTCACAGAAAAATCATGACAGCTCCAAAAATTCCACAACAATTCACACAAACTCTAAACATTATGCTAAATGTAGGAAAAATACCAAAATAGCAAAAATCACACCATAATTTGCCCAAAAAATTCTAACAGAATGCTGAAATTAAAGAAAAATCTGCACTGAGCTGTAATTTATGGATCAGTTCAGCTTTGGATCTTTGTGCTGCACGTAAACAAAATGCATTAATATTGTTTTTTTTAGCAACCAATAAATTCTAAAATAAACTAATCTTGACAAAAATTAAAAATGGAAATACTAACTAAATTCAAAATGAAAACTAAACTAAATTACGAAAACAACTCGAACGACTCGAAGAAACCAAATTTCACAACACCATCCTCGGCAACGGCGCCAAAAACTTGTTGTGAAATTCCACAAGCGTACGGTTTATCGTCGTTGCACTTACGGGTATCGTCCTTAGGGATGGTTGTGAACTCTGGTTACCAAAAATTCTAAACTAAATTAAAACTTGATACTAAACTAACTAACTCAAAAGGCTAGTTATGACACAAATTAAGGCACTAAATGAATGCGATTAATTCACAAATTAAGAACAATTAGCCAAAACAAGAAGCACAAAACTGCAAATAACTTCAACCACTAAGACTTTGGCGTAGTTGTTTGTTTAGCTGTCATTGAAGCAGAGTAGTGCTGTCATTGAAGCAGAGCAAACAACACCAGGAGAAAAACTATGCAGAGTCGAGAATCCACAACCAAGCTTCAGAGAATCCTTACTAGAAATTCAAAGTTTGTAAATTTCACTCCAAAGCTGAATTTTCCATTTGAATTAAATTAAACCAAGAATCAAGGATTACACAAGCATGTGCATTGTAACTAGTTATGAGAACGAAACTCAACAAAAACAACAATGGAAACTGGACAACTCTACTCTACGCTACCCCCTTGCTCTGCTTTTTGAACCCTATTTGAAGCTCTCGAAGCCCCAAAGAATGCCCCTTTCATTGTCCTCAAATTATTGCTTGTAACCGATAGATTAATGATGGTGATGATGATGGATAATGAAGGAGGAGAAAGAGACATGAAGCGGATGATTGAATGAGGAGAGAGAGGATAGTGAAACGCCATGGTCGTGCTTTATTCTTCTTCTCTGCTTTAGCCTAAAAACAGAGAAGAAGGAGAAGGTGCTGGGGATGGGTAACGGCCGAGGTGCAATGAATAATGGAGGAGTGAGAGACAACCACCATGGCCATGATGATGGAGGAAGATGAAAGGTTGAAAGAGGGGAAGAAACTGCCCTATTGTTTCAGGCTTCCAGGTGTCGAGATATGAGGGAGAAGAAGAAGAGAAGGAGATGGGGAGGCTACTATGTCACGTGAGGCCGTGTGCTCATCTAAATGAAAGAGAGAGAAAGAGAGATCGAGTTGGGAAGAAAAAAATGTTGGGCCGGCCTTAGGGAAGAAAAGGAAGGAAATGAAAAAGAGGGAGAACCGAGCTGCTGAGGACCAAAGTGGGCTTGGCCCACGCGTGAGGTGAAGAAAGGGAAAGAAAAGAATAGAAAGGGGGAACGCTAAGTTGGTTTGATGGGCTCGAGAAATCGGGCTTCGGTTTTGGGTCGTTGGGCTCATCTGGACTGGGGAGAGAGTAATCCAATGTTCCTCTTGAGCTTTATTCATCATTTTTTCAAGTTTTTTCATTTCGTACAAAATAAACAAAAACATTATTAAAAATCCAATTTAACAATTTATTTAGAGCAAATATTAGATAATAAAATGGTATAAAATATCATAATTTTTGGTTGAACGTACACATACCTACAATGACAATTATAAAATAGAGTCGAGGGCTAGTTATCGTTGCCCGTTATGCATAAGTCTTATAAAGTCACAATATATTTATCAAATCAAAAGCATGTTTTGCAAGTCAGATTACATTTAAAAGATCCCAGGTACGTTCATTGTTTGTATCTTTAGAAAACATCATGTCTTTATCAAAATTATAATTTTTGGGTAAGTACATCAATGAATCAATTTATACAGTGGTTTATCATTTAATTAGTGACCCCGCCAGTTATCATCTATAGGACATTCGCCATCCAGTTACCCGCGTGGCTTCAGGCCAGGTCCCCGATCGGCTTGGCAGGTGTACACCTATCCATAAATCGCAATTGTATGAAGGGGTTCACTATCAGATAATAACCAACAATGCAACTTTACATTGATCCCATTTACTGTTTTAACTTAAAATGAATTGCAAAGCATGAGCCCAATTACCGTTTCAAGATTGTTTTATAATACAGTAATGTGTGTACTGAGCTTCGGCTCACCATTCGAAATGTTTTCATGTTTTGTTTTAGGCATGCCTATGATTTGCTTTATTCTACCAAGCCAGTTGAAGAAATCCAAGGTCCAAGGACATCTGCATGGGTTCATAGTGGTGGCTATTCATATTACATGGAGACCATTGGATAAGCACTTTAGTAGACAGTGATGTAAGTTTATTATGATGTAAACTTTAAGTTAGTTAGTCATTACTTGTATATGATTGAATGAAGTTTGAGGATGTATATAAGTGACCCATGTTATATCCAGTTACGGTGTATAGAGCCTTGTCCTTCAGGACGGCGGTAACGCCCCATTCATTGGGTTTATCAGTTGTAATAAAAATTATGAAGATGAATAGTGACACAGGTGCAATGTGGGCGTTACAGATATGAGCATCAATTCTGACATTGTGCATCATGATAAAGATGATTTAGAAGATATTTGTTTACAGGATTCATGCGAGGATGTAATCGAGCCCAATAATCTGCAATTCAATTACGATATTCTTTCTATAGCATATGAATCTTTTTCATGTGGGTTTGAAGACAATGAGAGTTTTGATGAGGGTTTCTGTGCGGAATATACATCTTTTTCTTTTGACCCCATCCAAATTGATATCCTTTTTGAATATTGCAAGTCTAAATTTGTTGGGGCTGTGAATATTGCTACTGAGAAATTTGCTTTAGACCAGACTCCTGAACATTTTGATATTAAGAGAATCGTAGATTTTCAACCCACTAGTTTGCTTAGATAGCTCGTTGATGATGATAATCACATCTCTAGGCCAATGCCCACTTTACTTGCTCATACTGAATACATCTGTCTAATATCTAATTGGGCCCAACTATTTGACAAGTTGAAGCGGGCCCTTACTTGTGCTTCATTGGCATGGTGGATGTACTCTTTCTGGTTCCAACTCTATACTTTGTTGTTTCTATGTTGTTGAGAGTTTGTCTTCCGTATTTGATAAACTACTACGTGCTCTAATGGGTTTTGATTTGAGTAGCAATTTTAAGTGTGATATGGTGTGGCAGATGCTCTATGTGCTTCTATTTCAGCACATTTCAACAGGATATAGCTTAGGTGTTCTTCTACACTTGACTTGGTATAATTGTTCTTCTTTATTTCTCTTTTCATTTTGTTTTCTTTTGTATATATTTGTTTCGTTATTTTATTGTTTTCTTTTAGAGTTTTAGAGTTTTTTCTTTGTCTTTAGTTTTGATTTTATATTCATTTTGTATATTTTTTTCTTTTTGGTTTATTTTGTGTTTTATATTTCCTTTCACTCCCAATGAGGACATTGTGAGATTTAGGAGTGGGAGCGGGAAACTTTGAATAATTTTAAAAAAATTAAAATTTTAAAAATTTGAAAATCCTCAAAAAATTTGAAAAAAATTGAAAATCCAAAAAGATTTTTGTTTTTTTATGGAGGCTTCGTACTATTCTGATCAGCTTGAATCGCCTGTGCTTTGACTTTTAGCTTGTATGTAAGCGTGATGTGCGTGATAGGTCTCCGTCCTTGGTGTGCCATTCTAAGCCCTAATTCTAATCCCAATTGTTCATTATGGATGCATAATCAAATCCCTATTTATACGATCATCGTTATCATAGGGTCTTAGTATTCCATGATTGGCTCTCCTACTTGTCTTTGACACGATTACTTTGATTTTTGTTTGCATTCCAAAAAAACAAAAAAAATGAAAATGAAAACGAAGGGAAAAAAGGAAATAAAATGAAATTTGGAGACAAGTATCCCTTTGAGGCATGCGCTACTAGGCATTACCATTTGAGGCAAGTGCTACTGGGTGTTACCCTTTGAGGCATTACTGCGACTAGGAATGCTTGCTTTCTCCCTAGTATATTTATGTTTGTAAATCCAAACAGTTTTTCTATTTTTGTCTCTCTTTTCCTTTTTCGATTTATTTCTTTCATAGATTTTGTGGGTATATCTTTGTAAACCTTCACGAGACCTTCCTTGTTCGCTAGGTGGTAACCTAGGGGTTTAAAGGGCTTGTTGCACATGCTAAGTGCAACCGTGATTCATATGAATGTGAGTAAGGATTTAATTCTTTAGGATTTTTTAGTTTTATTTTACTTGAGGATGAGCAAAATTTAGGTGTGGGGGTATTTGTTCAATCCAAAATTATGATATTTTATATCCTTCTACTTCTGAATATTTGCTCATAATAAATTAGTTAATTTGATTTTTAATGTGTTTTTATTGTTTTTGTAGATATTATGGAGATTTGAATAAATTGGATATAAAAGTTGGAAGAAAGGGTTGTTGGATCAAACAAGAGCAAAGATAAAAATACAAGGAAGAAGAGTAGCCCAATTTGGCCTAGCTCTCCCAAGCCCAGTCTATGGTCTTATCTCCCCCTTTCCTCAACTGGCCCTGGCCCAGATGATTTCCTTAGATCGGTACCCTCTCTATTTCCTTTTTTCGTTTTCCTTGTTTTTTTGTTTCTTTTGGGCCGACCCAACTCCTGTTCTTTTATTCTGGCCTGCTCCCACTTCATCTGGCACGTGAGCTGCCTGTGATCTCCAGCCAGCCCCTAACTTTCTTCCTCTTCTCCTTCGTGCCCAGCAACACCCCAAAAAAACAGGGCAGTTCTTCCCCCTCAACGCTTCATCTCCTTTTTCATCACGTCCATGCCGTTCTTCTCTCTCTCCTCCATCATTCATCAACATTCATTGCATCATTATCACACTCGGCCTTTACCCAACCCTTTCTTCTCCCTCCTCGATGGCTCGAGATCCAGAAACCCGAAAAAAAATAGGGTAGGTTCTGTTTCTTACTCGACCATAATTGTTGCTCTACTTCTTTGCCTCCTTCCTCCCCATCAGTTACTTCTTGCTTAATCAATCATCATCAATAAACCACTACTTCTTCTCTCTCTCAGGCTAGGTACGCAAGTGGGTCTTAAGGCGCCTGTTCAACTCCCGGCGGTTTGAAGGTTTTGAATATGCCATTAATGGAGCAATGAAGATCAAAGGTCCCTTTTTTTGGGATATAATTCGAACTCAAAAGGCAGAGCAGGGAGGAAGGAGCAGTAACCTAGTTTACATATTTCATTTTTCTTTTCATTATGTTTTTTTCGATTTCAGATCTCATTTTAGACTATTAAGTTTTGTGTAATTGACTTCGATTCAGTTAAACCTCAAGTGATTCTTAGTTCACTCCCTCTCTTGTTTCGCCTTTGCTTGCTCGCTACGGGGTCGATTCTTGATTTGTTTTTGTTTGGAGTGTCTGTTGGTGTTCACTTAATACCATTGTTTGAGCTCAAAGTTTGATTCTGCAGCTCGAAATTTGTGTAGCCTCAAGCGTTACCAGGAGTTCTTCATTGGGTGTTGGACTGGTGACATTATCACCCTCTGGGGCCTCGCAATCCTCTTGGTGTTAATTTCTAAAATTTTCCTTAGTCGTTGTATCTAATTACATGTAAGGATAGATCGATAAGTCTGCAAGAAGTCGTTTTCCTTAGTTTATTTTAGCGTAGAAAGTCTAATCTTATAGTGTGACCTAAACTCATATATAATCCCTGAGGATCGACACCTTCAAGTATTGCAACGATAAACTGTATACTTGTAGGAATTACAATAAAATTTTGGTGCCGTTGTCGGAGATGAGTTGTGAAATTAGGTTGGATTGAGTCGTTTGCGCCGATTTTGTTTTTGTTTCGTATCTTTGATTTTTCGATTTTGTGTGCGTTAATTTAGTTTTAGTTGTTTTAGTTTGGTTGAGATTTCTTTTGTTTTTTATTTTCGATTGGAGTTTTTATTTTGGTCCATTTAATTTTGTCTTAAGTTATTATTTTCTGTTGAAAACAAAGACTAACAGTTTGGATATTTGTGCACGAAGCAGTAACAGAAGAAAAAAAAATCAGGAAAAAATGCTCCTTTTGTGTTTGTGTTTATTTTCTATTTTTTGCATTAGGTTACTCTTTCATGTTTGAGTCTTTCTTTTATTTTGGTCACATAGTTTTATTTTTGTTAGTGTATTTTGTTTTGTTCACTTAACAATTTGAGTCTATTGTTTTTGTTTTAGAGATTAGTGTGTAATTAGTATCCTTGATGCAATTTTATTTTTGTTAGTGTATTTTGTTTTGTTCACTTAACAATTTGAGTCTATTGTTTTTGTTTTAGTGATTAGTGTGTAATTAGTATCCTAGATGCATTTTCTTTCCTAAAAAAAAAATCTTAAAAAGAAAATTGAAAATCCTAAAAAAATTGAAAAAAATTAAAAAATTCTTAAAATTGAACAAAAAAAATTCAAGAATGCAAGTTTTTAATTTACCGCAATTGAGCATGAACCTTTCTGGAGTTATCTTTCAAGACTTAACGATTATCATGCTCAATTGAATCAACATTTTGAAAAATGGAAAATTTGTGAAGTGATCGCTGTGGGTTTGAATTCTGCATCTTGGGGTTATGTTGAGTTTATTTATCTTGGAGGAGTACTAAGATTATTATCTACAACTCAAGATAAAGTTTGAGATTTCTTTGAAAAACTAGCTTGGGATACCTATGTGTTTGACCAAGCTAATAAGAATTTTAGATACCCAACTCATGGCAAGTCTATATTTTGTGCTAATCCTTACCACCCTGATCACTTTATGAACTCATATGAACCATTTCAGTCTTATGTGTCTCCTGTTTTGTGTGAATATTATGAGTCTTTTTATAATGATACTTGTAATTGTTCGTATAGTAATTATGTTGATGCTACTTGTGCAAGTGTGTAAAAGACGCTTGTTGATGTGACTGATAAAATGGTAGAGGACATGAAAAAGAGAATTGCTAAATATTCTCAATGTTCTAATCAAAGTAGGGAGATACTAATTTGCAAAAGCCCGACTCTAGTTTAGAATCTTCTAAACTTGAAGTTAGTCTTTATGATGACTTTGAACCCTCTTGTTTTGCTAGGCCTGATTTCATGAGGATTTGCCTTTGCCTAGTCTAGAACCAGAGAGTGACCTTCGTATGTCTCTATCACAAGACCTTGCACCCCACACTAGCACACCTAAGGGCATCACTGAGGATGTTCTAGTTTCTGCTAACCCACTCGCCCCTTTTAATCACTCTTGTGAGTTTGAGGTGGGTGAAGACCTTGAGAACCCTAGTGACTTAGATCTCAGTATCAAGTCTGATATTGCGCATCATGATAAAGATGATTTAGAAGATATTTGTTTTGCAAGAGTCATGCGAGGAGGTAATTGAGCCCACTAATCTGCAATTCGATGATGATATTCTTTCTGTAGAATGCGAATCTTTTTCAAGTTGGTTTGATGACAATGAAAGTTTTGATGAGGGTTTCTATGCTGAATCTACATCTTTTTCTTTTGACCCCATCCAAACTGACCTCATTTTTTAATATTGCAAGTTTGAGTTTGTTGTCTTTGAGAATATTGCTCTCGAGAAATTTGCTTTAGACTAGACTCCTGCACATTTTGATATTTAAAGAATTGTAGATTTTCGACCCACAACTTTGTATAGACAGCTTGTTCATGATGATAATCACATGTCTAGGCCAATGCCCACTTTACTGGCTCGTACTGAATACATATGTCTGATATCTAATTGAGCCCATCTATTTGACAAGTTGAAGCAGACCCTTACTTGTGCTTCATTGGCATGGTGGATGTACTCTTTCTGGTTCCAACTCTATACTTTTTACTGTTTCTATGTTGTTGAGAGTCGTTCTTCCGTATTTGATAAGCTACTTTGTGCTCTAATGGGTTTTGATTTGAGTAGCAATTTTAAGTGTGATATGGAGTGGTGATGCTCCATGAGCCTCTATTTCAGCCTATGTCAAGAGGCTATAGCTTAGGTGTTCTTCTACACCTGACCTGGTATAATCGTTCCGCTTTATTTCTCTTTTCATTTTGTTTTCTTTTGTATATATTTGTTGCTTTATTTTATTGTTTTCTTTTTGAGTTTTAAACTCTTGTCTTTGTCTTTAGTTTTGAGTTTTATTTTGCATTTTGTATATTTGTTTGTTTTTGGTTTATTTTGTATTTTACGTTTCCTTTCACTCCCAACGAGGACAATTTGAGATTTAGGTGTGGCAGTGGGGAAACTTTGAATAATTTTGAAATATTTGAAAATTTGAAAATCCTTTAAAAATTTAAAAAAATTTTGAAAATCCAAAAAGATTTGATTTTTAGCTTTTATGTAAGCATGATGTGCATGATAGGTCTCTGTCCTCATTGTGTCATTTTAAGCCCTAATTCAAACGTTAATTGTTGATTATTGATGTGCAATCCAATCCTTATTTACACAATCATTGTTATCTCAGGGTCTTAGTCTTCCATGAGTGGGTATCCCGCTTGTCTTTGACACGATTATGTTGGCTTTTGTTTGCATTAAAAAAAAATGAAAACGAAAAAGAAGAAAATAAGGAAGTAAAATGAAATTTGGAATGACAAGTATCCCTTTGAGGAGTGCGCTACTGAGTATTACCCTTTGAGGCATATGCTATTTGGTATTACCCTTTGAGGCAATACTACTACTGGGAAAGCTTGCTTTCTATGTTAATAAATCAATAATGTAGTTTGTGTCAACCAAGTGGGATTGAGTTTAATTATGGTAAACCTAAGCCTAGGATGATGATGTACTGGCACACGAGCATTGGGATGGAGTCAAAGTTTTGATGTACAGTGGGGTGAAAAATTAGTGCTTTGATATCATCCATGGGGTAGAGAGCCTCCACGAGTACTTTCTATTTATATGCAGGCCCATATCTTTGCAACATGGGTGATTTGGTTAGTTAGAATGTGAACATGCTTCTCCCTTGTATATTTATGTTTGTAAATCCAAACAGTTTTTCCATTTTTGTCTCTGTTTTCCTTTCTCAATCTGTTTCTTTTGTAGATTTTGTGGGTATATCTTCTATAAACTTTCACGAGACCTTCCTCGTCCACTAGGGGTAACCTAGGAGTTTAAAGGGCTTGGTGCACATGCTAAGTGCAACTATGACTCCTATGAAAGTGAGTTAGGATTTTATTTTCTAGGAGTTTTTAGTTTTATTTTACTCGAGGAAGTGCAAAATTTAAAAGTGGAGGTATTTGTTCAACCCAAAATTATGATATTTTATACTCTTCTACTACCCAATATTTGCTCATAATAAATTAGTTAATTAGATTTTTAATGTGTTTTTATTGTTTTTGTAGATGTTATGGAGATTTGAATAAATTGGATATAAAACTTGGAAGAAAGGGTTGTTGGATCAAACAAGAGCAAAGATAAAAATACAAGGAAGAAGAGTAGCCCAATTTGGCCCAGCTCTCCCAAGCCCAGTCTGTGGCCTCATCTCCTCCTTTCCTCAACTGGGCCTAACCCAGACGATTTCCTTAGACCAGTACCCTCTCTGTTTCCTTCTTTCGTTTTCCTTGTTTTTTTTTTCTTTTGGGCCTGCCAAACTCCTGTTCTTTTATTCTGGCCTGCTCCCACTTAATCTGGCACGTGCGCTGCACGTGATCCCTAGCCAGCCCCCCAGCTTTCTTCCTCTTCGTCTTCGTGCCCGACAACACTCGAGAAATATAGGGAAGTTCTCCCTCCTCAATGCTTTGTCTCCTTCTTCATCACGGCCATGGCGTCTTTCTCTTTCTCCTCCATCATTCATCAACGTTCATTGCATCATTATCAGACTCGGCCTTTACCCAACCCCCCTTTCTTCTCCCTCCTCGATGGTTTGAGATCTAGAAACGCCAAAAAAACAGGGCTGGTTTTGTTTCTTACTCCGCCATAATTACTACTCTGCTTTTTTGCCTCATTCCTTCCCATCCGTTACTCCTTGCTTAATCAATCATCATCAATAAACCACTATTTGTTGTCTCTCTCGACCTGGGTCTCAAGGCACCTGTTCATATCCTGACGATTTGAAGGTTTTGAATATGCCATTAATGGAGCAATGAAGAGAGTAGGTCCGTTTCTTTGGGATATAATTAGAACTTAAAAGGTACTGCAGGGAGGAAGGAGCAGTATCCTAGTTTACAAATTTCATTTTGCTGTTCATTTGTTTTTTTTCGATTTCATATCTCATTTTAGACTATTAGGTTTTGTGCAATTGACTTCAATTCAGTTAAACCACAAGTGATTCTCAGTTTACTCCTCTTATTTGGCCTTTGCTTGCTCGCTACGGGGTCGATTCTTGATTTGTTTTTGTTTGGAGTGCCCGTTGGTGTTCACTTAATACCATTGTTGGAGCTCAGAGTTTGATTCTGCCGCTTAACATTTGTGTAGCCTCAAGCTTTACCAGGAGTGCTTCATTGGGTGTTGGACTGGTAACAATATCACCCTCTGGTGCCTCACAATCCTTTTGGTGGTAATTTCTGAAATTTTCCTTGGTCGTTTTATCTAATTACATGTAAGGATAGATTGATAAGTCAGCAACAAGTCGTTTTCCTTAGTTTATTTTAGTGTAGAAAGTTTAATCTTATAGTGCAACCTAATCTCATATATCATCCCTGAGGATCGACACGTTCAAGTATTATGACGATAAACCGTATACTTGCAGGAATTACAACAAATTTTTGGCGCTGTTGCCGAGGATGAGTTGTGAAATTAGGTTGCATTGAGTCGTTTGCATCGATTTTGTTTTTGTTTCATATCGTTGATTTTTCGATTTTGTGTGCGTTAGTTTAGTTTTAGTTGTTTTAGTTTAGTTGAGATTTCTTTTGTTTTTGATTTCCGAGTAGAATTTATATTGGGGTTTTTATTTTAATCCATTTAATTTTGTCTCAATTTATTATTTTCTGTAGAAAACAAAGACTAACAGTTTGGATATTTGTGAAGGAAGCAGCAACAGAAGAAAAAACAATTATGGAAAAAAATGCTCTTCTTTTGTATTTGTGTTTATTTTTACTTTTTGTGTTAGGTTACTCTTTGATGTTTGAGTCTTTCTTTTTTTTTTTGGTCACATAGTTTTATTTTTGTTAGTGTATTTTTTTTTGTTCACTTAATAATTTAAAGTCTATTGTTTTTGTTTTAGTCATTAGGGTTTAATTAATATCCTAAATGCATTTTCTTTCCTAAAAAAAAACCTTAAAAAAATAAAAAAATTTAAAATCCTAAAACAAATTGAAAAAATCTTAAAATTGAACAAAAAAATTCGAGAATAGTAGTTTTTAATTTCCTAGAGTTTGAGCATGAACCTTTTTGGAGTTATCTTTCAAGACTTAACGATTATTGTGCTCAATTGAATCTGCATTTTGAAAAATGGGAAATTTGTGAGGTCGTCGTTGCGGGTTTGAATTCTGCATCTTGGGGTTATGTTGAGTCTATCTATTCTGGAGGAGTACTAAGATTATTATCTACAACTCAGGATGAAGTTTGGGATTTCTTTGAAAAACTAGCTTGGGATACCTATGCGTTTGACCGAGCTAACGAGAATTTTAGATACCCAAGTCATGGCGAGTCTATTTTTTATGCTAATCCTTACCACCCAGATCACTTTACGAACTCATATGACCCATTTCAGTCTTATGTGTCTCTTGTTTTGTGTGAATATTATGAGTCTTTTTATCATGTGCTTGTAATTGTCCGTATCGTAATTATGTTGACGCTACTTGTGCAAGTGTTGGAAACACGATTATTGATATGAATGATAAAATGGTGAAGGACATGAGAAAGAGAATTGCTGAATATTCTTAATGTTCTAATCAAAGTAGTGAGGATAATAATTTACATAAGCCTGACTCTAGTTTAGGATCTTCTAAACTTGCAGTTAGTCTTTATGATGACTTTGAACACTCTTGTTTTGCTAGGCCTGATTTGGATGACGATCTGCCTTTGCCAAGACTAGAACCAAAGAGTGACCTCCCTATGTCTCTATCACAAGACCTTGCACCACACACTAGCTCACCTAAGGGCATCACTGAGGATGTCCTAGTTTCTGCCGACCCACCCATCCCTTTTAATCACTCTTGTGAGTTTGAGGTGGGTGAAGACCTTGAGAACCCTAGTGAGTTAGATATGAGCATCAAGTCTGGCATTGCGCATCATGATAAACATGATTCAGAAGATATTTGTTTACAGAAGTCATGCGAGGAGGTAATCGAGCCCATTAATCTGCAATTCGATGATGATATTCTTTTTATAGAATATGAATCTTTTTCATCTGGGTTTGATGACAATGAATGTTTTGATGAGGGTTTCTATGCTGAATATACATCTTTTTCTTTTGACCCCATCCAAACTGACCTTTTTTTGAATATTGTAAGTCTAAATTTGTTGTGTATGAGAATATTGCTTCCGAGAAACTTGCTTTAGACCAGACTCCAACATATTTTGATATTAAGAGACTTGTAGATTTTCGACCCACTACTTTGCTAGATGGCTCGTTCATGATGAAAATCACATCTCTAGGCCAATGCCCACTTTGCTGGCTCATACTGAATACACCTGTCTAATATCTAATTGGGCCCAACTATTAAACAAGTTGAAGCGAACCCTTACTTGTGCTTCATTGGCATGGTGGATGTATTCTTTCTGGTTCCAACTCTATACTTTTTACTGTTTCTATTTGTTGAGAGCTGGTCTTTCGTATTTGATAAGCTACTTCGTGCTCTAATGGGTTTTGATTTGAGTCGCAATTTTAAGTGTGACATGGAGTGGATGATGCTCCATGATCCTCTATTTCAGCACATTTCAAGAGGCTATAGCTTAGGTGATCTTCTGCACCTGACCTGGTATAGTCGTTCTTCTTTATTTCTCTTTTCATTTTGTTTTCTTTTGTATATATTTGTTGCTTTATTTTATTGTTTTCTTTTTGAGTTTCAGAGTCTTATCTTTGTCGTTAATTTTGACTTTTATTTTTCATTTTGTATATTTGTTCGTTTTTGGTTTATTTTGTATTTTATGTTCCCTATCACTCCCAATGAGGGCATTGTGAGATTTAGGCATGGGGGTGGGGAAACTTTGAATAATTTTAAAAAATTTAAAAAATTAAAAATTTGAAAAATTTTGAAAATCCAAAAGGATTTTTTTTTTGGGGATGCTTCGTACTATTCTAATCAGGTTGAATCCCCTATGCGGTGACTTTTAGCTTGTACGTAAGCGTGATGTGCAAGATAGGTCTCTGTCCTTAGTGTGTCATTTTAAGCCCTAATCTAACCCCAACTGTTCATTATCGATGTGTAATCCAATCCTTATTTATACCATCATCGTTATCTCAGGGTCTTAGTCTTCCATGATTGGCTCTTCCAATTGTCTTTGACACGATTGCATTGATTTTTGTTTGCATTCCAAAAAACAAAAAAATGAAAATGTAAAAAAAAGAACAAAAGGAAATAAAGTGAAATTTGGAATGACAAGTATCCCTTTGAGGCATGTGCTAAGGGGTGTTACCCTTTGAGGCAATACTGCTACTGTGAAAGCTTGCTTTCTATGTTTATAAATCAATAATGTACTTTGTGTCAGTCAAGTGGGATTGAGACTAATTTCGATAAACCTAAGCCTAGGATGATGATGCACTTGCACACGAGCACTGGGATGGATTCAAAGTTTTGATGTACAGTGGGTTGAAAAATTAGTGCTTTGATGTCATCCATGGGGTAGAGAGCCTTGACGAGTACGTTTTGTTTATATGCAGACCAATATCTTTGCTACATGGGCGATTTGGTTAGTTAGAATGTGCACATGCTTCTCCCTTGTATTTTATGTTTGTAAATCCAAACTGTTTTTCTATTTCTGTCTCCCTTTTCCTTTTTCGGTTTATTTCTTTTATAGATTTTGTGGGTATATCTTTTGCAAACCTTCGCGAGACCTTCCACATCCACTAGGGGTTTAAAGGGCTTGGGATTTTTTAGTTTTATTTTACTCGAGGACGTGCAAAATTTAAGAGTGGATGTATTTGTTCAACCTAAAATTATGATATTTTATACTCTTCTACTACCCAATATTTGCTCATAATAAATTAGTTAATTAGATTTTTAATGTGTTTTTATTGTTTTTGTAGATGTTATGGAGATTTGAATAAATTGGATATAAAACTTGGAAGAAAGGGTTGTTGGATCAAACAAGAGCAAAGATAAAAATACAAGGAAGAAGAGTAGCCTAATTTAGCCCAGCTCTCCCAAGCCCAGTTTGTGGCCTCATCTCCCCTTTTCCTTAATTGGGCCTGGCCCAGACGATTTCCCCAGACCGGTCCCCTCTCTCTCTTTCCTTCTCTTCTTTTCCTTGTTTTTTTCTCTTTTGTGCAAGCCCAGCTCCTGCTTCTTTTATTCTGGCCTGCTTCCACTTAATCTGGTATGTGCACTGCACGTGATCCCTAGCCAGCCCCCCCAACTTTCTTCCTGTTCTTCTTTGTACCCAGCAATATCCGTAAAAAATAGGGCAGTTCTCCCCCTTCAACGCTTTGTCTCCTTCTTCATCACGGCCATGGCGTTTTTCTCTCTCTCCTCCATCATTCATCAACATTCATTGCATCATTATTACACTCGACCATTATCCAACCCCTTTCTTCTCCCTCCTTGAGGGTTCAAGATCTAGAAACCTGAAAAAAAAAAACAGAGTAGGTTTTGTTTCTTACTTGGCTATAATTTCTGCTATACTTCTTTGCCTCCTTCCTTCCCATCTGTTACTCCTTGCTTAATCAATCATCATCAATAAACCACTATTTCTTCTCTCTCTCGGCTTGGGTACGCAAGTGGGTCTCAAGGCGCCTGTTCATCTCCCGACAGTTTGAAGGTTTTGAATCCGCCATTAATGGAGCAATGAAGAGAGGAGAGCTGTTTATTTGGGATATAATTCGAACTCAAAAGGCAGAGCAGGGAAGAAGGAGCAGTAGCCTAGTTTACAAATTTCTTTTTGCTTTTCGTTCTGTTTTTTATTAAAGATTTCAGATCTCATTTTAGGCTATTAGGTTTTGTGTAATTGACTTCGATTCAATTAAACCTCAAGTGATTCTCAGTTTACTCCTTGTCTTGTTTCACCTCTGCCTGCTCGCTATGGGGTCGATTCTTGATTTGTTTTTGTTTGGAATTTCTATTGGTGTTCACTTAATACCATTGTTGGAGTCAGTGTTGGATGCCGCAGCTTGAAATTTGTGTATCCTTAAGCTTTACCAGGAGTTCTTTATTAGGTGTTGGATTGGTAACACTATCACCCTCTGATGCCTCACAATCCTTTTGGTGTTAATTTCTAAAATTTTCCTTAGTCATTGTATCTAATTACATGTAAGGATAGATCGATAAGTCTACAATAAGCCGTTTTCCTTAGTTTATTTTAGCGTAGAAAGTTTAGTCTTATAGTGCGACCTAATCTCATATATTATCCCTGAGGATTGACACCTTCAAGTATTACAACGATAAACCGTATACTTGCGGGAATTACAACACCAGGTTTAGCTCTGGTCCTATTCCTAGCTCCTTTCCTTTGGGGAGGTGTTGAGGATGTATGTTGTGCTGCTTGGTGTTGGGTATGGGAACTCAACTTGGAAAACTAGGCTAGTTTGAAATGTATGTGCTTATGACGTTAAACTCTTCTCCGGAGAGCGACAACCTCTTATTTATATTATCAGAAATGTTATTAATGTTGTTTGAATCATGCTTGCTAGTGAGACTACTTGGCTATTCTGTGAAAATTAAGACCCAACTGGGTTCGAAATGAGTAATTTAACTTAGTTTTTCAAAAGGTGAAAATCTTAGTTTTAGTCTTTTGAACCCATGTGCAGGCTTGGAAAGACCATCATGCACGTTAAATTAAGTTAACTCATGTCCTAATGTGATTTAAGATGAGACATCGGAAATAACTTTGGTTGTTTTCAATAATGCATGTGTACCAGAGTCGTTTGATAAGCTTTTGCGACCTAATTGCTACCATTACTCCCTGTGACCATGCTTACAGTCATTTGTTAAGGCATGAGTTGTTTTTACTCTTTGACAACAAATTTGCACCTGAGATATTTAAGGACTGTTTTGATTAATGAAGCTTTAACAAAGTGCTCACCGACAAATGTTTAAGATTACATATCTATGTGTATAGCACTTCTAAATGTTTCCAAGAGGAACTTTTGGGAAAAGTGCAGTTGTGGCATGCTTTGAGTGATGTGCTACTACTGTTCTTGTAATCAATACTTGCTCTGGTGTGGCTCATTTTCACAACGTGATCATTATTTTTTCTTGCTTAAAACGAGATTTCACTTGAGATGTTTTGGGCTAGGAGGATGATGCTAATTGTATGGACACAGTTTAGGGAGCAGACTCAGTACACAGAAACTCTAATTCTTAGGGAGTAGACCCAGAAGTGGGAACCTTAATAGACACTAATGAGGGTAAAAGTCCAGTGACCATGAGAGGCCCTAGGGATAACATGAGTCATGAGTTATGAGACTCACTTGAAGATAACATGAGTCAGTGAGTCTGATGCCTAGAAAGTGATTTCTTACCTGCTATGAGCTAGAAACTACTCCTTATGAATTATGCCAACACAGAAGTTTTGAAAAGTGGAATTACTCTTTGAAATGACTTTTATTACATCAGAAACGCCGTTCTTTATGTGAAATGTGTTTTTATGATGGTCCCACTTGGTTTAAATACTAGTTTTACTCCTTTTTGATCATTATTTATGCTTTTATGCTAAAAGTGCATAAGTTGGTAACCCAAGTGAATTCCTACATGTTAAATGTTAAACTCAGAGCCAAATGACCTACCCTTAGACATTGTTGGCCATGCATACTTAGTTTGTTGATATTAAATACGATTGTTGTGTGACTGCTTCTTATGGTATTGTATACAACTGTTTTGATTTTTGGGATTGTAGATTATCCACTAAGCATGTGGTAGCTTTTCCCCTCTGTCTTTCCTGCCCCCCCCCCCCAAGTTCTTGATAAGACATGTTAAAGTTGTCTGTCCATTGAGTAGATTCCGCTTAGCTCCCTGATTAATAAGTGTCAACGAGATTATATTTAGTCATGAGTTTAATGATGTAATGTGATGTATTCATAAGTTCTTGAGCATATGCAAGCTAAATATATTGGTTCATGTATCGTACATTGTCTAGCGGTCGCTCTAAATGGTCGTGTAGGCCAACCATCTGAATAGTCAATCGTTTTTTGTTTGGTTGGAGTTGGTTACTTTTGGGATGTAAACCCCAGTTCTCCGGATGTGTAATCTCATTTAGTTTGTTGACTTTGAATACTTTGAGTATGTAGGTATATAATTTGGCATTGTGATAAGAAATGCTGCCTTCCCACTTAGGTGTATATTATCAGCTTGCTGTGTTTCATTTGTCTTTTAAGAATTATAGTTGCCTAGTTATAGTTTATTTTAATAAGTTTCATTGTTATTAATTTAGTTATAATGATAGTTTAGTTTTACGATTCAATCAAATCCACGTCCCTAAGGAGACGACACTCAAGTACTGCAGTGAAAGTTGTAAGCTTGTGGCTACAAATTTTACTTTCAAAAAATCTCGCACAAGTTTTTTGGCACCCTTACCGAGGATGCCAGTATTAAATTAGATCACATTTTCTTTTTCTTTGCTACTTTCTTTTTCATTGCATATATTTTGTTTTGCTTTGTTTATTTCCTTAATAGTATTGACTTAGTTTAGTCTATTTCTTGAAAAAATCCAAAAAAATTAGAAAACTTAAAAATTGAAATTTTTTTGAAAACCCTGTAAAATTGAAAAACATGAAAAATGTTTAAAACAAATGGCAATTTTCTATTTCCCTTAATATGAGTATGAAGTATTTTGCGATATTTGAGTAGATTGAATGAATTTCGTGCTCAATGGGTTAATCAATAATTTAAGAAATGGAAAATTTGCTAAGTGATTTATGAGGGTCTTAATGATGAATATCAAGGTTATGGTGAGACTATGTACACTGGGGGTTTGGGATGTTTGTTCACTAGGACTTTGATGAAATTTAGGACATCTTTGAGTATTTGACTCATAATACTTAGGAGTATGAAATATTAGAGAGACCTTTAGTCACAAAATTTCCGACCCTTATATGATGGATGCTATACCTTTTAGATGAGAGTTAGTTTGGAGGTATATCTTATGAGTACTCTTATACTCCATGTGTTCCTATTTCATGTAATTATTGTGATTCCTTTGATCATGACGTTGATTCTTGCCCACTGCTTGGTAGACCACATTGATTAGAGGTATTGACTGCCTTTAATAGGGAGGTTTACTTGGATAGTTTACTCAAGACTGACCTTAGTTTAGTCGATGCACTTATTCCTTTAGGGCATGATTTTCATGATAATACACATTGTGATAACCTCGAGGAAATGAGTAATCCCTCATCTCCTTTAACAGTTGCATCCTCCCTAAAGTTTAGCACAATTAATGGCGCCCTTGAGGGTAATCTGAGTGTTCATGATTCATCTCTTCCTTTGGCTCCCTTAGGAGAGCTTGAGGAGATAGATGAATTTGCGACTGATGCTAGTTCTGATGATTAGTGTGACATGTTTACTGAGTCAACGGATACATTTATTGAGGAGCAGTCATTTAATGAGCCTTTTATTATGGAATTGAGTGAGATTACCCCTCACACAGAGCTTATTGATCCAATTCATATGTAGTCTTCCGTTGACTTAGCTCCTACCCCTTCCAGTTAACCCGTTTCTTCTTCTCTCCCTATTCTTCACCTTCTTCAGACCCTTCTGAGTCTACTTTTGTAGAGTCTGAGAGTTTTGTGCTTGGATGTCCTTATTTAGATCAGACTCTTGATGATATTGACGTAGGGATACTTGAGGATCACTTTGAGGTAAAGGACTTGACTTTGGGCCATCTCATGAGCTTTGATTTTCATATTTCATTTGATTGGCTTTGCGTAGGTCCTCTCCCTTGCCTTCTTGGAGATGTTGGACTTCATTTAGGTCATTCAGACCGCTCTAAATGGTTTATGTATTATATAGTCACATCATTGTTAAATCATTGAGTTGTGCGCTAGATTTTGCATATACACATCCCTCTTTCGATTGGGCTGAGAGCTCTAATATGCTCAAGAGAGCTTTGAGTTGCATTCCTCTTATGCATTTTATTTGGGCTACACCTCCTCTTTCTTACTGCTTTCCTTTATGTGAGGATTGTTCTTAATTATTTACCAAGCTGTTATAACCATTGGTGGGTTTGGATGAGTAATAGCTTGTGAGCTAAGATGGACTGGCTGATGCTCCATGGACCTCTACGACATCATCTGAGTGAGGCATTAGTTTGGGTACATTCTATATCCAACCTAGTATCATTGTTCCTCCTCTTCCCTATTCTCATTTTTCTTATCGTTTCTTTCTTTCTTTTTGTACGTAGTTGTGGATATTTTTTTAAGATTGTGATTGTGTGGATGATCGATTTTGAGGAGAAATTTCAGATTTGTTGAGCCGAGTTGACTATGATCACCCATGTTTGCTTATGTGTTTTGTTATTAGTGGTGTATTTGGCTTGTGGATATGTGTTAATCTAGTTTTGGTTTAGTTTTTATTAGTGGAGCCTTGTTTAGTTTTGGTTTTATGTGTTTCTATTTATTGGTGGTATATTTTTGTTAATATGTCGTACTGCTTTCTTTCTCGTTTTCTTGGTCTTATATTTTGTTTTTCGTTTGCTTTGTGTCTTATTTTGTTGAAGGTTTTCTTTTTTTTGTTTTTATTTAGTAGCTTCTTGGTTTTGTTTGGTTTTCATTTTGGTGATTTTGATTTTGTTTTTGTTTTATAGTTTGTTTTTGTTTTTGTTTTCTTTCGAGTTTTGGTGGTGTCTTCGTTTGTATATACTTGAGAGTTTGTGTTGGTTTTGTGGTTGTATAGCTTATATGATTGCTTTTTGGAGCCTTAATTCCCGCAATAAGGACATTGTGGAGTTTTACCGTGGGGAGTGAGGTGTCCATTTGTATATATTTTTCGAAAGTTTTGAAACATTCAAAAAGATTTTTATTTTTCTTTGTAGATTTGTGTACTTTCTTACATGGTTTTGATCCCATGTTGCTAGGTCGTTCAGTTATATGTAGATAGAGTTAGCATGATGAGATGTTCAGTTGAGGATGTAGATTCTATTTTTCATAATACCCCCTATATATGTGAGCTTGTGCCAACTTTGTTCACTTTATCATGAATGTTTCGGGTCTTGTTGTTAAGTTGGCATGTGAACTTTTGGCTTGTCAAAGTTTCCTTCTAAGCTCTTAAAAAATACAAAAGTAAATGAGAAAAAAATAATGAAAAAGAAAGCCTAAAATTGTTTAAAAAAAACCTGAGCCCTAATGTTCAAAGCCATTATCTTTATTTCATATCTTTAATTGGCTTGAACATGTGCTATTTTACTTGATTACACATCTATTTGGGCAATGAAATAAGTAATTTGCACATTCCAATAAAACCACTTCTTAGGGAAGGCCTAAATGTTTGTAAGTGAAGTGAGTTTGGGATGTGTGTGTTATTATTCTCGAAAAAAATGAAAAAAGGGAAAAAATAGCAAAGAAGGCAATTAGGCAAGGAAATGGTGATCGGGAAACGGTGATCATGTCAATGTTAGCAACTTGATTCATAAAGATTGATACAGATTTGCACATATAACAAGGTGTGCATATCATTGCATATTGTTGTATGGGGTGAAAAATAGAAGTTGGGATGCTTCTTATGACTTAAATATCTTTTGATTGTACATTCTATTTGTATATGGTTGGTGATTTGGTTGCTAGAGTGATGCAATTGCCTAAGTCGTACACATAATTTCCTCATTATTTATATATATGATCATCTTTTGAAAAAACCAAAAAGGTTTTCCTTTGTTTTTGAAATAGTTTTGTGGGTATTTCACTTGAAAACCCTCACGAGACCTCACTCGTCTACTTAGGAACCGAGTGGTTTAAAAAGCTTGTTGCTTACTCTAAATACAATCATGATTTCTATGAAAGTGAGTTAGGATTTTCCCTTTCTTAATTTTTATTTCTTTTTAGTTAGCTTAGTTTGTTTTACTCATGGATGAGCAAAATGTAGGTGGGGGGTATTTGTTTTCACCTAAATTATGATAATTTTTTTAATATTTCTACATCTAATTTAGCTCATAATAATTATGATTTTTAGATTTTTAACTGAGTTTTTATTATCTTATAGGTCTTATAGTAAATAAGAAAAATGTGAAAAAGTTGATAAAAAGTGTCATTGGGCCAAATTGATTCAAATCCAACTGAAAATCTTCATCCCATTCTCTCTTATAACCCAAAAGAAAAAAAGGAAACAAAAATAAATACAATCCTAGCCAACTCCCTCTTGACACGCCATTCACGTGGCTCTTATTTTCCCCCCTTCCCCAAAACCATGATAGAACATCATAAGACATCCCCCTTCTCGGTTCCCTTTCTCTCTCTCTTCGAACCATCAACAATACCTTCGCCATCATTGCCATCTTCACTCAACACCATCACCTCCATCCTCATCCATCATCATGCGTCCACTGCCCAACACCAAATCACTCCCCTTATGCCAACACATCATCTGTCGTGCTTCAATTCCATCACCACCATCCATATCGCACTAGAATTAGTTGAGATGAAGAAGGAGAAGTGAGCATGAGGTTATAAACGGAAGCAATGGCGAATGACGTCAAGTAGGAATTCTAGGCCTTCAATTCTAGCGTAGTTTAGATTTTTAGGGTAGATTTAATTCCAGCTCTGGAGAGATTTAGGGTTTTATTTTTTGGTTTTCCCGGTTTGGTTTCGTTCCAATTATGTCTTTTAGCTTTGAATTTCATGTAATTTAGCTGGAGTTTGTTAATTTGGAGTAGACATTCATGATCTTTAGCATGTCATTGCAATGTTTTTAGGTTTGATTTTGATTAATTTTAGTTTCCCGCTCCCCTATTCGCGCTCATCTATTTCTGTTTGTATTTGAAGTTTTGCATTGTTGAATGTGTTGCTCTTGTGCTGGTGATGAAGATCGATAGATGAAACCATGCTAAGCTCACGGGCAGTGATGCCCCTAATTCTTCCTCTTCCTCTTTGTCTATTCTTCTCTACTCTGCCTTGTGCTTGTTATGTTTCTAGGTTTTGAATGAATCTCAGCTGAGCCCCATTGATCTCATGTCCTGTTTTTCGTTCCCCTTCTTTCACCTCCCCATGTCAGTTTTGTTTCTGGGTTTTAATGCTTGATTGTGATTGTGTTTGAGCCATCTTCTTATTTCTAGTTTTACTAGAGTATGGTGTTCACTCTTATTTCAAACTTTATTAGGATTAGTTTCATACTTTCAATACATAGGTAAATCTTTTTGGTTATTACAAAAATTAGTGTTTGATTACCTGGAAAATGTTAGCAAGTAGATCTCATTTAATTTGTTGAGTTTAAATACTTTGAGTATGTAGGTATATGATTTGGCATTGTGATTAGAAATGCTATCTTCCCAACTAGGTGTATCTTATCTGTTTGCTCTGTTTTATTTGACTTTTAAGAATTGTAGTTGCCTAGTCATAGTTGATTTTAGTAAGTTTCATTGTTATTAATTTATATACAATGACAGTTTAGTTTTGTGGCTTAATTAAATCCACGTCCCTGAGGAGACAACCCTCAAGTACCAACGCTTGCGGCTATAAATTTTACTTTCGAAAGTCTCGTGTAATGATTATTAGATTAGTTTAAGTAATTTAGTTTATTCTGATAGAAAAAATTGTGTTTTTTTTATTATCATACTTTGAATAATCCAAATTACAGTAAACCACATGTTAATTGTAGGATCTAACTCATTGTAGGAAAAATGAATCCATAGATGTCTTTCTTTGATAGATTTCTTGTTTTTGCGATACAACGATTCACTAATTTACATAATCAATTCGTTGACTACTTATTCCATTTAGCGTTTCATACTTATAAAACTTGATAGATTGCATTAGTATCTATGGAGCAATATTTAATCTTTACTACTAACATCTGTGCACTTGCGATGTGACTCAAGTTTTTAGTGCCATTGTCCGAGACCAAATTGTCAAATATTGAGTTAGTCCTTATAAGATTTACAAAGCATTTTTCTCTTTTATTTTTGGTTTACTTTGGTACTGCTTTTGTTGGTGTTTACAGGATCTCTTGCCTTTTATGTGAATTCCTATCCCATAAGATAGAGAGGACTTTCCATTTAAGGAGAAAGAAAGAAAGACTAGAAAAGCATAAGCAAAAGGCTTGAGAGACCCTGCCTAAGATGGCCGGTGAAAAAGGAGACCAAAGAAAGACACTCTGGGATTTTCTCCCTCGGGGGTTCTGATGCATCACTTTCAGCATTGCGCATCTTGATTTGGAGGCCCATAATTTCAACCTCAACCTAACTCTTATTTCAATCGTTTAACAATCACAATTTGGTGGCACCCTAGGTCTACACCTCTCAGTCTTCTTAGAGGTGTGTCACACATGGAGGACCAATGGATGGAGTCTCAAATAATGCCATCCACCTTGGATTATTTCCTTTGTCCCTTAGGGATAAGGCAAGAGTATGGCTCCATTCTCTACCTCCAGGATTAATCACTACATAGGATGGGCTCACCAAGGCCTTCCTTGCTAACTTCTTCCCACCTAGCAAGACAATAAGCTTAAGGAATCAACTTATAACTTTTTCTCAAAGGGAGGACGAGATGCTCTATGAGGCTTAGGAATGATTCAAGGAGTTGTTGTGGTTATACCCTCACCATGGACTCTAAAAGTGGATGATATTGAAAACCTGCTACAATGGAGTCACTCAACCCATATGGTCTACCATAGATTCAATAGCGGGTAGCACTTTGATGAACAAGACGGAGGATGAGGCTTGTAACATAATTAAGGAGATGGCGCTCAACAACTACTAATGGTCCAACTTAAAAAGACAAACCAAGAGGGTTGGGGATAAGTTAGAAGTTGATATTTTTGCTTTACTTTTTGCTAATGTAGATGCTATGACTCAAGGATTAGACAGTTTGGATGTGAATGCTATGAGTTCAAGTGCTTGTCCCCCTCCATGTGATATTTGTGGTTCCATTGAAGGTTTGACTAAATTACGATGTTGTGAGTCCTCTTGCCCAAGGTACCAATGACCAAGCCAGCTAATTATGTCAACAACTTCAGCCCTAGATTGACCAATGATCCTTTCTTAATTATCTATAATCTGGGTGGAGGAATCACTCAAATTTATTATATAAGTTTAACCTTTCCCCATGCCCCAAATTAATGCTAGGCCACACCTTGGGTGTTTAAGGCCTCCATTTCCCCAAGAAGCTCTCCAAAAGTGTAACTTGGAGGTTATGATAGAGAGTATGTTTACGGTGCAACAAAAGCAAGATGGCCTTTAAGGTTTATGTACTTACTACTCATAATATGATGTTGGAAGCTCAAATTGCCCCAACAAGCTAGCTTTTCATGTACACCTCCCGGTATCTTTCTATTAAACCTGAGCCTAACCCTAGGGAGCAACGCAATGCTATGATTTTATGAGGAGGCAAACAACTTGAGGGGCCGAAGGGGGTTACCAATGATGTGAACTTGTATGATGAGAATGTTGTTGAGAAAGAGGTGTCTTGTCCTTCTAATAATGTGCATGATGATGTTGTAAATGATGCGAATGAAGTTCCTAAGGACCCTGATCCCCAAAACCTTTTACTCCTTTGCCTTTGCCGTAAAGAATCACTAAGGTTAACATTAATTTGCAACTTAGGAAGTTCTTAAAGGTCCTCAAGAAACTCCACATTAATATTCCATTTACTGATGTCTTGTCTCAAATATCTCCCTATGCTAAGTTTTTAAAAGAGATTTTGTCCAATAAAAGAACGCTAGAGGAGCATCAGATTGTGGCATTTACTAACGGATGTAGCGCCGTGATCTAGAATAAGCTTCCTATTGAACTTAAGGATCCTGATAGTTTCTTTATCCCTTGCTTGATAGTGAATGTGTGCATTAATCATGCTTTGTGTGATTTGTGCTCAAATGCGAGCTTGATGCCCCTTTCTATAGGTGAAAAGTTGGAGTTAGGAGAGATGAGACCCACTGCCATATCCTTAAAACTAGTGGACTGTTCTATGAAATACCCAGTGGGTGTTTTAGAGGATGTCCCCATTATGTAGGAGATTTATATACGGCAATGGATTTTGTGATTCTTGAGATGAAGAAAGATACACATGCCCAAACATTCTTAAGAGGTATTTCTTAGCAACCACTAGGTGTCGTATTGATTCGAACAATTATAAGTCGTCATTTGATGTGGGCAATGATCATGTGGAGTTAACTTGTTTAAGGTTTCTAAATTCCCTTCTATTTCTGATGAGTCTTATAGAATTGACATGATTGACAACTTAGTAAGGGAAGAAGTCACTAGCCAAGTTTCTAGTGACACTCTTAAGCACTGTGTGTTGAATGATGACACTACAAAGGATAAGAATCTCGAGGTAGCAATGTGTGTTTAGTTTTTATAAGCCTCTCCATAAGTTCCCTCTACCCTTGCCAAGGAATGCAATCGAACTAAGTATTCAATCTTTTCTTTTGAAACAAACTGAATTGTCTAAGCTAATCCAATTAACATTTTTTCAAATATCCTTGGTTTAGTATTAGTTATGGATTCTTGATTGTTAGAATTTTCCTCTCAACAAATCTCTTTCATGCAGTCGTTAAAATAAGAGTTCCAACTTGTTGTTCTAATAGTGAGTTTCTCCTTTCAGTACTTTACTCAACTATCTAGTATATGTAAGCAAATCTAGCCAAAACTTACTCACAACAGTTCATCCGTAAGATAGAATTCAATCAAAGCAATTTTGATAAAGCACAAATGTTGAAAATTAGAGATCCGACATCAATACTTTGGCTAACATGTCCCTAGATTATGGAAAAACACTACTCACGCATAATTGAAATAATCAACATCTAAACAAAAAGTTGAACAAGAGATTAAAAAGGGAAGAAAACTTAGCAACTATGGTGGTCTTCAATGGCTTCCCAAACTCCAAGCCTCTAAGTGCAAATCTTCCACTCCAATTCCCTTTGAAAAATTCTAAAACTAATTGATAAAAGTGAGTGTTAGATGCTTTGGTTTTCTATCCTCTCCTCCTCTTTGTAGTTGGAAAAACCCTATTTAAAATAAACTTAGTCGTCCTCAGCCATAAGATGAAGGAAGACAAAGAGGCAAGCAGTTTGAAGCTTACCATGGACCATGGCCTTCACCACAGAGGGTATGTGGTTGCCTTTGTCTCATCATTCTCTAGTTCTTCTTTCTTCTCCAACGGTATGGTGACGTAGAGGCGTCAATGAGGAGTTAACACACACTCAATTTGGGTTAAAGTATGGGCAAAAAGGTCCAAAAACCTACAAAACACAAAAAAGAACCATAAAAAAGTGTAAAGCTGGAAAAGGAGTATGGATACATAAAGTTCATAATTCTCCCTAGAAATGCAGCAAATAACCCCAAATTGAAATGCATTCTAAGCTATATCAAACTCCCCCATACTTGAACCATTGCTTGTCCCCAAGCAACTATGGAAACCAAATCTAAAATGAAGAATCTCCTCAGGTAATCATAAGTACCAACATCAATAGCCTACCAACCTAAGAAGCTAGCCCAAAAGTGATGGAAAATATTGCTAAACATATAAGGGAATGAAGTTTTCGGAAGAAGAACAAATTCCATTACATGAAATATTGAATTGATCACTTAAGTTAGCTTAATCAATCATATTGGCACATACAATAGGGAGAGTTAAAAGAACTGGTAAAACCTTACTTCAGGGATGAAGCACTCATTACTTGTGCTTAAAAATATAATGCGGTTCACTCAAATCTTATTCCAAAGAATCAAATCTACTTTAAGCTTGACAAAACTCTCAAATTCGCCACCATGAAAATGCAACGCATGCTAGGCAATCATAAGGACTTTGATAGGGTGGTAATGGGGCTTTGGGAAAAGGTAGGAGGGGAAAAAATACATTGGGATTTGTGGAGCTCAAAGCCAAAGACTATGAGTATGAATCATCTTCACCTAACCTTTCACAAAAATACTCCTAACACCAAACACCAATATGTCTTAAGTACACAAAATTAACCTCAAGTTGGTTGAGTAAGTGAAAAAGTGTTGAAACACAATATGAAATCTATACCAAATCTTTTATTATTTTGCTTCTCTTTTTTTTTTTCTTTCAACATTGTTTTCTTTTGATATTGCTTTTTTGTTCTCTTTTTCAATTCGCTTTTTTAGAGAAGGATTATGGCAAGAGGAATTGTGCACTTTTCAACACTTTCTCTAACAACTCACAAAATTCAACCCAAATGACACTAAGGGAAATATTGCATGAATCCCTCATTGATACAAACAAACCACACTAAACAACAACATCATTATCCACTGAATACTCCCAATCACTAATGAAACTATATAGTCTTGGCAAAAAGATAGATTATGTATTCGGTCCAGGATCAATATTATGGGTTTGCATCATGAAAAAGAAAGATCAAGGCTCAATGGGGGTAGTAAGGGATAAATCATAAAAAGGGTGGCTATTTGGTCAATATAGCTCGTCAATTCAAAGAATGCCTCAATCATATTACCTAAACATGCATGCTAAATGTGATCTTGAACAAAAGTCAAAGCAAGTTCTAGAGATTTGAAATCAAGGAAGAGGCACACATGGAAAAAAAAAGAGAGAGACTAAAATGATGAATTAGTCCAAACAGGTCTCAAAGTCTCACGAGACAACTACGAAAGCTCAATTAGCTCATTACATTAAACGTGCCAAATATTTATACAAAGACTTATTGAGTAATCGAATCACAATCAACATGATGGACAAAACATGAAACATATTTCGAAAACTTATAATGAAATACTATTCACAAATGGGCAAAACAAAAAAGGTCAAAATAAGCCAAAGGAAACTATTTAGTCTAAGACTCAACATCGGAGGATTTTATTGCCTTTTCTTTTCTTTTTTTTTTGTTTCCAGAACATGTGAACTCATGTAGGTTACCATGTACTAGGCATGTACAAGTCATTGTACTTTAAGGCATGTTTTATAGTTATGCGGCTAGTGAAGAGGTGCACAATATTTAGATGCGGGTTGTAGGTTGACGTTGCGACTTTGGGCCATCAACTCAGGTTATAACGATAGTAGGTACTAAAAACTTTGAAAATGTGTTAAGGAAAGCTCCTTTAGTAGTTCAAGATTTCATAATGTGGTTGAGCCTATGATGTCCACGCTTATTATGACGGTAAAACAAACCATAAAAGCATAGTGAAATTACTAAATATGAGCCTTAATGCAAAGATATTCATAAGAGATACGAAGGAAATGGCATGAATAACTCTTTATCTGATTATGGTGGATTAGGTGATAGGTGCAGTTAGGCCAAGCTATACCTATTAGATTTTGTAAAATAAATTAGGTGGAGAAAATTTTATTTTGTATTGTGAGGTGATTCAATACTTTCTGAGGATTAGCCAAGAACGGGAAAAAAAGAATAGAGGAAGAGCGAGAAAAGAGAGAATGAAAACAAAAGATAATTAGACAACTTTAAGCACACTCATTTTGCTGACAACGACTATTCACATTGGCGGAACCAAAGGAAAAGGCTCATGGATGTGCTCTATATGTGTATAGATCCTTTACTTTTGCATATCAGAAATTTTAAAGGCCATAATTTATATTCAAGCTAATGAATGGACAAGGTTCATGCATAGGACTTTAGGGATAAACGATCTATGGAGAAGTATGATATCAGTACAATGGTTCTATGATTGAACTCAAGGCATTTGATGTTAATGGCTCACAATTCATACTACCAAGGAATTAGGAGTTGTCAATCAATTCTAAATTCTATGGACTTCATATGAATATTACTTATGATTTTATAAGATTAAGATGTCCAATTGAAGAGCATATTGCTAAGACAAAAGCCTAGATGTAACATCGGAGGATTACGAGGCAATAAGATAAGCGAATCGCCTATATCAAAGTTAAAAAACCTAGGCAACTATCTGGTAAGCATATCAAACCCACATAACTTTAGTTGCATAAGTCCCTATGCTGATCTAAATGAGTCTACAATGACTTTTGGCCAATTGGCAATATACCTTCTTTATAAGATACCCTTACATAATTGTATATCCATGTTAGGAGCCTTTGATCTTTTTGATTTCAACCTAGAGATAGGAACATCCCTATTATGCAATAGGAGAATTTAACCTGTAATTTCTTTTGAATCATATTAACCCCCTTTGCTTTGCAAAAATTGCCTAATCACGTTAGCAGTACTTTGTTGCATATCTTTTCCATCATTAAATTGTCTCATGACATCGATGTTTATGTGGAATCCCCATCACTAGGGTAAGAGGTGCCCTTCTTGCTTTCACTAATTATCTTTGCCTAGCCTACTTTTTTCAATCATTGTTTAGTAATAACATGATCTCTCTTGTTTACAACCAACTATAACTAACAATTCATTTTAGTAACTATTCTCGAATCCATTACGTTTGAAAGTATGTCGCCCTTTCATATAAGTGTATTCAAATCATGTATGGGAATAAGCAAAGTATACCCATATTTGTAATGCTTTAAACTCTTTTCTTATCCCTCTTTATGGCTGCTAGCTATACATCTTTGTAAACATGACCTGAGCCTTTATAGCAAGAGCTTCAATATAGGATCACCTTGTTTCTTAAATTATTTGTCACCTTCCTATGTGAGCTCCTGTAAGTCTCCATTTAGCTTTTATAACTTGCACCTTTATTTTGGTCTCTTGATCCCGAGGGATAAATTGGGAACCATCATTACTTTAGTTTATATTGACAAATAGTCATTTGAAGATCCTAGGGGTTCCTAAAAAGAAAAAATATGTAAATGAATAATTTTATTGTCTAATTTGGGCTGATACTTTGTACATATTAGTCTTTGCAAATAATGATATTTGATATGCCCTTAAACATTTTATCACTATTTAAATAGTCTATTCTTATTGCAATTTTGGCTTTAAAATTAATGTCAAATGTTCTTGTTCCTGTATAACTAATATTTTTAACTATTTGGCGCTTACTCCCCACTAGTTTTGACTTATTTATGGTTGCAGTTATTTTTGTTCTATCTCCCTCACAATATGGTTTTCTTTACCCACATTTCGTAATCTACCATCTATTCTTTACATTACAATCATACATCAGTAATGTTCTCATTACTTTGAATCATTGATTTACTGCTCCCTTAGTCATCTTGATTAGTTTATTGGCATCATCTCTTTGCTATTGCACCTCTACTTTATGTAGGACATTTGCTTAAAAGATCCAAACTGACATCCAAATCTTTCTAATTATAGTTTGTCTTTTGTATTAACGCCTTTTCTTCTAACATTTCTCGTATTTGATTGATTTGCCTTATCTTTAAAATTTGTTTCTTTCCAATGTTATTTAATTTTCCCTTTTCTTTCCAAAGCTGTGGAGTTTTGTGTGTCCTCAAGAATGCGCGTGCCTTCTTTCTAGTGTGATTCAGATAGTAAATATGGAATACCTGCCTCTTTGACTCTTAATGGTTGCTAATATTCCGGTACTTTTGATTTTCATCTTCTTCTCCTTCATTGCACTGAAAGTGCACTTATATCCTGCACCCTCTTATTTATATTAATGAGCCTACATAGCTTTTTTGAGCTCTCATTAGTGTGGGTGAACGTTGATTGTTGTAGTCTCGCCATTCTTCTTGCTTCTAAATCCCAATTCTTGTAAACGATCTCGACCGTTCCCTATTCATTCTTGTTTCTTTATTTGAACTTGCTTTACATTAGGAAGGGCATATTCTTATGAATTCATTTTGTAATAAATCCAAGATGTTCTGCGCTCTGCTTATCCAAATCTATATGTTGCAATTACCACATTGATTGTGGCTGTTGAAATTGAGTTGCTACCATTTTCTTTGTAATCCAACTAATAAACTCAAGTGTAACTGAACCAATTTTCTCTTTTGAAATGGTTCAAACTATTTCCTTTAAACTCTCTTAGGTCATTGCCTATTGCCCTAGGTTGGACATAAGGACTATTCCATTCCTAATGATATTATTACTATATTTATGATTTTGACATTTATTCATACGCTGGGTGCGAATATTATAGAAATAGTGCACCTCTTACTCCTTGTAGGCCTCAAATTACCCCACCCAATTCATTTCCGTTTATTCGGCAGTCTAAACAGTTTGATTGAGCGATAAGTATTCTTATTAAAGTAATTAAGTAAGCCAATAAGATTGTCTTTCGATTTTGGATACTCTAATCTTTTCTTATTTTATAAACAACACAATGTGAACTATAATTGAAACCTTCTAACTGCCGATACTTATTGAGATGGGGTAGAATACTCATCTTTGTCATTGGTAGGACTTAGAAGGTGTCGCTTATTTGTTGGGTTCTCTCTTTTGAACCAAACTTGCAAACCATGATTCTTGTGGCCTTCTATTTTCAAATTCTTAATATGCTCATAACAATCTTTATTCTAGTTGACCCATAATATTCTCTCCTTTATCAATCATTTCTAATTTTGTTATTTTCTTTTTGTAAGGAATGACTCACTTGGCTACCGTTTTAATCTTTCTTATCCTTGGACATGTTCATCTTTAACTTCGAATTTAGACATAGCAAACCCTTGACTAGTCTGATGAAGGAAGGTTATGCAAATAAGGAAGTTAGAGTTATAAGACAGAATACAAATATCCCCTCAATGCTAAACTAAAGGGGACTATGGACTTAAGTTACAAGATGAAAAATCTCAACATATAGCTAATAAATTGTTCTTCAGTGGACAATAACACAATTAATAACACAAAACTGAGGACCTTTCTATAAGGGCATAATCTCAAAGAATGCCTAGTTATATTGAAGTAAGTTAGGTAAAGCACTGATTATAGGGTTATAATTAATCTAAGCGACAACTAAAATGGTCAGGAAGGTACATGAGTGCATTAAGACTGCTGAAAGGCAATAAACGGAAATTGCTGAGAAAAAGAAACAACTAGAATTCCAAGTGGTAGTTATGATCACTTGATTGTTGTTCATAATAGCCAAAAAAAGAGTTATGCTGATAAAATGAGGAGACCATTAGAGTTTAAGTGGAAGATAATGTATTCTAAAAAGTTTCTCTAATCGAGGATGATAGGTGTAACAAACGCCATGTTATTTAATCAAGATTAATAGGCTTTAATTTTGTATTATTCATATGACTATGAACAGGTATCTGATGTAGATTGAATTCCATTTGACCAAATAAAGGAATGAAATACAATTTGATAAGCCCAATAGATGTTGAAGACCAATCTTTCCGAAGATGAAGCAAGAGAGAGAACTCCCAAATAAAGGAAAGCCGCTAATGGAGATGATTCAATACTTGAAATAAGTAACAAGAAGATAAATCAAGAGGATATATCTAGGATAAAGGGTTAACCACCACATAGATTAAATAAACCCACCCTCTAACCCTCTAAAGCCTTAGCACCAAGGATTAGATTAAAGGAAAGACTCAAATCATCACCCTCCTAAGGGAGATAAAGAATTTGAGATTTTGAGGAAAACCAAGCTTGAAGCTCCTATATCATTCATCAAATCTGACTTTTCATGGAGGTAATTTGGTCCATAAATACCCAAAGAGAGGGGGAATTAGTTTTACATTAGTGAGGCAAGCAGAAGAATAAGAGGCTTGCAAAATATCCTAGGAAAATAAATCAAGGTGATTTAGATAATTACAATCACTATGAGCTGTATTTTTCAGGATTCATCCTCCATCTTTTAGAGAGGCTTGAGTAGGCTTTACTCCTCCAAATAAGGAGATTCCACTTGTTGACTCTTCCGTTGTTTTTGAAGAATCATCCCATGCTGATTGTTCTCCAAAATTACAGCTGCAGCCTCCTTAATTAAGCCCATAATTAGAACTGTGCATTTTCTAGTATTGGACCAACCCTTGGTATTTAGCCCATAACTTCCTCAATGCTTGGAATTTAAGTGTGATTCAAGACGTGTTGGAACATATACATTCGGGACTTTCCATCCATGTATAATTTATATAAATTAGAGTTCATTTGTTTGGTTAAATGTGAGCTAGAAATGAAGTAAAGTACTCCACGTAAAAACTAAAAATGAGCTAATCGAGTGGTTTTGCGAGGAATAAGTGGTTAACTCCTTATTTTGGGCTACTATTGGCCCAACCACCTTTCCTAACCCTACTTGGACCTTTTAAGATGTCCGAAGTCAATATGGATCTGGGGGGACCCAATTCTTGACCAAGAGTCAACATCGGAGCAACTTAGTTCAACACCCTTATTAGTGAAGGTAGGCCCAAGCTCGAAACTTGCTCTGCATCAACTTCCCCATCTTCAAAAGGATTTTCCCTCAAATCCTTGTAACCACTAGCATCATTACCAAAGATCATGACCTAAGCAAGATAGTGGCACCCTTTTGATCTTAACAATATCATGGTGCTAAGAATCTCACCTTTTTTGAACGCATAAGTGTTTTTAAAGAAATTAGGGGCCATAAGAACTTGGGATTCTTTTCCATTAACCCTGATGCTCATAAGCTTCTTCAAAGAAAAAATGTAGTCATTAATATCCAACTTACAATGGGTTATCTCTTGATGCTTAGGTTTGGGTTGTTGTGGCTCATTTGCAAGTGGTATGATTGAGGAGCTAAGTAAGCTCTTCTCTTCCAAGAGTAGAACCCCCATTGTCTCAACTTGTTGGATTTGAACTTGGATCGCTATGGCCTCATCAATTTTTCTTCAATGTGAGGTTTTGTTGAGATATACTCTCGATTAGGAGCTTCAAGTGAGGTCTCACCCACGACCATGTGTTTGCTCATCTGTTATTTCATCAAAACCCAAAATAAGCTCATTCTCATTTTGAACTAATATCTTCTCTTGGAGAACAATTGGTTTTTCTTCCAGGAAATGAGTTAATATGGGTTGAATCTTACATCCATATATGACTTAATCTTACTCCAAGTCTTGATTTTGGGCTTGACTTGAAGAGCTCTCTCCCTGCTAAGGCACTTAAACCAATAGTAGGCATAACCTTGGAGTTTTTGAGTAGCAATAAAGAGTCTCTCTTCATTGCAACACCCTTTACCCTCAAAACAATCTCCAAGTGTTTGAACTCATCCCAAATAGATGGTAGGATCCAAACTATTACCATCAAAGCAAGAAGGCTCTTTTGTGGCCTTTTTCATTGGCTTTATTTGCTTGCTAAACTCTCTTATTGGAGTTTGAAGCCGAACAATGGCCCTATGTATTTCATTATCCATTGTCGCAAGAGGTTTAAAGGTAAAATAAAGGGAAAAAGGAACGAACATAGGGGAAAGCATAGGGGAAAGCACAAACGTGCTATGATAAGCACGGTAAGAAATCACAGAAAATAGGGTAGCATGATCTTGCTCTGCAGCATGGGGGGTCATACCAGATCTCAGGAACAGGATTTAAGAATGTAGAAGGGGGCACGGTCACGCCAGGCAACATGGGGTGGCAGTGCCAAATTTCTTATTTCGTGTTTTTGCACTTTGTGTGGAGTTTTAGGGATGTGTTTAGCTTGGGCTTTATGTTTGGGATATAATTAGGGTTCTTTGTGGACTAGATAAGAGATTTGAATAGGGAGAACTAATGACAAAATAGTATAGAAAGGGAAAAACTTTAAGCAATTCCAACATAAGGATGGTTGAAATGGATGCATACTAAGGGATAGGAACATTGTGATCTGATACCAAATAATGTGGAATGAATTGCACTGATACCAAATAATGTGGATTAAACTCCATTTGACCAAACAAAGAAATGAAATGCATGTTAATGAGCTCAATGGATGTTGAAGAGCAATCTTTCCAAAGGTGAACCAAGAGAGAGAATTCCCAAATAAAAGAAAACCACCAATGGAGATGATTCAATACATGAAATAAGTAACAAGAAGACAAATCAAGAGGATATATTTAGGATAAAGGGTTAACCATCACCTAGATTAAATTAACCACCCTCTAACCCTCTAAAGTCTTAGCACCAAGGATTAGATTAAAGGAAGGACTCAAATCACCACCCTCCTAAGAGAGATAAAGAATTTGAGATTTTTAGAAAAACCAAGCTTCAACCTCTCATATCATTCATCAAATTTGATTTTTCATGGAGGTAATTGGGTCTATAAATACCTAATGAGAGGGAGAATTAGCTATAAATTAGTGGGAAAAGTGGGCCAATAGGAGGTATACAAAATATCGTAGGAAAATAAATCAAGATGATTAAGATATTTACAATCACTATACGTTGTATTTTCCTGATTTCATCCTCCATATTCCAGAGAAGCTTAAGTAGGCTCTACTCCTCCTAAAGAGGTGGCGCCACTTGTTGACTCTTCCCTTGTGTGTGAAGAATCATCGTACACTAACTATTCTTTGAAATTATACCCCTTACCACCTCAATCAAGCCGATAATCAGAACCGTGCATTTTCCAATCCTAGACTGACCCTTGCTTGGTATTTAGCCCATGACGTCCTTACTACTTAGAGTTTGAGTGTGATTCAAGATGTTTTAGAGAATAGACATTTGGGGCTTTCCATCCATGTATAATTTACAAAAATTATAGCTCATTTGTCTAGTAAAATGTGAGCTAGAAATGAAGTAAAATATTCTACCTGAAAACTGAAAATGAGCTAATGAGGTAGTTTTGGGAGGATTAAGTGGTTAACTTCTTATTTTGGGCTACTATTGGCCCAACCACCTTTCCTAACCCTACTTGGACCTTTTTAAGGGTGCCAAGTCAATATTAATCTAAGGGGACCTAGTCCTTGATCGAGAGTTAATATTAGACCAACTTGGTTCAGTACCCTTACTAGTGAAGGTACACACAAGCTCGGAACTTGCTCTGCATCAACCTCCACTTCTTCTAAAGGATTTGCCCTGAAATCCTTGCAACCACTTGCATTATTACCAAAGATCATCACCTAAGCACAATAGCGGCACCCTTTTGATCTTAACAGTGTCATGGTGCTAGGAATCCCACCCTTTTTGAACACATAAATGTTTTAACAGAAATTAGGGGCCATTAGAACTTAAGATTGTTTTCCGTCAAACCTGGTGCTCATAAGCTTCTTTAAAACACCAATTTACTCACTAACATCCAACTTATAATGGGGTATCTCTTGACGCTTAAGTTTGGATTGTTATGGCTCATTTGCAAGTGGTATGATTGAGGAGCTAAGTAAGCTCTTCTCTTCCAAGCATAGAACCCCCATTGTCTCAACTTGTTAGACATGGACTTGGATCTCTATGGCCTCATCAATTTGATCATGAACTTGAACCTCCATGGTTTCTTCAATGTGAGGTTTTAGTGAGATAGATTCTAGATTAGGAGCTTTAAGAGAGCTCTCATAGATCATCATGTTTTGCTCATCTCTTATTTCATCAAAACCCAAAATAGGCTCATTTTCATTTTGAACAAATATCTTCTCTTGGAGAACAATTAGGTTTTCTTCCAAGAGTTCTTCTTTAATGAGTTGATATGGGTTGAATCTTACATCCATTTGTGACTTAAGCTTGCTCCAAGTCTTGATTTTGGGCTTGGCTTGAGGAGCTCTCTTCCTACTAAGGCACTTAGACCAATACTAGGCATAACCTTGGAGTTTTTAAGTAGCAATAAAGAATCTGTCTTCATTGCAACACGCTTTAGCCTCAAAATAATCTTCAAGTGTTTGAACCCATCTCAAATAGATGGTAGGATCCAAACTATAATAGCCCAACCCTAAATCATATTTATTTATTTAATTACCTCATGATAAAGATTTTCTCATATTTATTTATTGTATTATATCATTTCAGTGAAAAAAAAAAATCATTTGGGCCCTCGCTTTGCGATTCGGGCTTTTGTTATCATAACATTTCAGGGAAATCGATCATAGGCCTTGATAATTATAATCTAAGTGATTTAATTTATTTTACTCTAATATCACAAAAATCTAAATTTGAGTTACATAAAAACCTTATTGCTACGGAGCATTTTATTACCGAGGCTAATTCATTTTGGCCCAATTTGAAGGCCAACAATTTTGCTTAATTAAATCTAGCTAATTAACATAATTTATTTATAATTGTATTTAGTTAAAAGCTACTTTTGGGAGATAAATTTCAGCCAAGTATTTAAGATCATTTCAAGCCAAGCAAGAGACATATCTCACAAACCCATCTCCGTCTTCTCTTTCCACCATAGCCACAGCACCCAACCACCTTTGCTTGTTGTTGTTCTTGCCGTCACAGCCACCACCACCAGTCCACCACCACCAGCTCAGCCATCATCCCCTCTCAACACCCATCCTCATCAATCACTTTTCTCACGCCTTTTTTAGCCATCAAAGTGAGTAACCTAACTTTGTTGCTTTGGATTTTTGGTTTTGATTCTTGTTTATTATTTTTGATTGTTGATGTTGTTATTTTGATGAAATCAAGAGTTATTTTGATGTTTTTAATTGTTGATTAAGTTTGGGGCGTGCTAGTGTTTAGGGTTATTCATGATCATGCAAGTTTAAGATTGAAAGTATGTTTTCATGGATTGTTTGTATTTGGTTTTGTGGTTTTAATATCTAATAAAATTTGGAAGAGTGTTTTCGTGATTTGCAAATGAGACACATATGTTCTGTGTTGGACATATGCTAAGGTTTTGGTCAAGTAATGCACGGCTTGAATGATTTTGGCATTAAGTATGTTGGTTGCTTATGTTTTGCTACAAAATGAATCTTGGATGTGTTCTTTGACTTGAAAAAAAATGATTTGGTGTGTTTCTTGAAAAGGGGCAGATTATGAACATTTCCTCAATTGATTATAAAGCATCATTTTGCCCACTTATCCAAATAAATATGGTTATGGACATATTTAGAGTAAGTTTGAGAAAGAGAAGAATTGAAAGTTTAGTGTAGATAATTATGGAGGGAAATTGAGTAATATGGCTTTTTATCGTGATGGGAAGGGCCAAGACTTCATTACATAATTCTAAGGTATGCTTTTGTATGGGAAATTATGTGAAAAGAACGGAGAAAGCTAAAATAGCAGCGCTGTGAATAGTATAAAAACAGGGGTGATTTTGTGATTAAACTGGTAATGATTGGCCAATTGAAAAATTATAATTTTTGTTGGGTAGATAGTAAGTGTGTCAGCTTTCAAATGCCTTTTGAATCGCCTTAATCTGAGTTTTGTGAAAAAAGTTATGGTTGTTTTATCAGAACTGCGCAGGATAGACCAAAACTGGCATACTTGTGTTGTAGCCCCATATTAGGAACCCTATTATGGGAATCATGGTTGGTATTCTAAATAAACGTTTTTTAGAACTTCTTAAGCTTTCAATATTGGGGAATTGGGTCTCAACCGGAGATCAGAAGACCAGGTTACCAGTCATTATTTCCAAGCCCCTATTATGCTCTTACTTTTCTTATACTAAATTAATAGCTATGAAATAAATATCTTTACCAGCCATATGTTCCTACAATGATATTTTTGTACATAATCAGGGCCTAATCTATCATTTCATTCCCTTTTGTGCATAATCCCATGTTAGTGAATTTCATTAAAAGTACCAGGTACGTTCATTGCCTGCATCTTTAGAAATCAACATGTATTTATAAAAATTATGATGTTTTGGTAAGTACATCAATGAATCAGTTTAATCCATGATTTATCACATAATAAGTGACCCCATCAATTATCAATTACAGGGCATTATCTTTCAGTTACCCGCGCGACTTCAAGCTAGGTCCCCCGATCGACTTGGCAACTGTACACCTATCCACAAATTGTAATAGTTACCAGGGGTTCACTATCAGATAATAATTAGCAATGCAGTTTTATGTTCATCTTATCCTCTATTTTAAATTAAAATGAATTTCAATGCGGGCCCAATCAGCTTTTCAGTGATCATTTAACAATATAGGGATGCATGTACTGAGTTCAGCTCACAGTTCGAAATGTTTTTATGTTTTGTTTTACAAAAATGTTCTGTGAATTGCCTTCACGCGGGTAGGACGATTAAAGGTGATAAGTGAGCAAGGAAGTCTAAGTGGATTGGTGGTGTATTGGTGTTGAGATACTTTTAACACTGTGTTGTGATATATTTTGGTGTTGAAACGGTATACTCTACCAGAGTTCTATATTTTGGTGTGATCCTTGAGATAGTTGAATAGTTTTTATGTTAGAACTGTTC
>JACYFF010031958.1:58645675-58669199 GCA_017589665.1 Selenicereus undatus
ATATGTGTATGTGTGTGTGTGTGTGTGTGTGTGTGTGTGTGTGTGTGTGTGTATAGTTTGGATGGGTTGTGACTGTGTGAATGCGTCTAATGGAAGACATTGGTTAGCATTGCTAAACTTATTATTTAAAAGCGAAGCCTTTCCTGTTTGGACAATGATAACGCCCTGATCATTTGGGATATCACTTCTAATTGGTGAAACTAGTGAAAAGAATGCAAATGGTGAAGTATGGACATTTGGGGTGTTACACAAACTGTTACCATCAAAGCAAGGAGGCTCTTTCGTGGCCTTTTTCATTGGCACCATTTGCTTGCTAAACTCTCTTATTTGAGTTTGAAGCCCTAAAATGGCCCTATGTATTTCATTAGCCATGGTTGCAAGAGGTTTGAATTTAAAATAAAGGGAAAAAGGAATGAACATAGGGGAAAGCATGAACATGCTATGATAAGAATGACAAGAAATCACAGAAAATGCGGTGGCACGGTCATGATCTGCGGCACGGGGGTTCATGCTAGATCTCTAGAACAGGATTTAAGAATGCACAAAGGGGCCACGGTGGTGCCATGCAGCACATGGTGACGGTGTCAAATTTTTGGTTTCGTGTTTTTGCCCTTTGTGTGGAGTTTTAGGGATGTGTTTAGGTTGGGCTTTGTGTTTAGGCTATAATTAGGGTTCTTTATGGACTAGATAAGAGATTTAATGAGGAAGAACTAATGACAAAATAGTATAGAAAGAGCGAAACGTTAAGCAATTCCAACATAATAATGGTTGAAATGGATGCTTACCAAAGGATGGGATCATTGTGATCAAATACCAAATGATGTGGAAAGACTTGCTCTGATACCAAATCATGTGGACTAAATTCCATTTGACCAAATAAAGGATTGAAATGCATGTTGATGAGCCCAATGGATGTTGAATACCAATCTTTCCAAAGTTGAACCAAGAGAGAGAATTCCCAAATAAAAGAAAACCACCAATGGAGATGATTCAATACTTGAAATAAGTAACAGGATGATAAATCAAGAGATATATTTAGGATAAATGGTTAACCATCACCTAGATTAAATCAACCATTCTCTAACCCTCTAAAGTCTTAGCACCAAGGATTAGATTAAAGGAAAGATTCAAATCACCACCCTTGTAAGAGAGATAAAGAATTTGAGATTTTTAGGAAAACCAAGCTTCAACCTCTCATATTATTCATCAAATCTTATTTTTCATGGAGGTAATTGGGTCTATAAATACCCAATGAGAGGGACAATTAGTTGTACATTAGTGGGATAAGTGGACCAATAGGAGACTTACAAAATATCCTAGGAAAATAAATCAAGATGATTAAGATAATTACAGTCACTATGAGCTGTATTTTCCAGAATTCATCATCCATCTTCTAGAGAGGCTTGAGTAGGCTCTACTCCTCCAAATGAGGTGGCGCTACTTATTGACTCTTCCCTTGTGCGTGAAGAATCATCCCATGCTGATTATTCCCTAAAATTGCAGCTGTAACCTGCTCAATTAAGCCCATAATCAGAACCGTGGATTTTTCAGTTCTAGACCAACCCTTGCTTGGTATTTAGGCCATAACTTCCTCAGTACTTGGAGTTTGAGTGTGATTTAGGCCTTCTTAGAAAATAGATATGCGAGGCTTTTTATCCATATATAATTTAGAAAAATTAGAGCTCATTTGTTTAGTTAAATGTGAGTTAGAAATGAAGCAAAGTATTCAGCCTAGAAACTAAAAATGAGCTAGTGAGACGGTTTTGAGAGGATTAAGTAGTTAACTCCTTATTTTGGGCTACTATTGGCCTAACCAGCTTTCCTAACCATACTTGGACCTTTTTAGGGGCCCCAAGTTAATATTGACCTAGGAGGGCCTAGTCGTTGACCTAGGGTCAACATTGGACCAACTTGGTTCAAGGCCTGCACTAGTGAAGGTAGGACCAAGCTCGGAACTTGCTTCGCATCAGTATCTAAGCTAGTGAGCTGCACAGAATTCAAGTCACGATAGTGGGAATTGCCAAATCGAGCAATTTAAGTGATCATGTTTTAATGAAAAAAATTTAACTGCAAATAATTATAAAAAGATTTACATTTGTGCATAAGCATTCTTCTACACCTGAACAACACTAGAAACTAATCGAGTCATTTTAAATTTTCTAAACAATTAAGAATATCAAATATATAATGAAAATAAAGTAACCAATTAAGCATAAGCCAAATGTATGTTCAAAAATTAAGCATATGGACAGTTAGATAAGATTAAAATTAATTTGACAAGACATGCTTGTTGTCCATAAAAAGGAAAGAAGAAGAGATAATGAAAAAAATGAAGGAGCCGATAAAGTTTTTATTAAGGACCCAGGTCAAGAATAAAAAAGGAATACAAAGGAATCAGAAATAGAAACAAAATACATACAAGTAGGCACCCCGAATATCATGTTCTACTCTCTTTCCCTTTATCCTTTTTCTCACTTAGACCTGTCAATTCGGGCAGTGGGTCAAATACGGGTTGGGTGTTTTGCGATTCGGGAAAAATATGGGTCAGGTATATTTTGGGGTCAAGTAAAATACAAGTGATTGTATTTTGGTTATATGGTTTTCCGTTCGACCCAATAGATTTAGAGTGGCTTTTTTATGAGTTACTTCTTTTTGTCAAAATTAAAGACTCGACATATTTAAAACTTAGAATTCTTTTCATTTAATGAAAAAGCATTGTAATTGCAATTTTTTATAAGAATATTATAAATATTCAAACATTTCATTAGGATGTATGTACATCATTATGAGTGGCCATAGAGTCGAGCCCAATGAGTTGATCTGTAGACTAAAATATGGTTAGTAATGAATCAAATCATTTATGAGTTAGCCTATCTAAAGCATGTTAATGTGTCAAAGCAGCTCGATGTACTGGTAACACATTTAATTTTTTGATATTTTTGTTAAATAACTTACCATTATCTAACCAAGTACATTTTGTTAGTGAATTGACCCCTAACTCGAACAAGAGTCAACCCATTACCCAACAATAGCATCATAATTCGAAACCAATGAAATAAAAATCAAATGAAAGGACATTAGAGAAATGCTAAACATTGCAATTATGTTTCAATTATAATATCAAAATTTTAGATTATTATAAAGTAATATTATTTAAATTCTAATGAACATGTACATTTCACTAAAAATAAAATGACGTCACTTGTATGTTTTTAATATTTGTTTTATTTAGGTTGATTTTCTTAAGCATAGGTAGTTATGTCACATCATTTCATATCCCATTTTTTAAGGTTTCTGATTTATAAGTTCTGTATCATATTATTCTATTAGAATAAAGTTAGAAAGGAATGATACTGTTGCTTAAAATATAAAGGGGTGTGATAATTGTTCCACCAGAAATTATGTTAATTTATAACCTTTCCTTGTTTGAAATTTGCTCGAAATAAATTACTATATTAAAATTCTAATGAAATTTTTATTTATTTTGTAGGAATTGGAAAAACTTGAGGAAAAATAAATAATGTTCAACTGAAGCTTTGAATCAAGGGGAGAAGGAGAAAAAAGGAAGAAGAGCCAGCCCAACAGTCCGAAGCCCAATCAAGCACATGGCCCAATAGTGTTGTTAACCCAGCTTCCCCCCTTCCCCTTCTTTATTTTTTATACTTTGCTCAGAGAGACCCAAGCACCCCAGCAGTGCTTTTTCTTCTTCCCTCCAAAACATACCCATTCTCTCCATCTGTCTATGGCCCAATTGGCCCTCAACCATGGTGACTCCTTTTTGAGGACTTTGCCCCTTTTCTCTGTCTCATGCATGGGCTGGTTGAGTTCTTGCCAAACCAGACCACCCCTCTATCTCTTAGACCCAGTCTAATTGTCACGCCTCACTTACTCTGCACAAGCTATGCATGTGAGGCCCTTCTTTTTTTCCCTTCCTTTCTTCTTACCTAGCGAAGCTCAGGAACCCAAGTTGCTGCCTGATGCTTCGCCTTCTTCCGCTTCATTAGCCATAACTGGCCCATGACTTTTTTTTTCATTTCTCCCTTTTCCTTCATTATCCGTCATCAACATCCTCATTAATTCGACAGTTACAAAGAGCAACCGTGGGGGGATGGAAGTTGGCTATTAAGAGTAGCAAGCAGAGAGCAATGAAAGGGGGGATTCAGCTTTTTTTTTTTTAGTTTTCATTTTCATTTCGTGTTCAGATCTAGGTTTCAGTCCTAAAGTGAGTGTAATTTCAATTCTGAGTTTTAGTTTTTGAGTGAATGTTTTTGTTATAGTGTTGATTGTATGAGTTCTTTGATCAAATTTTGAATCTTTTCATGTCATTGTTTCAATTAGTGTACTCGGTGCTTGACCCCGTTTGAGTCTTAAACCAGGGCATGCAATCAAGATTAATGGAGGCTTGAGGTTTCTTTTCATGTTATCATCTCTGCATTCCTCTTACCCCTATTTTCCTTCGTGTTTCTGCTAATAATGGGTTCTCTAATCCATTTTGTTCTAGTTCACTTCATATCAAATTTGGGTTTTTTACTTCTATTTAATTTTGAGTCAACCATATACTGTGCTTCTGCTCGAATGATTTAGATAAATTTCTTTTTAATTCTGTTGAAATAAAACAAGGCTAAATGAGTTAATAATCAACATTTTTTGTCAGCAATTTAATTTCACAAACCATATCTGAGAACGACATCCGTAATGGCTCCAACAAACTACCGTCTTTCTAAATGAACTGACATAAGGAATAACTATTATTGTTGAGAAGGTTAAATTTTGTTAAGACAGTTAAATTAAAGAAAAATCAAACAATAAAGATATAATATTTGGGTCGAATGGACAGGATCGGGTCAGGTTTGACCTACTAATTTGTGGGTTTTTAGGTTTCGTTATGTTCGTGTTCGATTAAGAAAATCATGTTCAAAACCCAAAATTTTTGTGTGGGTCTGGGTCGACTCAGTTTTTGCTAGGTATATTCTCACTATTATTTGCATTGCACTTGATCGCCTGTTGACAGCTCCATTGTCAACGGCCACCTGCTACCTTGGCCTACCCATGCCAGTGCCCTACCCGCTGCCTCTAGGTCTTCATGTTGCCCAGGGTCGTCTGCTCCTCTGTCTGCAAAGAATAGGGCAGCCTTTTATCGTGCCCTTTTCCGGCCACTGTGCCCTTTGGCCATCAGTGTCAGGATGTCCAACACCTTGGAACCACCATCAATGCCCCCTACTAATCGATTCCACGCACCCTGCCCTCTAACTCCCTACAAGTGTGTAACGCCCCAAATGTACATAATTCACTGTTTGCGTTCTCTTCATTAGTTTCACCAATTAGAAGTAATATCCCAAATGATCAGGGCGTTACCGCGATCCAAAAAGGGCAAGTCTTTGGTTGTACATGAACAATTTTGCAACGCTAATCAATGTTTACCATCAAAGGGCATTCACGCCATCACAACCCATCAAACCTTATATATATAAAAACAATTCTAACATCAAAACCATTCAACCATCTCAAGGATTACACCAAAATATAGAATTATGATAAAGTATACAGTTTCAACACCAAAATATACCACAATAAAATGTTAAAACAACTCAGCACTAACACACCATTATTCCTTTTGTTTTGACTTTCTTGCTCACTTATCACCTTCATTCGTCCTACCCACCCGAGGGCGATTCACTGAACATTTTCCTAAAACAAAACATGAAAACATTTCGAACTGTAAGCCGAATCTCAATAGATGTGTCTCTGTATTATTAAATGATCATTGAAAAGCTGATTGGGCCCGCATTGCAATTCATTTTAATTTTGAAACAGGGAATGAGATAAATATATAACTGCGTTGCTAATTATTATCTAATAGTGAGCCCTTGGTAACTGTTAAGATCTATGGATAGGTGTACACCTGCCAACTCGATCAGACGACTTGGCCTGAAGCTGCGCGGGTAATTGAAGGGCAATTCCCTGTAACTGATAGCTGATGGGGTCACTAATTATATGCTAAATCACTGATTAAACTAATTCATTGATATACTTGCCAAAACTTTATAATTTTGATAAATACGTACTGATTTCTAAAGATACAGACAATGAACGTACCTGATACTTTTAATAAAATTCACTGAAATGGGATTATGCACAAAAAGGGAACGAAATGATAGATTAGGCCCTCACTCAGTTCAAAATATCATGATAGAAACATATAATTAGCAAATATTTTTATTTTCACAGATAATAAGTTAGTAAAAGAAAAGTAAGAGCATAACAAGGCCTATAATAAATGACTCGTAACTTATTCTTCCGATCTCCAATTGAGACACAGAACCCCAATATTGAAAGCTTAACAAATTGCAAAAAAAATTTATTTAGAACACAAGTATGACTCCCATAATAGGGTTCCCAAAATGGGGCTAGAACACAAGTAAGTCAGTTTTGGTCTAACCTGCGCAATTCTAGTAAAACGGCCATAATGTTTTCCACATACCTCAAATTAAAACGATTCAAAAGGAATCTGAAAGCTAACACAATGAATATGTGCCCACCAAAAATATAATTCTGCAATCGGTTGATCATTAACAGCTTAATTACAAAACTTGCCCTGTTTGCTGAAATTTTCCAGCCTTCACTGTCATGGCTTTCTCCTCTCTTTTCACACAATTCCCCATCCAAAATGACACCTTAAAGTCATGTAACAAAGCTTTGTTGCTTCCCATCACCATAGAAAACCATCACACTTAATTTCACTTCAAAATCATGTACATCAAGGTCATTTTTCAATCAAACATACACTAATAACATGTTTGCTATTAAAGGAAAGTTAAACCTTGCATAATCAATTAAACCCTAACTTTTGGCCAGCTTACTTCCCCTTCACTTCATCTAAAATCACCAAAAAAATCCTCATAACATTATTAGAGATTAAAACCACTCAATCAAATACAAGAATTCAAGACAAACAAACTTCTCACTTAAAGCTTACATGATTATGAAAAACCCCCAAAACCCTAACATGCTTCAAACTTCTCCCCAATTTAAACACCAAAATAACTCTCATTTCTTATCAAAACATCATGATCAATAATCAAAAACATCAAAACAAGAATCAAAACTAAGATAAAAATCAAAACCAATAAGATCAAGATTAAGGTTACTTACTTCAAGCTTGATAGAAGTAGACATGAAGGTGATGTTCAGCGGTTTTGATGATGGAGGATGGTGGCTAGTGGTACTAGGGTGTCGGGGGTTGGTCGGAGGCAGCCTAGCTAGCCAGAAAACACCACAGAACAGCAGCAACAGCAGGGAGGGGGCTGGCCGACTAGAGAGAGAGAAGAGAGATAAGTGGGTTGAAATCTTGGTTGTATTTTTTTCACTTATCTACACTTGGCTGAATATATAGCTCCAAAAGTAGCTTTTAACTAAACATGGCTAAGCTTAACTCATGGAAATTAGCTAGGTTGAAAAGCAAACTTGTTGGGCTTCAAATTGGGCCGAATAGAGTTGGATTCGAGAATAAAACACTTTGTAGCGATAACATTTTGCGTACTCAAATTTAAATTTTTGAAATGTTACGAAAAACAAATTAAATTACATAGATTATAATTGTTATGGCCGACTATCAATTCTCTCAAAATTTTCGTTAATAAGTTAAATAAACAAATGCAATCCGAATTGCCAAGTGAGGGCCCACATAATTTTTTTTCCCTATCGGGATGAATAAATGTAATAGATAAATATGAGAAAAATCATTATCATGAGGTAATTAAATAAATAAACATAATTTAGGGTTGGGCTATTGCAAAGGGTAATCCATTTTGCCCTTTTCATCTAGATTTAAATTCTATGAATTTTATCTCAAGTTAGATGAACTATAGTTGTGGGATTGAAATAATTGTATTGTATATGCATATATGAGAAATCAAATAAGCAATTGCAAATGAATTTTGGTTTGAAGTGTGCTATAAGAAGTTAACGATTGGATTGTGCGATAATTAAGTTATGTATTCCCTGGGTTGAATTGCGCTCCAATTAAGCTACAAATATTTGTGAGGATCCATGACACAAAGGGTTTGATTCGATTAGTGATGTATTACAGTGAGAAATTGGGAAACGACAACGAGGAAGATATCCTTGGAGCAGAAACAAACCAGCTCAAACTCCATGGAGGAAACAAGCCGCTTCTTTTGACGACGCTCTCTATGCACGTGGGGTGCAATACTCCTTGGTTTCTTATGTCTCTTTAATAACATTAGGTTTTATTTTTGGATTTCATCCTGATGGTTTAGATTTGTTCTATAATGGCAATTTGTTTGGCCAAGCAACATTGAAAGGAGATTTTATTGTTTCGGATTTGGTGATCCTTATAATGATATATCTTCTGCTTTTATGTCATATTTTGACTCTGATTCTGAATTTGCTGAATGGTAGGCTAAGCTTGGCCAGGTGGGCTAAAACATAATGAGTAGACTAGCTAAAGAAGGTCTTTCAGATCGACTCACTAGGGTTAAGTTGCCTAGTTGTGAACCATGTCTAACTAGCAAAGAAACCATAAAGCCTTTTGGTAAGGCTTCGATAGAATTAAGTCCTTTAGAATTAATCCACTCAGACATTTGCGGGCCCATAAACGTAAAAGTACATTATGGGCCTATCTATTTCATTACTCTTATAGATGATGATTCAAAATATGGGTATGTGCACCTACTGTTTTACCGCTATAAGGTACTTGATGTGTTCAAATGCGTCGTAGCAGAAGTATAGACTCAATTGAAACAAAAAGTTAAAATGCTTCATACTAATCAAGGTGGTGAATATCCCTAAGATATGTTCAAAGTGTTTTGTGAAGAGAAAGATATACGTAGAGAGCTAACGATTCCACGTACCTCATAATAGAATGGTATTGCAAAGTGTAGGAATTCGCACATTACCTGACATGGTCAGGTCAATGCTGACACATGCTAACCTCCCAATTAGTTTTTAGGGTAATGTATTGATTACATGAGCTAACATCCATAATCGTGTGCCAAGTAAGAGTATATCTGCCACACCACACGAGTTATGGTTTCTTAAAAACCCATCGTTGGACCACTTATGCCCATGGGGTTCGGCAGGCTATGTGTATAACCCGATTGAAAAATATGGAAAACTTGGTACCAAAGCTACCAAGATAGTGTTTATTAGATACCTCGCACATTCTAAAGGATATGTGATATACAGGGGACGCCCTAATAGTGCTATGACAAAAATAGATTTCCATAATGTTGAATTTCATGTGGATGACTTCCCAACTATTGGTGAAATAAAGATGGGTGTTGAACTATATGAGTTATAGCAAGGCATTCAAACATCTTTTGATCAAGGGGAGGATTTGAATCCTAGCCAAGTCACCAAAAGATGGCACACCCCCTATTTGAAAGGAACAGGTGAGACTTGTCTACTGAAAAGAATAAGGTTCGTCCTCAATCTCCTATATTTGAGGAAAGACAAATCGAGAGTGAGGTTTATCGTCAATCTCCTATTCCTGAACATGCAACAATCCACATGTTTCCAAGGAAATTGAATCAAATCATTGAGAAATCTATTGAGTAATGAGGTTGTTGAGCTTATGAAAGGATAATTCTAAGTGAAATAAAATAAATAAGCAATATGAAGTAATAAAACAAGATTATCCATAATTGTTATAAAGTTAAAGCTTAATTGGTTGTTCCTAAATTAAAATTAAAAAGAAACCCTTAGCGGTAAATTGAACTTAAAAAAATAGTTGCAACAAATGTGTAAAAAATGTAATTAATGAAGTTTAAGGGCTTACAAAATTGAATTCCTTATGAAGACAGAGATTTTTGCCAAACAACCTTGCAATAAGGAATCAAAGTTAAGACCTAAGGGGAAATGATTTGCTCGTCGAAGTATATGATTGCTTATACTCTTACCACATACGAGCTTTTTGGTTAATTCATTCATAAGTCAAATATTAAAAGTTTTTATGCTTTCGGTCATCCCAAGGACCCATTCAATGTCATAAAGACCATGGGTTAAATGTTCTTGAGTTTGTTGATTAGGTGACCCTCGCCAACATGACCTGCTAGCAATGCATCTCAACAACTACTGATTATTGTTTAACGTTGATTGTGAAGTGGTTCATTAGAACCTAGGATTCCAAAGGATATGTGCAAAGTCATGTATTGCAATGACTTACTTATTTATTGATTCACCATTCTAGTCCTAAGTTTGGCCGATAAGAAACAAATATCATTTATTACAAAGTTTAAGTTATTGCTTATAATTTGTGAAACTGATTTAAGATATGCATGCTCGCACTAGTTCTTAAAGATGTATATTACTCTACATAGGTAATGTACTGGGCTTAGTGCCCATTTGTTTACTGTTTTATGTGCTTTCCATTTTAGGTGTGGAAACATAGTTTAAGCTAGCTTTTGATCACTGAGAAAGGAAGGAATGCTTAATGTTAAAGAAGGTGACATCTTGGTGGCAAACTTGGTCTCCACATTTAGATCATGGTGGTTGTGGCTCTTGGTCACCCCTAGTACTACTCCTAGGTTATTTTTATTACTTAAATTACAATAATTAGAAGGTTTTTATCTTTCTAATGTTGGGTATCTCCTTTGTTCCATTATTTGTCCGTAACGCCCAAGGCATGATAGCAATAACTGTTAGGGCACTTCAATCTTAATAAAATTATTGACTTTATGATGACAAGGTTGTTTACAAAGTAATGGTTATACAAGCTCCAATGTAAGTGAAAATGAGGGCTACTTTTGGTTCTTGATTTGAGAACTCTATTTACGAATATTGTGCTCGGATGTTTTGCCTTGTTTCCCACTAGAAAATTAATAATTAATCACTTTGAAGTTTCAAAGAAATTTTAACCATGTTTTTATCTTGAAACTAATAGTAATATACCCAACTTGCAAGTCTTCTGTTGCCGATGTTTATTTAAGCCACCGTTACGCAGTTAATGATACAACTGGAGTTTGGGGGCATTATATTAAGAGTGTCAATATCAGAGGAAAATTGGGGCCTAGATACATTAGACCTTATAAAATCGTTAAAAAGTTAAACCTAGTGGCTTACAAGTTGGATTTACTAGGGGAACTCAAGAATGTGCATGGCATTTTTCGTATTTCACATAACAGGAAGTATGCTCCATACCCAAATCATGCCATTGTGGCAGAGCCTATAAAGGTTGCCCAAAACTTGGTTTATGATGAGTGTCCCGTGCAAATACTAGATTAGAGACTCAAATAACTTCACAATAAGGGCATCCCCCTGGTAAAAGTTCTATGGGCTAATCAGACCTTGTCAGAAGCCACATGGGAGACTTAAGAAGACACGAAAAACAAACTTCCTTACTTGTTATGAGGTAAATTAGATATCCGCTTCAAATTTGCAAGTTTCGCTCAAACCTTATTTTAAGGGGGGAAGTTTGTACTAGCTTGAACCTAAATCATGATCATTACTCTAATTAATCCCATTCAACTTAATTAAATTGAGTGTCGCATTTCAGTCTATTAGTCGAAAGATTTGTACGAACGTAGGTTGAAACGGCAAAATGTTCCTAAGAATCCTTTAGAACTTATAAATAAATAAAAATTAATATATAATGGGTCAAAGTAATAGTTCTCACCGAATTTATATATGAAATTTCCTCACCTACATATATGTAAAAAAGGAATAGCACAAATAAATCAAATATTAATAAATATAAAAATTTTATTGATCAATATGGGTGAAATTTATAATTTTCTGATAAATAATTGATGAATTTATTTATTATAAACTACATTTATTTTTAAATAAGAAGGGGTTTTTTTTTCAAAAAAGGGAAAAAAAGGGCTAAAAATATAGGAAATATCTAGACCAAGGGTGAGATTGGATTATAATTAATAAGAGTGAGCTAAACCTTTTTTTCTAGTTACCCAGCACACACATCTGCCCCCTTGTCCCTCTACCTCATTCGTCCCTCCCTTTCCCTGTTCCTAGCTGTCTCCTCCCCCAATTGCTATCGCACTAGCTGCCAGGGCCATCGTCATGCGCCACCCCTACCGTTGGTACCTGCAACTGGCTAACACTCCTCCATGTCCTCCCCCTCCACCTTGTCTTTGCATGTTGGGTGTTTAAAGGTGGATGCTAAACTCTCCTCGACTAACTTTCATCATTCAATATTTTAATTTATCTAATAAATATGTTTTTTAATCTACTTAAGTGCCAATTCGTCTGAATTTAGAGTCTATTATTATAATTTAAGGAATTGGGTGAGTTCGTGTGGTGGTTGTTCATGTAAGAATTTGGGATTAACTATGAGTTGTGGAATCTGCTCTTGTAAGTGCATTGAATGAAGTTTGAAGGGGCTTTTGATTATGTTGAATGAAATTAAAAGTTGATTTTGGGATGGTGTTGGCGTTTCCTGGGCGGCTTAAAGAGGTGCTTTAGGTTGAAGGAGAGTTGATGGAGATCCATCCATGCCTCTTAATTTGAAGGATCAAATCAGTCAAGGTAATCTAAGTTTGCTAGCCAAAAGAGAAAGAAATCATCCACATTTTGTTAAGATGCAAAAATTGTAGGTCACGGGTTCAAATCAACAAGCATACCTAGTTTTCATCAGCTTAATTACTCAAGCTTAAAATAGGTATAGGAAGTTGCAAATCCACTTTTTGGGAACACTTTTATGTAAGCCTTGAATATATGAGAAGAGTTCTTGGTTAAGTCTAGAAGAAACAGGTCACATGGGATCATTTTCAAAATGCTACAGAAACTGATCCAGTCTTGACCACCTGCACCTTTTGACCTATAACTCTCAAACTACTGGGATTCAGATCCTCTAGGAGGACTTGCCTGAAAATAGACATCTTATGCTTTCCAAGGGCTTTTAATGACCCGATTTGGGAGGTATGATAGATTAAAGTTAGAGATGCTATACTGGAAAATAACTGACTACTCTAATATGAATGCGGTATTACGTGCTTAATTAAGTTGGCCTCCTTCAGGTTTTAGTCTGATATTTTTGCATATTTTTGTTCCCTAATGTCTTATCTATCTAAGCATCTAAAACGATTTTGGTTAAGTCATGTAAAAATAGGAGAAACAGGGTCATTCTATAAACCATGCCAGATTGCACCCTAATTTGCCTGGTTTGATTAATTAGACATTTTATGTATTTAAACCCTAGTTTAACCTTGATTTCTCATTATGGGGGATTATTATACATCTTAAGGTTTGCCCCCATGGAAGGAAATTTAAATCATGCTCACGTTTTGCATGAGATATGTGGCGTCCAAATACAATCTCCAAACTGCTAAAATTGCCTGGTTACACCGAATTGGTGCATTTGGTGGTTACTAGTCTTCCAATGGCATGCTTGGTCTCTTTACTGCAAGGAATGTGATTAGAGGGAGTTAGAACACAACAATAAGCCTTTTCAGCCTAGCAATGCAAATCTAATGGGAATTAAGGAAAGAAAGGCAAGAACAATATGATTAGTTAGTTGTAAAGTACATATCCCCACACCCTTTTCCTCTCTCCTCCTCTTGTTATCAGGCTTCTTGAGGATACATAAGGACGCTAGGGATGATTTCAGGCTTTAATCTTTTGTTTAGCTAGACTCATTACTTGTAACTAGCTTAGTTAAACATGCTTTTAACTTAAGTAGAATGTGAGTTAGTTTTAAGCTTAGTTAGAGGTTTCCTACGCATGAAGAAACCTCTAACCTTCCTAGGCAGCAAGCATGGACGTGTATAAGTGAGCAAAGAGCTCTCTTTGTAAAATCAGATTTGAGCTTTGAGTTATAGAAAGTTAAGCTTTGCTCCTTTGAGTTTGTTAAAGCACTTTGCTTGCTTGTCCTAGCTTAGGTTGAGATAGGTCCGAGTTAGCTGGTGATCAAGTGAGTCTTAACTCTTGTTTAGGTGTTCTTTCTATATCCTAATCAATGTTAAAGGCCTTAAACTTGTTCCTGGTGGTGTATCTGTATCCTTGAATAGGCTTAGTTTCTCACTAGATTAGTCCTTGGTGGTGATTCTGTATCCAAAGATTAGTTTAGTTTCTATCCTTGATTGCCCTTGATTATAATCTTTCTTGGTTTTAGCTTTCACTCTTGAATTGAGTTAAGCTTAAACCTTAAGAGATACATCAACTTTGGCATCAAAGCTAAGTTTCTCCTTAACTTGGTGATCAGCCCCACACTCCCAAAATCAATACAAACACATTCCCTAAACACATTCCACAAATTAACCCCATACTCACTCGATTACTCCATGGGTTCTAGTATGACTTTAGAAGAGAAGTTTGATATTGTTATAAAGAACAACCAAGCAATTTCCGCAGAATGAATATTTGAGGAAACAACTTGGTGACTTCATAAAGCAAAAGCAAAAGGTATTTGCTAGCCCACCCGATTCTGCCCGTGGAGATGGAGATGAGGCAGCAAGCAGTTCTTTGAGTTCTTCTAATATGGAAGAGCCTCAAAGGAGAACAAGGAGAGAATGAAGGCAGCCTATTAACTCCAATGATTTTACAATTGAAATCCCAAAGTTTGAAGGCAAGCTTGATCCAGATGAGTCCTTCGAATGGTCACACACAGTTGAGCACATCTTTGAGCATAAGGATGTTTCAAAAGATAAGAAAATCAAGTTGTTTTCCCTTAAGCTCAGAAAGTATGCCTCATTATGGTGAATTAACTTATGTGCTAAGAGGGTAAGGAATAGGAAAAGCAAAATCAGAACTTAGGAGAAGATGAAAGCTAAGCTCAAGTCGCAATTTCTACCTCTCACTTTCATCAAACATGGCTATTCCCAACTCCACAAGCTAACCCAAGGTAGCCTCAATGTTGAAGTATACACAAGAGAGTTTGAGAAACTCCTAATCAAGTGTGACATTCAAGAACCTGAAGAGCAAACCATTGTTAGGTACTTAGGAGGTCTTGAACCTAAGTATGCTAACGTGGTGGAATAGCAGCAATACTCAACTTTCAATGAGGTTTGTGTATTATCCTATAAAGTTGAGCAACAAAGAAGGTCCTGGCAATCTAAACTAGAATTCCAGAAGCCCCCACCCTAAGACCAATACGGAACAAGGGGAGCCGATTTCCTACCCTAAACCCACGACTCCTACCCCCTCCACCCCACAAAAAACCCCAACCCCACTACAACACCTACTTCCACAAATCAGACCCCATACTATTCCTTTGGGTGTTAAAAGATGTTTTAAGTGTCAAGGATTTGGACACTTAGCCTTGAATTGCGCAAACGGAAGGATAGTTACCTTGGCTAAATGGGACGCCATGAAGAAAGAAGAAAAGGAGAAGGAAGTGACAGACAATCTAGAAGAAGTTGAGGTGAAAGCAGATGTAGGTGAAATGCTTACTTTGAGCACAAACCACCCAACAAAGAGCCAAGAGCACTTAAGCCTTTTCCTCACTTCTAGTTACCGCTACCTAAGGTGTCTCATCCTGAAATTAGAGCCTTTAATGAATGTGCTCAAGACAATTCCGAAGGGTCCCCTCCAAACTAGATTCAAATCAGCAAGCAGAATGAATGGAAAAGAGTCTCTTAGATCAAGAGAGACTTATTTGCAAGGATGATCTTATTTCAGCCAAAACTGAGCCATGTATGGAAGATGATTACCTAACCAATTTGAGGTTAAATCTTTTTCAGCAAGGGGAGGATGATGGAGATCCCTTCATGTTTGTTAATTCAAAGGATTAAATCAATCAAGGTAATCTAAGTTTGTTGGCCAGAAGATAAAGAAATCATCCACATTTTGTTCCGATGTAAAAACAACAGGTCACGGGTTCAAATTAGCAAACATACCCGATTTTCATAAGCTTGATTACTCAAGCTTAAAATGGGTATAGGAAGCTGCAAATCCACTTTTTGGGAACCCTTCTATGTAATGTTTGAGTACATGAGAAGAGTTCTTGGTTATGTCCATAAGAAATAGGTCACATGGGATCATTTTCAAAATACTACAAAAACTGATCCAGTTTGGGCCACCTGTACCTTTTAACCTATATCTCTCAAACCACTGAGATGTGGATCCCCCAAGAAGACTTGCCTGAAAATAGACATCTTGAGCTTTCCAAGGGCTTTTTAATGACCCAATTTGCGCATGTATTTTAGAAGGTATGACAGATAGACATGTCAAAAATTGACCCCACCCGAACCCACCTGAAAATTTTGGATTTTGAACACGATTTTCTCAATCCGAACTCGAAATAAACCGAACCCGCAAAACCTGCAAATTAGCAGGTCAAACCCGAACCCGCCCGCTTGACCGGAATATTATATCCTTAGGTTTTTATTTTTCTCTAATTTATCCCTTTTAACAATAATGGTTAGTCATTTTTATTGAGTATTTTGAAAAGATATTATATAACTATCGCATCTATTTACAAATTAAACAATAATAACCTTATTTTTTCTTCTCCCTTCTCTGAAAATAAAACCGTACACAACTTTTAAATGAAAAAACATTTAAAATAGGTATACAATTGCATGGAATAACTATCTAATCTTTTTCAAAAATTTAATTTAAAAGAACACAAGCATTAAAGATGCGAAAGTCATACCATTATATAGTTAGTTAAACAAATCTATCTAATTTTTTTAAAATTAATTAATTTGTAATAATTTAAACTTTTGATGTTATAATTGCAAGATAATATCTTGTACTTCTTTATTTAATTTTATTTGATTTTCGTTCTGACTAATCTTGAACTATGATACTAACGGTAAAAAAACGACTAGCCCTATTCGTATTGGAGTCGGTTCATTAATAAAGTTTTACGTGATTGGACATTGGTAAGTTAGTTAATAAAAATATTAAATTATTAAATAGATTATTTACGGTGAAACTGCTACAACCCATTAAAATGATCTTGACGGGCAGCCCAATAAATGTTCGACCCACTATTAACCTTCTTTCACTGTATGGATCGATTTACCCAAAATCAAGTGGGGCTTAATTCTTTATCCGTCCGTACAAGATGTTCATATATTATAATAAAATGTTTGAATATTTTAATATTGTTTTGAGAAATTACAATTATTATGCATTTTTATTAAATAATGACAATTTTGAGTAATAAATATGCAGAATTTTTTATTTTAAAAAAAGAAAAATAACTCACGGAAAAGGCGCTCTAAACCGTTGGGTTGATCTGAAATCTGTAAAACCGAAATACATCCAACCCGTATTTTACCCGAAACCGAATTATACCTGACCCGTACTTTACCCGAACTCGAATACACCCGACCCGTATTTAACCCGCCTGCCCGAACTGATAGGTCTAATGACAGATTAAAGTTAGAGCTACTGTACTGGAAAGTGACTAACAGTTCTAGTGTAAACCCAGTTTTGTGTGCTTAATTACGTAGGCCTCGTTGAGGTTTAATATGATATTTTTGGATATTTGGTTCCTAAGGTCTTAGCTGTCTAAGCATGTAAAACGATTTGGGTTAAGGCGAGTAAAAATAAGAGAAACAAGGTCATTTTGTAAACCATACCAGATTGCACCCCAATCTTCCCGGTTTGATTAATTAGGTGTTCTATGTATTTAAACCCTGGCTTAACCTTGATTTCTCATTATGGCGATTAGTAGACATCTTAAGGTTTCCCCCTAAGGAAGAAAATCCTAATCATGCTCACTTGTTACATAAGATATGTGGCATCTAAAAACAATCTCCAAACTACTAAAACTGCCAGGTTGCACCCGATCGGTGCATTTGTGGTTACTAGTCTTCCAATGGCATGCTTGGTCCCTTTGCTGCAAGCATGGTGATTAAAGGGAGTTTGAACACAATCATAAGCCTTTTTAGCCCAGCCAAATTCAACTCGAATGGGAATTAAGGAATGAAAGGCATGAACAATCTAATTGGTTAGCTGTAAAGCACATGTCCCAGCACCCTTTTCCTCTCTCCTCCTTTTGTTAATAGCCTTCTTAAGGCTAAATAAGGATCTTAGGGATGATTTTAGGCTTTAATCTTTTGATTTTGCTAGACTCATTACTTGTAACTAGCTTAGTTAAACATGCTTTGAACATAAACAAAATGCAAGCTAGTTTTAAGCTTAGTTAGAGGTTTCCTAAGCATGAAGAAACCTCTAAACCTTTCTAGGTAGCAAGCATGGATGTGTATAAGTAAGCAAAGAGCTCTCTTTGTACAGTTAGACTTGAACTTTGAGTTAAAGAAAGTTAAGCTTTGCTCCTTTGAGTTTGTTAAAACACTTTACTTGCATATCCTAACTTAGGCCGAGTTAGGTGGTGATCAACTAAGTCTTAACTCTTATTTAGATGGTGTTTCTGTATCCTAATCAAGGTTAAGGACCCTAAACTTATTCCTGGTGGTGTATCTATATCCTTGAACAAGCTTAGTTTCTCACTAGATTAGTCTTTAGTGGTGATTTTGTATCCAAAAATTAGTTTAGTTTCTATCCTTTAGTGCCATTGATTGTAATTTTTCTTGGTTTTAGCTTTCACTCTTGAATTGAATTAAGCTTAACCCTTGAGAGATACACTAGGAGGAAGGAGGGGAAAAAAAGCTATTTTTGGGGATTTTGAAACCAATTAATTTCACATGAATTTTAAAGTTTAATTGTAGGAGACTTAATGGTGCGTTATTGTGAAATTTGAGTAATGGTAGTGATTAAAGGAAATTGTGGAGTTTGATTCTTGTAGTTTGATTTAAGTAGTGGGATAAATAGATTCGAGATAGTGTTGATGATTAATTAGTGTTTTTGTAACTCAAACAGAGCAATAAAGATTGATTTATGCTTCAATGATTGATAATAGCATATGCTCCTGTGACCCAACATAAATAAGTAGAAATCAAGTCTATTTTGATTTGGTGTTTAAGAAACATATTAAGTTGTATTTTGCTATAACAAGGTTAAAATTTAGTGTCAAGTAGACTATGCTATGAGTTGAATTCTCTTATCATGTCTTGACTTACATATGTGGAAGTACTACTTAAGTCACTGAGATATTTTCAAAGTCTTATCCAAGTCAGGACAGTGATAACGTCTTCAACCGTTAAACCTCCCATTGCACCATATTTATAAATAATTAGTTTAGGTTAATTAAGTAGTTAGGGGCTGGGGCATTTCATATATATCCATTAAGCCTGCTATGACCATCATGTACTTAGATGTAGTTAACGGCAATCCGTTCAATTCTTTTAAGAGGACTCATTTTCTTTTGCATGTGAGGTTTTGTTCTTTAGCGTTATACTCTATTTTTCTTTATTACTTTGGTTACTCTTGTATCAAGAATTGACTTAGGATCATATTTTCTTGTAAATTTGGCTAATTAAACGCTTCCGTCAAATTTGGTCCCCCTTCACAGAGGCATGAGCCAAACCCCTATGTAGTGCGGAAATGATCATTTGTGTGTCGTAGTTGAGAAGCATTGGATTTTTTTTAGTTGTGAACAGACTAGTGGTTTGGTCCATCAAATGGTGAAATTTTCAAAGCTACAGCGTGCCTAGGAAAGGTTGTGCCCACCTTCTTCTTCAGGGCCTCTATACGTAGTCCGCTTATATCCTTACCTATTGTTTGTCTTACCAGATGGACTTTAGGTTGTCCCTATTTATGACTGCATTCTATGCAAGATTCTTGTGCTGACATCCAAGGTGAACATGTGTCCAATCAGTTTGTAGGATAGGCTTATGTGAATTGCTAGGCCCATAATGCGTTATGCCCCCATTGTTACTCATGCCTACTTGGAGTGGATGAGGGTGGTAACACTCAAAGACCATGTGGTGATCGTTATCAAGGTTAAGCCATAACTCAACCATAGAATGCACAAGAGTTTATGGATGTCATGCTCAAGAAAAAAAAAAAATTAAAAGGGCAATGGTGTGAGCCATGCAACCTTGTGTTAGTTAGAAAAGTTGAAGAAAGGGCTACTAATGATGTGGAAGAGAAGACGGGCTATAATTATGTTTATTTTACACTTAAATATGTTATGTTTTATGTAATATCTTTAGTTTAATGCTTATAAGTGCATAGAATCAATTCCTTTGTGGATATTAGGACTTTATGCTAAGTTGTGGGTAATGAAAATTTTTATTAATGGAAATCTTATTCTTGTTCCTTATAAATCAGTGTTTCACCTAATGTCTGTCTCTGCTTTTACTTTTCATTTTCTTTTTACGAAACTTCAATTAAGTGGGAACATAAATGATAGAAAATTTCTAATCTAGCATGGACCACAAGGATAGAAAAGAGAGAGGCTGAAACGACCATACGCCCAATAGCATATCGCTAGGCCTAGCTGGAGGATGTTGGGTCTATTGTTCTATGGGGTTTCATCTTAGCTATTTTTGTCTGTGGTTTGATTTCTTATTTGTTGTTTTTAGAAGTACAATTGTTTCGATTGGTCCGTATTGCAATTTTGGTAAGCATGATGCCATCAATGCCTATAAGTTTAACGATTCCTACTTTCAAGAACCCTTTGACAAAGTGTGGGGCGCTCCCTACAATGTCAAGATTTTTGTCGTGGGTTTGTTGTAGGAATCATTATTTTTGTTGCCACTAGATCTCGTACTTTTATGTCCTAGTTTTTACCTTTAAGTTGAATGGTCAAGATATATTTTTCTAATACTGGTGGAGGTGGTGTGTGATTGCTAGTCTCTTTTCATTAATTCTAGTTAGTTGTACATGTCGGGTTTGTTCCCAATCGACTTTGAACACTTCCGCTTTTAATGCAATTCCTAATGAGAGGGCTTTGACTTCTGCTAGAAAAACCGCCTATGCGTTCGGAGAAAGGACTTGTTCAAGTGGACTATCTTACTAAGGTGTAGTATGCCCATAATACAAGTGGTAACTTGTGTTAGTCTTTGTAAGTTTCACTCATTTTTAGAGATAATTTTGATTTTTTATAGATTCTACTTCAATGTTGGTTATAGTTTGTACATGGTAGATTGCCTATGTTGAATGTTAATTATACTTTGTAAAAAAGGGTGTGGTTTTATCCTAAAATTGGGATCTATGATCACTAATTATCTCGTGCAAGATCTCATGTGTACAGGTGATGCTGGCTGATTATTAGGAACCTTGCTATTTACCCTAACATAAAAGGCATTCTCCAGCTACTTCAAGAAGTAATTTATGGCAATGAATATGCACTCATGACTTTTGGTTCCTCTCGGATTTGTTTTCCCCATAACGTCTATTCCCCATATTAAGAATGGTTAGGAAGAGGTGAAGATACATAATAGAGAAAGTGGTACATATTGAAGGTTTGCATATTTTAGGCGCTTCTTGTATCCTCACACAAAGCCAAAATAGTCCCTATCTATAGTCGTTCAATAGTACCTTGACGTTTTAGTTCTCAAAATAACTTGCAACAATAAAAATGATCTTTTGTACTAGCAAAATTTGCACAGTATGTTTAAATTTTGCTACAATAGCCTATTATAGCATTTTTTAAATTTCCCATAAGGTTGTGGTAAATACCTCATCACACAAGCTTTTTCTGTAAAATTTAAAATTTCGAAAAGAGCTATATCTTTTATGGATAGTTTTAAAATTCAACAAATCTTATATTTCTATAATATCTCATGATTTGTAGTAAGTTTGTCATTGCAAGAAGAGTAGTTCTTGTTACAAAATGAAACACACTTATGGCAAATTCGATTTGTTGCAAGCTATATTTTTGGTAGCAATATTTTATTTTTGGTGACTTAAATTTTCCATTAAATATATATTTAGATTATTACAATAATTGTATTTTAAATAAAAATATTTTCAATGGTTATAATGAATTTAGTGTGTGCAATTAATAATTGAATGATATTATGCTTACATATCCTAAAAAATGTAAATAAAGGAGATGAGGTCATAATAAAAAATACGTTTCACCAATATAGGTTCACACACAGGAAGTTCACTAGTGGAACATTGACAATCAGTCTTTGTAATTTTCAAATATAAAAATCTAAAATAAATTCGAAAACCACATAGTGTTCATCTGGGGGGGAGCATTCAGCAAAAAAAGGAAGGGCAAAAATGGCATCTTGATATCTCTTATGAGTCTTCAGTAATACCGAACTAGTCATCATATTTGTCTTGTCCATCATGAGCAGTGGATATGTGCAAAAAGAACATAAAAAAGTAAGAAAAGTATGAGCAGCTAAACAAAATAAGCACAACATAGTAAATACGATTCAACAAGGCCTAATCTACTTTCTATAAAGATGCATAGCTTTAGCAACCTACCCATGTTGCTGTTGCGCAACCCATTGCCATTGTCATACAAGCTGCTGTTGTTGCCACGGTTGCCATGTAGGTTGTTGCAACAGCTACTGTGGCAGTGTAGACTTTGATAGTGATATCTTGGATATGTCATATGTGTCCAACTATAATTGTTAGAAAATGTTGTGCGCAAGTTAGCATGGTGCTCTGAATTATCCAAGGTGTATTATATATAAAAAGTGTAAACAACCATAAACCGTTAGTTTATTACTTAACTGTGCTACTACTAGCATAAACTATTTGAGAAATTGTTGGGACTTGTAATGTTATCAAAAAATTGCAAGCAATCCTTAGAAATTCTCCGAAAATCCATAGTCCTTGTTAAACATCACATTAATTGAAATCAACTTATTTAATAGCAATCAATTATAATTTCCTAAAAACAATTACACAACCCACCACTTCAAAACCTTGGGTGATATAAGCAATCACGAGCCTCATTCTAAGTACTAGAATTCATATCACGCAACAATTACAAATTATTAAAATTTGAGATCCCACCGAACTCTTAAAGATGCACGGAATAGATTCTTAGAACCAATAAAGATTTGGATTTGCCACAAAAGGGCACTGAAACCAACAACAAAGTCTCCTCTAAATGGATTGCTGACCACTTAGATTGATGCAGATTTCAAAATATCAGCAATTTAACTACAATTAGAAGAAAATAGACAAAACGTTACACCGAAATAAGTACGGAGAGACTAAACATACTTCAGTTTCCTTAAAATAGTTTGTGCGCGTGAGTTCGCACGGGAACATCTAAATAGTAAAAATTTAATATAAATATGTATTATCATTATAAACAAAGTCTATAATGTTCATCAAAAAAAAAATTTAAAATTTTTTTTTCTACAAACCATACTCTAAGTATGCTATTCGATTTATTTAAGAGAACTAAGAATTTTTTTTGACTGGACAAGAAAACTAATAAGTTGGATTTATATAATATATAATCTTAGCGTAAGTAGGATAAGTTTTTAATTAATAAATTAATTAAACTTCTTTGTTTTGTAGTATTAACTTCTATAATTTTTTTGGGGGGCGGGGAGTTGGTAAATTTACGTACACACACAGATAAAAAATTGAATCCTAATTATATAGACGTAAAATACATATGTACATAACTGCTAAACCATTTCCAAAGGTTGATGGGCTTTATTTATATATCATCCCCTTGATTTGTTGTGCTTTGCAAAATAAAAGCCAAGCATTAATTATTACAGTGCCCGAATATGTTCAAAATTTCTTCGATTCAATGTTTGCATAT
>JACYFF010031958.1:58709199-58921770 GCA_017589665.1 Selenicereus undatus
AAGTGTTTTCAAAAGTGCAAAAATTTGTCACACACAATTCACCCCCCTCTTGTGTGAGTAACCTCATAAATATAACAGGATCGAATCTGAGCTGGGTAAAGGAGCAAGAGCAATATGTTGTTTGTCCAACCCTCTTTTATAGATTGTTTTTATAAATTTTTTTTAATGAAGGCCTCCTTTTTATATCTTGCTTTATGTGTTCTAATTTTCTATCTAGGATTATCATCTAAGAAAAAGAAAATAACTTTTGAAGAGCCAACAGGAATCAAATTGGAATTGTCACTAATTCAAGAAGTTAAGAAAAATATTTGGTTCTTGGTTGCGTTAAGAGCTTGAGAGTGACAGAGTCAAAAGAAATTAGCGTAAAGAATTTGGGATGTGGAAATTGGCAAATTCTCCAAGGAAACCACGAAACATTTATCCCCAATTGTCAGCACCATTTCAGCTACTTCCTCTTTTTTTTTGGGGGGGGGGGGGGGGCAGAACTACTTCCTCTTCTTAGACAAACTAATTCTCTTGTTACAATATAAAGCAAATTGCTAGAATTTTAACCATCATCTTAAGCTCTTGGTTGAGTTGATTCTTGAACATGGCATCAAAGCCTTTCTAAGTGAGAGGTCTCGAGTTCAAATCTTAGCAGCCCCCATATTTGTTGCACAAGGTTTGGAGAGACCATTACAGCATCTACGCTTTAAGCCCAAGAGACATTCACGTGAGAGTATAAGCCTGATTCTGGGCCTTCAGCCGCTAGCTTAAGATTTTGGTTGAGTTAGTTCTTGAACATCTCTCATCACTTACCTTCTATGAACTTCGGCTACATAGTCAATTCTCTGGCTGTGTTAATGGTAATAGGGGCAATAGTGTCGTGACTCTTTGAATGTCAATGATAAGTTTGGGAATTTTGAGCAGGCAAATGTGATTAATGTTGAGCCCAAGCCTACTAATGTTAGTGAGTCAATTATTGAAAAAGTAGAATCATGACCCATCATGTTCATTGAGGGATTACTTCTATCCTCATCGAACTTTCCTACAATCATGTTTTGACCTCCCTCCTATGCTTAAGAATGTGACATTTACGCTTCACCTAGATTATGTTGGCATGCTCCTAAATTTATCGCCTTTAAGGATCCTTATTTGTTTATGTGTGAGTTTGAGGAAGTGTGTTCATGGATTCACATGCCTAGGGTATCGAGCGATGTTATAAGGATGAACTTTATTTCCTTTGCATCTCTTATTGACTAACCCTCATCTTGAGACCATGGATGTTTTTGGGGGTGAAATGGGTTTTGATGATGCACCTTTTCTTTTATCCACCCTAGGGAGAGAATGATGAGAATGAGAAACTAGTTGTTAAGGTTAGTTGTGATCTTAAGCATCAAATAATTGTGGTTTCCAAGAATATTTTTGTTCAGGAGAGTATTTACTTGAGGAGACTCCTTTAGAGGAGCCTTGTGATGAGGAGGTTATTGAGGTCATGCCTCAGGATTTGGAACTAGTTGATCCAGTCTCTATTGAATGTCCTCCTAAGTCCCACTTCTATCGTCTTATCCCCTTCATCATTGTTTTACTGTTCCATGGATCCCTCATTGTCTACCTTGCCCGAGTCAAGGACTTGCATGATGTATGCCCTAAATTTAGATTGCGCTCATGAGATTGATATGACTATAATGCTTGAGGATTGGGTAGAGGATTTAGGATTCATGCCTAGCTTGTGCTTTCATACTTGTGAACTTTTGGGCCCTTATCTTCTAGATTTAGTAATGTTAGGCATGTGTATAACTCTCATGATTGGATACAGAGCATTCACTTCTATTCTGATAATGTACTTTCATAGGAACACCCTTCTTATTATGGACTATTTTCATTTTCATAAGGATTGGTCCCATTCATTTGATAATTTACTTCGAGCTTTATAAGGAATTCCTATAAATGGAAACTTAGTAATTTGATGGGGTGACTGATGCTCCATGAACATCCTTGACACCATCTGAATGAGGCATAGTTTGGGTAGACTAAGTACCTAAACTGGTATGATGGTTCCACCCTTTTCTTACCCTTTTTGTTGAAATAGGAGTGTGAGAGAGATATTGACTCTGATACCTCTATTTGGACTTGAATAAGTGCTTTGCACATCCGCATAAAATCCCTAATTAGGGAAGAAGTCCAAGTATGTGCTAAGTTATTCCTTTAGGAGTTTGAGGCTAACAGAGCATAAGGAGACAAGTAGAACAAGAATTAAAAGGAAAGAAAATGAGAGGGGAAAAAAAAGACAGGTGAGGTTGGTCACGTAATAAAGGAAAATCTATTAGCCGAGTAAAGATGACCTTTCAATACACTTTGCACAGACCACCAAGGTGCACATACTGTGTCATTGTGTTATGTGCAGTGAAAAATGACAATCAGGGTGCATTCATAACCTAAATGTCTCTTGATTGTATGTGTTTGCTTGTATGTGACTTGGTAGCTAGGCTGTCAGAATGATAGAATCAATTTAGATTTATATGTAACTTCCCACCTTATATATATGTTATACTGTTCAAAAATAAAAAAATGTTTCAAAGAATGTGTTGTTCTACAAACCCTCATGAGACCTCGTTCATCCACTTGGGTGAAGCAATAGGTTTAAAGGGCTTGTTGCATACACTAAATATAGTTACAATTCTTATGAAATTGATTTAGGTTTTAGTAATTTTGTTTTGTTTTGCTTAAGGACGAGCAAAGTCTTCGTGTGTGGGTATATGTTCGAGCTCAATATGTATGAATTTTATACCTTATTGTATCTAGATTTTGCTTATAATAATTAGTAAATTGGATTGTTTATTAGGGTTTTGTTGGTTTTGTAGGCAATAAAGACAATTGCTTAAACAGAGGATAATGGTGCAACTGTGCTGAATGTTGGGTCTGTTAACCAAGAAGTAAGGCTGAGTGAACAAGCGAAAAACTTGCCGGAGAAACTTGGAGGATGAACAATATAGTAATTTGGCACGATTGTGCCAAATCCTTGTTTTGCTATGTCCTTGTCCTAGAATCTACAAACTTGGCAGGGTCTACGCGTGCCACATGGAACTACCATGCTAGGTTTGTTGTCTCGGGGTCTACATAAATACCCTTCACCCATTGTGTAAGGAACTGTGCTTTAGAGGTAGGGTTAGCTTAATTGCAGGGTTCTCATGGTAGTGTTTAGAAGTAGATTAGTGTTCAATTTAGCTAATGTTGCCAGATTTCAAGTGTTAATTTCAAGTATGTGATTCCTTTTCAATGTCCTTTACTTTGTAAGCTCTTTGATTGAATGGTTAGTTTGCCCAATCTCTCTCCTTTACTATTCTCTTTTAGCATTCAAACTTTTTTTTTGGGTTAATTGAATGTTTTAATGATGTTATTTACTTTTGAATCATGTTTTCTTTCTAATCTTTCTCTTTCTCATCTCAACTCTCATTCTTCGACAGTCTTATTTCTTATTCAAGTTAGGGTTTCAAAACCCATTTTTGTAAGTTTAAGCATTTGATTCTTTATGGGTTAAATTAGAATTAGCCAGGTCAGATTCGTGAGAATAAGTGAAAAAAAGCCACAAATTCCATCCACTTGCTCCAAGAACCTCCGTTATTCGCTTCTTGAGCTTTTAAGGTACTCATTTTCTATCTCTTTTGTTAGCTATTAGATTTTGTGTTAGTTTTTTTAATTAGTCTCTGTTTTAGAGTAGTTTAATTATTTATTGTTAGAATAAGATTAATAAGTAATTATTTTAATTAATTATATTTAGTCACATTTATTACTTTCCTGAGCTTAGAATTGGGGTTAGAATAACAAGTGACTTGATTTCAACACCTTCCCAAAAGGACGACAAACTTTCCACCCTTACTCCTCATAAAACTATGTAACAATTAAGTTGACAGAACATGATGAACAATGAAGCCTTACAGTGGTATAGTTGTATGAATCACAACAAATGACTTTGCTACGGATAAGAAGAAATTAAATGACATTAGAAGGAAATATCAGCATGACATACTTCTAACCAATATGAGGAGCAGGGGAAGGTTACAACAACCAGGCAAGAAGGGCAGCAAGTTAAGTGGAGAGCTCCACTTGAAGTGTTGCTCGAATGACCTGGAAAAAATGGCATTACTTTTCCTAGTCTTTTGATCTTACAAGTGATACTATTCTATTTATAATTAGTAAGTCAACTGTCCCTTTTCTAGCCTCATGTGTTCCAGTCTCTTCACTAGGTAGTCTCTTCTTAGTTGATGTCAAGTAGGGATTGGTGGATTTGTGGCTCATTTCATATGTATTCTTTAGCAATAGATATGTCTATCTGTTCATTCTCATAGCTATTGATGTAAATGTAGTTCAATCTATGACTATGTTTAGCTTGATAAAAGGTCCATAATCCCTAGTTTATTGAAAATAGTTATGCATTAATTCAATGAGGACAATTATGCATTGCTTCATTGAAGGGATGTCGTTGTGTACACTTCCCTTACTTTATGAGAGAAATGCACACTAGACAACAAATTTATTTGTATTAAGAACTCCATGGAATCTATGGATCAATCTTTTCCCCCCATATGTAAAGAGTATAATTATATCCTCCTAAAAATTACGTGGAATATGTAGATTAATCTTCTTTTTTTATTCTTATAGAATGTATACTTAAATCCTCCTTTTGTATGAACTTATTAGTGGTGCTCTTAACCTCCCCCCAAAGTAAATGTTTTTGACTAATAGTGGTGCCATACAATGGCATTATTAGAAACAAAGTCGCAAGCAATCTTCTTTTACACCTCTTATCCTTTCTTCAGACACATGGTAATAATTAATTTTGGGGCAAAATCATTTCATTATTTTTATGTGTCCGAAGAAGTTATTAGTGAAGGTCGTTAGTAGTTCTTTATTTGAAATTACATGTGCCAATAACATTGTATTATTTAAGAATTATGATGACATTTTTAATATTATAATGAGGACATGTACAATTCATGAATAAATTTTGCATGATAAGATTGTTGCCAATTTGTATGAAATTCTTTATTAAAGCGGCTCCATGCAAAGCACAGGTTCATACTTGCAATATAGTAAACAAGTAGTGGAGCCTTTTAAGTTATATAGCAATTTTTTTAAAGAGTTATGCAAATGTTTGGGAGTGCTTAGCATTTTAGCATAAATACAATTTTCAAGATTTTTACCTGGCTAGGACACTTACAAGGTACCTAAATAAATATTTAAAAACTTATAACATAATAATGTGAACATGAGAATTTATCCCTTAGAATTATATGCTTAATTAAATAAGAGGCTTGACTAATTTAGATAATTTGGACTAATTATACTTGATTGGAAGCTTGTTTTATGGGATGTTACAGAAAATGGAAAGCTAGTATCATAAACTAAGAAATTCAAACTTAAGTGATGGTGAAATTCTCTTGCACGATTAAGATATGCAAGGTAAAAAGCCTAAAAGGAATTGAATACAAAAAAAGGAAATGAAATGAGAGAGAAGAGAGCGAGTAAACAACTAAAACAAAGAAGAATGCAGTGCCAGACTTTGAATGCCATTAAAGGAGTCGTTGCAGCGTTGTTACTTAAGGAGGTTGAAAAGGTCGATCAAAGTAGGGCAACATTGTTTTCTTGAATTTCACATTGATAATAGACAATAGAACATAATTGAATGAATGTTCCTGGAGAGAGTACAAGATGTGAAGTGCTTAAATTTATTTTATTGAAGGAAAGGAAAATAATTTTTATTTGCTCAAAAATTTCTCTGTAGTTACTCCATCCATCTCAAAGTGACTACTTTTGTATTTTGGTTGTCTCATATTGATTCATGTACTTTCTGTTTAATTAGTAGACTTTAACATGATTTTGCGCATGTACCCTTAGTTAAATTCAATAAACAATTTAAATGTGGAAGACAACTCAATTTGATATTGCACACGCAGAAGCAGGTAATTTAGTAAATATATAAATATTCGTTGACTATACTTAACTTACATGATGTTTACCAAAAGCCAAAGAGAGTACTTGTTCAGAGACAGAGAAAGTAATATTTCCCTTCACTTGCCAACACTCCAGTGGCAATCATAAATAATTGCGAAAATAGTTACACATTTTACAACAATTTCTGTGTTGCCGCAATTATTTTGATATTTTGGTATCATTGTTCCAATTTTAATGTCGCAACAACTAAATTGCTACATGTGTTGAGTATAATGTGATATTGATTTTCATGATGACTAACCAATTGATAGTGAGACAGATGAAGTGCTAAATATACATAATATGTTTATTAGTCCCCATGATAATTGAGCTTACAATTACGTAACATTCTCATTCTTATATGATATATTAAGTTTTTATATTGACTCCATGATGCTTAGTTCCCTAGGTTTGAAACCTAAATAAGTTATATTGATTTTAAGCTCCATGGACCTTGCCATCATATCTAAATTGTTAGATCTTGAGTGGTTCTTAGTTTTCTTGAGGCATTTACGTGCCCTCAAGAGTCAACCTACTTAGTTGTATACCCTTCATGTCATGAGCTAAACAAATTGAGCTATAGAAATTTAAAGTGGAGATGTTTACATATAGATATAAAGTGTTCTTCACAATATACTTGAGCTAGTTGATATTGTTGTCTGATTAGTTAAGCTTGGAAGCAGTGATCTCATATTGAACTTTGACTTGTGGTTAAAGTGGCCTAAACTTAACATCCATCTTCCTTGAAAAGCTCGAACATGCTTAGTTGGTCAAATGCTTATTGGACTTGCTTATGCACTTGTCTTACGAAATAGATATTCTTGATAATATTTATTGAGCGAAAGAAGCCAAAAGAGATCATGATATTCTTTAGCTATATGGCTTTAAAATACAAACCATGTTATACATGATTGACGAAAGCCGATCTTTGTTGGAATATGTGTATATGCTTATGCATGATAAGCGTATCATGCACTTAAGTCTTGCATGAATCATGAGCCTCAAAGTACTTTAAATAGATATGTATCAATTTAAGGAACATGTGTAGTTGCTTGAATCTTACTCATATCCTGAATAAATACCATATCAAGTTCTCAAGTGCCTACATATTTTGAGCTTCAAACCTACATTTCATCGTCCCCAAACTAATTTAGTCAAAGACATTGACAAGAATATCTGTGGACTACCTAGGTCATTGTCATAAAACATTGCCAACATGAAAAGTGATTTGGATATAAGATCAATTTTCTTGATTTTGCAACATGCATATTGTTGCATAATTATTAATTAGATGAAAAATATGCATTTTTATGATGGTATAGTATAGCACAAACTTATGCTTAAATTTGTTCATACCTCATATGTAATTTGGCCATTCTAATTCCTTTGAATGGTGGTATATTGCCTAATGTGCTTAATCAAGTTGATTAAATTAAATTAACTAATTTTCTTGCTAACAATTATGTGTTTAATGTTTAAAAGCAAGACTAATATTTAGTAATCACTAATATGCTAAGCGGTGTGTTTGCACCAAAATGATGATAATTTTTATAATATTTTCACACCTAATGTAGCTCCTAACAATTATGATTTTTAGATTTTTATTTGATTTTACTTGATTTCTGTAGGTGATGGAAAAAATCAGAAAATGAAGCAATATGGTGAAAAATGAAGGAATTGGGTTAAAAACCTAAGCACATCCCTCAGCGCACTCACCCTTATAGCTCAAAAAGGAAGAACCAAGAGCAAAAAAGGAGGAAAAATCAAAGATGAAACTACTAGCCCCTTCTCCCTACCCTAGTCACATGGCCTCTAATCCCCTCTCTTATTTGCAACCTTTCTCTCTTTCTCCCTCTCTCTCTTAAAACCTGACAAAAGCCTCCCCCCCTCCACTGGTTCTTCTTCTTCGATACCCAACACCAACCAACATCACGACGCTGCTATCTTTACTCACCACCATCATTGCCATTACTCAACACCATCATGCATCCACTACACAAAACCCAATCCTACCCCCTTTCATGACCAGAGCAGTATTCATCTCCACCGTTCACATCAACCCTCAATTCAACGGTCAAGAAGAGGGAGAAAAGCCATAAATCGAAGCATTGTGGTGCAATTTAGGGGAAGCTAGGTTTTTTAGGTGGATTTATTTTTAGTTCTAGGAGTTTAGGGTTCAATTTAGGGTTTAAATTTTGCTCATTTTATGATTAATTTTGCTCGAAGTTCTTCTTCTTTCTTAGGTTTTATAATTTCATATCTGTTTTCATTAGCCTTCAAAAGGTGTATGCAACTTTTATATTTGCTAAATTTAGTAAAGGATTGTGGTTTGGGCTTGGTAATGCACGAATTTTGGTTGGATTTCTCTCCAGTCTTGATTTATTTGAATATGGGTAATGTGTATCTATATTGAGTTTGTTATAGTTTAAGCTTTAGGGTTATGGCGGTTCTATCATTTTTTTATCAGCTTCAAAGCTTGATTTTGGGCTATCTATTATTGAATTTCGAACCCCCTTTGTTCTTTTTCCTCCTCCTCTGTTTTCCATTCCCCTTCTTTGCCTTTATTGTTCTTCTGGTAGAATTCCATCTATTGTCAGTATGCTTTTGGAGCTTGTTCAGAATAATGGAGCTTTGGTAAACGTGGGCACCAAGTTGAATCCTACTCTCCCCTAATGCTATGATTTTGGTTCTCTCATTCTCCTTTGTGTTTACTTATGTGATTATGCGTTGTGTGAGACCTTGGTCATCTTTATTTTTCTGGGTTAATGCCAAATTGTGACTATGCTTATGCTGTCATTCTTATTTTTAGTTTTCGGTCTTCTTTCTTACTGCTTGTGATATCATGCTTGTTTTTGTGATTGATTTTGTTTTCATTCTTTATCCCAGTGGCCAAACCAAGGAGATCTAATTTTGTTTGTGGACCTTAAATACTTTGAGTATATAGGTGTATGATTTGGCATTATGATCAAAAAAATATTCTTTCCCACTTAGATGCATATTATTTGTTTACTTTGTTGCATTTGACTTTAAGAATTGTAGTTGCCTAGTTATAGTTTATTTTGGTTTCATTTGTTACTTGTTTAAGTTTCATTGATTTAGTTTTATGGTAGTATAAATTACTTTAGTGATCTTAATCTTATCCAATGTCCATGAGGAGACGACTTTCAAGTCTTACAGTAAGAGCTGCATGCTTGCGACTATAAATTTTATTTAGAAAATCTAGTACATAGTGTTTTGTGGAAACAGAACAAGCAAATTCAGATACATTCCACTTTGAGAAAAAGGCTAAAAGTAGTTTTATGCAAAAAGCAACCTGGAGGTCATTGGCTTAAATGGAAGTTATCAACATCAATGCCTTAGAAAGAGTTTGCTTAGTTTATCTAATGAAGAAAGCATTGGTTGGGACAATTAATGAAGGATGAAAGCTTGACACATAGAACCAAAGGAAGCCAAAACTCGATGCTCTAAATCTTAAGACAACGACAATAAGAGGCAACAGTCAAGGCCCCTGAATCAACAAGTAGCCATTGAAGAGAAGTTTTAATAGAATATTCCAGAGCATCCAACAGTTACATTTTTTAGTATCCTTAATTACCTAATGCATAAAGCCTATACATTATATACCTTACAACAAAAGAGAAGAGTAGAACACTTATATTTATACTCACTTGTACTCATGGAGAAATGATATTGATAATCATTATAGTCTTTGAGCACACATTTGCAAATCCTTATTAGACAAGAGGGTTGGGGAGCCCTGCTTGTAAGCAAGAAGGTTGGCTCGAAGAGCTACCTTACCCGAGAGGGGTCTTAGGTGAAGACCTTAAGGGTGTTCATTATGGTCTTAGGTGGTGACTTAGACGGTGTTTGTTGTGAAGCAAGCAAATTGGGAAATTTTGCTTGCAAGCAAATGAGGCAGTTAGGATGTTATCATGCCCAAGAAAGATCGTAGGTAAAATCACTTCAAGTGAGACTTGTAAGGTGCTCCTTGTGAGGAAAAGGAGTTGGAAAATCTTAGTTCATAAGAAATAGAGGTAGCTAGGGTGCCATCCTACACCTAAGACGGATTTTAGGTGAACTTGCCCCAATTAGGTCCTGAACGATGTGCTAAAAAAGTCCTTGAGTGGACGCTTGGTTATGGAACATTGCTGAAGCACAATGCAAGTTGGTTGAATCCTATAAAGATGCTTGGGTGGGGCATAGGCCAACTGAAGGGATGAACCTCTTTTAAAAAATACCATGCACATATATTTCTTACACTTTACTTTATGTTCAGTGTCTTGGATGCGTCTGGTCAGTGTCCTTGATCTTATTGCATCTTACTCTTTTTGTGCTTAAGATTTTACTTGTGTTTATTTCTTATCACCCTATTCATCCCCCTCTTTTGTGATCTAGCCTACCTTGGGACCAACAACTGATGACTAATGTTGTATTGGTTACATTATTGTGAGTACCATAGTCCCCTCCATGGAATTCCTTCATGAGGATTTATGCTTCCTTTGCATCCACACATCTTAGATTAATCACATAAGATGTCTTTCTTTCAGAGAACTATGTTGTCAACTATAAATTGTAAAACAGGTCTCCTTAGGGCTATGTGAGACCATTGCATAGAATTAGGAGGATTTTTGTGGTCCAGTGGTATGTGAGGATGTCTGTACCCAGAGGACATGTTTGACCCAATTTTTTGTATGGATGAACAATATGCAAGCTAACTTTTTCTAGTTTGGCCAAGGCATTTGCAAATTGGATTTCTTCCCAAGGAAGATATGTGTATTACAAATGCTAAAAGTGCTAAGTTATCTTTTTAATTTATGCCTGGTATAGTGCCATGTGTGTTTTATTTTTCACCTTCCTAAGACCTTTGATTTGGCATATGATTAAGATTGAGTAGCCACAAATACATAGTGTTTTATATGTAGATCAAGTGCTACATGCTTCCTCTGATGCATGCTTTGCATTTGAGTGCATTATTTATTAGAATAAAATCTATATTGTGGAAATGGGTATATATGCCTGCTGCATGAGACTAGATGTATGCCTTCACATGCCTTTTTTGATATAAGGTGTTATTTAAATACACAATGCTTCCTTTTTTGATATGCAACATAGGTTGCTCTAGGGAATATTTAATAAGGGTCTAGTTTGGAAATGAACTTGACCTAGTTAGTAGCTAAAGTCTAGGGGTGTTAAAAAATATCCGTAACAAATAACCCAAATCGAAAATCCGCTACCTAATTCGAAATCTCGGATACCTGAACCGAAACATTTTCAAATTTTGGTTCGGGTACCCAAACTGATATTTTTTTGGGTTATTGGTTCGGGTACAATTTGGGAATTTTGGGAATTTGGGTCGTCGAAAAGCCGAATTTTTTTTTAAATTTTTTCAAAACTTTTTTTATATTATCCCTTCTCTAAAGACTTGATAAGTCAAATATTCTCAAATGCAAAGAAGGCAAGTACTTTGGGTTCGTTACATTGTTTTATTTGAATGCTTTGGGCATGAATATGATGTTAACAAGCTTATACCCTATGAAAGTGTGGACTAATTGAAATGTGAATGGTGATAAGATATCGGGTACTATTACCGTATTGTGTAATAATTTCAAGTGCAATTTGGGGCAACACGACAACGTTTTATAGCAAAAATTGAAATAATTATATTACGGATACGACAAAATTATTAGGAAAAAAACATTTTAGAAAATATGGGTTATTGGGTAAGCAAAAACCCGAATTGAAATTTTCGGGTACCTGGATTTCAGTTACCCGAATATTTCAGTTCGGATACGGTTCACCGTTTTGTCAACCTGAAATTTTGGGTACCCGAACCGAAAACTCCTTTGGTTTGGGTACCCAAACCATGAACACCCGTACTAATGTCCCAACTTCTTGGAAGCCAACACTAATGTAAGGTACATTTTTTGAATGATGGAGTATTTAATCTCCTAATTAATAAGTTTCTTAATTAATGTATATTGTTCTATTTTCCTTGATCCTCATAGGAGAGCATCGCCTCTATGGCAGCATCTGTGCTTGGAAAATAGGGTAGCAGAGGTTGGCTCGTTTCGGCCAATCGTAGGACAAGTGAGTTAGTGAAGTATTTTTTTTATTTTTTTTTAGAAGCTTCTTTACCAGATATATCTCATTCAGCCTCATTGCTTTTTCCCAGCTTTCTTAAGTTGGGTTCACAAGTCATTCACAATTTGGAGATGAATCAACTTATGTATTGATAAGGCTGCAAGCACACGATGGCGTTGTAGCAATCAAGGTTGTCTTAAACGAGTACTAGGTTGTTCTACTAGGCTTCATCCCCTTAAGATAGACTAAGTAGATCAATACTTGATATTGAAATTAAACTAATCAACTATCTAATGTAATGAATAAATAATAATGGAAATAAGCAAAACAAGCAATTACCCAATCTACGCATCAATGAAGCGTTTCCTCCTCAATTGGCTGTTTTGCAAATTGACAATCGAAGTATCACAAGCCTCTTTCAGGGTGAAGTTATCAAATTAGTAGTTTCTCACACTTTCTCAAGATTCCACACAATCAAGTCAAATCCTAAGGTTCTAGAATTGAATTTCACATTTCAGATGTTCATCCAATACCTGATACATGCAAGAAAGTAATCAAATTTCTTACAAGACAATAAATATCTAAGAGTTGATAGAACAATCCAAAAATCCAAAATACTCAAAGAGATGAATAACAAATCGAGAAATTAGCTATTATTTACATAAATCCAAAATCAAAACAACAAAATCACAATTAAAATTACAAAACATAAATCCAAAATGTGAAAAGAGAAGAGAAGATAAGAGAAAGGAAATGCTAAGCCAAGATCATGCTTGAACGGTCGTTGCAAACCTAGGATGGAATCCTTGCAAACCTTTACTTCAATTCACTCTTTATTCCTCTAATCTAATCTAAATCCAAATATGGATGATGGATGTTGAAGAGTGGAATGGAATAGGGATAGAGCATGATAGCAGTAAAGCAAAGCTTTAATGTTGAAATCAAGTCTACAAAACTACCCAAACGTGTAGAAAACAAATAGCCGTAAAGAAAACTAGTGGACTCGAGGGAATAGAGGCCACCACGGCCAATATGTGGGGACTACCTAATAAGTCTTTAAGGTGCACTTTATTTTGAGGCCATTTTGTAACATTTGTAGGGAGAATTATGTGTTTTATGCTATATTATGCACTCTTTTTTCTGTTTTACGCTCAGGGTATGGTTCTTTTCTATGTTTTGCAGGTTTTTGGACCATTTTACCCTAAATTTGACCCCTTAATGAGTGTAGCTTGACCCTCCACGGACACCCCAAAGTCAATATACCTGTGGAAGAAAGAAAGGACAGAAGAATATTGAGGCAGAGCTCAGCATGGACGGTCTGTGGTGAGTTTATAACTGCAAGTCTCTTCGTTTTCCTTCATCGTGTGGCTGAGGTTGATCGAGTTCTTCTTTAAATAGAGTCATTTCGCAGCAGATTGAAAAGAGAGACAACAAAAGAGAACTTCTATTCTCTAATCTCTTCCATTCTTTTCCATTTTCTTAATTTAATTTTAGATTTCTTAGTTAGTTTTGAGTTTGAAAGTGAAGGTTGTGAAGAAGTGCTTGCTGTTTTGGAGCCCTTACAAGTTGAGAAACCCTTGGAGGATCTCCAATTATGCTAAGTTTTCTTCTCTCAAACTTTGTTTAGTTGTTGTTATTCCAAATGTGTGTGAGCAGTTTTCTCAATCTAAGGATTGTTAGCCAAGTATTGATGTTAGAATCTCTAATTTTTACTTGGTTGTGTGTGAGATTGTTATGAGTGAATTTTGGCCAAATTTACTTGCTAATTCTAAATAGTTAAGTGAAGGACTGAAATGTGAAATTTGTTGTTTGACCGACAAGATAGGACTTGATTTAGCAATACTTGAGAAAGATTTGCTTGTTAAAAGGAACTTTAGCCATCAAAAATCGATAACCTATACTAAACAAGGACATTTGAAAGAATGACAATTGGTTAATTCCGGCAATTCAGTTTGTTTCGAAAGAAAAGATTGAATTCTAAATACGATTGTACCCTTTTTAATCTCCCAATATAGATTAAATGCATGTATATTCCATTGATCCACATCTATACTAGGCAAAACAAATCCTTAGATGTCATGAATTGATTGAATTTTCGAGTTAGATTATAGCCTTATTCAAAACCCTAATTGAAATTTCCTTGCTTAGCACTTTTATAGGACAACTCAATAGACTACATTTAGTCTTTGTGAGAATGATATCTTTTCTAAACTACAACACCCGTGTGCTTGCGGGAAAGGTCAAGTTTTTGGCCCCATTGTCGAGGATCAAATTTGTGGATACTGAGTAAGCCCTTAGAAATTAACTAAGCATTTTTATCATTCTTTCTTTTTCTTTGTATTTTTTATTTGCATTGGTAGTTTCGTTGGTAATTTTGTAGGATTTCTGCTTTTTATGCAAAGTCCCTTTCCTTTTGAATTTGATCTAGAAATTGAAAGGCCTTTCACTATAGGAGGAAGAAATTAAGGGTAGAAGAGCAAAGACTAAAGGCCCAAGTAGTTTCTTCGTTGATGGCAGGAATAGCAGGTGACCAAAGAAGGACACTGTAGGATTTTGTTACTCAGCCATTAAGATCGTGCAGACATTTTATAATGGAGTCACTCAGCCATCAAGATCTACTATTAATGCGGCAGCAGGAGGTACTCTTATAAACAAAACTAAAGATGAAGCATACAATCTTATAGAATGGATCACTCTTAACAATTTCCAATGGTCATTTGACAGAACCCAAGCCAAGCAGCCTGGAGGTAAGCTGGAATTAGATGTTATTTCTATACTTTCTTCTAAAGTTGATGCTATGTCTCAAAAATTAGAGCACTTGAATGTTAATTCTGTCAGTTAAAGTACCCCTTCCCTATCATGTGATATATGTGGGTCTGTTGATCATTTGACTATGCATTGTCAAGTGGGTAGTCCTTTTACCCAAGATGTAAGTGACCAGGTCAACTGTGTGAACGAATATAAACCTAGGCTAATAAATGATGCTTTCTCTAGCACATATAACATTGGTTGGAGGAATCACCCTAATTTCTCCTATAGGTCTAATGCCCCACTCGTGCCTTAAACAAATTTTAGACCACCCCCCTGATTTTAAAGACCATCCTATGCTCAACAAGCACCTTAAAAATCCAAGTAGAGACTATGATGGAGAATATGCTTTTGGCACAAAAAAGAAAGATGAGTACATTAAGAAATTGGTCTTTAAGGTTAATGTGCTCACTACTCACAATAAGATATTAGAAGCTCAGAATTGCTCAACAAGCTACCTCTTTATCTACACCCCCGGGTAAACTGCCTACTAAACCTGAGTCTAACCCCCACGAGTAGTGTAACTATGTTACCTTGAAAGACGAGGTAGAGGATTCTGAGGACATAAGACTTGATGAGGGTAGAGAGGTAAGCATGGTTGAGAGTTAGGAGAAAAATGATAAGGGTGGGCCCATAACCTTTGGAGAAAAAGGCAGTTTGGAGATGCCCAAAGTCTTTCCCCTTAAGCTTCTTGATCCAGATAGCTTTTCTATCCCCTGTGTTATAGGAAAAATGAAGATTGATAGAGCCCTATGGGACCTTGGTGCAAGTGTTAGTTTGATGCCCTACTCTATGTTTCATAAGTTTTACTGTACCATTGCAACCAGAACCCTTTTCACTCTAATTAGTGGATGGTTCTGAAACACGACCTTTAGGTGCATTGGAAGATGTGCCTGTAAAAATTGGAGATTTATGAGTGCTTGAAGATTTTATCATTGTTGATATGACGGAGATTGACAATGCCCAGATTATTCTTGGGAGATGCTTTTTGGCTACTTTAGGCTGCACGATTGATGTAAAAGGGGGGCGAATAACATTTGACGCGACGGCTGTTATGCTAGATTTTGTTTTATGGAAGATAAAATTGTTTCCCCCAATTCTTTCCTCTTTGATGTAGTTCCCCTTTCTCTTGAAATTGAGCTGGAGGATGATTGGGGTTGTCCTGACCCTTCTAATTTTGATTGGGTTTCAACTAAGGATCCCGACTAGGGTTATGTTAAGGTGAAGTTTCCTGCTCACATGCCATCTAGCATGCCCGAGGTTAAGACCTATTCTTCTAATGAGTCTTCCAAGAGTGACTATTGTAGGTTCACTCAATTAGTTCTTATTTTTCCTCATATGGAAGGAGCTGATTTAGATTTTGATCTTGGGATGAGTATAAAGATAGTGTCCCATCTGATGGAGCCTGATATCGAATTGTTTTGTACGCTGATAGTGCACTTTGGCACAATTTGATGATGAAGAAGGACCTCCAATGTAAGTATTTGAGGTGGTACCATCATCTAAAAGACTTCAATTTCATGGTTCATAATAAAAATGAAACATATGTTTTAAGGGAGTCCAATACCCACACTTTGATTGAACCAAAACCAAAGTAGAAGAAAGGTCGAGCTCTTGACCTTAATCAAGCGCTTCTTGGGAGGCAATCCACATGTTTGTTTTTCTTTTCGCTTTTTACGTTCTTTTTTTAATTGTATTTTGCGCTTTTGTTATTTACAACCTCCACTAGAAAATCAATAAAACAATAAAAATGCATTAAAAATAATAAAAAAGAAAAACCCAGCCATAAGAGGTTTTTTATAACCTCCATGGACACCTCGTGGTGCCTACCCACAGTATGTGAAGGCTCTAAAAAAAAAGAAAGGAAAAACAGCGGGACTAGAGCTGACCACGAACGGTCTGTGGCCACCATCACGGTCCGTATGAGCCATGCGTCTGTGGTCAAGGTTTTCAAGGCCCTTTGACCCCAAAATTATTCATCTTCTTCCTCTAAACACTCCCTTATTTCTCTAAAACCTCCATAATCGCTTCATTTCAAACCTTCAATTCTTCACCAAAATCATCAAATTTCTTCCCTTTTCACTTACTTTCTTCACTTTAACCGTAAATCTCCCTTTATTTTTCATTTTCAAGCCTTCTTTCTCTCCCATTTTCTCCCTCTCCATACCCACAACCTTCAAAACTCCATTTTTCACTTTTTACTCTTCCATTTTTCTTCGATATTTCTTCACCACTTACTTTCCTTTTCTTAAAATTTTTATTTTCTAGCATTTTTCTACTTATTTTCTTTTGGTATGACTTTTTAAGCTTTTTACCCATCCATATTACACCACCATGGCACCAAAGAAGAAGGTAAGAACCACACAAGAAGCTGGGTGACCACTGCCGCAACTGCATGGGTGTTCTTAGTATAGATAAAAGATATCGTTCCTCAGGAACTAATATAATCTACCTAGTCTTGTCTATCAGAATGTGCTAAGTAAAATTCTAATTCAAATGGTTTCGATTTAACAACTTCTAATTTACTAATTTTTAAATCAATTAAGGGAACATGCCTAGGAATTTATGTAGTTATGAAAAGTGATTGGATCAAAACGGCAAACATGTGCTTTTTCTTTAATCGGTTAATCTCGAGGAATTGCAATCTATCCAAAAATTTGGCCTATTCTTTCGAAATCAACCAAATTTTCATAAACTAAGAAAAAGTTGTTCTTTCGAACTAATTTGTTTTAATCTAAGTTAGTCATTGTTGATTACTTTCTAGTCCTCCTAACATGCAAATCTCTCTTTCGAGACGACGTTATGTTAGGTTTTATTAAGCAGTCCAACAATCAAATGTCACCTTTCAGTTTTTCACCCGATTGTTTCAAGTGTGCAAGCAAACTTTGGTCAAAAATTTACTCACAACATGATAATCACTTGATGGAATGAAAACAAATCAATCATGAAAATAAGGGACAATTCTTTAGATTAAAATATGATACAATAACACTTTCATAAACTGCTAAATCCTTTGACAAAAATTAAACTACTCATGCATGATTAAGGATTAAACAACTAACAAATGTTTTGTGAAATCTAAGCGCAAGGGCTTAACTAAGAATAGCCTTCAACCAAGGTGTTCAAATCCCCTCAATATCAAACACTCACACTCAAGATTACTCACCAATACAAAAACCAAACTAAAATCTAAACTAAAGAGAATAAAAATTTGAGAAAGAGAATAAACTATGCCACTCTATATTCCTATGCGTATCCTCTGTTGCTGCCTAAATGAAGCCCTTCAATAGGAGAGCTTAGACATTTTTAGCCACACAACCGAAGGAAAATGAAGAGGCAACAGTTTCTCTATTCACCACGGTCCATGGCAAACACCACGGTCCGACCATAATCTGGGCTGGAATCAGTTTTCTGCTCTTTTCTTGGTCCACGTGCGCAGCATCACATGAGTGTCCATGAAGGTGGTTAAAATACATCTATTAAGGGTCAAATGCTGGGAAAAAGGCCTAAAATCCTGAAAATTACATCAAACAACCATGCCAAAGCATAAATCGAGAATAGGAGTATAAATAATAACATTAAGCACATAATTCTCCTAAAAATGAAGTAAAATAGCCCTAAAATGATGTATATGTTAAGCACTTATCAAACTCCCCCATGCATAAACCGTTGCTTGTCCTCAAACAATGCTAAAAAAAATAAAAATACATAGAACCTCCTCAGGATAGATATAAGTAACATTCAAATGGTAAAGCTGATCCAAAGGTAGCCCAAAAAGGTACAAAAATCATTAACAAATAGATTAGGGAATGAGATTTTTGAAAACCTTTTGATAGTCCACAATGTCAAACCTGAATCAATCTTCCCAAATCATCAAATACAGTTATTTCAACATATGAAACAAGTGAGGCTAGTAAGGCCGGTAGAACCTCACTATAGTTATGTGGCTCTAATCACTCATGTGTTTAATAATAATGAAGGTTCTCTCAATTCTCATTCCTTAGACTCAAATCTACCATAAGCTTGACAAGACTCTCAAATTCGCCATCACTAATATGCAAACACCCTAGACAATCATGAGAACTTTTATAGGGTTGTAATGGGGCCATGGGTAAAGGTAAAAGGGGAACAAATGTTTTAGAAATGAGGAGCTAAAAGAAAGAGACTAAGAGCTAAACAATTCCAATGCATCATACTACATCCTTCTTAGACCATTACATTTTATCAAAATACATCCCCAATTGTTGAGAGAAAGAGTCGAAAATTACAAATAACTAACAATCCCAACAAGGCCAACACTTTCTTCTATTTTTTTTCTTTTTTTCTTTTTGTTTCTTTATTTTTTTCGCTTTGTTTTTTTTTTCAATAAGGGATAGCCAAGGGGAAATCCATAACGAACTTTAAATTCCAACTCTTCCCCAAACTTTGTACAAAGAAACAAGGGATCTATCAAAATCTCACATCCCTTCACCAAACAACCAAAATTTAGTAAAAGATAACAATCCACCTTACTAGTGCCCCATGATGCATAAGAATGAAACACTCATCTAGTCTTGGTTTAAGGGTAAGATAAGTATTTGGCCATAGGCTATAATAGGATGTTCAAATCAAGAAAATCGGATATAGGCTCAAAGGGGCTAGCAAGGGATACATTACACAACAACGGTGGCTATTTGCCTGTGGCCTTTAACAAATCAAAGAAAAATGCCTTAATCATGTTGCCTAAATGCATATGTGAAATGTGATCTTGAATGAGAATCAAAGCAAGTTCTAGAGAAATGATGTCAAGGAAGAGTCACACATGAAAGAAACATGACACTAAATTGATAAATAGCCTCTAAAAGCTCAAAATCTCACAGGACGTCTACCAAGGTCAAAACTAGCTCACTAGTAAACATATGCCAAGATTCATGTAAAGACTCATGGGGTAAATCAATTTGCATCCAACATGTAGTCAAAACATGGGAATCATTTTGAAAACTTATTCGCAAACATTTTTATGCCCAATTTGGGGGAACCAAAGGATCAAACTAAGCCAAAAAAGTCCACCAAATCCAAAAAGATCATCATCGGAGGATTTTTTTAATTCTTTATTTAATTTTTTATGTTTTTTTAATGCATGCTTATAGCAACAATGCAAACTAAAATGCAAAGGAAACTAATTAAAGAAAAACTAAAATGTAACCTAGAATGAAAAGAAAACTAAATGCACTACTAAATAAAATTAAAACTTAAATCAAAACTCCAAAAACTACCACTAACTACATATACAAAGCACAATCACACCAAACCAAAATGGGCATCAGACGCCAAATGTAACGACTAACTCCCCCATGCTTGAATCACACATTGCTCTAAATGTAGGCATATAAAAGAAAAAAAGGGAAGGGGAGTAGCACAGAGTAATCAAAAACGATGTGGTGGTGGAGGATGGGGTGGTTGGCCATAAGAGATATGCCAAGCCTGCCAGGTCTCTAGACATGCCCTATAGTCCTGTAAATACTGTGTCTGTGTAGCAAGCATCCCATGAAGCTCATCGTGGAACTCTTGGACAAAGTCCCGAAGAGCGGCGTTCTCAGGAGCAACAAATGCTCGAAGGGAAACTTGCTCCTCTTGAATGGATCTAAGGGTGGTTCGATCGACATTGGGAAGTGGCAAAAGCTGGTCCCCAGGGTAAATCCAACACAAACGCCTAGCCTCAACTTTCTAAAAGTTCATAATTTCAAAAGTTGCTTGATCAAGCCACTCGGACACAGAAACTCTATCCTCATAGTAGGGCTCAACACCCAAAAATCTAGCAATAGTAGTCACAATCCCACCTATGACCGTCCTACCTTTAGTACTAACAGCAACACTACGCATTTGTCTAGCTAAAAAGGAACCTAGGTCAAGCTCGACACCATCAAGCATACATGATAAAAAGTACAACTCAGATAATCTCAAGACATTCAGACTATCATCTTGAGCAAAAAGGGAACAAGTCAAGATACGGTGTGCTACTCTAATATAAGGGTTTCTAATATGTGTGCACTTTGATGAACTAGTGCTATACCTAACACTCCCCGAAAGTTCACCCCAAAATGCATTTGGGTTGAATTCCCAGGGGACTTGGCGGTTCGGTAAATCCAAACTAGGTGGAAAACTGAAGATATTGTTAAAGGTACCTAGGTTCTGTTCATAAAATTGACCCTGTAAATAAAACGATGTGTATCTGGCTTGACATTGAGGTCCTTCAGTGACCTCAACATGGAGTGTACTTAAAAATTCTAGGGTCAAGTCTCGATATGTATGCTCTTTGATTTCCAAAAAGTGTCCCGTACCACCTCTTGCAAATGATAATCTAATATCATCCAACATTCTTAACAGAGCTAACAACTCCTCATAATAATATCTAGTTGTTACAACCATGTGTTCTTTCAAGCAATTGTGTCTAGAAACATGATCAGGATGTGTCAAACCAAGAGGGTGAGGAATGTTACCTCTAGCGCGCACATTTTGGGATGTCCTTTGGGGTTGAGGTGGTGCTTGGCGTGAAGAACCAACCTCCTTGGTGCTCCATTGTGGCTAGGTTGGTGCCATTGTTGTAAAAACAAAAAAAAAATCAAAACTAAAAACTAAATAAGAAAATTTGAAGAAGAAAATGAAGAAATTAAGTAAAAATAATAAGAATAAGAGAGAGAAGATGGGCATGGTGGATGAGTGAAGTGAGATGAATTTGAAGAAAAAGATGAAATTTATGGGGAAAGAGAAAAGATTGAGGGAAAGGGAATGATTTGGGTGAAAATGAGTAAAAATAGAGAAGAAATGAGGGAAGATTGAAGGTACTAGCTATGCAGGGTTTAGAGAGAGAAAATGAAGGTAGAGAGAGAGAGGTTCAAGGTTGAAGAGGAAATGTGAGGAAGATGAGTGGGCACCGCGGACAAAAACCTAGACCGCAGGCCATAGTAGTACACCACGGACGGTGGGGTTTACTACGTTCTGACTGTGGTGTCCGCTGGTCCTTTTTTTTTTTCGATTTTTCTGGGTGGCACCCCACGGTCGTGGTTCTAGGGGTCTGGCCGTGGTGGCTAAAATTTTATTCATAGTTTTTGTTTTTTTCCTTTTTCTTCTTTTTTTAATACTTTTTTGAAAATAAGCACAAACTACAAAAATAGTAAAAATAAAAGCTAAGAAAAAAAAGGAAAAAGAGCTTGTGTTGCCTCCTAAGAAGCGCTCTTTTAAGGTCTAGAGCATAACCCTTCTTCTATGCTTGGTCCGGATCAGAAGGTGTATGGACATTAGCTTTACCCTTGTTGAGTTATTATATTCAAGTTTTGATGATAAAAAATCCAAGTGTAAAAATGTGTCCAAGTAGTGTTGCTCCAAACATGATCTGCAAACAGGCCTAACTGGTGTTTGTAATCTTTACTGTGTTAACTGGTTTGCTACATGTGAGAACAAGTCCTTAAAACAGGTTTTAAATTGGTGATTCTACATTAAGTCAAGAACGCCATCTTACAGTTGGTTGTAAGGCATGTTCACAGCAGCTCTTCTAGCAATGCAAAGAACAACTCCAACAAACAAGGTAGCCTTGATGTTCCCAGCAGCTTCTCTAGCGATGCAAAGAACAACCCCAGCAAACAAGGTAGTCTTGATGTTCACAGGAGCTCTACGGATCTTGGACAAGATTCAAACAAGAAGTCGTGGGTATATAGGCTTTACTTATTTAGACTCTTGTTAATATGCCAATATTGAAAAAGCTTTTTAAACATCTCTTGAATCGGTATTTGCGCTAAGTGCTTCAGAACACCAGACTGCGAACAACCCTGCAAACAGGGTGCCTAGGGTGTTTCTGACCTGAAGTGGCCATACCCGATTATTCTTGAAATTATTATTTCGGCTGGCCAAAATCTCCAGAATATTTTCAAATGTTATTCTTCTGGAAAATATATTTCTTGAATATATTATGGGAGATTTGGGAAAATAGATTTTGGGAGATTTGCCAAAATTGGAAGATTTTCTCTGCCCATATCTTCGGATGTGATAAAGTTTTTAAAATGCTAAAGATTTCTGGTTGCCTTACTTAAAGCTTACCCACGGCTATAAGGAGATAAAGGTGATCTCTTAAGATAACAAATCCCTTAGATTTTGGGAAATGTTTTATCACTAGCCGTTGGGAGTTTTTTCTCTTGAAAAATCACCTTCCAAACTTAGGTGATTTCCTTTCCTCTCCTTGGTTTTTGACCGTTGGAATTTATGGTTAAAAACAGCTCCGTTTTCACTGAAAAGGAGATAGACATATACTGAGCTATAGAGAGAAGAAAGCAAAAAGGAAATCTTGAAACACAACATTCCCAAAAGGCAAAATTTCAAAAGAGGGTTTTCTAGTGAAAAGAATTTTTGAGCTTCACTTGAGAAAAGAAAAACCAGTTCAAGTTATGTTTAAAGCAAGCTTTCAATATATTGGCATAATAGGATCTTCATTTGTACCTTACATCTGCTTAGTGAGAAGCACCCCAGTAAGGTGTTTTTGACCTTGATCTCAGATCAGTCAAAAGTGAGTGAATGTGTCCTAGTCGTGTGGACTTTGGACGTGTCCAATCTGGTGAGACTTGGACGTGGTGTAATCTGCCTTGAGAAGGAGATTACGTGGTTGCAAGTTGTAACAAGGTGTGTTACATTTGTAACGAGTTAAGCCCGGTTATAGTGAAGTGGTTAAAAGCCTACACGAGGTAGGTCGTGGTTTTTCACACCTCAGTTGGGCTAGAGGTGTTTTCCACGTAAAAATTGTGTGTGCTTTAATTCCGCATTTATCTTGGTGATTTTCGTATATGCAATATCTGAAAACACCCCCTGCAAACAAGTCAACAAGGTGTTCGTCATCTGAGAACAACCTCAGTCGGGGTGTTTATTACTTATAACGCGAAAATCAGACACCACAATTCACCCCCCTCTTGTGGAAGTAGACTCATAAATCTAACAAGCCTGGATCACAAAGTCAAACTTCTTTAGTCAAATGTACCATCTTAAAAGTTCTGGTTGGAGGTCCTTCGTTTTCATGACATGGTGCCATAATGCATTATATGCATACAAAACAAAGCACACTCGTGGCCTATCTGGCGGGTCACTATCAACTTGTTGAACCCCTAAATCAAAATCTGCATCAAATCCTTCCATAGGGGACATAGAGAGAACAACTTATGCGAACCTGTAATAGTCGATCATAGAAGACTCGTTAGGTACAGGGACCTCAACCTCGGGCGTGTTAGGTGGCATAAAAGTAGCAAACTCCACCTTAACATATGTTTGGTCGGGGTCCTCATAAGAAATCCAGTCATAATCAAGAGGGTCTTCGTAATTTAAGACATCCTCCGTATCAATATAAGGGGAAAGGGGTAATGCATCCAATAAAGAAGAACTAGGGGAAACCACGTCTTCCTTCGTATGACAAAACACAGCATAATGCCCTTCCACCTTAAATGTAATCCGTTCCTTTCTTATATCAATGTGGCAACCAGTTGTAGCCAAAATGAGCTGACCTAGGATAATTTGAGCATCACCGGTCTCAGGCATATCAACTATAATAAAGTCCTTCAATACCCAAATATCTCCTATTTTAACTGGCACATCGTCCAATCTGCTTATGGGTTGTGTCTCAGAATTGTCAGCTAACTGTAGTGAAAAGGGTGCGGCTAGTAATGGTCCTAGGTGAAGCTTATAAAACAAAGAATATGGCATTATACTAACTCTTGCACCTAGATCACATAGAGCTCTCTCAATTTCCATTTTTCCCACAATGCAAGGGATAGAAAAACTACCTGGGTTAGGGAGCTTAGGGGGAAAAATTGTTTGAAATGCTACTAGTTCATTCTCTACCAATGTAGCAGTCTTGCCACCATTGTTCTTTTCCTTACTTTCAACCATGATTATTTCCCTACCGTCTTCCATTGGTACATTCTTAGGGTCAGTTAAGTCCTCTATTTCTTCCTTCAAAGTGATGCAGTTGCAATGCTCACGAGTGTTAGGTTCGGGCTTGCTAGGAAGTCTGTTTGGGGGCGTAGATGAAAAACTACCTTTTTGGGCAATCTGGGCTTCCAACATTGTATTATGAGTTTGTAAGGACATCAACGTTTGAGGCTGATTGCCTAATATACTCATCCTGTTTTTGTTGCGCCATAAGCATATTTTCCATCATTGCTTCTAAATTGGACTTTTGGGGTATTTGAGAAGGGAATATGAGTCTTTGAAAACCCGGGGGTGGTTTAGCATTCATATGGGGCACATTTGATGGGCTTGGATTAAACCTATAGGAGAAATTCAGATGATTCTTCCAATCCAGATTGTAGGTACTAGAATAAGAGTCATTGGCCAGTCTCGGGTTAAAGTTTTGAACATAGTTAACTTCGCTAGGGTCTTGGAAAAAAGGACTCCCAATTTGACAATTCAATGTTACATGCTTAATAGAACCACAAATTTCACTAGGGGAAGGGACATTAGAAATCACAACATTAACATTCATTCGGTCCAGTCTTTGAGTCATAGCATCTACTTTAGCAGAAATTAAAGTAAGTGTATCAGCTTTGAGCTTACCTCCAACCCGTTTGGGTTGGCCTCGTTCGGTGGACCATTGAAAATTATTAAGTGCCATCTCCTCAATTAGGTTATAGGCTTCATCCTCAGTTATGTTCATTAAAGTTCCTCCAGCCGCTGCATTAATAGTAGACCTTATAGACTAGGTCACACCATTATAAAAGGCTTGGATAATCATCCAACACTTAAGATCATGATGGAGGCATAAGAGCAGTAAATCTTTAAACTACTCCCAGGCTTCGTAGAGCATCTCTTCATCTTTTTGCGTGAAGTTGGTGATATGATTTCTCAAGCTTACTATTTTGCTCGGAGGGAAAAACTTGGCAAGGAAGGCTCTTGTCAACTCATCCTAAGTGGTAATGCATCCAGATGGCAAGGAGTGTAACCAAGCCCTTACTTTATCCCTCAACGAGAAGGGAAATAACGGCAGGCGAATCGCGTTAGTGGAGACTCCATTAAGCTTTAACGTATCACAAGCCTATAAAAAGATCGAGAGGTCTACATTCGGGTCTTCCAAAGGTATTCCTCCAAACTGGGATTGTTGCACCATTGAAATGAGTGCCGGTTTGAGCTTGAAATTGTTGGCATCGACAATAGGGCGAGCGATGCTTGAGGCGATCACTTGGACTCCAGGGGTAACGAAATCTCGAAGCGTTCTTCTTTGGTCACCTCCTCCACCCACCATGTTTGTTGGATTCCTTCTAGCCTTGTGTCTTTGTTCTTCAATCCTTTGCTTCTTCCCCCATAAGCCGAAAGTCCTTTCAATCTCAGGACCGAGTTTGTACAAGATTGGACTTTGGATAAACAGGAAAAATTCCTGCAAGCACTATCACCAACGCTACCAACGCAATCAAACAAGAAAAGAAAATAACAATAAAAGACAATAAAATACTTAGTCACTTTCGCAAGGCTAACTCAATAGTTATCAGTTCAGTCCTCGGCAACGGCGCAAAAAACTTGACCATTGCTGCAAGCGCATGGGTAGTCGTAGTATAGATAAAAGATATCGTTCCTCAGGGACTAATGCAATCTATCAAGTCCTGTCTGTCAGAATATACTAAGTAAAATTCTAATTCAAATGGTTTCAATTTAACAACTTCTAATTCACTAAGTTTAAAATCAATTCAGGGAACATGCCTAGGAATTCTTGTAGTTATGAAAAGTGATTGGATCAAAATGACAAACATGTACTTTTTCTCTAATTAGTTAATCTCAAGGAATTGCAATCTATCCAAAAATTTGGTATATTCTTTCTAAATCAACAAAATTTGCCTAACCTAAGCAAAAGTCATTCTTTTAAAATAATTTATCTTAATCCAAGTTAATTATCTTCGATTACTTTCTGGTCCTCCTAACATGCAAATCTATCCTTTGAGATGACGTTATGTCAGGTTTTATCAAGCATTCCAACAATCAAATGTCACATTTCAGTTTTCCACCCTGATTGTTTCAAGTGTGCAAGCAAACTTTGGCCAAAAATCTACTCACAACATGATAATCACTTGATAGTATGAAATCAAACTAATATGGAAATAAGCACAATTCTTTAGATTAAACCATGATCCAATCACACTTTCATAAAATACTGAATCCCTGGACAAAAATTAAACTGCTCACGCATGATTAAGGATTAAAAAACTAACCAACGTTTTGCAAAATCTGAGCAGAAGGGCTTGACTGAGAATAGCCTTCAACCAAGGGCTTCAAACCACCTCAAGATCAAACATTCACACTCAAGATTACTCATCAATATAAATAGTAAACTAAAATCTAAACTAAAGAGAACAAAAATTTGAGAAAGTGAATAAACTATACTACTCTATATTCCTATTCATCTCCTATGCTGTTGCCTGAACGAAGCCCTTTTATAGGAGACCTCGGACATTTTTAGCCACACATCTGAAGGAAAACAAAGAGGCAACAGTTTCTCTATTCACCACGGTCCGTGGCAGACACCACAATCCGACCGTGCTTTGGGCTGGGACCGATTTTCTACTCTTTTATTGCTCTACAGGCGTAGCATCATATGGGTGTCCATAAGGGAGGTCAAAATATATCTGTTAAGGGTTAAATGTTGGGAAAAAGGCCTAAAATCCTGCAAATCACATCAAATAACCATACCCAAGTATAAATCGAGAATAAGAGTATCAATAATAATATTAAGCACATAATTCTCCTAAAAATGAAGCAAAATAGCCCTAAAATGATGTATACGTTAAGCACTTGTCACTGGGACTTTAAGTCAAGCCCCACAAAGAGCACCACGAAGCTCCAGAACATCTACCACTACAAGAAATTAAGGTAACATTCCACACCCCCTTTGTTTAACTAATCCTGAGCATATCGCTAGATGTAATGCTTTGAGTAGCAAACTCGTAGTACCTACTCGATATTATGATGATGATGTGTTGAATTGTTTAGGATTATTAGATGATATTTGCTGGTTGTTTGCTCAGGGCAGAATGGGTCAATTTTTAGAAACTAGGGATCACACTTACTGGGACCTCACCCTTTAAATTTTAAGCACATTGCATGTTGAGATCACGAGTGACCCTTGATGTGAAGAAGACTTCATTTCATTTTATCTTTATAGGGAGTTCTATGAATGTAGTTTGAGTGTAATTAATAATGTATTTGGTTTTCCACCAAGTATGGATTTTCCATACGGCCATGTCCCTAAGGAATTCAATCCGAATGTTGTTTGGTATAAAATTTTCGGGGATTATAGGTATAACACTAGCAATTCCAAAGGTATGGTTATTCGAATTCCCTGTATTTGTGTGGCCTAATGCTTGTTAACTTGTGGTTTGTTTGCCAGGGAGGATAGTTTAAATATGCCTCACCTGTCTGAATTATATTTTTTGTATAAGATGTTTGAAGGTGACCGGATTGGCCCCGAGTCATTCTTGGTCAATCAGTTGTGTAGAACAGCCACTAGTTCTACACATACGATTGTCATTGTGGGCCTCATTACCCCCATTGATTGGTTACTTGGTGTTGAACCGAATCTTGATGATAGAGTCACAGGTTCGGAGCAGTTGAACTTGGCCGCTTTTGAGTAAATAAAATTGTAGAGGGTAGATGTTGGGCGTATCTGTTGGATTTATCCTGGGAACCGACTTATGCCTTTTTCAGGCCAATCTCTGCTTTTTACCCGATGATAAAGAGTTGGCACAACCCATCCCACCTCCTCCACCTACTCTCCCTAGGGCTCTAGTTCATCCTAACCATCATCCTCTCCTGATTATCTTGATTTGCACGCCACCCTTTGGTCAATTCAAGAGGAGCAAGCTTCTCTACGAGCTTTTGTAGAAATTAAGGATGCCCTACTCCGTGACTTTGTTCAAGAGCGGGATGATGAGCTCCGTGGGATAATTGCCTCCCAGAACCAAGACTTTATGGCCTGCTTAGAGACTTGATGGGACTGGCACATTTCTCAACCCCACCCTCCTTCTTCTCCACCCTTCCCCCTCCCTTTTAGTGTCTTATGCTTTTTATGTGTTTGCATTGAAGACAATGCTTTGCCCAAGCATGGGGGAGTTGTTGTAGTTGTTCTATGTTTGTGGTTGTATATATGTGTGTTGTGGATGTGTGAAGATTTGTGTTTTTAGGTCATGCATTTAGGTTTAGTTTACATTTTTTGTTGATCAGTTAGTTTTTTGGGTTTCTTTCTTCGTTTTAGTTTTGTTTTGACATCTTTTAGTCTTTAGTTGCATTTCAGGCTTAGTGAAAAAAAAAACAAGAACAAAAACAAAAACAAAAACCCAAAAAGAAATGAGCCTATTTCGACCCTTTTTGTTAGGCCCATTTGTGAATAAAATGCTTGCTTATGAGTTTTGGAACTGTGGTTCATATTTTGACCATCGAGTTGGATTTAAATTGATTGCTTAATGATTATTGGCATGAGTATTTGGCATTTCAAATTTAATGAGTTACATGAGCTTTGTCCTGTGAGATTTTGAGCTTCAATAGACTAATTCATCATTTGAATCTTATATTTCCTTTCATGTGTGACTCTTCCTAGATTTCGAGTCTCTAGAACTTGCTTTGACTCTTCTTCAAGATCACATTTAGCTTGCATATTTGGGCAACATGATTGAGGCATTATATGATTTTATAAGCTACATTGACCAAATAATCACCCTTTTATGAATTATTTATCCCCTGCTACCCCTTTGAGCCTTTACCGTGTTTATTGATGAGAACCTATATTATCATCCTTGGCCACACACATGTCTGACCCTTTTAGCCAAGGCTATAGAGTTTTATAGTTGATTGAGAGTAGTTTGTTAATAATAACCTTTTATGGATACTGTGATTTCGTTGGATGTGACAAGGGATTCATGTTCTATTTTCCCTTCAAGTCAATTGGTTTATGTTTTGTGAGTTGCTAGAAAAGCGTTGAAAAGTGCATAGTTTCCTTTGCTATGATCCTCCTATTTGATGGTTGACAAGAAAAGGAAAAAAAATGGAAAAAAAAACAACAAACCATGCCAACGATGTTTAAAAAAAATGTTGAAAGAAAAAAGAAGAAAAAAACAAAAGAAAAAGGTGAAATAAAAGGCTTTGGCATTGGTTTTATATATTTGAAGCACTTTCTCTTGTGATGTCACTAGGAATGTTGTGGATATTTTGAGATGTATAGGCGTGAGAAATATGTTTGAGATGGGAGATGATGGTTTATGCTCTTAGTCTTTAGCTTTTAGCCCCACAAATCCCAAAATGTTTGTTTCGTCCTTTGCTTTACCCAATTGCACCGTTATAACCCTTAAAAAGTCCTTATGATTGCCTTGTGTGTTTCACATTGTAGTAATGGAGAATTAGAGAGTCTTATCAAGCTTATGGTTGATTTATTTCTATGGAATGAGATTTAAGAGAACCACATTTTACTTTAAACACATGAGTGATGAGTGCCTCATCCCTAAAGTGAGGTTCTATCAGTTCTTTTAGCTCTACTTATTGAAATATGGCAATATGATTGTTCAAGTTGATTTGAGTGATTGATTTAATATTTGATGTGATCCTTCTTACTTTTATTTCAAAACTTTCCTTCTCCTATCTGTTTGTAAAAGTTTTTAATCACTTTTGCACTAAACTTCTTAGGTTGATTTGGCTATTGATATTGCTACTGATGTTTACCTAAGGAGGCTATTCATTTTTAGCATCAGTTTCATAAATGCTAAGGGACAAGCAACAATTTGAGCATGGGGGAGTTTGATAAATCCTAAAAGTGCATTTTATTTTGATGATATTTTGTACCATTTTAGGGAGAATTATGTGTTTCATGCTATATTATGCACTCCTTTTTCTATCTTACGCCCGAGTATGGTTCTTTTTTGTATTTTGTAGGTTTTTGAACCATTTTACCCTAGATTTGACCCCTAAATTAGTGTAGCTTGAACCCCCATGGACAACCCCAAGTCAATATGCCCGCGGAAGAAAGAAAGAACAGAAGAATGTCGAGACAGAGCTCATCAAAGTCTGTCGTGAAGGTCGCTTTTCGTAGTGAGTCCATAACTGCAAGTCTTTTCGTTTTCCTTCATTGTGTGGCTGAGGTTGATCGAGTTCTTCTTTAAATAGAGCCATTTCACAACATACTGAAAAGCGAGAAAGCAAAAGAGAACTCCTATTCTCCAATCTCTTCCATTCTTTTCCATTTTCATAGTCTAGTTTTAGATTTCGTAGTTAGTTTTGAGTTTCAGAGTAAAAGTTTTGAAGAAGTGCTTGCTGTTTTGGAGCCCTTTTGAAGTTGGGAAACCTGTAGACCATCTCCAATCATGCCAAGTTTTCTTCTCTCAAACTTTGTTTTGTTGTTATTTCAAATATGTGTGATTAGTTTTCTCAATCTAGGGATTGTTAGCACAGTATTGATGTTTGGAATCTCTAATTTTTATTTAGTTGTGCTTGTTCTTTATTGAAATTGGTTGAATTGTATCTTGTGTGTGAGATTGTTGTGAGTGAATTTTGGTCAAATTTACTTGCTAATTCTAAATAGTTAATGCTCAACCTGAAATTATCACATTTTTATATCCCTTATTATCTAATATTCGCTCTAAAATAAGAGATTAAATTAGGATTTTTATATGTTTTTATTCATTTTGTAGGAATAATGAAATTTGGTTAATTGGGTATCAAAGGACTTAGAAGAAGCATTGTGGATCCAGAGATAAAAACAAGAGAAGGAGGACAACCCTAGTTCCTACTTGACCTCGCGGCCCACACGCTCTCTTCTCCTCTCCCAGCCCAGTCCGTGGTCTAATCCAGTTCTCGGCCCATTTGCAAAGAGTTCAGTGCTTTTCCCCATCCCATTTTCCAGATTTCCTTCTTATCCTTTTCTCTCCCTCGTACTGGGTCGGCCTAATGCTTGTCCAGGCCGTTGCACAACACCAGGCGACTCTCCAGCCTCTCTTCTTCATTTAATCGGGCACGCGCTGGGCACGTGATTCTTCCCCTTCCCATCTCACTTTAATGGTCTCGTGAGCCACAGCTGACCATGGCTTGTCGTTCTGCCCAGTTTCCCTTGTTCTTTCTTCAGCATTTCGACATCCAAGAGCCCCCATTCCATGACTTCTCCACTACCATGGCCTCTTCTTCTTCTCCTTCGTTTCTTGCCCATAAATGCATGAGACCATTAATTCTTTTCCCCCTTAATTACTAATCATCAAGTCGTCCATTGCAAGGATTGGATTCGAGGAATTTATTGAGGGAACGAGAGGGCCAGTTCATGGGTGGCTTTAATGGAGATTGAAACTGAGCAACAATGGGCAGTAGAGCGTAGTTTTCAGTTTCAGGCTTTTAGTTTTCATTTGCTTTGAGTTTTCAATTGTTTTGGTTTTAGATTTACGCAACTAGGTTCTCAAAAATTGTAATTTTCGCACACAGTTGTTCAATCTAGAGAGTTTTTCGCCCCATGCTTCATTTCAATTCTTCAATTTTTCCTCTTCTTTTTCATTTGTTCCAATTTCAGATTTAAGTTGTAATTTGCTTTGGTTTGGGGAATTGAAGCAAATCAGAGTTGATGTTGCACTCGTTATCAATAGCTGAAGTTTTCGTTCGAGTTTAGTGGATGTTTGAGTTGAGCCATTCCCAGTTCCACTTCCAAATTTGTTCTGCTTTGGTGTAATTCACGTTGAGAATTTCTATTCATTTTCATTGCTGATGGCATCAACCCTGAGTTCAAATTGCATGTACATACTTGCGCTGTGGTAGAACTAGTTGAACAAGATGAGTTAATCCTTAGCTTCACTGTTGGTACAACACGAGTGTAGTACAATTTTGGTATTTTATTTATAGCATTGCTTCAATTTTGTAGTTAATTGAAACCCAGCTCTAATCTAATTTCATATTTCATCCCTGCGGACGACATTTGTAAATATTACAATGATAATAGTATACTTGCGGAATTTTACAAGTTTTTAGCGCCGTTGCCGGGGATGAATTTGTGAAATTTGGTTGCGTCGACTTATGGTTTAGTATTCTAGTCGTTTTAGTTTTGCCGTTGTGATTTTTTGTTTTAATTAAGTCGTTATTTCGTTTTACTAATTTAGTTTAGTTTTGATTGAGTTGATGTTTAGGTTTTTGTTTTTGTTGAGATTAGTTTTATTTTAATTTTTAGAGGTTATTTGTTGCTTAAAAAACAGTACAAATCTGTTTAGTTTACGTTCAACAAAGAGATATAAGGCAGAACTGATCCGGAAATAATACAGTGCATATTATTCTACAGTTTTGGATTCTGTTTGAATTTTTTGGAGCATTTCTTGTGTGATTTTTGTTGTGCTAACATTTTTCCTAGATTCGTTTTTTAGAGTTTGTGTGAATGTTTCTGGAATTTTTGGGACTGTCTAGATTTTTCCCGGAATTTTGGACTTAATAATTTGTTTGCAATTTTCTTCGTAGTTTGGTGACAGAAAAAATTCGAAAAAAATATATTTATGTCCTTTATGATTGGGTGGAATTTACTGTATATTTAGTTTTGATTTTAGGAGTTTCAGTTTCAGTTTTAATTTTGTTTTTATAATTAGGTTATTTAGGTGTAGTTTATTTTCTTATTTTCTTTTAGTTTATTGATGTTAGTGTTTTTCTTTTAGTTTTGGTAATTTTCTATTTGTTTATTGTTTTTTAGTTTGATTCATTTTCTTATTTGTTTTGTGGTTTAAGAGAAAAGAAAAGAAAGAAAAAAATAGAGAAAATCCAAAATGCAAAAAAATTAGAAAAAGAAAAGACCAAACATAGAACTTTTGGTGAGGGTGTGGGATTTATATGACTGGTTGGGTTAGAAATCCTGAAAATCATCGACTTGTTAGGAGTGAACTCGATTGTGACTTAGAATCCGAACCTGAACCCAAGCTTGAATTAGAAGAAATGGTACAAGAAAGATCTTTGATTGAGATTTACTATCCTCCTAGGATTGCTTTGCCATCTTGTTTGACTATACTTGACCTTGGACCCAATGTGACTTTCGAATTAAGATCTCACTATACTCAGATGCTCCCTAAATTTACAGGTTTAGAAGATGCTTATTTATTTTTGAGGGAATTTGAAGAAGTCTGTTCTATGATGCACTTCCCTAATATCTCTATTGATGTTTGAATGAAATTGATTCATTTTCCTTTGAAAGATTCTGCTAAACGTTGGATGTATGGCTTGGCTGCTAATTCTGTAACTTCTTGGAATGATTTTGTGAGATTGTTTTTAAGAAAATATTTCCCTAATGCCAAAACTGTTAAGATAGCGAATGAAATCAATCAACTTGTGCAACTGGATAGGGAATCATTTTGGAAATATTTTGACAGGTTCACAAATTTGTTGGCCTAGTGTCCCCACCATGGTTTAGACCAAGCACGTTTATGCTAGATTGTATATTAAGGACTTGACCAACAGGCTAGAACCATGGTAGAGTCCATGTGTAAGGGTGGCTTTCTTTCTAAGAGTGACACAACTGCTTGGGAATTCCTAGAGGACGTAGCTAAGAAAACCATGTAGTGGAAAACCGCTCATGATGACAACTTGAGTTCTACATTAGCAAGGGGTGGATTGCATTTTGTCTCTGATGTAAGTCACTTAGAGTCTAAGATCGCTGATTTAGAAAACATATTGAAGGGATTGTCTCCCCAGATAACTCGGCTATCCCAGACTTCTACAGTGTGTTGTTCTCATTGTCAAGCCTTAAATCATTCTTTGAGTGCTTGTCCTTATTTTGCTCACCAGTTTGCAACTAGGCAAGAGCAAGCGAGTATGGCCTTCCAGAGACCTAAGAATGACCCTTTCTCCCCTTATTACAACCCATGGTGGAGAAATCACCCTAACTTCTCTTGGAGTAATGGACCAAATGCTGCAGTTCCTAACTCCCAGCCCATCTCTCATCCCTCAAACTCATTCCAGAGACTGGCTTTTCCAAGTGTGCCTAATTCACCTAGACCTCCACCTTCTATAGCTCAAGCTTAACGTTCTCCTGGTTACACTAACATTGACAAAATAGAGAAGAGAATTAATAATAATGTGGAGAGAATGATTAATGCTAGCATGGAAAGAATGATGACTGAATAGTTTTCCCAGTTAGTATCATTTTCTAGGGAGTCGGGTACTTTTTCGAGTCAACCTGAGGTGAACCCTAAGGGTCACGCCCCCTCTTCTTCTGGTAACCCTAGTGAGTCCATGAGGAAAGTGAGTGCAGTGATATCACTTCGCTATGGTCGAGAGATTGATAACCAAGTGAGAAAACCTGATGAGTCCTACAAGTATCCTCACCATTTCTTCTAAAATTCTTCATTTTCTTCTTCTTCTTCTTCACCTCCAGAAACTGGTTTATCCAGTGAGCCAAGGGTTCCTACTGATGGTGTCCCCAATGATTCTGATACTCACCTTCCTCCTGAGTCACCGTCTAAGAAAGAGGAGCTTAAAGAGAAAGACTTATCTAAGTCAGTTGACCCTTCACCTTCTGAGGGTTCTTCTCCTCCTTCTCCTCCTCTGAGTCCATGTGCCTTTACCTCCTTTTCCCCACAGGCTTAAGAAGAAAGACCAAGCTCAGGTTGAGAAGATGAGAGAGACATTTTCTCAAGTCAAAATCAACATTCCTTTACTCGATGCTATTTAGTTTACCTATCATCATTGCTTTTGACCTGACCTAGACTGGGACCAAGAGGACAAACTGATCACCTTACTTAGAGAGAATAAGGAGGCTTTAGGTTGGACTTTAGGGGATATCAAGGGTATTAATCCTTCTATTATGCAACATAAAATTCATTTGGTGGACAATGCTAAGCCTTACAATGACTATCAAAGGCGTTTGAACCCGACTCTCCAGAAAGTAGTTAGGAAGGAAGTACTGAAACGGTTAAACCATGGGATTATCTATCCCATTTCTGATAGTGAGTGGGTTAGCCCGATTCAATTTGTTCATAAGAAGACCGGTATTACCATGATTAGGAATGACAAGAACGACTTAGTTCTTACTCGAGTTCAATCTGGGTGGTGTGTGTGTATAGACTATAGAAAATTGAATGTTGCCTCTAGGAAAGACCATTTTCCCCTTCCTTTCTTGGACCATATGTTAGAGAGGTTGGCTAGACATTCCTTATATTGCTTTTTGGATGGATACTTCGGCTATACCTAGGTCTCTGTTGCTCATAAGGATCAGGAGAAGACTACTTTCACCTGTCCATTTGGGACTTATGCATTTAGGCAAATGTTGTTTGGACTGTGCAATGCCCTTACTACCTTTCAAAGATACATGATTTCTATTTTCTTAGATCTAGTTGAGCGATGCATGGAAATTTTAATGGATGGCTTCTTTGTGTTTGGGTCTTCCTTTGATGATTGTTTGTCTAATTTGAGAAAAGTTTTGGAAAGGTGTTGGGAGAAAAACCTGATGTTGAACGAGGAGAAATGTCATTTCATGGTTAAAAAGGGGATAGTCTTAGGCCACATTATTTTTAGAGATGGAATTGAGGTAGACAAGGCTAAGCCTGATTTGATTGTTAATCTTCCCCCTTCCACCTGTGTGAAAGAAGTGAGGTCTTTCCTTGGACATGCTGGCTTCTATCGTCACTTCATTAAGGACTTTAGTAAGATAGCGAAACCCTTGTCCAACCTGTTAGCTAAGGATGTGCCACTTCACTTCTTTGAGGAGTGTCTTGAGGCATTCTCTACGCTTAAGGAAGCCTTAACCTCTGCTCCTATTCTTGACCCTCCCATTTGGGGAGAACCATTTGCGTTGATGTGTGGCGCTTCTGATTATGCTATTGAGGTTGTTTTAGGACAGTGTGTTGGTAAGAAGCCCCATGTGATTTATTATGCTAGTCACACTTTGAATGATGCTTAGCTGAACTATACTGTGACTGAGAAGGAATTTTTGGCTGTGATCTTTGGTTTTGAAAAGTTTAGGCCATATTTGATTGGGTCTCATGTGATTGTCTATACCGACCACTCTGCTCTTAAGCACCTTTTTTCTAAGAACGATGCTAAGCCTAGACTTGTGAGATGGATATTGCTTTTGTAAGAATTTAACTATGAAATTAGGGATAAGAAAGGTTTTAAGAACCTTGTAGCTGACCATTTGTGTAGGATTCTCTATGATAGAGAGAGCAAGTCTAGTGTTTCTGAGTGCTTCCCCGATGAGCAGTTATGTATGGTCCACCTTGATCCTTGATATGCCGACATTGTGAATTATTTAGTTACTGGTACGCTTGAAGATTGGAATAAGAATGATAGAGATAGGTTCTTCCACCTTGTGAAGTTCTTTATCTAGGATGATCCTTATTTGTTCAAGTACTGCTGTGACCAAATCTTTAGTAGGTGTATTCCCAGCAATGAGGTGAGGAGTATCCTTTCTTTTTGTCATGACCAAGCATGTGGGGGCATTTTAGTGGTAGAACGACTACAGCCAAAGTTCTTCAATGTGGTTTCTATTGGCCTACTCTATTTAGGGATGCGTTTGAATAATGTAAGAGTTACCCTAGGTGCCAGTAGTTGGGTAGAATAAGCAGGAGAGATATGACGCCACTAAACCCCATCATTGTGGTGGAGATTTTTGATGTGTGGGGTGTTGATTTTATGGGTCCATTTCCATTTTCTTTTGGGAATGAGTACATTTTGTTAGTTGTAGACTATGTTTCTAAATGGGTTGAGGCTATCCCTTTGAGGACTAATGACGCCAAGGTGGTTGTGAAGTTCCTTAGGGAAAAAATCTTTGCTAGATTTGGCATGCCCCGTGCTATCATTAGTGATCAAGGCACCCATGTTAACAATAGGTCTTTTGATGCCTTAATGAAGAGACACTCGATTGTCCATAGGCTTGCTACCCCTTATCAGTCCCAAACCATTGGCTAGGTTGAGGTGTCCAATCGGTAGATCAAGCATATTCTAGAAAAGACTAAGCAGGAATAGGAAAGATTTGGCTGACGAGCTCATAGATGCTCTTTGGGCCTATAGGACGGCTTTTAAAACTCCCATAGGTATCTCACCTTATAGGGTTGTCTATGGTAAGCCTTGTCATCTCCTTGTGCAGATAGAGCATAGAGCTTGGTGGACCATTAAGAAGCTTAATTATGACTTGACTGAGGAAGGCGCGGAATGTAGACTGTAGTTGAGTGAGCTTGATGAGATTAGAGCCGAGGCTTATGAGAGTGCTCGATCTTAAGAAGAAAGGGCAAAGTTTTTTTCATGATAAACATATTCTTACGAAAGATTTTGCCCAGGAACGTACTCGTATATGATTCTAAGCTCAAACTATTTCTAGGGAAATTGAGGTCCCAATGGATTGGTCCTTACATTGTCTCACGTGTTTTTCCATATGGTGCAGTCGAAATTCAGGACCCTGAGAGTGGTGCCACCTTCAAAGTGAATGGCCAAATATTGAAGCAATTTCTGAAGTTGCCAAGCAAAGAAGATGTGAAGTGTCTAATACTCCGCGAGCCGAGTCCTATTCGGTGATTGTGATGAGATAGCTCGGGGTACACTTAACACCCGACCTGGTTTGCTAAGAATTTTTCTTCTCTTCTTCTCTCTTTTTCTTCCTTTTCCTTTTTCTTTTGTTTTTGTACAGTTGGTTGTTTTGCTTTTTCTGTTTTGTATATATGTTGTGCCTTTGTTTTTTAGTCGTGTCCTTTTTATTTCTGAGTCTTGATTTTTCTTTTTGTGTATTTGTTTTCCTTTTTCGTTTTTGTGTTTCATGTTTCTTTATACTCCCAATGAGGACAGTGTGAGATTTAGGTATGGGGGTGGGGAAACTTTGAAAAGAAAATTTAAAACAAATTGAAAATTTAAAAATCCAAAAAGACTTTTGTTTTGTTTTGGGGGAAACTTTGTACTATTCTAATCAGCGTAAATCCCCTGTGCTTTGACCATTAGCTTGTATGTAAGCGTGATGCGCATGATTGGTCTCCGTCCTCAGTGTGTGATTCTAAGTCCAAATTCTAACCCCAATTGTTCATTATCGATGTGTAATCCAATCTTTATTTATACTATCATCATCTTAAAGTCTTAGTCTTCCATGATTGGCTTTTCCACTTGTCTTTGACACGATTACTTTGGTGTTTGTTTGCATTCCCAAAAAAAAAATAAAAAAAATGAAAAAAAGAAAAAAAAATTGAAAAAAATGAAATTTGGAATGACAAGTATCCCTTTGAGGTATGCATTACTGGGTGTTACTCGTTGAGGCAATACTGCTACTGATAAAGCTTGTTTCCTATGCTAATAAGTCAATAATGTAGTTTGTGTCAGTCAACTGGGATTGAGTTTGACTATGGTAAATCTAAGCCCTAGAATGATGTTGCACTTGCACACAAGCACTGGGATAGATTCATAATTTTGATGTACAACGGGGTGAAAAGTTATTGCTTTGATGTCATCCATGGGGTAGAGAGCCTTGATGAGTACATTCTGTTTATATGCAGGCCAACATTTTTGCTACCTGGGTGATTTTGTTAGTTAGAATATGCACAGTCTTCTCCCTTATATAATTATGTTTGTAATCCAAACTGTTTTTTTGTTTCTGTCTCTCTATTCCTTTTTTATTTTATTTTCATATATTTTGTGGATATATCTTCTACAAACCCTCACGAGACCTTACTCGTCCATTAGGGTGAACTGGGGTTTAACGGGCTTGTTGCACGTGCTAAGTGCAACCGTGATTCCTACGAAAGTGAGTTAAGATTATTTTTTTGTAGGATTTTTAGTTTTGTTTTACTCGAGGACAAACAAAACTTAGGTGTGGGGGTATTTGTTCAACCTAAAATTATTACATTTTTGTACCCCTTATTATCTAATATTCGCTCTGAAATAAGAGATTAAGTTAGGATTTTAATATGTTTTTATTTATTTTGTAGGAATAATGAAATTTGGATAAATTGTGGTGTCAAAGGACTTAGACGAAGCATTATGGATCAAGAGATAAAAACAAGAGAAGGAAGATAGCCCTAGTTCCAGGTTGAGCTCGTGGCCCACACGCTCTCTTCTCCTCTCCCAGCCCAATCCATGGTCCAACCAGTTCTCGGCCCATTCGTAGAGAGTCCAACGCTTTTCCCCCTCCCATTTTCCAGATTTCCCTCTTTTCCTTTTCTCTCTCTCTCTCTTTCTCACTGGGCTGGCCTAATGCTTGTCCAGGCTGTTGCCCAGCACCAGGCGAATCTCCATCCTCTCTTCTCCATTTAATCAGTCAAGCGTTGGGCACGTGATCCTTCCCCTCCCCATCTCACTTGACTGGTCTCGTGAGCAACATATGACCACGGCTTGTTGTTCCCCACTTTCCCTTCTTTCTTCTGTGTTTCGGCATACCAGACCCCATTCCATGACTTCTCTGCTGCCATGGCCTCTTCTTCTTCTCCTTCGTTCATTACCTATAAACGCACGAAATCGTTAATTCCTCCCTCCCTTAATTACTAATCATCAAGTCGTCCATTGCAAGGATTAAATTCGAGGAATTTATTGAGGCAATGAGAGGGCCGGTTCATGGGTGGCTTGAATAGAGCTCGAAACAGAGCCAAAAGGGGCAATAGAGAGTAGTTTTCAATTTCAGGCTTTTAGTTTTCATTTTCTCCAAGTTTTCAATTGTTTTGGTTTCAGATTCAGGCAACTAGGTTCTTAAAAGTTGTAATTTTCGGACGCTGTTGTTCAATCTGGAGAGTTTTTCGCTCCATGTTTCATTTCCATTCTTCAATTTTTCCTCTTCTTTTTTATTTGTTCCAATCATACTGCAACGTTATTCAAACAACCAATTGAAATTTACTTGCTTACCACTTTTATAAGACAAAACTCAATACACTACATTTGGTCTCTATAGGAATGATATCTTTTCTAAACTACAACACCAAAACGCTTTTGGGCAAAGGTCACCCCCATAGTACGAGGAGCCAACTACAAACTGGTCGTGGTACCCATTGTCTTGATGGTTCTCACATGCTCCTTCTTCTACTTCTTCCTGGAACGTACTGAATTATGGTAATGGCCGCAGTTTGACCGTATTGGGAGTCTTTGGGCTTCTTTGCTATCTTCTTTGATTCACAAGGCCTCAAAAATTTTCATTCTATTCACATAACTTGGCTCCCAAAGTCGAAATTTGCAAACATTCTCAAAACAGATGAAACCAATCGTAATAGTATAAATAAAGGCGTAGATCACACAATTTAGCGTATTAATTGTAACGCCCCCTAATTAAGCATGTTTCATTGTTTGCAACCATTATTTTAATTCTCACAATTACAACTGAAAACCCAATGATTGAGGCGTTACCGCCGTCCCAAAAGGACAAGGCTTGCTACAACTGTACTAGACATAGCAAAGTCGGGCATAACTTCAACCATACTCATTAACCAACATAAGGTATATACACTACAGTAAAGCAATTCACCACAAAGCTTGCACTTCCATACACTGAAGATTACAAAATATGGCTCCAAAGTATGCATGGTCTACATCACTGTTGATTCATCCAAGTTTTCCTTGCTTACTTATTCTCTTTGGCTGACTCGCTACCATGTTTTTCAACTAACTTCCTAGCATGAGGGTGATTCACTAAGCGTTTGCCTAAAACAAAACATGGAAACATTTTAAGCTATGAGTCGAAGCTCAATACATGTATTCCTATATTGTTAAATGGTCACTGCATAAATTGATTGGACGCCCGCTTTGCAATTCATTTTAAGTTAAAACAGTGAATAAGATGAATGTAGAGTTGCATTGCTAGTTATTATCTGACAGTGAACCCCCTGTAACTGTAAAGATCTATGGATAGGTGTACACCTGGCAAGTCAATCGGGACTTGGCCAGAAGCCGCACGAGTAACTAAAGGCTATGCCCTGTAACAGATAACTAATAGAGTCACTAATTATGCGATAAATCACTTATTAAACTGATTCAGTGATGTACTTACCAAAACATTATAATTATGGTAAATACATGCTGATTTCTAAAGATACAGACAATGAACGTACCTGAAGTCTTTAGAATGCAATCACAGTTGACAATACGTATACACAATGGGAAACGATAGACCAGCCCCGATTTCTGTTTAATAGATATAATTATAGGTATATGTAATTAGTGAACAATGTTGACTTTAATAATTTGTGATTGTAATAGAAATTCATTAAAAGGCATCCATAACTCAAATAATTCAATAGAACATAAGTTCTGCCAACATGAATTGAAAACTAAATGAATTAGGGTAATTTAACTCAAAGTGAAATAATGTTGTCGTAAAACTGATCAAGGTAGAATAATTGAGATCATAAAAGAAAGACTTTTATGGGTATAATTGATCACGGGTTTTTGATATTTTTAAGATGGATAACAAAGGTTTGAATGCAATTGAACCGGTAGTAGGTTCAGAATAGCTTCAAACACAACGGTTTGGACCAATAACATCCTCATAACATTATTAGACATTAAAACCACTAAATCAAATACAAGAATCCATGAAAAACAAACTTTCGACTTAAAGCTTGCATGATTATGAATAAGCGTAACCCTAACATGTTCCCAACTCAACTCCACCATGATCAACATCAAGATAACTCTTATTTCTTATCAAAATATCATGATCAACAATCAAAAACATCAAAACAAGAATCAAAACTAAGATTAAAAACAAAACCAACAGGATCAAGATTAAAGTTACTCACTTCAAGCTTGGTAAAAGTGGAGATGGAGGTGATGTTTAGTGGTGTTGATGATGGAGGATGGTAGCTAGTGATACTACGGTGTCGGGGGGAGTCGGAGGCAGCCCAAAGCTGGCCGAAAATTGGCCGAAAAACACCAGAATCAGCTGGGGGAGACGACTGGCCTGGTTAGAGAGAGAAAGGAGAGAGAAGATGGGATTGAGTTTTGCTTGTATTTGTTTGACTTGTCTAACAACATGGCTGAGTTTTTATCTTGAAAAGTGATTTTTAGCTAACCATGGTTAAGCTTAATCATGGTAATTAGTTAGGTTAAGAAAGAAAACATGTTGGACTTCAAATTGGGCCGACGAAAGTTGGATTTTGGAATAAAACGATTCGTAACGATAACGTTTTTGCGTACTCAAATTTAAATTTTTGCAATGTTGAGAAAAAAAAAATAAATTTCTTAGATTAAACTTGTTAGGGCCTACTATCAATTCTTCCAATGTTTTGTTTAATAAATAAATAAATCCCAAATTGCAAAGTGGGGCCCAAAATGAATTTGTCCAACCAGAATGATTAATTGACATAAATTAATGTGAAAAATTAATTTCATGGCTTAGTTAAATAAATAAACATGATTTAGGGTCAGGCTATTACAACATTCCCCTTTGAAAGAGTTTCGCCCTCGAAACTTATGAACTTTGCCAAAACATGGAAGTTTATCTTAAATAGATGTGCGTACTTGGCTTACATCTCATCCTCGATTTCCCTAACTGGATTATGAGGAGGTATGATTTGCCAATGTACTTTGATTAACGGTATGAAATACCTTTAATCAAAGTACATTGGCATATCATACCTCCTCTTGATACCTTTAATCAAAGTACATTGGCAAATCATACCTCCTCATAATCCAGTTAGGGAAATCAAGGATGAGATGCAGGCCAAGTACGCACATATATTTAAGATAAACTTCCATGTTTTGGGAAAGTTCATAAGTTTCGAGAACGAAACTCTTTCAGGGGGGAATGCTGTAATAGCCTGATCCTAAATCATGTTTATTTATTTAATTAAGCCATGTAATTAAATTTTCACATTGATTTATGTCAATTAATCATTCTGGTTGGACAAATTCATTTTTGGCCCCACTTTGTAATTCAGGATTTATTTATTTATTTATTCATTAACAAAAACTTTGGAAGAATTGATAGTAGGCCCTAACAAGTTTAATCCAAGTAATTTATTTTGTTTTCTGTAACATTGCAAAAATTTAAATTTGAGTACGCAAAAATGTTATCGTTACGAAGCGTTTTATTCCCAAATCCAACTTTCATCGGCCCAATTTGAAGCCCAGCATGTTTTCTTTCTTAACCTAACTAATTACCATGATTAAGCTTAACCATGGTTAGCTAAAAATCACTTTTCAAGATAAAAACCCAGCCATGTTGCTAGACAAGTCAAAGAAATACAAGCAAAACTCAATCCCATCTTCTCTCTCCTTTCTCTCTCTAACCAGGCCAGCCGTCACCCCCAGCTAATTCTGGTGTTTTTCGGCCAATTTTCGGCTAGCTTTGGGCTGCCTCCAACTCCCCCCGACACCGTAGTATCACTAGCTACCATCCTCCATCATCAAAACCACTAAACATCACCTCCATCTCCACTTTTACCAAGCTTGAAGTGACTAACTTTAATCTTGATCTTGTTGGTTTTGTTTTTAATCTTAGTTTTTATTCTTGTTTGGATGTTTTTGATTGTTGATCATGATATTTTGATAAGAAACAAGATTTATTTTGATGTTGATCATGGTGGAGTTGAGTTGGGAACATGTTAGGGTTACGCTTATTCATAATGATGCAAGCTTTAAGTCGAAAGTTTGTTTTTCATGGATTCTTGTATTTGATTTAGTGGTTTTAATCTCTAATAATGTTATGAGGATGTTCTTGGTGATCTTGGATGAAGTGGAAGTTGGCCAAAAGTTAGGGTTTTATTGATTATGCAAGGGTTTAACCTTCCTTTGATAGCAAGCATGTTATTAGTGTATATTTGATTTAAAAATGATCTTTGATGTACATGATTTTGAAGTGAAATTGAATGTGATGGTTTTGTATGGCGATGGGAAGGACCAAAGTCTTGTTACATGACTTTAAGGTGTGATTTTGGATGGGGAATTGTGTGAAAAGAAAAGAGGAAGCCTTGACAGTGAAGGCTGGAAAATTTCAGAAAATAGGGCAAGCTTTGTGATTAAGCTGGTAAATTATCAGCCCATTGAAAAATTGTTATTTTTGGTGGGTAGATAGTTTAGTGTGTTAGCTTTCAGATGCCTTTTGAATTGCCTTAATCCGAGGTCTGTTGAAACGTTATGGCCGTTTTACCAGAGCCGCGCAGGTTAGATCAAAAGTGACCTACTTGTGTTTTACTGCCATTTTGAGAACACTACAGTGGGAATCCTGTTTGGTGTTCTAAATGAAAGTGTTGTGGGAATTCTTGGGCTTTTCAGATTGTGGTCTTGTAGCTCAATTTTAGGTTGGGGGTTAAAGTTATCAATTTTTTAAGGTGGACCTTAACTTCGGTAATAGTTTTGATTGCACTTAGAAGCTTATTTGGTTTGGAAAACTAAGTTGTATGGTATGTGCGACGAAATTGAAGAAGTGGGGAGATTGATAACTCAAGATCAGTGTTTATTAGTCCAAGCCATTGTGTTTGAAGTTATTCTGAACCTACTACCAGTTCAATTGCATTCAAACCTTTGTTATCCATCTTAAAAATATCAAAAAACCGTGATCAATTATACCCATAAAAGTCTTTCTTTTATGATCTCAATTTTTTTACCTTGATCAGTTTTACGCCAACATTATTTCACTTTGAGTTAAATTACCCTAATTCATTTACTTTTCAATTCATGTTGGTAGAACTTATGTTTTATTGAATTATTTGAGTTATGGATGCCTTTTAATGAATTTCTATTACAATCACAAATTATTAAAGTCAACATTGTTCACTAATTACATATACCTATAATTATATCTATTAAACAGAAATCGGGGCTGGTCTATCGTTTCCCATTGTGTATAAGTATTGTCAACTGTGATTGCATTTTAAAGACTTCAGGTACGTTCATTATCTGTATCTTTAGAAATCAGCATGTATTTATCATAATTATAATGTTTTGGTAAGTACATCACTGAATCAGTTTAATAAGTGAGTTATTGCATAATTAGTGACCCCATTAGTTATCCGTTACAGGGCATAGCCTTTAGTTACTTGCGCAACTTCTGGCCAGGTCCCGATCGACTTGGCAGGTGTACACCTATCCATAGATATTTACAGTTACAAGGGGTTCACTGTCAGATAATAGCTAGCAATGCAGCTCTACATTCATCTTATTCACTGTTTTAACTTAAAATGAATTACAAAGCGGGCGTCCAATCAATTTATGCAGTGATCATTTAACAATATAGGAATGCATGTATTGAGCTTCGACTCATAGCTCAAAATGTTTTCATGTTTTGTTTTAGGCAAACGCTTAGTGAATCACCCTCATGCTAGGAAGTTAGTTGAAAAACATGGTAGCGAGTCAGCCAAAGAGAATAAGTAAGCAAGGAAAACTTGGATGAATCAACAGTGATGTAGACCATGCATACTTTGGAGCCATATTTTGTGATCTTCAATGTATGGAAGTGTAAGCTTTGTGGTGAATTACTTTACTGCAGTGTATATACCTTATGTTGGTTAATGAGTTTGGTTGAAGTTATGCCCGACTTTGCTATGTCTAGTACAGTTGTAGCAAGCCTTGTCCTTTTGGGACGGCGGTAACGCCTCAATCATTGGGTTTTCAATTGTAATTGTGAGAATTAGAATAATGGTTGCAAACAGTGAAACATGATTAATTAGGGGGCGTTACAATTAATACGCTAAATTGTGTGATCTACGCCTTTATTTATACTATTACGATTGGTTTCATCTGTTTTGAGAATGTTTGCAAATTTTGACTTTGGGAGCCAAGTTATGTGAATAGAATGAAAATTTTTGAGGCCTTGTGAATCAAAGAAGATAGCAAAGAAGCCCAAAGGCTCCCAATACGGTCAAACCGTGGCCATTACCACGATTTAGTACGTTCCAGGAAGAAGCAGAAGAAGGAGCACGTGAGAACCATCAAGACAGTGGGTACCACGACCAGTTTGTAGTTGGCTCCTCGTACTGTGGGGGTGACCTTTGCCCACAAGTGTTTTCGTGTTGTAGTTTAGAAAAGATATCATTCCTATAGAGACCAAATGTAGTGTATTGAGTTTTGTCTTATAAAAGTGCTAAGCAAGTAAATTTCAGTTGGTTGTAACGTTGCAGTATAATTGGAAAAGTCAATCAATTTACGACATCCACGGATTTGTTTTGCCTAGTAAAGATGTTGGTCATTGGAATATAACATGCACCTTATCTATATTAGGAGATTGAAAGGAGATTGAAAGGGGTGCAATCATATTTGGAATTCAATCTTTTCTTTCGAAACAAACTGAATTGCCCAAATTAATCAATTGTTATTCTTTCAAATGTCCTTATTTAGTCTAAGTTATCGATTTTTGATGGCTGAAGTACCTTTTAACAATCAAATTTTTCTCAAGTATTGCTAAGTCAAGTCCTATCTTGTCGGTCAAACAACAAATTTCAACTTTCAATCCTTCACTTAACTGTTATAAAATTCTGCAAGTATATGATTATTATTGTAATATTTATAGATGTCATCTACAGGGATGAATTATGAAATTATGTTACGACTGGGTTTCAATTAACTACAAAATTGGAGTAATGTTATAAATTAAATACCAAAATTATAGTACACTCGTATTGTACTAACAGTGAAGCTAAGGACTAACTCATCTCATTCAACTAGTTGTACCTCAACCTAAGTATGTACATCCAATCTGAACGCCGGGTTGATGCCATAGTAATGAAAATGACTAGAATTTCTCCACTTGAATTATGCCAAAGCAGAACAAAATTGGAAGTGGAAGTAGGAATGCCTCAACTCAAACATCCACTAAACTCGAACAAAAACTTGAGCTATTGATAATGAGCGGAACATCAACTTTGATTCGCTTCAATTCTCCAAACCAAAAGCAAATTACAACTTAAATATGAAATTGGAACAAATGAAAAAGAAGAGGAAAAATTGAAGAATTGAAATGAAAAATGGAGCGAAAAAATCTCTAGATTGAACAACAGCGTCCGAAAATTACAACTTTTAAGAACCTAGTTGCCTGAATCTGAAACCAAAACAATTGAAAACTCGAAGCAAATGAAAACTAAAAGCCTGAAATTGAAAACTACTCTCTACTGCCCCTTTTGGCTTTATTTCGACCTCCATTAAAGCCACCCATGAACCGTCCCTCTCATTGCCTCAATAAATTCCTCGAATTCAATCCTTGCAATGGACGACTTAACGATTAGTAATTAAGCGGGAGAAGAATTAATGATTTCGTGCGTTTATAGGCAACGAACGAAGGAGAAGAAGAAGAGGCCATGGCAGCAGAGAAGTCATGGAATGGGGGCTCTGGTATGCCGAAACATAGAAGAAATAAGCGAAAGTGGGGAACGACAAGCCGTTGTCATGTGCGGCTCACGAGACCAGTCAAGTGAGATGGGGAGGGGAAGCATCACGTGCCCAACGCGTGACTGATTAAATGGAGAAGAGAGGATGGAGAGTCGCTTGGTGTTGGGCAACAGCTTGGACAATCGTTGGGCCGGCCCAATGAGAAAGAGAGAGAGAGAGAGAAAAGGAAAAGAGGGAAATCTGGAAAATGGGAGGGGGAAAAGCGTTGGACTCTCTACGAATGGGCCGAGAACTGTGTTGGACCACAGACTGGGTTGGGAGAGGAGAAGAGAGCATGTGGGCCACGGGCTCAACCTGGAACTAGGGCTGTCTTCCTTCTCTTGTTTTGATCTCTTGATCCACAATGCTTCATCTAAGTCCTTTGACACCACAATTTATCCAAATTTCATTGCTCCTACAAAATAAATAAAAACATATTAAAGTCCTAACTTAATCTCTTATTTTAGAGCGAATATTAGATAATAAGGGATATAAAAATGTAATAGTTTTAGGTTGAACAAATACCCCCACACCTAAGTTTTGCTTGTCCTCGAGTAAAACAAAACTAAAAATCCTACAAAAAAAATAATCTTAAGTCACTTTCATAGGAATCACAGTTGCACTTAGCACGTGCAACAAGCCCTTTAAACCCCAGTTCACCCTAGTGGACGAGTAAGGTCTTGTGAGGGTTTGTAGAAGATATACCCACAAAATCTATGAAAATAAAATCAAAAAGGAATAGAGAGACAAAAACAGAAAAATAGTTTGGATTACAAACATAATTATATAAGGGAGAAGACTGTGCATATTCTAACTAACAAAATCACCCAGGTAGCAAAAATGTTGGCCTGCATATAAACAGAATGTACTCATCAAGGCTCTCTACCCCATGGATGACATCAAAGCAATAACTTTTCACCCCGTTGTACATCAAAACTGTGAATCCATCCCAGTGCTTTTGTGCAAGTGCATCATCATCCTAGGGCTTAGGTTTACCAGAATCAAACTCAATCCCACTTGACTGACACAAACTACATTATTGACTTATTAGCATAGGAAACATGCTTTATCAGTAGCAGTATTGCCTCAAAGGCTAACACCTAGTAGCACATGCCTCAAAGGGTAATGCCCAGTAATGCATACCTCAAAGGGATACTTGTCATTCCAAATTTCATTTTTTTCATTTTTTTTTCTTTTTTTCATTTTTTTTGTTTTTTTCATTTTTTTTTTGGAATGCAAACAAACAACAAAGTAATCGTGTCAAAGACAAGTGGGAGAGCCAATCATGGAAGACGAAGACTTTAAAATGATGATAGTATAAATAAGGATTGGATTACACATCAATAATGAACAATTGGGGGTTAGAATTAGGGCTTAGAATCACACACTGAGGACGGAGACCAATCATGCACATCACGCTTACATACAAGCTAATAGTCAAAGCACAGGGGATTTAAGCTGATCAGAATAGTACAAAGCTTCCCCCAAAACAAAACAAAAGTCTTTTTGGATTTTTAAATTTTCAATTTGTTTTAAATTTTCTTTTCAAAGTTTCCCCACCCCCACACCTAAATCCCACACTATCCTCATTGGGAGTAGAAAGAAACATGAAACACAAAAACGAAAAAGGAAAACAAATATGCAAAAAGAAAAATCAAGACTCAGAAACAAAAAGGACACGACAAAAAAACAAATGCACAACATATATACAAAAGAGAAAAAGAAAAACAGCCAACTGTACAAAAACAAAAGAAAAAGGAAAAGGAAGAAAAAGAGATAAGAAGAGAAGAAAAATTCTTAGCAAACTAGGTCGGGTGTTAAGTATACCCCGACCTATCTCAACACAATCACTGAATAGGACTCGACTCGCGGAGTATTAGACACTCCACATCTTCTTTGCTTGGCAACTTCAGAAATTGCTTCAATATTTGGCCATTCACTTTGAAGGTGGCACCACTCTCAGGGTCCTGAATTTCGACTGCACCATATGGAAAAACACGTGAGACAATGTAAGGACCAATCCATTGGGACCTCAATTTCCCTGGAAATAGTTTTAGCTTAGAGTCATATAAGAGTACTTTCATTCCTGGGAAAAATCTTTCGTAAGAATATGTTTATCATGAAACAACTTTGCCCTTTCTTAGTAAGATCGAGCACTCTCATAAGCCTCAACTCTAATCTCATCAAGCTCACTCAACCATAGTCTACGTTCCTCACCGGCCTCAGTCAAGTCATAATTAAGCTTCTTAATGGTCCACTAAGCTCTGTGCTCTATCTCCATAGGGAGATGACAAGGCTTACCATAGACAACCCTATAAGGTGAGATACCTAAGGGAGTTTTAAAAGCCGTCCTATAGGCCTAAAGAGCATCTATGAGCTTGTCAGCCAAATCTTTCCTGTTCCTGCTTAGTCTTTTCTAGAATCTATTTGATCTATCGATTGGACACCTCAACCTAGCCAATGGTTTGGGACTGATAAGGGGTAGCAAGCCTATGGACAATCGAGTGTCTCTTCGGTAAAGCATCAAAAGACCTATTGTTAGCATGGGTGCCCTGATCACTACTGATGGCACGGGGCATGCCAAATCTAGCAAAGATTTTTTTCCCTAAGGACTTCACAACCACCTTGGCGTCATTAGTCCTTAAAGGGATAGCCTCAGCCCATTTAGAAACATAGTCCACAACTAACAAAATGTACTCATTCCCAAAGGAAAATGGAAATGGACCTATAAAATCAATAACCCATACATCAAAAATCTCCACCACAATGATGGGATTCAGTGGCATCATATCTCTCCTGCTAATTCTACCCAACTACTGGCACCTAGGGTAACTCTTACAGTATTCAAACGCATCCCTAAATAGAGTAGGCCAATAGAAACCACATTGAAGAACTTTGGTTGTAGTATTTATGCTGCTAAAATGTCCCCCACATGCTTGGTCATGACAAAAAGAAAGGATACTCCTCACCTCCTTGTCGGGAATACACCTAATAAAGACTTGGTCAGAGCAGTACTTGAACAAATAAGGATCATCCCAGATAAAGAACTTCACAAGGTGGAAGAACCTATCTATATCATTCTTATTCCAATCCTCAAGGGTACCAGTAACTAAATAATTCACAAAGTCAGCATACCAAGGATCAAGGTGGACAACACATAACTGCTCATCGGGGAAGCACTCAGAAACACTAGACTTGCTCTCTCTATCATAGGGAATCCTAGACAAATGGCCAGCTACAAGGTTCTCAGAACCTTTCTTATCCCTGATTTCACAGTTAAATTCTTACAAAAGCAACATCCATCTCATAAGTCTAGGCTTAGCATCCTTCTTAGAAAAAAGGTGCTTAAGAGTAGAGTGGTCGGTATAGATAATCACATGAGACCCAATCAAATAAGGTCTCAACTTTTCAAAACCAAAGATCACAGCCAAAAATTCCTTCTCAGTCACAGTATAGTTCAGCTGAGCATTATTGAAAGTGTGACTAGCATAAATAATCACATAGGGCTTCTTACCAACACATTGTCCTAAAATAACCTCAATGGCATAATTAGAAGCGTCACACATCAACTCAAATGGTTATCCCCAAATGGGAGGGTGAAGAATAGGAGCAGAGGTTAAGGCTTCCTTAAGCTTAGAGAATGCCTCAAGAAATACTCCTCAGAAGAATGAAATGGCACATCCTTAGTTAGCAGGTTGGACAAGGGCTTCGCTATCCTACTAAAGTCCTTAATGAAGCGACGATAGAAGCCAGCATGTCCAAGGAAAGACCTCACTTCTTTCACACAGGTGGGAGGGGAAAGATTAACAATCAAATCAATCTTAGCCTTGTCTACCTCAATTCCATCTCTAAAAATAATGTGGCCTAAGACTATCCCCTTTTTAACTATGAAATGACATTTCTCCTCATTCAACGTCGGGTTTTTCTCCCTACACCTTTCCAAAACTTTTCTCAGATTAGACAAACAATCATCAAAGGAAGACCCAAACACAAAGAAGCCATCCATTAAAATTTCCATGCATCGCTCAACTAGATCTGACAACATAGAAATCATGCATCTCTTAAAGGTAGCAGGGGCATTGCACAGTCCAAACGGCATTTGCCTAAATGCATAAGTCCTAAATGTACAGGTGAAAGTAGTCTTCTCCTGATCCTCAGGAGCAATAGAGACCTAGGTATAGCCGAACTATCCATCCAAAAGCAATATAAGGATTGTCTAGCTAACCTCTCTAACATCTGGTCCAAGAAAGGAAGGGGAAAATGGTCTTTCCTAGAGGCAACATTCAATTTTCTATAGTCTATACACACACACCACCCAGATTGAACTCGAGTAAGAACTAAGTCGTTCTTGTCATTCCTAATCATGGTAATACCGGTCTTCTTATGAACAAATTGAATCGGGCTAACCCACTCACTATCAGAAATGGGATAGATAATCCCATGGTTTAACCGTTTCAGTACTTCCTTCCTAACTACTTTCTGGAGAGTCGGGTTCAAACGCCTTTGACAGTCATTGTAAGGCTTAGCATTGTCCACCAAATGAATTTTATGTTGCACAATAGAAGGATTAATACCCTTGATATCCCCTAAAGTCCAACCTAAAGCCTCCTTGTTCTCTCTAAGTAAGGTGATCAGTTTGTCCTCTTGGTCCCGGTCTAGGTCACAAGCAATGATGATAGGTAAAGATTCATCGAGTCATAGGAATGCATACTTGAGAGAATGAGTAAGAGGTTTCAATTCAAGAGCGGCAGGGGAAGCAAATTAAGAAGGAGATTTAGAAGCAGTAGTGAGCAAACAGTCAACAGTAGAGCACAAGTTATCAAAATCAAAAACATTGTATTCAGGCTCATCATTCACCAGAAATGACTCATACTTAGCAGCAAACACATGATCAGAAGCATCATCAAGTATAAAATCCTCTACCCAGTGAAGAGTAGAGAACTCCATATCATCAAAACGAGAAGGCTATCTTTGCATGTTAAAGATGTTCAACTCTAAGGTCATGTTGCCAAAAGATAGTCTTGTAATGTCATTCCTACAATTAATGAGGGCATCTGCAGTGGCCAAGAAAGAATGCCATAGAATCACTGGTGCTTGACTAGCTACATTGGACACCGTCTCAGTCATAATCACAATGAAATCCACTGAGTAAATGAATTCACCCACTCTAATCAATACATCCTCAACTATACCCCTAGGCAACCTAGTTGATCTATCAGCCAATTGAATAACCATTCTTGTAGGCTTCAGCTCACCTAACCCTAGCCTTTCATACTCAGTTAAGGGTATCAAGTTAACATTGGCCTCTAAATCAAGCAAAGCTCTATGAACAAGCTGGTCCCATATAACTATGCATACTCAGTTATGCATAGATACTTATTCCTGTGATCTACTATCTGAACTAGGTGCTCTTCAAATGTAAGACCCTTAGTGGTCGCAATGGGTCTAGTTAAGAGAGTATGGTCAGGATCTGAAATGTACTGCTTGAGTTATAAGGTAACAAACACGTTATGCACCTGTTTGAGTTATATAGGCAGACCTAGTTAGCAAACTTTGGGATTAAAGGTGTCTGCGTATTGTACAACTGCTTAATTCTATGTTTCAGTAGTAGATCCAGATACTTCTCACACACTAGCTTTAATGAACGCAATTACTTGGTTCAAAGTTGATATTCTCTTTGAAAGAAAAGAACCTTGTTACTAGTGAGGAGGTGTTCACTACTAGTTCATCACCTTATCCACTAATGGAAACTATTGTATACCTTGATAAGTACTCTTGTACTATTATGAGTTATGAAACACATTAAGTACGTGTCCGGGTTCAACAGGTAGGTGCAGTCAACAAGTTACAAGATCTAACCTTTCAATGAATCATAAGGCCCAATGTAACTAGTCCCTAATTGTCCTCGGATAGTTGGTCTTTTACTTCTTTTGACTAGAAAAGCCTTTTGAAACACTTTATAACCCATCTGAGGCTTTGGTTGTTTTCTCGTTTTTCCAGCACAACTCTGTTGTCAACCTTGTATCACCTTAACATGTGCTTGAATTATTCCCTCTTAATGCTTCCTTGGGTTAGCTCTGACCTTTTACTCAATATTTCTCCTAGCTTACTCAAATATAAATAGACAGTGCTTGAGACTATGCCCTTCTAAAAAAGTTATCATCTGATATTCTTAATGCATCACATGATCTCCTCTCATTAGACTATTCAAGGATCTGCTCTCGGTTGATAATGGGTGATGAAATGACCATGATTAAGGATGGGAGCGATGGAATTGTTAGCTAAGCTAATCATTGCATACAAAAGAAATGACCACTGAAAGTAGAAAAGGCTAATAAAGGAGAGATTATCATGGGGTGGTTAGAATAAAGATAACCATGAGTGTATCCAGAATTCTGAACCATAATACCACAAGAATCATGGTTTATAAATATTGATTATAAAGGATCCAACGCATAGTTATCCAAGAAGATAGATGGCCCGGTTACCTTTGAGTTTAGTTGATGATTTAAAAACAAGATGGCCAGCAACGGAGTTCCAACATGGTGACTTTCTAGATACCATTGATAGCATAAATACAATTGAGGGAGTGGCCAAAAAAAATACAATGAATAGAGAAATAGATTAGATAAGCAAGGTACAATGGATAAATAAATAGCTTGAACAAGCAAGGTCTAATGAATAGATAAATGGATTCAATAGGCTACAGTGGGAACATGCATTTGCTCATATGGAACCAAATCAAGTACGTCAATAAGATTAAATAAGGATTACTGAAGTTTACTTGTGAGGATGTAAGATATAGGTGTGAGAATTGCAAGTGTAATAAATAGATCAATAGATTTAACTAGTAAAGTGCAATGGATAGATCAATAGATTGGACACGCAAAGTACCAATGGATAAGTAAATAGATTGAACAAGTGACATTAAAAATGTGCTTTTGCTCATATGAAACCAATTTAGATCCAGTAATAAGATTGAACAGAAAAGCTGGAGTTTATTTATGAGCATGTAAGATATATGTGTGGGAGTTGAAGTTCAAAATAAGGAGAGTAAGGGGATTATGACAATTGCAATCACCCACACCAATTAGAGTAGAATTACTTTATAAATTCAAAACAAGTTATACGAGCTTATCATTATGAATAAATGAGATGTAAGGTAGAAGTATGAATCGACTCTCAACGGAATGAACTCGAACTCATGATCATGAAATAAAGATGGTGAAGGTCGAGAGCACTGGAATGTTAACAACCATATAAGGTCGAATAAAAATGTATTGTGCATTTAAAAATGGATTTGCAAATACATGGAAGATCATGCTGATAGGAAATATCGAGTTACAATGCAAGGGAGATTAAACAATATTGGATAGTATCAAGTTTCGAAGATGAGACAAGCAGACAATTACAAGAATTACTATAAAAGAGCATTCTTGCAAAAGATAAACTGTGGTTGCATGGTTTAGGTGTGATATCTGGACGTCAAATCATTCATGAAAAAGACTTCTGTTGTTAGCAGTTAATCCTATACATCATTTTTTCAAGGTATAGCGAACTTGTTTTTGACAGTGATCTTGTTCAACTCTCTGTATGCTGTACATAACCATAAGGTCCTACTTTCATTCTTCACAGATATAAAACTAGGGTTTCCAACGGTGACACACAGTTAAATAACCCCCTTATGTGACAACTCATTGTACTAAATCTTTAGTTCTTTGAACTCTACTGGGGGTCATATGGTAGTGGCTCTGAAAATGGATTGAGCACCTTGAAATAGTTTGATCTAAAAATCAATGTTTCTTGGGGGAAAACAGTCTTGAAAGTCCTTAGATAAAATATCTCTAAATTCATAAACTGTAATTATGGATATGTATATATTGAGTGTGGTTGCATATGACTAATATTCAATGCATTACAGACACGATAACTCACTTGCTTGCACAGTATAATTAGGGAGGAAATACGGTTTTTCTTCCCTCGGTCCATAGAAACACATGTCTAGTCTTTCCTCATTCCTCAAGCTAACCTTAAGATCTTTACAAGCCGTCTTCTATAAGTACATAGTTAGTTCATCCCCATAATAATAACAAGGTCTTCCAATCAAACGGAATTGAATGCCCAATGAATATGGTTCCGATAATACTAATAGAGGCATATTTATAAAAGATAACACATTCAACTGCCTCCTGGTCTCAGTAAATTTAAATGACAGGGGGATAATCTAAAGTGTAAAGAGATGTAACCACACCATGTACTCTTGCCAAGATATCTCTTTATTGGTTATAAAGGACTGGCATGTAAGTTGAATGAATGAAAGGACGAAGATTCATAATGAAAGAGGTAAAGCGTATAAATGACCTTCATATACAAGATATGTTGTTTATTCATGATGGTTATGATAGTAAAGTAAATGAACGATGCTATGAAGTTGAGAGGGAGTATTAAGTACTGAAGGTGAAGTAATCTAACAGATTACCAAAGAGGCATTTGAAAGTCATACGGTGCATGTGGCTAAGTAAAATGATGAACATGAGGGTCAACACCACCAGAAGGGAAATTTTTCTCATCTAGTGTTTGAAAGGCCAATATGTCAAGATGGAGTCAGTCTTATGGCTGAACATAATGGCATCAGCATCCATCAATAACACATTTTGCAGTAAATGGAAGTCTTGCGTAGGCATATAAACTTTGAAACTACTGGCAGATGGAAATAGAAGAAATCGTTGTTCATCATTAGTAAGATAGACTATACTAGTAAAGAAAGGATTGCCAAAATAACTTGAGTAATGACATGTACTCACGGCCATATAGTAGTATGCCAATGCAATGTTACGGTGCTATAGGAATACGAACAACATGGATCCATTTAATTGCTAAAAGGGTGCTCAATGATTGGGTCTGAAGCAACCAAAGGCTTTGCAAGCAATAAATAAATAGTGCCCAAATAGAAGCAAGGAGTTAAAGTAGGTGATAGTAAAAATATGAAAAGAGTGATGACTGAACTGTAAGTAGAATGGGTCAAATATGCTTAGGAAGAACTGCAAATCATACAGTAACGCACACCAAGGGTCTTTATAGGCTCCACTATGAACACAGAGAATTAAACGATTATGATTATTAGGGTTTGAATCGCCTATAAGAAAGGTCGATCAGATGTGTTTAAAGGACTCCCTACCGACCATATATAAGATTGTTTTTGATAATTACTCTGTTACAAATCAAGACAATGTTAGTGGCAAAGAAATGATGCCTCTGAACAATTCAAGGTTAATCTTACTCGCACCACCCATATAATACCAAGTAGTACACCATAAGCTACTAACTGTTATCACTGGACATAAGCACTCATTATAATGTTCATTTCATACTGGTTCACCTCAAAGATATTGCCTAATAAGGCATTTCCTCATCTAAAAGTTTACATCTAACTTGACACTACATTAATCCCTTAAGAAGAAGCAAATGGAATCCCCATATCGGGTTTCAACCATCACTGTACCTAAGATCAGGTATATCAACACACATCACTATAACTCTCAAATCTTGGGCCAAAACGGACAGAGTTTTGTAAAACCTGTCGAGAGCTACAAATTTAACCACTACTTTGGTTATTAAATAATTTTTATAGCATAGGGAAGTAGGGATTGATCCACGAGGAAAGATTGTTGTAAAAGGCTAGCTTAATCCTAAATGATTTTACTAATCTAATTTATTAAGTCTAATCTTAATAATTCTAAAATAATTAAAATCTAATGAATAAAAATCTAGAAAAATACCCAATGCTGCTCCTAAATATTATGAATCATATTCTGGAAATAAAACAGTAAAAGGATTTCCTAAATAATCCAGAAAAATAAAAACAGATTAATAACTGAAAATTTAATAAAAATCAAAACAGCAAATAATTATCAGAAAAATAAATATTAAAAATAAAAAACAGTAACCTAAACTAATATTCTTCAACTTTATAAGCATATATATTCTGAATAATTTCAAATTGATTTCAGGAAAATTAAATCAGTCAATTACTGCAGAATAATCAAACAGAATATTAAATCTGAAATTGGAAATAAAATATTCTGCATAAATAAAAATACGAAAATAATAAAGAAAATTACCCTAATCCTAGGACACAATTTTCTGGAATTAACAACACCTAAAAATCTTAAGTTAAAATTAAAAATCGAAATTTTCAGAATTAATTACCTAAAAACCTGCACATACCAATTTCACAAAATAATTCTCAAATATTATCAAATAAATTCCAAAAATCACGAAATTGAATATGAGCAGACTAGGACACTTTATAAACCGTAGGAATGAATTAAAATTGAAAAATAACAAAAATAACTATTTTAGTCTAAGTTCGAACAAACCGGTAATTTAATACTAAAACTGAATATAAATCAATCTAAAATTATAACTACTCCAAAAATCAAAATCTAAGCTATCTAAAAATACCTAGACACTCCTAAAAGACTCTACTTTGGGGAGGGGGGTTTATTGAAATTATATTGAAGCTAATAAAAATAGAACAGAAATTAACAAACTAATCAAATTTATTCTAAGCAACAAATAATAATCAAAAGTTATCAAATTTATGAAAGATACTTAGTATAATCTCAATCCACCATGCAAATTAATATTTATCATTAACACACAAGTTAATTTCATTCATGAGTTAAACTGTAGAAGATATCCACCAGCGGTTCTTCCCCGTGTTTCCTTAGATTTTAGTTTACTCATGTCCAGCCCTAATATAAATCCTACTAATTTCATAATCTTTACACCAGCGCAAAAATTTAACCAAATTAGAGCATTACGTATTAGAAAAATATCATTTAACACTTTGTAACCAATTTACTAGCAAATTGATTTAACAAAGATTTAAAGCGATTACCTAATTAAAAGAGATGAGTTTGAGCCATCCATGATTAATTAGGGTGATACCTCGGCCTAAAAGATTATAACTTTTACGTATTACAATCTTATAAACTATCAATCGAAATTGTATTTAATCAACTAGCATGCATTCTAATCGATTTAACACAAATTTCATAAACGATAAACACTAATCACTAAAGAATCATGAATAGAAATCAACTAGGCATTAAAGCATAAAACTTGTTTCAAAATAATTAATTTAGCATGGCTTCAAGAAGATTATACTAAGCATAAAAAAAATTACTCACTCATATAAAAAATGAAATCACAAAATTCACCCAAATAAATCATGTTTAATAGTAAACTAAACATAAAAAAAGAAAAAAGAAAAAAAGAAAAGAAAAGAAAGAGGAAGGTCGTGAGATTAATAGCTGGCATGAGGAGATAGAAGGTGAAAGAAGATGATGATGTTGGGTCAGGAAGAAGAAGAAGAGGGAGAGGGAGATGATGGCGTGAAGAAGGAGATGATGATCCTCATGGTGATGGTAATGATGATATATATATAGGGAGGAAAGGAGGGGTGTGATTAGGGTTAGTAACTAGGGTTTGTGATGTTTGTGTGGGAGATGATGTATGGAGGTTTAGAGTTTGATGGAAGGATGATTATGATGAGGCATGAGGTTGGATGGGAGTGTGATTGTAAGCTTCCTTCTTCTTTCTTCCCTAGACTTCTTCTCTCCCACAACTTCCAACTCTGTTCCAACTCTTGCAATCCTAGTCCAACTAAATAATCATGGAAATAATATTTTCCATAAATTATTATTGGACCGTCTTTTCAGCAAATCGTGTAAAATCGGAGCTTTGACGTCTTGTCTTCTCCTTTTTATTTTATTAATGCCTAACCTGGAAAATATATAAAATAAAGTAAATTAGACGCAATAATGTGCAAAATATAATCAAAATAATTAATAAAACGATGCATGATTAATGGCTTAACAAGTTTCACCTAAAAACTGACTAAAATCGGACTTAAAGCCTTACAATAGATACATGAAATGAAAAGAAACACTTTAATAGCTCAACCGCCACACGCCGGAGTTCATAACTCAATGGGTCACACACCCGGAGTGCACGATTGTAAAAATTTAAACAAATTAGAGAAATGAAACACACAATACAACTCCCAGATAAATTAAAGCAAGCCTCACTAGCAGGTCACCCCAGTGGTTCCGCACTCCACTTTGCTAATGCTCGAATCTCAGGATATTACCAAGTGACTTAATCACCCAAATGGAAATGGTTCCTCCTTATATGCCCATACACATGAAATTATAGTCGATAGCTCATTTAACTGGTCTAACATAACTCATACACACCTGAATAGCTAACTCATAAACACTTGATAGCTCACAGTGGCCCTTAAAACCTTAGCTCTGATCCCAAATCTATAACGCCCCTTAATTAAGCTTGTTTCACTGTTTACAATCATTATTCTGATTCCCTCAATTACAACTGATAAACTCATTGATCGGGGCATTACCGTCATCCCAAAAGAACAAGGCTTGCCGCAAGTGTACTAGATATAACATAGTCAGGCATAACTTTAACCACACTCATTAACCAACATAAGGTATATACACTACAGTAAAGCAATTCACCACAAAGCTTATACTTCCATACACTGAAGATTACAAAATATGCCTCCAAAGTATGCATGGTATATATCACTGTTGATTCATCCAAGTTTTCCTTGCTTACTTATTCTCTTCGGCTGACTCGCTAGCATGTTTTTTGGTTGGCTTGCTAGCATGGGGGCGATTCACTGAGCGTTTGCCTAAAACAAAACATGAAATATTTCAAACTATGAGCCGAAGCTCAATACATGCATTTTTTTATTGTTAAATAATCACTACATAAATTGGTTGGGTGCCCGCTTTGCAATTCATTTTAAGCTAAAACATTGAATAAGATGAATGTAAAACTGCATTGCTAGTTATTATCTGACAGTGAACCCCTTGTAACTATTACGATCTATGAATAGGTGTGCACCTACCAAGCCGATCGGGACCTGGCCTGAAGCTGCGCGGGTAACTGAAGGCTATGCCCTGTAACGGATAACTGATGGGGTCACTAATTATGTGATAAATCACTGATTAAACTGATTCATTGATGCACTTACCAAAACATTATAATTTTGATAAATACATGTTGATTTCTATAGATACAGACAATAAATGTACCTGAAATCTTTAAAATGCAATCTCACTTGATAATACTTATGCATAATGGGAAACGATAGACTAGGCCCCGATTTCTATTTAAGAAATCTAATTATAGGTATATGTAATTAGTGAACAATGTTGACTTTAATAATTTGTGATTGTAATAGAAATTCATTAAAAGGCATCCATACCTCAAATAATTCAATAGAAGATAAGTTCTGCCAACATGATTTGAAAACTAAATGAATTAGGGTAATTTAACTCAAAGTGAAATAATGTTGGCATAAAACTAATCAAGGTAGAATAATTGAGATCATAAAAGAAAGACTTTTATGGGTATAATTGATCACAGGTTTTTGAGATTTCTGAGATGGATAACAAAGGTTTGAACGCAATTGGACTGGTAGTAGGTTCAGAATAACTTCAAACACACCGATTTGGACCAATAAACACTGATCTTGAGTTATCAATCTCCCCACTTCTTCAATTTCGTCGCACATAGCATACAACTTAGTTTTCCAAACCAAATAAGCTTCTAAGTGCAATCAAAATTGTAACCGAATTTAAGGTCCACTTTAGAGAATTAATAACTTTAACCCCTGACCTCTAATTGAGCTACAAAACCCCAATCTGAAAAGACCAAGAATTCCCACAACAATTTCATATAGAACACCAAATAGTATTCTCACTATAGTGTTCTCAAAACGGGGCTAAAACACAAGTATGTCACTTTTGATCTAACCTACGCAGCTCTGGTAAAATAGCCATAACGTTTCGACAAACCTCGGATTAGGGAAATTGAAAAGGCATTTGAAAGCTAACGCATTGAACTATCTACCAACCAAAAATATTAATTTTTCAATGGGCCGATAATTACCATCTTAATCACAAAGCTTGCCCTATTTTCTGAAATTTTCCAGCCTTCACTGTCAAGGCTTCCTCCTTTCTTTTCACACAATTCCCCATCCAAAATTACACCTCAAAGTCATATAACGAGACTTTGGTCCTTCCCATCACCATAAAAAACCATCACACTCAATTTCACTTCAAAATCATGTACATCAAAGATCATTTTTCAATCAAATATACAGTAATAACATGCTTGCTATCAATGGAAGGTTAAACCCTTGCATAATCAATAAAACCCTAACTTTTGGCCGACTTCCACTTCATCCAAGATCACCAAGAACATCCTCATAACATTATTAGAGATTAAAACCAATAAATCAAATACAAGAACCCATGAAAAACAAACTTTCCACTTAAAGCTTGCATGATTATGAATAAGCCCAACCCTAACATGTTCCCAACTCAACTCTACCATAATTAACATCAAAATAACTCTTATTTCTTATCAAAACATCATGATCAACAATCAAAAATATTAAAACAAGAATCAAAACTAAGATAAAAAATAAAACCAACAAGATTACGATTAAGGCTACTCACTTTAAGCTTGATAAAAGTAGAGATGGAGGTGATGTTTAGTGGTTTTGATGATGAAGGATGGTAGCTAGTGATACTAGGGTGTTGGGGGGAGTCGGAGGCAGCCCAAAGCTGGCTGGAAACTAGCCGAGAAACACCAGAATCAGCTGGGGGAGACGGCTGGCCTAGTTAGAGAGGGAACGGAGAGAAAAGATGGATTTGAGTTTTGGTTGTATTTTTTTTACTTGTCTAACAACTTGGCTAAGTGCTTATCTTGAAAAGTGATTTTTAGCTAACCATGGTTAAGCTTAATCATGGTAATTAGTTAGGTTAAGAAAGCAAACATGTTGGGTTACAAATTGAGTCGAAGAAAGTTGGATTCGGGTATAAAACGCTTCATAACGATAACGTTTTTGCGTACTCAAATTTAAATTTTTGTAATGTTACGGAAAAGAAAATAAATTACTTAGATTAAACTTGTGAGGATCTACTATCAATTCTTCTAAAGTTTTCGTTAATAAATAAATAAATAAATAAAACCCGAATTGCGAAGTGAGGGCTGAAATAAATTTTTCCCCACCGGGATGATTAAATACGATAAATAAATTTGAAAAAATCATTAACATGAGGTAATTAAATAAATAAACATAATTTAGGGTTGAACTATCACAGTCCAAAATGAATCAGGCCACAAGTTGGGCCCAAATGAATTGGGCCAAACTTAATGAATTTAGTCCCAAATGTTTTTGCATGCTTAAAAATTAAATTTTTGTGACATTATGAAAATAATTTAAAACCTAATCATATTTACCGGGGACTAATATCTATTCACCTGAAATTGTCACATAAATTAACTCGAATTCCAAAGTAGGGCCCAAAATGAATTCGCCCAACGGGGAAGATTAAATGAGATAAATCAATATGAAAATTAATAACATGGTATAATTCGATAAATAAACATGATTTAGGGTCGGGTTGTTACATTAATCCCCTAAAATGACTCCGAAACACTCATAAAATCTTATACAAGTATGACATTCACCACTCCCCTATGCTTAAACCTTTGCTTGTCCTCAAACGAACACTAAATAAATCCAACAAGGGGAGATGCATGTAGGACTCAAAACGGTTAATAACCCCCTTAAAGTAGGCAATTCATAGTATATCACAAGCAAGAATAGCAATCAATGGCAACCCCAAATAGCGCGTAAGACATTTCAAACTTAGGAGGAGGAGAAGGTTTTCGAGAAAGTACGAGGCCACAAGCTCGATATCAAACTTGATCACCCACAAAGAACCATAAAGCACATCATGCACGTATATGAGATTGATTAGGGCCAAATGGACAGGTAGAACCTCACTTTTGGGAAATGTGAATCACTCCCACTCATGTGTTTAAAATTTAGCATATGTTCACTTAAGACTCATTCCAAAGATGCAATCTACCATGGTGTTGCAAAGACTCTCAAATTCTCCACCTCTAAGAATGCAATGTGCACAAGACAATTAAGAGGACTTTGTATGCCATGTAATGTGGGCTAGAAAGGATTTAAGGGAAAGGAGTGTTTTAATGAATTTGGGAAATGTGGAGCTAGGTAGCCAAATGACTAGGGTGCCACCAACAAAACACCAAGCAACTTTGAAGTTTATCAACTCTCTAAACCTAAAGAAAACAATGAACATACCCCATGACTAATAAATTATTTTTTTTGGTTTTGTTTTATCAAGACTTTTTTTCCTTTTTTTGGAAATAAAATCAAAATATCAACTATTGAAAGGCATAGGGTCATGAGTTATCAACTCAAAACATAATATATAAATACAAAACCCATATCAACATAAAGGGAATGCTCCAAATCCACAATACCATCATCCCCTCATGAAGCCAACATGCCAAGCAACCATGACTTCAATTAGCCCCATAAGTGTGCCACAAATAAACTTGAAGTGAAGCTCCATAGACTTGGCTTAAAGGTTAGGAATCTTTTTGTATATGGCCAAGGGCCAATAAGAAGTATTCACAACAAAGACAAATATAAGCTCAAAACGGCCTAGAAAAGGGAATTACCATGTAACACAAGGGTAGGCTATTTGGTTATGTGGCTAAAATAACTAGAAAGAATGTCTCTGTCTTATTATCAACTATGCACATGCTAATGTGATTTTGAACAAGAATCTAGGCATGTTCTACAGATGCAACATGGAAGAGTCACACACATGAGAACATAAGACTAAGTATAATGATTAGTCTAAAGAAGGCTCAAAGTCTCACGAGACATCTACCAACATCTCAATTAGCTCAGAAAATAATTCCAATGTGCAAACATAAGTGCCAATGACTCTAAGGGGTAACAAATTTCTTAATCAAGGCAAGCATCAAAACAAGAATTATTTACAAAACATTCACAACTGTTAGCACCAAAAGGGAGTACACATCAAAAGTTACTCAAGCTCATGAAAGCTATTGTGCCTAAAGAATTAGCATTCGAGGGCATCTTAAAACAATCCATGATCCCTATATGTAATTTGATATGCAAATGTAAAATGTAACTAAATGAAAAACACTAGTGCAGACTAGCACCAAAAGGGAGTACACATCAAAAGTTACTCAAGCTCATGAAAGCTATTGTGCTTAAAGAATTAGCATTGGAGGGCATCTTAAAACAATCTATGATCCCTATGTGTAATCTGATATGCAAACGTAAAATGTAACTAAATGAAAAACACTAATGCAGGCAGAAAGAAACCTAAACCTACATGCTCTAACATGTATACAAACTAAAAACCAAAATGGAAAATGTAGAACTATGCTCCCCCTATGCTTAGATAAAGCATTATTATTCAAAGGAAATAAATGAGCAGAAGGAAAAGAGGAAATAAAAGAGAACAATCTCACCAGGTTAGCTGCTAGGTGCACCTAAGCGAAGGCCTCCTAACAAATGGAGCACATGGAGCATCAGCCACTCCATCATAACTTCAAGGCGTGGCTCATCCAGTTAGATGGCATCAAAACACGTAGGAGCTTATCAAACTTCTAAGACCACAATTTAGAAAATACAGGGTGAAAGGCAATAGCCAAAATCACGCTAAAGACAATAAGTATCCTATTAACCTTATCAATGCCCCAAGCAAAATCATATGAAGGATTAAAGAATGTAGTTCACATGACTTTCTTGGGTAAGTCCTCTAGGCGCACATAATAAGGGTCAATGGAGGAATCATAACCTCTTAAGTAAGCTAGGGACACATAATCATTAATATTCCCATCAATCATACTAAACAAGTTGTTCTCATAGCCCAAATCAACATTAGCGTCACAAATCATAAGAATATCCATGGGTCTATCAACGTAATAGTTGGGGGAAGGAGAGAGTAATGAACAAAGAGGGGATGCACGTGAATGATCAAGGGGATTGGGGGAAAACACAATTATCAAGACCAAGGCTAGGAGACTCCTCATGCACAAGCATATCACATGACCCACCAAAGGAGTCTCAACTAAAACATACAACCAGTCTAATATAGCTTCTCACTGAAAACATGAATCAACAAGACTAAACTGAGCAACTACCTTAAAAGGCTCACCCAACTCGAGCCTCATGCACTGAGCTAAAGGGAAGGATGAATCGAGTAAGGTCAAGACAACATCATTATTGTCGACGGTTGATGCAAAGTCATGTTGAGCATAGCATGCATAATAAAGACATGAATTAGTTTTATGGTCATAAGAATTACACAAATCACACCGAAAAGGAGTATAATAAGATCTAACGTAGAACGCACAAGGATCAAAGAATGAATATCTAAAATCACAGCTAGCCTTCTCAAATACAAATCAATCCCAAGCAATGCACTCAAGCAAATACCACGTCTTGTCAACGCTTTTTACATAAAAACCCCAATACTCTACGGGCCTGTTCTTTTCGTGGGTCAATTGCCATTTACCAACTCCAACCCACTTCAACCCACTTTAACCACTTTCAACCTACTTTAACCCACTTGAAAAAAATATACCAACTTCAACAAACTTCAACCCACCTCAACCAACTTCAACCCATTTCAACCAACTTCAACCAACTTCAACCCACCCACTTTATAATTTTAACAATTTGTATAGTATCATGTGAGATTTAATCATTCTCGCACCAAAAAGTTCACTGCACTACTTTTTCGTATATTATCGTACTTTGGAATTGTTTTATATTTGTATTTTTTTAGTTTTTCATTTTAAAATTTTAAATTTTAAAATTTTAAAATTTTTAATATTTTATTTTTTGTATTTAATTTTAGTATTTTTGTATTTTTTATATTTTTTTGGATTTTTTAGTTTTTATTTTTTTATTTTTATGTTTTTTATTTTTTTAATTTTTTTAATTGTTTATATTTGTATTTTTTAATTTTTTAATTTTTAATTTTTAATTTTTAATTTTTAATTTTTCTCTGTTTTTATTTTTTATGTTTTTATGTTTTTATTTTTTTCTTTTTGTATTTTTTTCTTTTTTAATTATATTTTTCTTTTTTAATATTTTTGTTTTTTTTATTTTAATTTTTTTAAGTTTTATTTTTTTATTTTTTATTTTCTATTTTTTTATGTTTTTATGTTTTTATTTTTTATTTTTTATTTATTATTTCTTGTTTCTTATTGTTTATTGTTTATAGTTTATTTTTTTATTTAGTATTTGTTATTTTTTATTTTTTATTTGTTATTTGTTATTTTTTATTTTGTAATTTTGTAATTTTGTAATTTTTTTTATTTTTTTTATTTTTTTAAATTTTTAAATTTTTTATTTTTATTCTTTTGGTGTTTTATTTTTTATTTAATTTCTTTATTATTTATTTTTGTATTTAGGTTTTTAAATTATTTCATTTGTTGGATTTAAATTTTTAATTTTTTATAATTTTTTATCTTTTGTGTTTTTATTTTGTATTTTTTAATTTTTTGTTGTGTAGTTTTTATTTTCTATGTTTTTATTTAATTTTTTATATTAATTTATTTTATTTAGATTTTTTATTCTATATATTTTTATTTTTTTTGTGAATTTTTTATTTTATATATTATATTTTGTTTTTTTCGAATGTTTCATTTTTTAATTTTTTAATTTTTATTTTTGTACATAATTTTAGATTTTTTTTTATGTTTGTATCTATGTGTTTGTAATTAATTTTTGGTTGTAATTTTTGTTGTTTAAATTATTTATTTTGTGTTTAATTGTGTAATTTTTTGGTTGTTTGAAAGTTATTTTTTTATGTCTGTAATTTTATAAGTATTTGTATGTAATTGTAGTTTTTAATATGATAAATATTTAATCGAATAAAAAGCCTTCGAGTGAAAATGGGTGAGTGTAATAATTTTGTAACATTTTATTTGTTATTATGTTATTTTGTATGTTTGTGTTTGTGCTTCGTATTCAGTTTTTTAATTTTATAACAGTTTATTTGAATTGTTCGTACTGTTTACACTATCCATATTTTTTTTTAACTTTGTACGTCATGTGAAAAATTAATACCTTTGGGAATAAGTAATTAACTGCAGTTTGCAAACATGACACAAAGATGAAGAAATGCACATAGATGTGGAAATGATTACAACAACGCATCGCACATATTAAACGACGCAAACATACGAGCACCTATCAGTGCTACCTTCACAACCATTTAATTTCTGGTGGAATGAGAAGCCCAAATTTCATTCGCTATTTGATTTCTAATTTCTTTCATGGCATTCTTAGCATCCTAATCAAATAGGTTAACAACTAGCGTCGGAGCAGCGCATAACGACCTTGGTGAGATTTGCATCTCCTTCTCATGCAGACGGATGAAATTGAGGAGTGCACATGCTGCAATAATAATTTCTATTTGTGATTCTAAACTTATTTGAGGCATCCTGTCATCCAAAATCTTCCAAGTGTTCTTCAAAACACCAAATGTTCGCTCCACTACTCCACGTAAAGAGGAATGCGAATAGTTAAACTCTTCTTGAATGCCTTGTGGCCCATGGCCGAATCGTTGGCCGCTTATGAACTCAGGAATGTGTTAGCGAACACTCATCCCTGAATAAGGAGCCAAGTACCCTGTCGTATTTGGATACGCAGAATCCACCAAATAATATTTTCTTGTTGGAGTATGTAAGAGAAAGACACCACATGAATTTCAGTTTATAATTAATCAAATTACTTAAAAAGACGACAATACCTGGTTCAGGATGAGGGAAATGAAATTTACGCTGACTCAAACTATCCTTCAACACAGGTAGATCGTGGGAGTTTCCTTCTCAGCAAACATTCACATATGTAAACATCATGTCGAAAGAAACGACACACAAAATGTTCCAACTCTTTCGGCCTTTACGATTTCGAAATCGTTGGCCACTATCATCTCTTACTACACATTGAATATGCGTCCCATCTAACGCCCCAATGCAATCCTTCAAGAGAGAATAACAACTTAAGCGTGTTTTCACCTTTATGTTGAATGAGAAGAACATGTTAAAGTGTGTGCGAACGTTGACAACGTACCTTAAAAAATGGCCAATAGAAGCCTTTCATCTGGAGAATTTCAGCAGGCACTTCATCTTGACTTTGGTATGGCCTAACAATATCAGAAGACAATTGCACTAGACCACGGAGTACTTGTTTATGATATTTGCGTATTGTTGAAGGGGAATGCTGAAAGCGATCTTCAACCTCCCGATAGCTAGCCCCTCTTGCCAACCTAAACAACGTCATTGCAACTATTTCGGCAGCTTTAACAAAACGACCCTCTTCCAATAAACCTCTCTCTATGAATATGCTAACAAGATGTGTGAAAGCATCTTTTTCAAGGTGAAGAACTTTACGACACAAGTCTGGACGATTCCCCCTCAACAATCTAAGTATGTACTACGCCCCACTCTCCCCACCAATTGCTCTTGGCATTCTTTCTCTGAACGTGGAGCGAGGTCGGTCCGTAAGATAACGTTCTAGGGTGTAACCGATAACAATATCAATAGCTTGGTCTTCCACCTCATCCATTGTACAATCCTCCTTATCCATTGTACAGTCATCCTCATCCATTCTACATCATATTAGCACACAACAATAAGCGAGCTGAAGCACAAGGAAATTATACTTGCCACATAATATGTTGTTCCTCTGCATACAACGATAAAATCAAGTACACATACAACAACAACAGAAAATGGAAAGACAACAACAACATCATCCAAACCAAAGCAAGGAACATGTCTATCACTACCTACTGATAACGCAGACAAACTCCAAACATAAGACCGCACATGGAAATAAAGGCATACATACTCCAATCCGCTTACACAGTCAGATGCAAAACCCTCTTGATTTGATGTATCTAACCACAAACTCATCATCCAAATCCAAGAAAAGATTTTCTTCCTTTTTTTGATGGATGTAGTCCATCACACTCCATATGAAATCCGTTCCCATGGCAGAAACTTCGGGATGTTGCTGAAGCCGTGCCTGCACCTGCTTCGTAAGGGATGGTTGTTGCTTTCCCTTCTCCCTCATGCGGAGAAAAGCAAGGGCTTGGTTGACCTCCTCTTCTCTCACTGACCAGTTCAGAAGTGCTTGCCATTTGCCATCGCTAGACGTCCCGCCTTCACTTTTCGCTTACGAGAGCTGTGAATAGTCTTTGGTGGAGATCGAATTTCCTCCGCACGAAGCCATTCGATATCCTCATCGGATCCATCCTCATTCGTTTCGTCACTGTCACCGACATGTTCGACGACATCAATCGCCTTTCCCTTTGACCGGTGGGTTTGATTACTAGGGGAACCAACCATCCCAGGAGCAAAGCTCATTTTCCCTGTCGCCTGCTTCTCGTGGAATGCGGATTTCATCTTGTCCAAGTTTGCAGGCATCTTCTTCTGGAACGACTTATACTTGCCACCATATCTCTGCACACCATAACACAAATCAATGTTTCATATTACAATTCCGAACAACGATGTTATATAATATCAAAAAACTTCTACAAGTGTACATCATTTACCTCGAGGAATTCTTGCCAAGCTAAGTCGGAGACATCCACAGCCCCAGTCGTGTAATCAACACCCACCCTTGTTCTGCCTATAAGATATTCCCAAGCGCCCAACTTCTTTCGTAAATCATTACAACGGTTTTTGATTTGGGTGCTCTCCTTATGAATCCCTTCATTTTTCAACATCACCCTCACTAAACTCCACTCAAACTTAACTGCTCCTTGCGCTCTTTGTTCAATCAAAACATCCAACAACTTCTCATCGTCCCTGTTTGTCCAATTAGCATATTTTTTCCCAGAAGCCGCCATCACATTCAATTTTCTATGACCATGAACATTCCATGGTCAGGCCACAAAACACATACACAACGAAAATGGATCATCACTATCAATTTTGTAAACCACATTTCCATCACTACACAAGAACAAAGCAAAAATTTCAAGTGTACCCAACCCTTCACTCCATAAAACAACAAATTTAACAAGAAATACACCAAACCACTGAAACAGAACATAGCAGAGCTGGGAATTAACTAGCAAGCATGACAAATCCATCACACAACTCAAACCACAAAATTTGAGGCCCTGTTTTTCAACAGTCAACTAGCAAGCATGACAAATCCACCACATAACTGAAACCACAAAATTTGAGGCCCTGTTTTTCAACAGTATTCCCCACACAACTCATACTAGAAAACTCAATTCATTGACCCGGATTTATCACAGCAATGGTTGGAGTTGGCTCAACAATTCACTAATCAATTCAATCATTTGTGCATAGCATCATTTGAGAACAAACCAATACAAATACAACTGATTAAACTTGCAAATGAACCAAACCAAAAATTGAACTCAAAAACCCTAACCGAACTTACAGTTAACGTGTGTGCTGGTGGCGACACTGTGGCAGCCTGTGGCGCTGGTACCGGCTGGAGACGTCGGCGGCTGGTCCTCTGTCGGTGCGTGGAGGTGGAGTCGTCGGCCGGTCAGCTCTAGAAGCAGCAAAGGAGCAATGGCAGCCGTTGTCGAAACCCTAGCCGAACTTTTCGTCAGGCGAACTGCTGGTGGCGACACTATGGTTGTCTATGGCGCCGGTACCGGCCGGACACGTCAGCGCGGGGTGCTCTGTCGGTGCGTGGAGGTGGAGCCCTGGGCCGGTCAGATCTGGAAGCAGCAAAGGACAATGGCAGCAGGAGGTCGTGTTTCGCTAGGCAACGCAGAGAAGGGATGTTTCGAAGTGGTTTCAGTGAAGTAGCTGAAAGTTTTTCAATTTTTTTTCCATTTCAAATTAAATAAACGTATGGAATAATCCATTAATAAAAAAATAAAAAAATAAAAAATTGACAACATAAATTACAAATTCAATACAAATTAAGAATTAATTAAAAAATTGCTAAGAACAAATTATTAGTAAAAATTTAATTAATAATTAAGAAATTAAACACATAATTACATATATTAACAAAAAAATGAGTAAATAAAAAATACACAAATAATTAACAAATAAAAAATAACATATAAAAATAAAAAATAGTGAAAAACAATAGACAAATAAAAAATTTCAAAATTTCAAAATTTCAAAATTTCAAAAATTTAAAATTTATAAATTTATAAATTACAAAATTAAGAAATTAAAAATTTTACAAATTTGCAAATACAAAGACTTAATACCATTAAAAAGCATGCTAAATATTAATTATCACATATTAATTACATTTTTATAATTTTAACCAAATTCAATCCACCATACAAAAAAAATACCAACTTCAAACCCCTTTAACCTACTTCAACCTATTTCAACCCACCTAAAAAAAAATTACCAACTTCAACCCACCTCAACCTACTTCAACCTACTTCACCCTTTTACCCACCCAATTTACCCACGAAAAGAACAGGTTCTAAAATAGTACGAGTTTTACTATTTACACCCTTATCAACAATGTTCAATATGTCCAATTTATCCATACAATAGCCACATTGAGCAAGAAAGATATTTAATCATTTAAAGTACCTCAAAAATAATCCATGCTCGAATTGAGGAAAAAAGAAAGTGGCCATTGTTTTTTTTTTTTTGGGTCTCAAATTTTTTTATTTTTTAATATTTAAGTTTTTTTTCGATTCTTTTAAAGAAAAACAAAAAGCTTAGTCAAACATATTGAGAAAAACCCAATGTTCGACAATAGTCCCCGGTGACAGTGCCAAAAACTTGGTATGGTGGAAAGCACTTGGTGGCATTGTAGCAATCAAGTTGTGTCCAACGAGGACTAGTTGATCTACTGGGTTTTATCCACTGAAGATAGGCTAAGCCGATCAATACCTGATATTGAAATTCAACTAATCAACTATCTAATCTAACAAATAAATAATCATGAAATTAAGCAAAACAAGTAATCACCCGATATACACATCAATCAAGCACTTCTTCAACAACTGGCTCTTTTGAAAATCGACAATCGAAGAATCACAACTCTCTTTCTAGGAGAAGTAAAATACCCAAATCTAACTAATTACCATTTCTTAAGGGCTCTCAATTTGTTTAGGTTCATTAAGCAAGCGATTATCAAATTGTGGTTTCTCAATTCGTGTGACTTTCTCAAGACTCCATACAATCAAGTCAAATCCTAGGGTTCTAGTACTGAATTTCACTTTTTGGTTCTTTATCCAGTACCCAATACATGTAAGAAAGTGATCAAATTTCTTATAAGACAATAAATATCGAAGATTAGATAGAACAATCCAATGATCCAAAATACTCAATGAGATGAACAGCAAATCAAGAAATTAACTATTATTTACATAAATCCAAAATCAAGACAAGAAAATCATAATCGAAATTACAAAACATAAATGTAAAATGAGAAAAGGGAAGAGAAGAGAAGAGAAAATAAATGCTCAGCCAAGATCACGCTTGAACCATCGTTGCAAGCCCAGGATAAGCCCAGGATGAAATCCTTGCAAATCTTCACTTCAATTCACCATCTCTTCCTCTAATCAAATCTAAATCCTAATGTAGATAGTGTATGTTGAAGAGTGGAATGGGATAGGGATAGAGGCACGAAAGCAGTAAAACGAAGCTTTTATGGCCTTAATAAGACTGCAAAACTACGAAACATATGGAGCATTATGAGCTTGCCACATAGCCTAAAAGTTTCCCAGATGTGACCCCAAAGGTGCACTTTTATGGATTGAGGCACATGTTGTATTTTCAGTCTTTAAAAGAATTTTCTTAAAGTAGGTATCTACACATTACCCTTTTTAGGCATAAAAATGATGCCATCTATACAAACCTCCATCTCTTTGTTCGTCATGTTATGTAAGGAGGTCTGCAGAATCCTTCTGGTAAGTTGTTCTAGCTTTGATTAAGCTGTAGGGATTATGTTGTAGCAGTATGCGCGCCATTGTGATAAAGGTTGTCTTTTCTAGATCATATAGGTTCATTTTATTTTGGTTGGTTCCCGTATGCCCATCCATGAATTATAAGAGTCAATGTTCCGCGGAGTTTTCTACTAAGAAGCAAAAGTGAGGTAAAGGAAAATCATCCTTTGGACTTGCTTTCTCGAGGTCCTTGAAGTCTACACACATCGTCACTCTTCCATCTGTTTTAGCAACTATGGTTGTGGTATCAGCCCATTCAGGGTAGTTACCTAAAGCAAACCGATATCTAATGGTCGACTTCTTTGTGCATTTTAAAAGCCCACCACAGTTTCATGATTATCAGTTTTCATTTGGACTAGAATGATATTAGGGTAAAGAGGGATCCTACCTTTAGTAATCTCTTTGTCGATTTGTCGCATATCTTGTAAGACCAAGAAACGATGTCCTTGAATTCCTTTTTGTTGAATTGTTCTATTACTTATGAAATAGTGGCGTGCCCAATTTTAAGTCTTTGAGTTCCTCATTTGTTCCCACATTTATGGTTTTCGCATCTTCAAGACTTGGGGTTTTATTTGTCATTCTCAAATTAACATTGATTTCTCTTTAGGAAAATCATATTTATTATTTATGAAATAAAAAAAATGCTCGCAGTCATACCAAGAAAGTCTCTTCTTATTGAGTGTAGAAACAACTGCATATCACATCACAAAATCTTTAAACAATGTTTTAGGGAAATGGAGAAGGACCTGTTAACTTAACAAAGAGTTTAAATCTAAACCTAGGTTCAAAATCAAGCTTGACATGCGAGTTGGGCACTTTTAAATCATAAGCTTTATTTCCTTTTTACCATCAGTAGTTCTCTATGTGATGTTGTTGTGTCTTCCTTCAGCTTCATTGAATGTTAGCTAGATGGGGTCTTATCATTGATTGGTGATGCCCAAAACCTAGTATGATCCTTGAAGCCGGTCACTTTCCTGTAAAAAAAATGTATTCAATCCATTTTTAGTTTCATTTACTAACCAATCTATTATGCACTTTTCTTCGGAAGTCTTATTTTCGCTTCTATGGAAACACAGTTGTAAAATTTCATAAAGTTGGTGCTATTTTCCCTAAATGAGACACATACTGTGGTTCGAGGAAACAACAATAAGGCTCTTCTTTCCCTACTTTCAAGGATTGTCCATTTTGTGATGTGTTATAAGGTCGTGGCTCGGTGTTTCTCAAGTTTCTTCTATCGAATTACAAAGTTCAGTGCATGATGAGTGGGCTGTTGGGCTTAAAGCCACACCCAAACAGATAAGTGAACCTACTGGGGGAATATATTTTATTTTAATCCCAACTTCAATGACTTAAAAGTAGCCTATGCTTCCCACTATGGTGTTGATTTTTTAGTTAGATTATGTGTTAAAGTCAAAGGGTGTTAACTAATTTGATTTAAGAATCGCATACTTGTGTGGGGTAAGGCCTCAAATTTTCAGGTCTTCATTGTCATGTCCGACCTCTAGAGTGATGGTAGGTATTCTGCTCAATGGTAATTATCATGAGGTTTCCATTAGCAGTGACCACTATTTCTTTACCAACTATCTTAACTTTATGATAGAGGGTTCACAGCATCGCTTTTAGCCTGCATAGCCATGGGCATCGAAGTAGCAAATTGAAGTTGGTAACGATATCGACGATTAGAAAGGCTACTTTTCATTCCACTCCGTGACCAACTAAGTTTAGCGATATAATTCCTAAGATGTTGTGATAAGTAGTATCATAAGCCTTTAGTCCTTGGGAGGAGGTGATCATGTTTCCCATAGTAAGATCTAACTTTTAAGTGCACATTTGTTAACCAGGGACATATTGTCTGCTAAAGTCATGGGTACGAATATGTGCATGCATATTAGGGTGGCATGGAAGGGAAGCCTTAGAGCAATGGTAAGGTTGTCTCTGTGTGACCAAAAGGTCACGGGTTCGAGCCGTGGAATCAGCCACTGACAAGGTCAGGTTAGGTTGTCTACAATTCACCCCTTGGGATGTGGCCCTTCCCCAGACCTTGCGTTAACACGGAATGCTTGTGCACCGGATTGCCCTTTATATTAGGGTGGCATGGGGTGTCTTGTTATGTTATACACCTACTGGTGGGAGATATATGTCTTTGAAGGTTATAACAGGGATTTTCCTAGCAGGTAAGAGTGCTACAAGCTCTTCGAGTGTTATTTTAAATGGAATTCCATCCTTGCAAGGACAATGAGGAGTGCTTGCTTATAGTTAAAAGAGGATGCTAATAGTTGTGATATTGTGACATCATTCGTTGTTGCCATGAGAATTTTTGGTAAGGGATCCTTTTCTTATCTTTCTCTAATATATATTAAGAGGCCTGTAGTGAGTTCTCTTGAGTGAGGCAAGGTGATTTATACACACTTCTTTATCTAGTGAAATGGTTGACATCATATGAAGCAGCATCATTCTATTTAACTTCTACTGTTTTCAAAGCAATGACTAGGTTAATTCATATGTCTTACATGTTAACACGCTAGATTCTATTAACTTCATGAGTGATGAAATCAGATGGATCAAAGTTCACTCCTTTGGTGCAGATACATATGACACTGCATAATGGATTGTCATGCTGTTGGCTTAGCCATTTTTGGAATTGTCAAGGTCCTATTTCCTATCAAATCACAGATTGCGTTCTTTAAAGCCCAACTGGAAATGTGCTTACATCCTCTATGGTATTGGACATAAACATTCTAGTTCGAACACCTGAACCTTTTGTCTTCCACTACATCAAGATAGGCCTAATGGGTTTCAAAATTCCATTGCTCTCTAAATGCTTGAAGGCCTTTACTAATTTCATACCTAATAGGTGTAGATCCTTTGGGGTTGAGAAGGTGCATATGCCTCCACTGCATGGACCTTGTTCTTACTGGTAGTGGCATTAGTAGAAGTAAGCTTCAAGTCTTTGTTATGAAAGCTCCTATTATTAGTGCAATTGGGTTTATGGTCTTTTTTATCTCTTCCCCTGTGAGAATCTTAGGTTCTTAAAGGTGCACAAAGGTAGAGATAAGTTTATTTTTAATTGTGTTCGCCATAGGAATGTTGTATGCTTTCAATGATCATGCGAATCTATTCCTTTTCAGAGAGGCTCATAATTATTGGGTCGTCTTTTGCTCTCTAACAGGCTAAGTAATTTAGGAAAGTCATTTTTTCTCCCTGTTTGAGGAGTTCAAGGTCATAAACAGTAGTTCAGAATTCAGTGTTATAGGCATTGGCATAGAATTCTGAGGCTATGCTTCCCATGTGTTGATCTTTACTATATCAAGGAAGTGAAACCAAATTTCTATTGTCTTTGTTAGAGTTAGAGGGATGACCCATGGGAAACATTACTTTTCAAATCCTTTAAATCGCATGAAGTTTTTAAAATTTCTCTACATAGGAACCAATACTCCCTAGCTACTCTAGTAAATCTGAGGGTACTGATAAACTAAACTTAGGCAGTGAATTTTTGTTTATCCATTGTCATACATGTAGTGGGGCCTATACAAAGACTGGTAAATTTGTTAAAACTTTGAAGCATTGCTTTAATTTTTCGCACTCTTCACCAGTTGGATTTGGCTGGTTAGTTGAGTTGACATATTCTTCATCATTCTTTTTAAGAGGTCATTACACTAAAATTTCACTAACATTAACACCGTGATTTTTGGAATCTTAGGATATTGTTAAAAGGTGGACTAGATAAGGCTCCTCGAAAATAAATTCTTTTGATTGGGTGAATCTACTTGCATGATCTCAATTCTAAAGTGGACCTGTCTTCTCTCCTAAACTTCCAATAAACTATGGAAAGAAATAAAATTAGAAAAGAAATCTTTTTGTTATGTTGTTTTAAGAAAGCACAATCCTTTTTTTTTTTACTACAGGTTACTATTTTTCTAATTTTACAGGCTTAAAAAAGGAAACACTTTAGGTGCTAGCTCACTCAGAAACAGAAAAGATAAAAGGAAAAAGAAGAGACATTAAAATACCAAAGATAAGGGAGTCGTTTTTTTGGACTACAAGGAGGAAGTTATTGGACATGGACTACGCACATATATAAGACACACATATATAAGAGCAATCACATATTAAACATATCAGGCCTGTTCTTTTCGTGAGTAAATAGGGGTGGGTAAAATGTTGAAGTCGATTGAGGTAGGTTGAGGTGGGTTGAAGTTTGTATTTTTTTTTTTTGAGGTGGGTTGAAGTAGGTTGAAGTGGGTTGAAGTCGGTATATTTTTTTTTGGAGTGGGTTGAAGTGGGTTAAAATAATGAGAATGTAATTATGTGTGATAATTTATGAAGTTATTGTAATTTTTAGTGCATTTTTTCACTGAATGAAAATTTCACAATTTTACAACTATTTTTATGCAAGTTGGAGGCCGACACAACTTGTCAATTATTTTTAACAATTTAGGTTACAAAATTTATTCATGACAACTTTTTATATGCATGCCTTTTTTTCATGGGTAAATTTGAAAATATCAACCTAAACCCACTTCAACTTACTTCCACTATCAACTAAAGTTCAATTTATGACATTAAAAAAATTCAACCTACTTCAACTCACCTCAACCTACTTCAACCCACCTCAGCTTTTTACCCGCTCTAATTTACTGACGACAATAACAGGCCCATATTCGAAAAATTCAGATGTAACAAAAAAAAAATAGTATGATCGTAAGTGTTACAAAATATATCAGCAATAGATTTGTTGTTAATTTTTAAATGTAGGAGTTGGTTGAAAATATAACATTGGCTTTTTTCTAATTTTATAAAATACGAAAATTTAGGTTTTGGAAAATAATAAAAAGATGATGTAATTTGAAAAGCTTGTGACAGCAAAATATGATGATGATAATTTAAAAATTAAAATGGAATCTTATCTAATCAATACTGCCTGATGCATCATGATAATCAACAAAATGGAATCGTATCTAGTCAATTCAAAAATACCAACCCCAACCAACTTCAACCTCCTTTCATTAGTTTAACCAAGTTTAATTTATCACATCAACAAAATTCAATCCACTTCAATGTACTTCAACCTACCGTAACCTACTTTACCGTTTTACCCATTCCAAGTTACTTATAAATTTTCACAATTTTCAATACTACTTTGCAAAAATAATTAAATCTCACATGATACTTTACAAATTATTAAATTTATGAAGGAGTGGGTTGAGGTAGGTTGAGATTGGTATTTTTTTCAGGTGGGTTGAAGTTGGTTGAAGTGGATTGAGATTGGTAAATTTAAAATAACCTACGAAAAGAATCGGGCCATCATAACAACCTATTGTTGAGGTTTTCTAGACACAGGTTTGAAGGTTTGAAAATGTCATCATAGCAACTTGATAAAAAGGGGCGTCTGACGAGAGGTACGGTTTCCTCCTCAGTATCGAATGGGCTTTGATGATGCTCGATTTCTCGAAGGTATGGTCGGAAGGAGTGCCACCAGTGGGATTGTCCTTGGATGCAATGCACTACCAAATGGAGAAAGCAACATTCCTAAGGAGTCTCGGAGGTTCAGAAGGTTAAAGTTCATATCTACTATTTTAGGGGGACAATCCTTAATTTAGGGTATGCTAAAATTCCTAGTATGATAGAAGATACCTAAACATGGGACATTTGAATTGTGGATTAAGCTATCACACTAGAGTAGTGAATAGTGCTATAACAAACAATTGCAATTTAAAACTTAAACACAGACCAAAGAAGATATAGCAAACTCGAGGACACTACAATTGCAGATAAAGGGAGTTGAGCAAAGTAAGAGTAGAATAAAACGTAAAGCAGATGGTGTTTTTAATGAGGTTTACCCCTACAATTGGGTTTTATCCCCATCCAAAGCCCATCCCTTATGATTCGACTAACTTGTACTAATCTACTCCGAGATTTCATATGCCCAACGACCTTGACTACAACACACCCTTAAGACCTCATATGAAATTACTTATCCTAATTCCCTCCTAGAAAGGATCACATCCTCAGTCAACCCTCTTGTTTACTGTCAGAATTACCATAATCCTCTTGTGTCAAAAGTAAACTCAAATGTCCATACAAAGATTACAATGATTTGATGATAATCTTTCAAAGTATGATAAAACTTTGCACAATAGTTGAGCACTTTATGGTTGTGTGTTACGTCCTCTTCTTCTTCACCAAGCTCCTTATTTAAAACAGTGACCTTGAGACCGTTGGGCGATGCTGAAGTTGTTGTCGTAGGGTGCCTCAAAAAATTCCGTTGGATGCTTTTCCCTAATGGCTACCAGCTAATTTAAGGGCCTCGATGTTTGTTCACATTTTCAACAATGATTTAGTCAGGTCTTGGCATCTGTGGCTTGAAAAATAGTTCAATTAATGCATTAGCCGTTGTATTCATTTTTTGATGAGGTAAAAACCAGTATTTCACACGCTTATGTTGATATCTTCCCTATTTGGCATCGTTAGCGAGCATCGATTATTTTCAATAAAAGTACTTTTGGCCCCTTTCTCACTTGGGATGATGTTTAGTCTGCTCTCTTAGCTTTTCTAAACATAGTAAGTTGTTGTAACATAAAAACCATAATTTTTATCTTCGGTAAATCACTAATGTTTTAAGGGAATACGACACATAGACAAACTTTTCTTAAGAGATGGAATAATCTTTGGTTCTGTGATTTGTATTACGTTTCTTTTCATTGAATTGCATAATCAACAATAATTCTCATTTAACCAATACACAAAATCGAGAATTACTAAATAATCAACATTGCAAAAAAATTATTTTAAGCTTAATTCAATTTGCCCAAATAAAGCACACAGATAATGTACCATACTATACTATAGAAGATATGCCTTGAAGGCGAAATTTATATTATCATGTGGGCCACATTTTCACATCCGATTGAGGTGATTCTTCAATCTCCCTAACCTTTGTCAATCATTTTGGGCTAGAAGGAAAGAAAGAGTAATTTAAAAGATATGCTCTACTTTAATGAAGCAATAATAACATGTGAAGGCTCCACTATGTGCTTCTCTTAAGTTCAGCTAGGTAAGATAACATGTAAGTATAATGAACACAGCAAAGCATCAACATTAAAGTATGCATAGCAATAGTAGTAACATACAAATTCAATGCCGAAAACCATTGTCACCCAAAGTATGTTCTTCTCACGCCAAACAACTGCCTTGAGGGAAACCACCTACTATTTCCAGGATCGCCCACAGCCTAGTAATCATCGGCATCCCTATCAAAAATGTTCTAAAATTTTCTATTATGTTGATTTAAACAAAGATGAGGTGAAATTCAGGATATAAAGTGGGAATTGTTCTACACAAACCAAAATAAACTAATTTTCAACCTCAAACTAGAAATTGTTTATGAAGAAGTAAATAAAATAACTTGAAATTAAAGGATCAAGAGAGAAAGTGATCAATCCTCTAAGGGACGTTGTTAGATGGGCTTGTTCGCTATGGCTTTTGTAAATGTAGAGATGGGAGGTCTCAATAGTTGCAGGATTCATGACGCAAGATGTTCCTTCCGTCAATGCCTCCTAGTTGTCAACCATATTCACCGTCCTTAACTCTTTAGGAAGAGTCTCCTTTCCTTTTTCTTCCTTTTGCTCTTCCTTGTTCTCTTTCAACTTTCCTTGATAGTCCTCTACAAGGAGATCATGAATGCAAGCCAGTGTGTCTTTGGCTACCTTGTGGTCATCCTCTAGATCATATTGCTTGATCTCATTTAGCACATGCTCAAATAACAAATATGGATTTTATGGAGGCTAAGGCTCAATAGCTTCTCAAACAAATTAACGAACCATAACCTGTGGACCCTTGTTTAAATTCCATAGCCTTTTGACATCCATTCTCTGCTTAAGCACATAGATCTTCTCTTTGTTTACGTAAATCTCAAATAGGTCTTTGATGAAATGTGAGGTTGGTGATCTCATGATTGAGAAACTTAATAAAGGAAGTGAAACGGTCATGGTCAGAAATAGGTTTTGATGATTTTAAGGGAAGGCTTTTTCAAGTTAGTTCATCTTTATAAAACCACTAGCCAGACTGATCGCATTTAAATTTGATAGATTCTATCTTTTTATCATCAATCACAACATTCTCACACTTAGTGCATGTTACATTCTCAGGGGGGATGCTAAAGTACTTAAATATCTTTCTTAGAAGGTCAACGTAAGGTGGTGGGACTTTTCTAAAAGCATCCTTAACTTTACCCATACACTCAAGAATGATCTTAGAGAAATTTTCATCATGTTTAGTCATGATGTTGTGTACCATGCCGCAGGCGCCTAAAATAATAATCTCCAATTTTACAAAATGCCCGATGACATTGTGCGCAATTTATGTATTAGAGGTGCTAGCGGTATTAATCTTTAATTTAAGTCTAAAAGACGATAAATAAAACATAAACCAAGAGCCAGCATAGCCCGTATTGCGAGAGCAGTAGAACTAGGTCAAGTTGCCTGCTGTTTGTCAGGAACCTAGCGGGATGCTATGCTTCTTTCTTTGTGTCTAAAATGTGTCCCACCTAGTTGAGTTTTAGATAAAAATGTACAACCAATCAGATTAATTCTATCAAAAGATAAGTTGGTCCCTCCTTTGAGTTTTTTTATTAGCTTATCTTATCGTTTTTGGTGTTATAAAGGGGGCTCTGCCCAGGGAAAAGACACCAAAAAGGCTGGACAGACATATATCAAAAAAATTGGACAGAAATACACTGCATACTAAGAATAATAAAAGTCATTAGGTGTGAAAAATTGGTTAACTATTAAGGACGTGTGAATTTGCTGGGTCCTCGTAAATTAGGTGGTCATCTTCGAGGGCATAACATAAGTATCCTCTTCCTCTGTTTCTCTTGTCCCTTTTATTGTTCTATTTAGTTTTGAATTTCAAGGAAAGATGCAATATGTCATTAGTTTAGTCCCGGTCTGCTGTGACCATTTAGAAAATTTCTTTGAGACTAACATTGTACTTTTGGTTTTTATTATCTAATTTGATAGATTGTAATACGCTGCATGCTTGGTATTTAAAGTATAATTCAACTGTTTCCCATTTTTTATTAGTAGGGGCTATCAATAACAACGGGCATGATCATGATCCATTCAAGGGCCTTTCGAAGGCTTTTTGTCCCTTTCGGTGGCCCTTTAACTTTATGGTATGTCTTATTGAGTAGATTATTCTATATTTCTGTTAATTTTATTTAGACTGGGCAAAATTGACGTGGGATCTTGATAGCAATATTGTCTGACCCAGAACCTGACTTCAGTTATGTCTTGGGAACCCAGCCATTGCAGCGGTTGTATAGTCTCTTAGGCCAAACATGCATTATTGCTTGGAACTGTACTAGAAAACTGGATAAGATTCTGGGTCGGTAAGCCAGATGGGTTCTTAGATAAGGGTCGTGGTCTGGCTTTCTCGGCTACATCATCAATTCTATAGTAGTCTGATTTGTTTTAATGAAACTGAAAAGGAGAATGAGCAAAATACAACTCATCACCAAGAGGGTTTAATCATCCGTAGGGGACCACATTGGGATTTCAAGTCGCGACACTTATAGTGGGAACTCCACTGGGGAGTGTGCTTTAAGAGGGTGAGATTTGAAATCAAAATGAGAAATTATTTTGTTTACACTTGTATTAGGTATTCATCCTTCATAAGTGCTACGTTACTGAGGACTCACAACACCTCTAGGTTAAACCCCATTAGTACGTTATCGAGAAGATAGTTTATCACTTGATGAGTCCATCAAAACTTCCCACGAACCAAGCAACTATTTCACCCACTCATAGCATATTTTCCTCAATCTACATGATATAGTGGAAAGTAACTGAAAGTTCTACACATGATCCATGAATATTGCGTAGGTTAACGCATGCCTGAAGTCTACAACACCAAAGTCCATAAGTCCATAATTCGACCTATTAGACCTTTCAATGCATAGTCTGTAGAGTGGGTACACATGCATAGTCTAAACTAGGCTAAAGAGTGCAGTTGCATCTATACGTGAGTCTTTGGCTTATTTATTAGGCCCCACTTTGTGTTGATCACTTGGAACGTCCCTGATCGAAGAAGTGAATTCGGGCATGACAACAACCTTACCAGAAGAGTACACAACCGTAGTTAGCTAAGATTCACTACAAAAAAGGTTGTCTCTTTTCACACTTATAAGTGTGAAAATAATAGTTACCCACATTTGGATTCACTATTGGCAATGTAAGTGTGGGGAATTTCTCTCCACACTTGTTATGAGTGTGGACAAACCTTTATTCTCTACACCTATATGTGTTGCAAAAGAAGCAATTACTCACAAAGCAATTTATTGTTAATTTTACTTTTCTTGCACCTAGGGTCTATTTATTTACAATGTTTTGGAAAAGAGGCAGGTAGGTTGGAGCAGGTCGAAGCAGATTGGAGCAGTTTAGAGTAGATTTGACTAAGGTTTAGAATATAGGAGCAGGTTTAAGCAGGTTGACCCAGCTTGGAGCATTTTGGAAAATTTTTAGCGATTCTTCAAGTGTCATGATTATTGATGATTAATGTGAGGAGTTTTTTAACATGTTTCTAACATTAGTTCTTATTACATTTATGAAAATAATGCAACGTAAGAGTTGAATGTCATTGTAATACGTTAGTAAACGTTATGGCCCACATAATCATAACCCGCACCCATGGCCTCATCACTATCCCCGCACCTTCTTCTAATTGAGGATTATCGATGGCCATGTTCACAATTTTTGGGTTCAATGAGTGTTGCCGATGATCCATTTTTGGGGGACAAAAACAAGTGTTATAGTTAAGGGTGTATTATGGTGTATGTACATTTTTCATGTTGGAATATATATATCAAATAGTAAAGTTAAATTACAAAATACTAGTGGCATATATGTTTGAAGATTGTGGCATTAAAAATAATATATTACTTTACTACAAAGTAATGTAATGGTTTGACAAAGTTTGAGTATGGCTTAATTAAATTCAGCTTAGTAAGCTAGATTCGTGTTTGGGCTCGACGTTGCTTATCAAGTAAAACCAATTAAGGCCTCCAATATCTTGAATATACTCCTCTCTTTTGTTTTCTACTCAAGTAATTTGGAGGGGGTTGGAGCAGGTTGAAGCATATTGGAGAGTGTTAGAGCAGGTTAAAGTAGGTTTGACTAGCAGTTAGTAAGTTCGAGCTGAATGGAGCAGGTTTGAGTAGGTTGAAGCAGGTAGTAGATGTAAAATGCTATAAATGAATAGGTTGCTAGTAGAGCAGAAAGCTTTAATTTCCACTACACTTATAAGTTTGGTTATTATTATTCTTATTTGGAAAAAGAGTAATGCTTATAATTAATATAAATTTAATAATTAAGAAGAAGAATAATACCACAATTATTATTATTCTTATTAATTCTTAAATCTATGTTAAATATCAGCATGGCCTGCAAAATTAGATATATTTGTGACCATTCCCAAATTTACAACAATACCATAATTTTTATTAGTCCAAATAGATTAAAAATGATTATCGGTCATTGAATAATTCATTAGTACCTAAAATAAATCAACATCCATATATAAATAATGGCAATTAAAAATTTGGAATACAACAAAGTTTTGTTACATTGTATTGTAAAGCAAAGAATGGGGGAGAGAAAGGGCAAAGAAGAAGAAGGAATGTCATTGTATTATTCCATGGCTGGCTACAAAGCTCATATGTATATGTTGGTTATATAGTGCCCCATGCACTGTGTCTTCCCACCAAAGTTTGTTAAAACAAGAAAATACAACTTGTGCTGTCTAGAACTTTCCTCCTATATACCAAAATTGACTATGCATCTCCAACACCGCCCTCAAATTGGCAGTTCTTTGAACTCCCAATTTACCAAGGGAATCATGATGAACTGTGCCTGTGAGTGACTTGATCAGAACATCAGCTAGCTACCCCTTGATATGGACATGGCTAAGAGAAATAACCCCGGCAAGCAGCAGTTCTCTAACAAAATGGCAATTAAGCTTGATATGTTTTGTCCTTTCATGAAAGACTGGATTTTTTACTATGTAATGGCTACCTGACTATCACACTTAACTAGTATGGGAGTAATATCTTCAATGCCCAGCTCAGTGAGAAGTCTGCTTAACCATGCTAACTCTGCCACCAACCTTCTGAGACTCCTGTATTCAACCTCAACAGAGGAAAGGGACACAATCCGTTGCTTCTTGGACTTCTAAGAAATCAAACAACCTCCAAAGAAAATCACATACCCACAAACAGATTTCCTGTGTGTCTGTAAAAGGCCCAATCAGAATCACAGTAGACCTTTAAGGAGAAGTTTGGAGTATTATGTAACAAAATGCCTAAGCTTGGCTGACCCTGCAGTTATCCTAAGACATGCTTGATTGCCTCGAAATGAGGAACTCGAGGTTGCTGCACAGTGAAGGCCAAGTTAGCTCTTCAGTTGGTTAGAAAATTCAGTTTCCCAACTATCTTCCTATAAAGCCCTGGATTATCAAAGAGATCACCTGCATCTGCTGATAATTTGGAATTGTAGTCTAAAGGGCTGATTACTAGTGATGAACCTTTATCCCCAAATTCTTCCATGAGATCCTTAGCAAACTTTCGTTGGGTCAGCCCTAAGCCATCTTGAGTTGGAAAAATCTCCATACCAAGGAAGAAATGGGCCTCCCCTAAATCTTTAATCTTAAAAGTATGATCAAGATATGATTTGAGACTTTGAATCTCATCCTTGTCATCTCTTGTCACCAAAATGTCATCCACATAGACTCCAAGAAAAATATGAGTGAGTAGTTTTCTTATGAAACAGGGAATGATCATTTCTTGAGTGATTGTATCCTCTGGCATAAAGAACCTCTGTTAGCTTTGCATACCATTTTCTTGACGCCTGTTTGAGGCCATAGAGTGATTTGTTCAGCTTATACACTGCATGAGGTAACTAAGAGTGAAACCTTGTGATAACTTCATATAAATTTCCTCATGTAGATCACCATGGAGGAAAGCATTATTTACATCAAGTCGGTACAGGTTTCACCCTCTTTTGACTACTACTGAAGTTAATTTCCTTATAGTGGTCATTTTCACAACCGGAGAGAAGGTTTCAGTGTAGTCTATGCCTTCCTTCTATGTGAAGCCCCTCATTACTAATCGAGCTTTAAGTCTTTCAAGACTTCAATCAGCCTTGTACTTTACCTTATACACCTATTTATAGTCAATGGGTTTCTTACCATGTGGAAGGCGCACAACATCCCAAGTATTGTTACCAATCAATGCTTGTATTTCCTTGTCCATAGTTGTTCTCCAACCAAGACACAAAGTAGGCTCTACAAAATTCTTTAGCTCTTTCACCAGGTTATCAGTCACCATAGTCTGTGCAGCTGAGGTAGTGTTTGACTGAATGCATAGGCTTGTGAGAGTGGAGAAGCACATAGCTTCTTCTGTCTTGCCTGAACCAGTACAAGCATAATCCTATAAATAACTTGGTGCTCTGTGGCACCTAGTTGACCTTCTAGTGATAAAACTGATGGTTGGGCTGCTGGGTTGTCTAATGAAGTAGGTTGAGTATTAATAACCTCTGGTTGGTTCTCTGCAGACCCTAAATCTTTAGAGCAACTTGGAAAAGCAGTGTTAAATAAAGGTGTTTCCATGGTCTTCTCAGCAAAGGAAAATGCCCTTTCATGACAAACCACATCTCTCGAAATATGAAATTTGTGAGTTTCTAAGTCTAATACCTTGTATCCCTTCTGCTCAAAGGGGTACCCTAGAAAAACACATGCCTTAGCTAGAGGCTAAAATTTGTCTTTGCACTGTTTAAGCGTACACATAAAACATAGACAGCCAAATACCCTCAAATAATCATAGTTTGCCAATGTTCCATGCAACAACTCAAAAGGTGTTCTTCCTTACAACAACTTAGTAGGCCTTCTATTGACTAAATATGTTGCAGTCAGAACACATTCATCCCAATACTTCATGGGTAGAGGTGCTTGAAACATCAAGGCTCTAGATACTTCCAATAGATGCTTATGCTTCCTCTCCACTATACCATTTTGTTGTGCTGTTTTGCACACAGGTAGTCTGATGAATAATTCCATAATTGGCAAAAAAATCCTAGAATTTCATGGCTTTTGCTCAGCTCCGAGGCATTATCTGACCTAATGATCTTAACTGTTCCCCTAACTTGAGTCTTAGCCATTGTGACAAAAGCTTTAATTAAAGATACTGCATCATCTTTAGTCACCACAAGATATGTCCAAGCATCCCTTGAGTGGTCACCAACTATAGTCAAAAAATACCTTTGGCTAGAATGTATCTTTATGTGATAGGGACCCTAGGTATCCATATGAATGAGTTCAAAAATTGAAGCTGCAAAAGTATTACTAATAGGAAAAGGCAACCTATGTTGCTTAGCCTTTAGACAAGCCTCACAAATGAAAATTTTCATTCCTTTGTATGTCAAGTCGAGATCTAATACATTTTTTATCTTATTACAAGACATATGTCCTAGCCTTTGGTGTCAAACAAGGAACTAATTCTGGCTAGTTCCACAATTACATGCACTAACTTGCTTACTACATGAATCAATAGTCAAATGGTCAAATGCTCCAGTTTGCTTCTCAAACTCTATTCTCTTAACAGCCTTTCTGTCCAAAATGTATAAACCTTTGTGATCTTTACCAATTGCTAATGGCCTCCTCTGTGAAGGGGCTTGCAACAAACATAAGGTCTCTTTGAACTGTACTGTACTATGCAGTTGCTCACATAACCTTTTGATATATAATAGATTAAATATAAAGTGTGGTACCAATAAGATGTAATTTAGGACTAAATCCTTTGCTATTCTCAACCTCTTTATGTGTTACTTTCACTTGAGTGCCATTGGGAAAATTCTCCAATATTAGAAAACTTAACAAACTCAAATCATGTAAATAACTATGATCTGAGCACATATGTTCCGTGGCCCCACCGTTTAGAATCCATGTTTCTTGACTTAATGAATGCAAAGAGCGGATTGCATTCAAGGCATGAACTATACCTGCCATAGTTACTACTGAAGCAGTGGCTTCTGATGTACTCTGCCTTTTATAAGCTCCTACAGTTAGAGTTGTCAAAAATTGGAGGTGTTGTTCTGACTGTTCTGGGCTGAGACCTTGTAGTGCAAGTGTTGCACCTTTCTCTGGCTGAGTCTCTTGCTCTCCCCAAGCATTGTTAGCACCTCTGTAAACCCTGCCTTTCGTTCCTTGTCTGTTAGGATATCCATGAATTTAATAGCATTTATCTGCTGTATGTCCACTCCTCTTGCAGTGATCACAAAATAGCTGCGACCTTCTATTCTCTTGCTTCTTGGCTAGAAGATTTCTTGTAGTGGTGTTGCTCATATTTTGATTTGTACCAATAGAGAAGGAAGCTACGTCAGTGTGACGCTCACATCCTGGTTTTACTTGTCTTTGCCTCTCTTCTTGCAACAAGAGTGAGTATGTTTGACTTAGACTTGGAGGAGATGTCATCATGAGTATGTTGCCTTTAACTACAGTGTAGCTTTCATTCAGCCCCATAAGGAATTGGATTAGCTACTGCTCTTGATCATGATTGTGCGGTGTTGTATTCATCTCACATTCACACTTTTTGCAAGTGCATCTAGGTGTGGCTCCATCTGCATTAAACTCATCCCACACCCTCTTTGCTTTATTAAAATAGCCTGCTATATCCAGATCTCCCTGTGAAATACATGAAACCTCTTTCTAAGCTTAGAACAACCTTGCCTTATTCTATTGACCATACTTTTCATTGAGATCCTTCCAAAGTTCACTACTTTATCACAGAATAGCACACTATCTCTAATGTTCTTGTTCAATGAATTCAATAGCCATGAGAGTATGATATCATTACAACACTGCCAATAAGGTAGCAAAGGAGAATTAGCATCTAGTTTACTGTATGATCCATCAATGAAGGGCAATTTCTGCTTGGCTGACAAAACAATCCTCACAAATCTTCGCCAATTTTCAAAATTATCACCGCAAAAAATGTGAGCTACTAGACTCTAACCAGGTTGATCAGAAGGATGAAGAAATAGGGGATCAGAAGCATCGATCTGTACTCTGTTACCTCCAACCACTGCCATTGCATACGATTGATTGAAAACAAAGAAAGCTAGGATTCATGAAGAAAGGTATCCACGAGTCTAGAAAAGGAAAATGAATCAGAGTTGTGAAGCTAGATCAATTTATGAATCAAATTAATTGATCGAAAACAAAGAAAGCTAGGGTTCATGATTGAGGATCTTGGCTCCCTGCTCTGATAACATGTTGTAAAGCAAAGAATAGGAGAGAGAAAGGGCAAAGAAGAAGGAATGTCACTGTATTATTCCATGACTAGCTACAAAGCTTATATGTGCAGATTGGTTATATAGAGCCACCTCCACTGTGTCTTCCCACCAAAGTTTGTTATAGCAAGAAAATACAACTTGCAATGTCTACAACATTCCTCCTATATACCAAAACTGACTATGCATCTCCAACACATTGCCTCTAATCAACCCTAATGTTTTTGTTAGATGCATAAGGATACACAAAATTCAACAATAATATTTACTAACTAGAGTTGCCCTTGATATAACTTCAAATCAAAGAAAAAGAATAATTCCAATCTTTATTGTACTCATCAAAATGTCACTTACTATGAACTGCAACCTGTTAGAAAATTAGGAAAATGATGAATTGGGGGCGTTTGAGAAAGGAAATCATTGGAGAGATTATAAAAAAATATAAATTTTATCAATTTTTTAAAAAAATATTTTTTTTAAAAAAGATAAAATTTTGGAGCGACATTTATGAAGACAACAACAGGATGATTAGCAATAGCTATGGTAGAAGGACGCTGTGTAATGACAATAACAGAGGGAATTCACTCAATTCCATAGCAGGAAGCACACCGATAGATCGAGCACAAGTCGACAGGATGCATAGCGACTTGTGAATAAAAATTAGTTTGCTAGCGGAAACAACATGAGCTAACGCAATTACCAAAATGAGATACAAAGATAATTTACTCGTAATTTAAAGTATCAAACAAAGAATAATGAGCCAGAAAAGCTTGCCTACTTTAAAACAAAAAACCAGAGAAATGAAATGTTAGGAAATTAGAGCAAACTAATAGCAGAAACAATAGGATGAAATAAATATTCAGAAACTTGAAGAAAGATAACAAGAACAAAACAACAACACACAAGATTTACGTGGAAACCCAATGTCGGAAAAAATCACGGACGGCGACGAGCACAATCAATCCACTATATAAGTAGGGAGAATACAAAACGATCACAATCACAATAAGTGATTTGATCCAACAGCAGAATTACAGTCTCTCTTGTAATCTCTCTCACAATTCTCTACCTCTCTATGTGTTTAGGAATTCAAGGATGATTCTGGAGTGATTTTAGATCCTAGGCATGACCCCTTTTTATAGGGTTTAGAAAACTAGGGTTTTACCCTTAGAGACAAACCCTAGCCGCCAGGAGAAACTGCGCTTCAAGACAAACCCTAACTGCCTTTGATTTTGGGCCACGAAGCCCAACAACCCAATAATCTCCACCTTGGACCGAAATCTCTAATCACCAACTCTGTAACACCGTCATAGCACCCCGAAGGGTGATGCCCCCCCCAAAGGGGCAATGCCCCGAAGGGCGCTTAGATACTGTGAATGCCAACTAAGTCCAAGCAATGCTCGAACTTAGCTATATGTAGAGTCTTGGTTAACATATCTGCAGGATTTTCCGAAGTATGAACCTTCCTTACCACTCTTTCCCTTGCAGCAACTGTATCTCTGACATAGTGGTACTTGACACTGATGTGCTTGGTCTTCGAATGGTCAACATCATTCTTAGTGAGGTGGATAACACTCTGACTATCAGAAAACACCATAGTGGCAGCCTGTGGAACTCCAAGCTCAGTAACGAGGCCCCTCAACCAAGTAGCTTCCTTCACTCCTTCAGTAGCAGCAACATACTTAGCCTCTGTAGTAGATAGAGCTGCAATTGACTGAAGCGATGCTTTCTAAGAGATAGCACTTGCACACATGGTGAAGATATACCTAGATATGGACCTTCTCCTATCAAGGTCACCAGCATAGTCAGAATCAACAAAACCTATAACATCATATGTAGCAGCTTTGTTCCTATCAAATACCAACCCCCTTTTAACAGTACCCTTCACATAACGAAAGATCCACTTCACAGCTTCCCAATGATCCTTTCTAGGATTATGCATATACCTACTTACCACACTCACAACATGTGACAAGTCTGGCCTAGTGCACACCATGGCATACATCAAACTACTAACAACACCAGAATAAGGGACATTAGACATTCTATCTATATCCTCCTCAGATTGTGGACAACACTCAGTAGACAATCTGAAATGTGCAGCAAGGGGTGTGGAAACTACCTTACAGTTATCCATACTAAATCTGCCTAGTACTTTTTCAAGGTAGTGTCCTTGAGATAAGTGCAGCTTACCAGCCTTTCGATCCCTCTGAATCTCCAGGCCTAAAATCTTCTTTGCTGCACCCAGGTCCTTTATCTCAAACTCCTTACTGAATTGAGATTTCAACTTGCTAATCAAGGATTTATCCTTAGATTCAATCAGCATATCGTCAACATACAATAACAAGTAAATAAAAGAACCATCAGAATATTGTCTAAAATACACACAATTATCATATCGACTGCGTGTGTATCCTTGTGTAATCATGAAGGTGTCCAACCTTTTATACCACTGCCTAGGAGCCTGCTTAAGTCCGTACAAGGACTTTTTCAATCTACAAACTAGTTGTTCCTTCCAAGGAACAACAAAACCTTCGGGTTGCCTCATGTATATCTCCTCCTCTAACTCCCTATGAAGGAATGCAGTCTTCACATCAAACTGCTCCAACTCCAGATCAAACAATGCAACAAATGCAAGAAGCACTCTAATGGAGGTATGTCTAACAATAGGTGAAAATACCTCATTATAGTCAATACCTTCTTTTTGATTGCAACCACGAGCAACCAGGCGCGCTTTCCACTTTGCATCTTCAACTCCATGAGTACCTTCCTTTTTCGTGTAGATCCATTTGGCAGTTAAGGCTCTCCAGCCTTTAGGTAGCTCACATAATTTCTAAGTCTGATTCATTTGCAAACTCTTCATTTCCTCTTACATAGCTAGGATCCAATTAGATGAATTTAGGCAGGAGATTGCTTCAGTATAAGTAGAAGGTTCCACACCTTTAGGCACCTCCTTTGCTACTGAAAGTGCATATGCTATCAGTTCCTCACTGTCATTGTATCGGGCAGGTCTCCTGATCTCCCTTCGAGGACGATCACGAGCTATAGAGTGAACAACCTCCACCTGAGGCTGATCAGAACTGATAGTGTCAGGTTTAGTACCATGGGCCTGCCTGTTGGGGTGATTAGCAGCTCCACTTTAAACTGCAACGGTCTCCACTTCTATCTTTATACTGGTATCCTCCTGATCACCTGTACCAGCAGAAGAAACAATAGAATCCTTCTCAGAAGATAACATAGCAGTCTCATTGAAAGTGACATCCTTACTCTGAATGACTTTCTTAGACTCAGGACACCACATGCGGTATCCTTTAGACTCAGATGCATATCCAAGAAACATACATTTGGCAGCCCTAGGGCCTAACTTCCCATTATTCACATGGGCATACACAGGACATCCAAATATTCTCAAATTAGAATAATCAATAGGATTACGTGACCATACTTCTTCTAGAATCTGAAAATCAATGGAGGTGTGTGGTGAACGATTCACGAAGTAGCAGGTTGCAGAAATAGCATCTGCCCAAAAAGCTTTGCGATCCCAAAGCCCGACATTTAAAAGCATACATCGAGCTTTCTCCAGTAGAGTCCTGTTGATTCGTTCTACAACCCCATTTTGCTGTGGTTTACCAAGCAAAGTCTTGTGCCTAGCTATGCCATTCATCGTGCAGAACTCTTCAAACTATGACTCAACGAACTCAAGGCCATTGTCAGTCCTAAGTTTCTTGATCTTTCTCCCAGTCTGGTTCTCAACCAGAGCCTTAAACTTCTTGATCATGGAGAATGTTTCATTTTTCTATCTCAAGAAGTAAACCCAAACTTTACGTGAGAAATCATCAACAAAAGTTAGCATGCAGCGCTTACCTCTAAGAGAAGGAACCTTTGAAGGACCCAACAGATCAGAATGAATGTAGTCAAGGATCCCCTGAGTACGATGTTTTGCTTTAGAGAAACTCACCATCTTCTGTTTCCCAAAAACACAGTGATCACAAAAATCAAGCTTACCTGTACCAACGCTACCCAGACAACCTTTGTTACTTAGAATAGTCATCCCTTTCTCACTCATATGGCCCAATCTCACATGCCATAATCTTGTATCATTAGCATCTGCCGATGCTATACCAACTGCAGCTACTCCTGTAACTGTAGTTCCCTATAGGATATAGAGATTGCCCTGTCGCAGTCCCTTCATTACCACCATGGCTCCCTTTGTCACTTTTAGGACACCATTCTCCATAACAATCTTGCAACCATTAGTCTCAAGAGTACCCAAGGAGATCAAACAACGAGTCATATCAAGTATGTGATGAACCTTGGACAAAGTTCTAACTATGCCATCATGGGTTTTAACCTGTACAGTACCTATTCTTGCAACTTTGCACTCAGCATCGTTGCCCACAAGTACAACTCCAGTATCAACAGGCTCATAAGTGACAAACTAGTCCCTAAGAGGACACATGTGATACGTACAACCAGAATCTAAGACCCAATCATCACCTAGCCCCTTTTCAGAGGTGGTGGCCAAAGATATGGTAGCAAGTAATACATCACCATCACACTCTGACTCTACTACACAATCAGCTGTAGCAGTTTTCTCCTTTTCCTCTTTCCCTTTCTTTTTCTTTAGTTTCCAACAGTTAGCCTGAATATGACCCAATTTACCATAGTAATTGCAGGACTTATTGGAATGAGGATTCTTAAACTTAGATCGGTTCTTTTTCTTATTACCGTTCCCCTTTTGCTCAGTTCTACCCCTAACAACTAATCCCTCAGCTGGATCAGCATGGGTATCATGGTCAAATTTCTCCTTAGATAGCTGATTAGACTTGACATCCTCAAAAGATATAATATCAGAATTACTATATAGCATAATCTCCTCAAAGTGTTTATAAGAAGGGCGTAGAGACACAACAAGTAGAATAACTTTATCCTCATCCTCAATCTTTACATCCAGACTCTCCAAATCAACTAGAATAGAATTAAATTCATTCAAATGTTTTTGAACAGGGGTATGTTCAGCCATACGAAAGGTGTACAACCTTTCCTTCAAACAGATCTTGTTGCCTTGACTCTTTGTCATGTAGAGTTCATCCAGCCGAGTCTACAAATCCACTGCAGTTGCCTTATCAAGCACCTCTCGTAGGACATGTGGTGCCAGACACAACTGAATGGCTGAAACAGCCTTCAACTCCAGTTCTTCCCATTCCTCATCTGTTAGCAATCCACACCTCTTCTTTTGGTCTGTTGCCCATTATTGGTCAGTCATCTTCTTGGGTTTCACGTGAGGTCCTTGCGAAACCTTTCACAACCCATGCTGGATGAGAACTGCTCTCATTTGCACCTTCCAGAGATTAAAACTAATCTCCCCATCAAATTTCTCAATATTAACCTTCATAATTGAAGACATCCTACACCAAAGCTCTGATACCACTTGTTAGGAAATTAGAGCAAACTAATAGTGGAAGCAATAGGATGAAGCAAATATTCAAAAACTTAAAGAAAGATAACAAGAACGAAACAACGACACACAAGATTTATGTGGAAACCCAATATGGGAAAAAACCACGGATGGCGGCGAGCATAATCAATCCAGTATATGAGTAGGGAGAATACAAAATGATCATAATCACAACAAGTGATTTGATCCAACAGCAGAATTACAACCTTTCTTGTAATCTCTCTCACAATTCTCTACCTCTCAATGTGTTTAGGGATTCAGGGATGATTCTGGAGTGATTTTAGATCCTAGGCATGACCCCTTTTTATAGAGTCTAGAAAACCAGGTTTTTACCCTTAGAGACAAACCTTAGCTGCCAGGAGAGACTGCACTTCAAGACAAACCCTAGTCGCCTTTGATTTCGGGCCACGAAGCCCAACAACCCAACATGAAATATATAGACATGAAAAACATTGTCTATCCCCATAACATGATCTCTAGTTTATGCATTCATAGACTAGTAATAAAATCAACCACAAATTGAGCTATAGCCGTTTGTAAAGCTAACTTGCATGCGTCTTCCAAAAAGTTTAGATAGGTTGTCTTTTAAGTTTAGCAGAAGTAACACTTAGGACTCACATAATTCTTGGCTACCCTTGCAAATTATTCCCCTTGTTTATGGAAATACTGCCCATTGACAAGTATAGAATTAGTTCAAATTAACTAGATGGACCTAAATAGGTTCAAAACAACCTTGAGAGCTCTAAATTAGATTAGTTCCGATGAGCAGTAAGAAGCTTAAATGTGTCTACCATACAAACAACTTATTTAGAGTAAATGTACATTTGTGGAACAGTTCAAAAGAGTTTATGTATTCAGCAGCTGAGGCATAATTAAGGGCACTCATCAAAGTGGAATATAGATAAACACACCCATAAACTCATCAAAATAATGTGCTCCAAGTAAAGACCCAAGACAGTAACACATAAAAAAATCTTACAAGACTAACTATAACACCCTTTAAGCAATTCCAGACCAAGAAGCTAAATAGTAGACAGCTAGTTCGGAGATAACTAAAGCAAGCAACACCTTTCCAAATCCGAAAATACAAACCAGGTTAACAATGAAATCACCAATTCGAAGTAAAATGAATATGCAAAACAAATTTAGCAACACTTAAGCTATATCATAATCAATTCAAATGGAAATTTAGAGATAGGATCAAAAGGGATAGACACATATAAAGTGTAGCACCAAGAAGCTAAAGAACAAGGTGTTGAAGTGGAATCAATGGTGCAAAGTGGGAAAGAAACCCACTTCTGTCTTAATAGATAAGAAATACTCTAAGTTAATCAAGGACATTAATTTGGTATCCTATAAATTCCCCTCATTAAGATCTGTATCATTAATCATTGCCAAGATAACAACAAAGTAAACCTAAATTTTATTATATTGTTTAGAATGATAAAAATCACAATGGATCTATTCAAGAACCAACTCAACCAAAAGCTTAAGCTGATGGTTGAAGGCCCACGAATAGGTTTATACTCTAACACGCCCCCTCACGCAAATACCCTTTAAAGCGTGAATGTTGCAAAGACCCATCTTACCTTGTGCAATAAATCAATATGGGGGTTGCTGAGATTCGAACCTAAGACCTCTCACTCATAAAGGCTCTAATGCCATGTTCAAGAACCATCTCAACCAAAAGCTTAAGCTAATAATTGAAGGTCCGTAAATAGGTTTATACTCTAATAGGATCAAATCAAGGTACTCCTACAGTCTGTCCAAAACCAATTAGCACCAATAGCTAATGAGAAAAGCCAACAAGAACCTTAATGAACGTAGCTAAGAATAACAACCATTTTAAAAAGCCCAAAAATCTTCATTTTGATGTTTTATTGTGTTCCAAAGCTATTAAGCTCCCATGATCAAAATTGAAAAGCTGATTTCACAATTGGATGTGAATAGGTCTAAGCATTTCATGAATAAACCAAACAGAAGAGAGAGTTTACTTATGTTAGAACCATATAAAAAATGAAGCCAATTACCTTCGTAGAGCTAGTCTATGATTCTTTTTTCTTTTTTGAATTTTGATTACTAAGTGCATGATTCTAGTTTAAACATAAAATTTGGAATTATCCGTTCATAGGAAATGTTATAAGCTATAGTGAGTTAAATGCCAAGTGCTTCATCTGTTGCTTCTTCCTTGTTTTGACATAGAAATTAGCAAAATAAATTGATTGACCAAAATTTATCTCGATAAGTGCATAAGAACTCAAAGTTCATTCAATAAGATCTAGGGTACTTATAAGGAAGAGATAATGAGTATAACTTTAAAGCAACCGTACAAATTTTAGACCAAGAATAGGTTTTTAAAATTATGAACAGAAATGAACAAACCAAAGGAAACAAACACAAAAGGATGATGAGAAAGAAATGACATTGTTAGGTATAAAACAATGAATAATTAGCATATTGTGCATCATACAATATACAATAATCAATTTAGGGTTCAAGCCCAAGGAGTTTGTTCAAACTACTATTTGATATGATCGATAATTCGAGAGTAAAAATTTCATAATCAATGTTGAGAGGAAACTGCACCATTATCTATAGAATGGTTGGATAGATGTATGGCAGTTGAGATTGAATTACAGATTATCGCGGTACACAAATGACCAAACCCTTTAATATCCAACGGAGGCAAATTCACAAAGGATGTAGTTGTTACTCATCGAACAATTCGGAGTTTGAGGAATTAAGAGGCCGATTCTTCAATTTGTCGATGAATTTGGAATGAGAGTGGTAATCGGGCTTGCCCAGTTTGGTGGGGCAATTGCTATTACAATGGGATTGCAAAATTGTGCTCTGGTGCTGAAGTTCTTCAATTTGTCGATGAATCAGATTAAGGGAGAAAAACGGTTGAGTTCACCTAATTCGTGCAGCTGCCATTGATATACTTCCCCAATTGGCGCATCAGCAAGGAGATTCTACACTACCGCTCAAGTAACATGTGAAAGAGATTTTAGTTTTTAAGGCTTTGAGAGTGTCGTCGTACGCTAATTTCGAATCATGCTTTTGATTTTTACTTGATTTTAAGCGTTAATAAGTTTGCAAATTTTTTTCAGCCTGTACAAATTAATGAGCATATACGAAGGCCCAACACACACACAAAAAAAACAAACAAGTAAAATAATAAGGGTATGAAGGCATTATAAGTCCCCAAGCTTACCGATGAGACAATTGCTTCATTAGTATCACCTGCTTCCTGCTATCCTCTCCACTTGGCTTCGAATTTAGGGAGGAGGCTTTGCTTGTCAATTACTGGGAGGCAAGGGTGTTGATGATGTCGGGCGTTTAGACCTTTGCAGTAGGTTCCCCTTCCCCCTAGGGCTAATGGGCTTGCTGGGTCCTTTCCTGAGATATGAGGCCCAATAAGTGGTGCAATTTACTATTGTAAAAAAAAAAGAAGTCCCCAAGCTTGTCAAGTATGTAAGGATGCATTATATTTTGTAGTGATTATGCATTAAATGTTGTTAAAATTATATCAACAACAGTCATAGAAGACACCTATACTTTCACATCGCCCTAATTAGGTTTTGTCAAAGTGTAGGCTCAATCCTCAAAGTGGGCTTCATACAAGCATCATTACACTTGGTTAATTTACTTGCATGCTTATAGAAAGAGCATCAACCTAACTTCAAGTTAACAAGTAACTACCACAGAGGACATCTCATTCTTTTTGTCCTAGGACATCTCAACAAGCCCCAATCAAAAAGACATGACATCAACACCCAAGTGGTAAAAAGTCAAACTTGAAGATTTGACATCTCAACATCTCACCAACGACGAGTTAAGGATCTGGCTACATATATCGGGCTCCCATACCAAAGGTTCCTCAAGAATCTAACCATATATCTTCAGGTTTTCACACCATCAACTTCATAGAAATCTTGCTATAACTACTCAGGCTCATACGCCATAAAGTTCACAAGGATCTAACCACAGATCTTCAGGCTTTTATGCAACCAACCTGATATAAATTTAGCAACAAGTCTTCAGGATCCCTTGCTATCAAACTAAGTGCTGTTAGACTCGTGACTAGTTAATAATTTAGAACCGCTAGACCAGAGAATAGTTTGTTGGACCAACAAAGGGTCCTTTATACAAGTGAAAGCTCTTCTAGACCGACAAAACGTCAAAATGCAGAATTGCTAGAGTGCAAAAGGTCTGCTAGATCGGCGATGGGTTTACTAGACCGACAAAAGGTTAATAATCCAAAACCACTATACTAGCAAAAGGTTCGGTAGATCCATGAAAGTTCTTCTAGACAGGCGATAGGCCAACAATTCAAACCTGCTAGACCGCTAAAAGAACAAAATTCAAAACCACTAGATCGGTGAAAGGTTTGCTGTATTGGTGTATAGTCCACCTTACTAAACTAGGGAAATGTTAAAATTGAGAATTGCTAGATCAGTAAAAGCTCCATTACACTAGCGAAAGCTTACTATACCAAAGAATGATCTGCTAGACAAGTGAAAGCCCACCAGACCAATGACAGGTCACCTATGCGAGCGATAAGTTGAAAGGTCAGAACCTCTAGACCAGGAAAAGGTCAAATAACCTACCCACAACACTAGGGAAAGGTTCACCAAGACCGGTGAAAGGTCCGTTAGACTAGCAGAACTTCAAAATTCGTAATTGCTGGACCAACAAAGGGTATGCATGACTAGCAAGAGGTCAAAATCATGATCTGCTAGACTAGAAAAAGGTCCACTAGATAAGCGACATGTCAAAATCTAGTACCTGTAGACTGACAAATGATCATAATCCAATATTGCTAGACTGCTGAAAGGTTAAAATCAACTTCCACTAAATAGGCGAAGAGCCCACTACATTGGCAAAAGGTCAATATTGGGGAAATGTTAGACTTGTGAAAAGTCAAAACCGGGTAATAAAATAGGTAAGCACATGAACTAACTACTTTGACCTTCACCTTGCATGAGTTAAGTCAAAGTGGGGGCTAACTATAGACCACTAAAACTAGTACCTTGAATTTTATCAAATGCTCAATGGTAAAACTTTTTATTTAGTTTAGTGGTCCATACTTTAGGGATTATTTGGTGGTCTTTCAAGAAAAAATTTAAAACAAACCTGTTTTGTCCCTTTTGGTTTATGGTTTAATTTTGAGAGTAGATTTCGATTGTAAGCAACATTAAGATTCACTAGTGACTCCATTGAATACTCCGATATTTTTCTATTAATTTTTTTTTGACTAGGCAAACTAGGCGAAGAGCCCGCTACATTGGTAAAAGGTCAATGGTGGAGATCTAGTCAAGGGTTATGGTGGTGAGAGAAGAACAACCAACCTTAACACTAGTAGCGTAAACTTGCATTCTTTTCGATCTTCCTTCTTGAGGTTGGTATAAAATAATTTCACCAAGATCGAATAGACTTTAGAAGGCATGTCAACTAGTTTCCTACGAGTCATCGTTTCTAACACATGAGAAATTCCAGAATTTGCCTTAAGGAGAATATCGTTGTCTAAACAGCCACATGCCAACATTTTTATTTCATTTAACATTCAAAAATATGATTGTTCCCCATCCTCAGAGCATTTGTTAGGAATATCAACACTTGAAGAAATATAGGTTGGAATTTTTGCCTCTTGAGGTTCATTTATCTCAAATTTTGTATCCTCCAACTCGTCAACTATAAGTGTTTGGAAATTCTTTGAGGTGTGGCAACAGGAGACTGTGAGCTCTTTGTGAATCTCTTTTCCACAAGCTAAGACACAGTCAGCTTTGACATCTTAGATGATGTTGTTTATAAGTTTGGGAGGACAAAGTTTTAGAGAGAGAGCTTAAGGGCCAGCGTTTGTAAAGACAAAAAAAGTGGAGGAAAGAAATTAGGAGTAGGGGGTTAGTTGTAGTGATAAGAAGAGCAAAAGGTTAAATGCTATTGATACGACATGACTACAACAAGTAGGCTCCAAAGATAAGTGGCGACATGTCCTTGCTTTTGAGAAGTCATGTAGTAGCCAATTTTAGCGCAAATGTTGTGGGAATTATTCAAAGAAATTTTAAAAAGATTTCGCACTATAAGTCTAAAAAGATTTCAGATCAATTACCATAATTCAATTTCCCAAATTTTAGAATTTAACTCATTTAATATAGGACTATCAATTAATAGTCGCTAACTTGAGAGATTGCCGATTGACATGGACATGAATTAGCCTTAGCCAACTTGAGATTATTAAGGCCATTAAAGTCTGATGCCTTAAAAAGATCTCTTCAATGAACATAGTATGTCAACCATACCTAATATCCTTCAAATAAAGAAGAATTGATCTTCACCTAAGGGTTTGGCAAGGATATCATCCAATTGCATGTCAATAGGTATAATGTTAAGAAAGATATCACCTTTTTTGACTATGATGAAATTATCCCTCACTTCAATGTGCATGGTTCTTGAGTGTTATGCATGATTTTTGTGATGTTGATAGCTCTATTGTTATCACATTTGATAAGACCTTTCACTTAATCTAGTCTAAGGTCCCAGAGCTATTGGCTAGCTCATTAGATTTGAGCATAATAGGTTCCAGCTACAATATATTGAACTTCATCTGTGGACAAGACAACTTGACTTTGTTTCTTTAAGGGCCATAAAACTAGGCTTTGTCCAAGAAATTGGCATGAACCAAAAGTACTTTTCTAACAAGTTCATAACTTGCGTAGCCAGTAGTAGAGTATCCAACTAGTTTAAGGTCACCACCTCTTAAATACCACAAACTAAGACCCTGGTTGTAGCAAGATACTTGAATTTTCTTCTCACAACTGTAAGGTGTCATTTCTTGTGAGATGGTAGGGATATTCACACAAGAAAACACTAAACATGATGTCAAGTATGCTAGCAGTTAAATATAGTATGGATCCAATCATAACCCTGTATATCTATTTAGTAGCAGGCTCACCACTTGTATACAAATCGACCTTATAATTTGAAGCCAGTGGAATTTTGGCATGTTAAGGGCTATGCATGTTACATTTGTTCAATAGTTCCTTAACATGCTTGTCTTGATTAATGAAGATGCTATTTCGGCACTGCTTGATTTTAAGTCCAAGGAAGAAATTCAATTCTCCCATCATACTCATCTCAAATTCCTTGCTCATGAGATTTTAAGAATCCAATGCATATGGATTCATTTGTAGCATTGAATCAGATATCATTAACATATATCTAGACAAGCAAAAAATCCATCCCCCTTTTTCTCAATAAACAAGGTCTTGTCAATTTGACCCCTTTAAAAATATTTTCACACAAGAATTTGTTAAGTCTTGCATACCATGCCCTAGGAGCTTGTTTCCATATATGGCTTTATACAACTTTAAGATATGATAAAGATAATCTAGAGTTTCAAAATAGGGGGTTGTTCTGAATAAACTTCATCATGTACAAAACCATTAAAAATGCACACTTCACGTCCACTTGATATAATTGATTCTTATAAAAGATGCAAATGCGAGTAACATACTGATGGCCTCTAACCTACAAGCTAACAGAAAGCTTGCATGACAATTAATGCCTTATTCCTAGTTATACCCCTTTGCACTTAGTTTAGCCTTCATTCTTCTCACATTTCTAAACTCACCTGGTTTGTTTTAAATAGAGAGTTGGTTTTGATAACTGGACGATTCTTAGATCTGGTTGTCAAGGATCAAATGGTTTCTTTTAAAGTGGTTGAGTTCTTCTTGCATAGTTAGAGTTCAATCAAGGTATGCTCGAGCTTATTAAGGGCTCTCAGGTTCAAGGTGTCTTGAGATAAATTCCAAATGGTTACTTAATGGATTTAGCTTTGTTTTCTTCTTCATCATGATGTTTACTCCGCTTGAGATCTTGAAATGAAGTTGAGTTAGTACTTCTATGATTATTTTTCATCGAACACCACATGCATACTTTCGTCAACCACCTTAATTTAGGAGTTATAATCTCTATAAGGCTTGCTTTGTTCGGAATGTGTAACAAAGATGGCTTCATTATTTCTCACATCAAACTTTCTAAGATTTTCTTTGCAATTATAGCATACGAAATGCTTGCAACCAAATGCTTTCAAGTATGAAATTATTAGCTTCTTTCATGATGTTTTAATTTCTTGATGATGAGTTTAATCTATCATCAATTTAGAACATAGTTTGCAATATTCACATCTTCAGCCCAAAAGCATTATGAAAGGTCCTTTTATAATCTGTATAGCATCAAGGGCATGTTTGGTTTGTAACATTGCAACAAATGAGTTTAGGATGAATTAGGTAATTTATTCTATTGCATCTGGTTTATGTGACCCAAGCCTCAATAAAAGGGGAAAAAGAGCATCAAAATGAAGAATCTACCATCATGACCTAAATTAGATCGACAAATCGGGCCAATTTTAATCTAAGATGTCTCAATCAAGAAAGTCAAACATTGGTCAACAGTGGTCAATATTGGTCAAATCCTAGTCAAAGGTCAAGGTTAAGGTCTAAATATCAAGCTTGGAAACAAGTAAGAATCCAGACAACTCATCACTAGAATGGAAGCTTCTAATGTCAATTTCTATGTTCTTAAATTGTTGTTTGAATGTGAATGCTTAGAATAGATGCTCGAATCCTATTGATCCATATTAACCCATACATGCTTAATTTTTATTGGCTTATTTTTGGAGCTTGGGGAAGGGAGCACTAATCTTTGTGGCTATAAATTAGCCTCTTGGATCAAACTGGAATATAGACTTGATTTAAGAATTAGTGAATTACAACTAAAGTGTTTTTCTCTCCCAAAACAAAATCTCTCTCTCCATTTCTAATAATTGAGTATTTGAATGGTGATCGAGTCAATCCTTTGGGTTAATTCTTAGTGCTTTTCTTTACAGAATTTATTGGTGGGTTGTTAAGCAAGTGGTTGCTTCAATCTTTATTTTAGTCATGCCCATTTTATTTTGTTTTCTCTTATATTAAAAATTTCACAAAAATTTCCTTTCTTTTTCTTCGGATATTCAAGGCATAGCTTGGTCCAAGGTCTTCTTCAATGATGATTGTTGAAGTTCGATTAAGGATCCTCCACACCCATCATGTCACACATCATTAAGGAGTATGTGGCGTTGAGAGGTTGTCTGATATTGAAAGTTAATCACATACTACCTTAAGCTCGATCACTTTTCATAGCTTGTACTAGCACTCCTTGAGTGTTTAATGATTTGTTGTCGTACGTGACAAAAACTTTAAAAGTATATGTTTGATCTTTCAGAAAGAACAACCAGCTTAATTTAGAGTAATCATCAATAATAATAAATAATATCTACTGCCATCTAAACTTCTTAGCCTGATAAGATGATGGGGTTCAAGGCACCGAGGACTCATATGAGCATGATGAGGTCCCAAGGGTATGTCTAAGATCAGGAGAGCTCAAGAACACCATGACATTGGCGAGGGAACACCTCCAGCAAGAAGACCTTTTCATTGATAGTTCAACCAGTTTCCGGCCTAAGTTTGTGACTATGATTAGTATTGAGCATGAATAGCTGAGGGTTTACTAATCCCTCAAACCCGTCGTTCAGCATGTCCTTAGTCCAATAAAACAAGTCCTGGCTATTTTGAGGCGCAGAAGGTTAGCCAACCAGATGCAAAATCTAGACGGTGCATTCTAGACTACAATCATGCATAACTCAGTTTTGGTTGGGAAATTTGAAGACTTCTTGGCATGCATTCAAGCCAAGAAAGGGTGTCAAGATATTTATCAAATGACTTGATAAAACTTGCTAATTAGCTCCCTTATAGCTTGCTATTAACCAGCGAATGTTGAGAACAAAATACCCTTTTATCAACTGATGTACCTTGCCGTGCGGGTGGTCATTAAGTGTCTTAATCAACCTGCAAGTTGCATTTCAGCCTACTTAAGGGCTGTTTTAAAAGCTTAAACCAAGCCATTTATGCTAAGCCTAGTGACACCTCATCTGGTTAGGTGATTGACCATATTAGGTGTTAAATTGCCCTTGGTTTATTTTCCAATCTTTTTATAATGCCCTACGTTGTCTGTATTTGTTTGTGGTGACTTGATTAGCATTTAGTTCTTTGTTTTTGCCTTGTAACTGTTGGTTTTGCATGAGAAAAGGTCCTATATAAACCTCTCTCCTTTTGTACTAGAAGAAGCTCATGAATTGAACTCAAAACTTGAGTTTTAACACAATTTACTCTCTAAACTCCTAGTGGCGGTATCTTGAGTTGGTAGCTCAAGTGATGTTACACTAGGTCATTTTAGTTCTTCTTGGTGGTGTTTATGTATTGAAGAAGCCCTAAAGTGACTGCCCAAGTGAGCTTCAAGGGTGGTCTTTCTACATCACTTGAGTAATCACTTGATTTTCTAACTCTATCCCCAAATTGTTTGAGTGTTCAAGCATTTCTATGAGTTTTTGGTCTGCTGGCTAAGTAAGGCTAGGTACATCAAGTGGTATAGGGGCGTTGGCAACTCTCCTAGGGCCTTTCTATATCCTAAACACAACCTAGTCTGCCCAAACACATTTTCAGTCCACAAAGAACAGGTATCATGTCATCTAGCCTTACTCTTCAACAAGTGGCTGACCAAGCCCTTAGGGAGATAGTTGAAATTGAGGGAAGGGTTAAATACCACTAGGATTAGCTGGGAAAATTCATCAGAGAAAGAAGTAGAGGCATGAGAAGATCCAGTAACAACATCAAGCATGAAGATTCTAGTTCAACCCCATCTGAATAGGAAAATAAAGACAACCCTTTTGCCTCTTCTAGGGATGCTTCTTCTAGAGGTAGAAGTAGGAGGCACCATAGGAGGAATGAATGATAAAGGGATGATTTCAGGGTTGGCATCCATGAAGTTGAAGGTTAGCTTGATCCTGACTTGTTCTTTCACTGGCTCCAAACTGTGGAGAGGGTCTTTGAGTGCAAACAGATTCCTGGTGAGAAGAAGGTCAAGTTAGTTACCTTAAAGCTAAGAAAATATGCTTCAATTTAGGGGTCCAATGTTGTAGCCAAGAGGGTCAGGAAGAGAAAAGGCAAGATCAAGTCCTGGAGAAAGATGAAAGAAAAGATAAAGGCTAACTTTCTTCTAGACCCTTACCTACAAGACAACTATCTCAAATTCCACAAACTAAAACAAGGCACTAAGATTGTGGAGGAGTATCCAAGAGAATTTGAGCATCTGCTAGTCAAATGTGACCTCAGAGAGGATGAAACCCAGACTTCGGTCACATATCTAGCTGGGTAGATAAGAAGATAGCTCAAGCTGTAGACCTACACTCGTATACCACTATGGATGAGCTCAGTTCCTTGCCTTACAAGGTTGAGTTGTAAAGGAAGGTTGAGAGGAAATGAGAAACCACCAAACAGATCCTATAACTTCCTAAAGCCACCTCAAAACCCTATTAGACCTAATTACCCTCCACAAAACAAAACCATTTCACCTACTACCCCAAAAACCCCAACCGAACCTGTTCCTAATCATGTTGATGCTAGGAGATGTTTTAGGTGCCAAGGTTGAGTTTACATAGCTTCTGAATGCCCAAACAAGAGAGTAGTGACCATAGCTGAGTATCAGCCTATTTATCAAAGCTTGGAGGTACCAGAAGAAGGTCGAGATAAGGAGCTCTTCTTAACTGAAGATGTGGAGGAATACGCAGAGGATCTTGATGAGGGAGAGATGTTGGTGGTCAAAAGAGCCTTAAGTGGCCTAGTAGCACCAGAAAACAAGGAGCAAGTGGAAGTAGTCTTCTATACCAGATGCACCATTAGAGGGAAGATATGCTCATTGATCAAATATAGAGGTAGTTGCACCAATTTCACCTCCAAGACTTTGGAAGACAAACTGAAGCCTTGAACTATGCCCTACCCATATCCTTACACCATTGAGTGGCTAAATCAAAGAAACGGTATCCAGATTTCTTCCAAATGCCTAGTTTCTTTTTCTATTAGGAAGGGGTATAAGGATGAGATATGGTGTGATGTAATTCTCATGGATGCTTGCCATGTCCTTTTAGGCAGACCCTAGTTATTTAATAGGGAGTTATGCATAATGGGAGACTGAATACATATACCTTTGTTAAGAACCAAAAGAAAATTACCCTCACTCCTCTCAAACCTTCCCAAATCCAAAAGGCCAAAGGCTCTCCTCAGCTCGATGTGTTTCTTATAACTCTACTCAGATCCTAACAACACGAGTTTCAGTTAGCTCAAGAGTTGATCTTGTTAAACCTTGAGTTAGAAAACTCCCATATCACTTTCTATTCCTTACTACAACCTTTCCCACTTGACTATGAGTATGTCTTTCCCACTGAAATACCTCATGGTTTACCCCTAAAGAGATCCATCTAGCACAAAATTATCATCCCAGGATCCACCTTCCAAAACAAGCCTGCATACATAATGAATCACCAAGAAACCAATGAAATCCAAAGGTAGGTACATGAGTTACTAGCTAAAGGCATGATTAGAGAGAGTTTGAGTCCCTGTGCAATTCTAGCCTTGCTAATACCTAAGAAAGATGGGAGTATGAGAATGTGTATGGACATTAGGGCCATAAACAAGATCACCATTAAGTATAGGTAACCCATTCCTAGATTAGAGGACCTTCTTGATGAGTTACATGGTTCCATAACATTCTTATAGATTGATTTAGGAGTGGAAATTACCAGATCAGAATCTATGAGGGGAATGAGTGGAAGACAACCTTTAAAACCAAATGTGGGTTGTATGAATGGTTGGTGATGTCATTTGGTTTGACCAATGCTGCTAGTACCTCTATGAGGCTAATAAATGAGGTACTCAAGCCTTTAATAGGGAAGTTAGTATTAGTCTATTTTGATGATATTTCGATTTATAGCTAGACTGAGGAAGAGCACGCTCACCATTTATATCAATTGTTTAACATTCTGTCCCAAGAGAAGTTATATGGGAACCTTAAGAAGTGCCATTTTTTTTACTTCTTAAGTTATGGTCATCGGCTATGTGGTTTTGACTTAAGGAATCTAGGTTGATGATGTTAAGATTAAAGCAATTAGGGAATGGCCAATTCCTACTTCCATTCAGCAGGTCAGAAGCTTTCATGGCTTGGCCTTATCATAGAAGATTTGTGAAGAATTGCAGCTCACTTGTGGCTCTAATTACCGAGGTGCTCAAAAGCAAGGTGTTTGAGTTGAGTGATCAGGCTCAGAAGGCCTTTGAACTCATCAAAGATGAGCTCACCATAGCCACTATCCTTACTTTACCAAGCTTTACCAAAGTCTTTGAGGCAAAGTGTGATGCTTCTGGGGTTGGAATTGGAGCGGTGTTGATTCAAGAAGGGAGGCATGTTGCTTATTTCAGTGAAAAATTGAGTGATGCAAACAGGAAGTTCTCTACCTATGATAAAGAGTTCTATGCCATTACCAGGGCGTTGGAACACTGGAGGCGCTGCCTGATTGGTGGAGGATTGATCTTACATTCAGATCATGAAGGCCTAAAGTTCGGTTAAGGTCGACACAAGCTTGACTTAAGACATGCTAAATGGGTTGAGTATTTGTGGCCCTTTCATTTCATGATTCGTGACAAGTTTAAAAAGCTTAACAAGGGTGCTGATGCCCTTTCCAAAAGGCATGCACTTCTGTTAGCTTGGGATTCTAGGGTTTTTGCCTTTAAGATGATTAAGGAGGAGTATAAAATTGATGAAGACCTCAAAGGGTTATTTGACAAGTGCTCTCACCATCCTCAGGGGGCATTTCACCTTGATCAAGGCTTCCTTTTCAAAGGAAGCAAATTGTGTATTCCCAAGAGTGGAATCAGAGAGTTGTTGATTCAGAAAATTCATAGAGGAGCCTTGGCTGGTTATTTTTGGGTTGATAAGACCTGTTAGTTTGGATTTCATCAGAGGGCTCTACTCCACACTGCCCATTTTATAAGTCCCTGAGGAGGATGTCATTTTGGATTTCATTATAGGGCTGTCAAGAACATACAGGAGCAAGGCTTCTGTCATAGTGGTGGTAGATAGATTATGTAAGATGGCCCATTTGATTCCCTACCATACTACTTATGATGCATCTAATATTGCTAATTTATATTTTAGGGAAGAGATTAGGTTACATGGAATTCCTAGAAGCATAGTATCAGATAGAGATACCAAGTTTCTAAGTTATTTCTAGCTTACGTTGTGGACGAAGAGTACTCTACTCAAATTTAGTACCACCTGCCAGCCCTAGACAGACGACCACAATGAAGTAACCAACATAACCTTAGGTACACTACTTAGGGTGTTGGTGAAAAAGAGCATCAAAGGATAGGATGAGTTGTGGCCTTATGTAGAATTTTCCTACAATATAGCCCCCAACAAAGCCACCAAGTTATCTTCTTTTCATAACGTCTATGGCCAGAATCCCGTCTCCCCACCAGACTTGATTCCTTTACCTACAACTACTAAGTTTAGCTGGGAAGCCAGCAAAAGAGCAGAGGAGATCAAGGATCTCTACACCAAAGTGAGGGGCAGAATTGAGAGGAGCAAGGAGCTGGCTAAGAATAAGGCCAACAAGCACAGAAAAGATGCCCAATTTTAGCCAAGAGATTTAGTTTAGATTCATCTCAAGCAGGAGAGATTTCATGGTAAAAGGAATTCCAAGCTGATGCCTAGATCAGATGGCCCCTTTGAGGTGTTAGAGCATATTGGTCCTAATTGCTATAAGGTGGACTTAGCAGGATAGAATGGAGTCCCTTCCACCTTTAATATGGTTGATGTCAACCCTTACTTTTATGATTCTAAAGAGTTACCCAGTTTGAGGACAAAGTCTTCGCAAGAAGGAGGGCTGATTGGGATCAAGGCACTAAGGACTCCTGCTAGCATAATGAGGTCCCAATGGCATGCCGAGGATTAGGAGACATTCAGAACACCATGACATTGACGATGGAGCACCTCCAACGAGCTGACCTTTTCCCTACCAGTTCAACTAGGTTTTGGCTTAAGTTTGTGACCATAATAAGTATTGATCATGAATATATGATGGTTTACTAATCCCTCACACCCTTTGTTTAGCTTGTACTTAGTCTAACAAAACAAGTCCCAGCTATTTTGAAGCACAGAAGGTCATCCAATCAGATGCAAAATCCAGACAATGCATTCTAGACTGCAATCATACATAGCTCAGTTTTGGTCGGGAAATTTGACGACTTCTTAGCATGTGTCTCTCATATGAATTCAAGCCAAGAAAGGGTGTCCAAATATTTATCAAATGACTTGCTAAAAGTTGGTAATTAGCTCTCTCACATCATGCTATTAACCAACTAATGTTGAGAATAAAACAACCTTTTATCCAGTTGTTGTACCTTGTCGTCCGGGTGTTCATTAGGTGTCTTAATCAAGCTACAAGTTGCATTTCAGACTACTTAAGGGTGGTCTTGAAAGCTTAAACCCAACCACTTATGCTAAGCGTGGTGACACCTCATCTGATTAAGTGATTGACTAGATGAGGTGTTAAGTTGCCATTGGTTTATTTTCAAATCTCTTTGTAATGTCCTAGGCTATTTGTATTTCCCTAGAGTGACTTGATTGGCATTTGATCCTTTTTTTTTCCTTATAACCATTGGCTTTTCAAGAGAGAGTGTATATAAACCTCTCTCCTTTTGTAATTAGAACTTCAATTTTAACTCAATTTACTCCCTAAATTCCTAGTGGTTGTATCTTGAGTTGTCAGTTGAACTGCTGTTACACTAGGTCATTTTAATGCTTCTTGGTGGTGTTTCTGTATCGAAGAGGCCATAACTGACAGCCCAAGTGAGCTTTAAGTGTGGTGTTTTTGTATCAATTTCTTAATCACTTGATTTTCCAACTCTATCCCCAAACTGTTTGAGTGTTCTTGCATTTCTATAAGTTTATAGTCTGTTGGTTGAGTAAGGCTAGGTACGTCATAAGACCATACAATCCATCTGCAATATTTCAAAAGGCCTTGATTTATTAGCTAAAATAACATTATGACTTGTTTACAATTTACACTACACTACAAACTTGATATTTATCATATTTATGCTTTGGAAGGCCTCCTATAGATCATATATAGGAAAATTTAAAATTATATCCATATTAGCATGAACACCAGCCTTCTATACTACAACTACACATCGCTATTAATAGCTAGCATTAACACATGGACGATTTTTAGAATCAACCTGATCAAGCTTAACAGCATATGCATTTTGTACTCTTAAACCAGACAAAACAATTTTTCTTGTTTCAAGATTGGAGACATGACATTGAGCGGAGTTCAAAAATACTTAGTTCCCTTTATCACATATTTACGAAATGCTAAGCATATTGAATTTAAGACCATCGGCTAAAGATATTCTCAAGTAAATTAGAGGGGTCTTTGCCAACATTTCTAAATCCAATGATTGTCTTATTCTTTCTATCTCCAAAGGTTACTTTGCCTTTGTATGATTCTTCACCTTTTCATCTGAAGTCATGTGCCCAGAACATCAACTACTAAATTAGCACATATTAGTGTTTATCTAGAAGCATACCTATAAAATGACTATCAAACCTTTTTATTTTCCCTAAAAGGAAATTATATAGAATCTATTGCCATGTGTAAGGCTCTGCATCTTCAGGTACCTAAATCTGAACAATTCTTGGACAGCTGCTAATCTAACTTTTAGGATGCTCGAAACTTCTCCACCATCATTTGCTGTTTGAGTTGCTTTGGCACCCCTTCATTATGCTGTTGTGATGAGAGGCCTTTAAAAGCATTCCCAAGGGCCCTTGAATCACTCAGACCTTCAGGAGGAGGTGTCACTTTAGCAAAGAAGTTTTTATACGATTTTGATTTATTGCAAGGACCATATCCAAGGCGTTCTTAATTGTAAGACACACTTTGAAGTCTACGTAACCAGTCTATTGTTTCTAACGAGTTCAAAAATAGACTTTCAAAAACCTTCTCATTTTCTTTTTTCCATATTTACAATTCTTCTTTGAGAGTTTTATCCTCATTTTCATAGCGATTCCATTTCTCATAGAAATCATCATAGAGTTCAAAATGTTGTTTGTTTTCATTCTTCAATGAGTTGCTTGTTTGTAATACCTTCATTTGGCAAACTCTTTCTCATATTTTAGAAGCACAATTTCTTCATTAAGTGACTTGATCTCAATTAGATAGTCGATAAATGTTTCGTTAGAGTCACCATCACTCCATGTAGCTACGAAGCACCAGTTGGCAACATCATCTTCTTTACTCTCATGTTCAAATGAATGCATATCACAATTGGTAGATATACACATTCATGTGGTTATATGTGCTTTGATGCATTCAATAGATTCTTCATAGCATAAATTATCTAGCTTGAACTATCTTTTATAATCACCAAACCTTTTCACAATTCCTTACTTAAATCGTAAAAACACATAAAACATCTCGAAAGTGAGATGAAGGCTAGTATGTGTATCCCTATGCTGTAAAATAAACTTCTTATTCAACTTAGTTGGACTCATACATATCAGTTCGGTCTAGTTTGAAAATAAGAAAGAGAGAATAAAATATGAATATAACTATTTTGCATATTATTATCTGGAAATGGAACCCCTGTTGACTTCTGAGCCACCATTGAGATAGGTACATATAATTCGTTGACTCTTCTTCTAATTATTGATGCACCCACCATTGCCTATTCAAACACCAATTGATTTTATTTCCCTTTTTGTTTTATTTTTCTTTTAATGTTGTTGTGTCCCTTATTATTCATGGTATTAATGTTTTAGTTTTTATATAATATTGCTCACCTCATTATTTTTGACATCGACATTATTATCGTTAGCATTGTTATGATTATTACGATTGTTATTATCCTCGTTGTGCCGATGTATTATAACTTCTATTATTATTAATACTTATCATCATCATCATCATCATCATCATCATCACCATTTATGGTAATGTTATTACCATTTTTACTATTAGAAGTGACGTACTTATCATTTTTAGTGATTTATTTCTAAAAGGGTTTAGGCTACGCAAGATCCATTTGCCACTCTAGGTTATTTTTTTCCTATGCCAAGTATATGTTAAGAACCTAAATTGCCAATGCTGTCATTCTCTTGGGCCTCAAGTAGGCATTACTTTTCGTTCATTGTGTTGATTATAAAAGAATAGGTCGTTTATAACCCATGCAGACATGGTACAACTTTTAGCATTTATTTCATCTCCTTTTAGTCACAAACACCGAATTATTCGTTAATACCTTCTCCAACCCATTAGTTCTCATTACTTAAAACAAACAAAAATGGTCAACCACCGCAATTAACTTAATTACTTTGCAATACAACCTGAATTTTACATACTTATTTTATCCCAATTCCTCAAATTAATTAAAAAATTCATATTAAGAATATTAGTCTCAAATTCTTTCACAAGTCACATTTCCCTCCTTCATGTTTAGGGCTGTTCATCGGTCCAGGACTGGACCGGACCGGACCAGCCTGGACTGAAGACCGATTAAGGTGCCACATGCGGACCGAGGACCGGACCAGGTCACTATCAGCCCTGGACCGGACCAGACCGACTATGGACCGAATTCATTAATGGAATTGAACAGAGGCATTCGAAAAATCACAATACTAAAACGTAAATTGAAAACTTTAAATAGAACAGAAGCAAGTCAAAACGCTAATCTAAAGCTTGTACTCTCCTCTAAAACCAACTCACATCCACAAGAAACCAACCACTCATCCAAACCTAATCACCATTTTTGCACAGCTCCAGAACAAAGCATGAAACCAAGGATTCTGTTCTTGGCCATAAACAGGCAGAGAAGCTCATGCCTCAGACCGAGTGACCAAGCCACACATAAGACAGGCAGATTGACCGGTGGGTAGGCGGCTGGCCGGCTGGGATGCGCGATCGTCGTCATCTTCACTTCACGGCTCCAAAGCCAGAGAGATGCGATTCAGGGGCGAGGACAGGCTCGCGGTTTGCCAATTCCCAACGCCGAGACTCGAGACTTCGAGATGGAGGCTAGTCGAGTGAGTGGCTGTCGGAAACCGGCTGGCAGAGTGACAGGGACGACCGAGAGGGAGGTCTGAGACTGAGAATAAGTGGGGAGAGGGGACTGGGGAGATAGAGACTGGAGAGGGTCGAAACTCGAGCAGGGAGCAGCACCAGGACAACCGGCAAGGCAAATGCAATTCCCAAGTTTTAATTTTCAAAGCTCAAAACTCAAAAGTTAAAAAAAAAAACCCTAGCACAGACCGGTCAACCAGTCCGGACCGGGACCGGATTGAAGACCGAAACTGGAAATAGACAGGACTGTGGACCGGACCGACTAAGCACGGTTCGGTCCAGTCCGGTCCGGTCTAGCTTGGTCTTCGGTTTGGTCCCGGTCCAGACCGAACAATGAACAACCCTATCCATGTTCTTCCCCAACTTCAAGCTATACAACACACACAATCATTTTCATTAGTAAAAATTTATCACTAAATACCAATCCATTACCCTAAGCTAAGCCATAAAGTCATATTAATTGAATTAATTTCAAACCCCCAAAATTGACCCATTTCGCCCCATCACTCCCATCTTCATCCTCAAGTTTACATAACCGTTTTTCATGGTAACATCCCACAACACACACCCATACTTCACCAATTTGATTCACATATAATTAATATTTATCACAATGTCACAAAATCAACTGAAAAAAAACCACTTCACATCCACCCACTAAACTCAATTCTACGAAGGCCCCCCCAAACTCCAAAACCCTCCAAGGCCAAACACATTATCATCAACCAAAACAATCACAAATTGACATTTATTTAATCTAAAAAAATATTTATTGGCAAAATCAACAAAAAATGGTGGAAATGGTTAATAAGGAGTTAGGGTTTCACCATCCCAATTTCAATGGACTTAAGTGAGGAGAATAAAATAGGAGTGGCTGCTGGTGGTGGCAGGGGATGATTGCCACAGATAACAAAGGCTGCGATGCTCAATGTGGTGGTCGATGCTAGTAGAGAGAGACAGAAAGCGGGGGAGGGGGTTTCAAGTGGCAAAGGCACGGGGGTCGAAGGAATTAGAGGAAGGGGGGTTGTATTGTTTCAAATTTTGTTAATTTATTTGAACTTTAACTTCAATACATTTTGATTTTATCTAAATTATAGATTTTTCTGATTTTTATTTATGATATCCCTTTTACATTTCTTTTTTTTTTCATTAAGCCTGATGCATATTTGGCTTAAATTTTAGGCTAACATATTTTTGGGCCATTAATAGCATTTTATTGTCCTTTAAAAAATTATAATCTTTACCCATATTAATTAATTTAATCCTTGCATTTTATTTAATTATTTGATGCATTATAACTAAGATTTATTTATTTAATGTAGACTAATCAAGGTATATTTATATATTCCATGATTACCCACTTTTTTGAATAAGCTAATTCATTTTATTCCATTTATTCATATATTTATTATAACTTCTTTTGAGTGATGAATATACAACATGATGAAATTTCCTTTTGAGGCTGCTTCATCGTCTAAATTTACAATTACATACATTATACGAATCTTGGATTAAAATGTGGTGCCCAACTTGATTAATTTAAATAGAGATTAACTCAAATAATTAGCATGGTTTTGGTTCGGGCCGTTAGAACCTTCCCCCTATAAAATAAGTTTTGTCCCCGAAACTTGCTTATTTAAAAGAAGCCTTAGATTTAACTCGAATAGGTATGCATACTTGTTTCTTATGTCTTCTTTTGTCCCCCATGTGGCTTTATATGATGTATGGTTGGCTCATAGAACCTTTATAAGAGTGATGCTTTTATTGTAAAGTTGTTTAGCTATACAATCTTAAATTTACCTAGATTTTGCCATAATGGCATGATTTGGATATTTAACATACTTTCTAAGTTGTGAAATGTGGAAAACATTGTGCACATGCTCGAGTTTTTTCCTGACTATGAGTACTAGTGATTGATTACCTAGATTATTGATGCTGAATGCAAGGCTCAAAAGTAATTCTACTAGTCCAATTCTAATGTAGGACCAGAATACTTATAGGTACAATCTAAGAGGTAGTCAGACAATTCAAGGCATAAACAAGTAGTTCAAAGAGTCATTCAAAGTCATTTGCATGATCACACTACTTGAACTAGACATTTGGTTGAGCCATATCACACCCCCCTCATTAAGATGTCTCCAAACAAGTGATGAAGTAGCAGGTCTGGTAGTAACTCTGACCGGGCAGAATAAATAAGAGAGCTCTCTCTCATGTGTTTGAAAATGTTAGGCTCTCCTATCGTCCTGCCAGTGTAGCAACCTTACTATAAGCTTGGACATATTCTTGATCCTCCACTACAAAAATCCACATGCAAAAGACAATCCAAAGTGCTTGTTGTCGGTTGTAATGGGGCTTAGGTTCGAGGTGAAGGCGGGAAAATAAGATTGGGGATGTAGAGTTATAGCCAAGACACTAAAATGACCACAAACATTCCAAATAGTACATTACATTGTCGTACGATCTGATACTAACTAACTTGAAAGTAAACCCCTAAATGGGCCTAGGGAGTGAGTTGAGACAAACCAATATTGCATTGATGTCACCAACTATGCCAACATTAGTATTCTCAATTCTCTTTTTTTTTTTTCTTTTTGATTACTTTTTTATTTTTGTTAAATGGCTTGTGGTAAACATTTCACATGCTCAACATCAACTCATTCCTCAACACATTGTCATTCCAACAAACATAAGGGAGGAGAACAACAAGTCTTCTTTCCTAAGTCAATACATCCAAGGAAAGCCAACCAAGTATGTGAGCTTACACCTAACACTTCCCAACAAAAATCACTAAAATGCAACTCCATCTAATCCTAGCATAAGGGTAGGAAATTGTATAAGGACAAGGGAGAAGTGAATGTGTTTCTAACAAATGAAATCAGTCAAAGGCACAAAAGGGTTACCAAGGGGTGTAGCATAAATCTCAGGAAGGTCGTTTGGCTATGTGGTTAATGATCAATCAATGGCTAGCTCTATCATTTTGTCAAATGCATAATATATGTATAGCCTTAGAGAAAAATGAACCAAGTTCTAGAAGGAATGCACATGGGAGTGTCACACATGAAATGAAACAATGAGACTATATGAGGGAATAGTTTAAACATGCCTAAGAGTCTAAGAAACGAACTACCCGAACAAACAACTAGTCCCAGGAATATCCCACTTGAAACGGGTGGTCAATCATGATAAGGGGGCTTCAAGGGAAACCAATACACAATACAATTCACTGCAACTAATAGCATTTTAAATTCATCATTCAAAAGAATTTGCCAAGAATAGCTCACATTCATACACAATCATGCCAATTGACTGACCACCAATGCCTTGACTAATCATTATAGGAGTGGTTTTTTAAAGGACCTTTTTTCTTTTTTTTCAAAGTAATCAATCTACCTAAAACTATCAACCAGTAACAAATGATGAGAAGGGTTAGAAAGATTACCTTGTGGTCTTATAGAAGCCTTTACTAAACTCATCTCCACTTGAGACAAATGGTGAGGTACAATACATACAATACATCACATACCTATATGCTCTACTAAGCATAAGATAAAACTAGGACTATTGCAACCTAGAAATGGACCTAAACTAAAATAAAACCTAAGATCTAGATGCAAACATGCTACATGTAAGGAGGAATGTGCATACCATAGCAAACCACAAACCACAATCTCAACAACCCAAAATGTAGCTCAAATCATCATAACTGTCTAAAAGCTGATGAGCTCACCACCCCATGCTTGAACTTTTCATTGTCCGCAATGAATGAAAGAAACATGCTAGGTAAGGAAAAAAGGGGTATACTTATAGTGCATCAATAGGGTTCAACAAGACCATTAGCACTCCAATTGGGGGGAGGGTAATGCCACTAGAAGTGCTCATAGGTGTAGTACACATGATGCCTAAAGTTTCACTACCTGCAGTCCCACTCATCCTACTTACAAATGTGCTCAATGTTCTCCTATGAGTGTTGCTCGCCATTTTATGAAGCCTTAGGTGGAGGTGAGCAAACTCGTCGGTGCGGAACCTGCAGAGAAAAACCTCATTCGCTCCAGAGGGGCCAACCTCATCAGGGGTATCACCATCTGTGAGGAGTTGGGGAGGTAGAACAACATCTCCAGAGGCGGCTCCCATGGCGTTCCCACCTTAGGGGCAGCTTCAAGGTTATTATCCTCAACATCAATGTCATTATCATATCTCCTGTTGGCTTCATTGGTGATAGTGGTCTTGGAGGGGTTATGTAGTAGAAAAAAGGAACAACCATGATGTCGCACCCGCACTTGTTTACCTACCATTGTGAAAATGTCCATATGCACACAGCAGCCAAGTTATGGTGGCAGCCTAATGAAGGATGGGCACAAGGGGGAAAAGAATCTCTAACTCCAGTCCATGGGCCAAAGCAATAATAATGCCACCAGCTGTAATGACCAAGGAGCTACTCTGAGCTTGCTCCTTAAGCTGAGTAAGAACGTGGGGAGCAGTGTTTATGCGAACGCCATGTTATGCCACCCATAGGATAAACAATTCGCCTTACCGAAGGACCCCCTCACTCTTAAATCAGGGAAAGATAATGTTCACCATAAGGTGTTGGAGCTACCAAAGGACAAGGTTGCATATAAATGTCGATTTGCTAGAGCTGGAAACTTAATTAAGGGGCTGCATCATTGGTAATATTTTTTCAAAAACCACCTCGACTATAATCCTTGTGGACAAATTTAACTATGCCACCAATCCAGTTGTAATACTTTACAAAAGCCGACTGAGTTCAATTAATGAGTCAAATCGCGCAATCTAAAGCAAATATAACAACATCTATTGCTATAGTCCCGCCTCCCATCAATGACAAATAAACTGAAGAATTCCCAAACCAACTTTTCATAAACCAGGAATCGCAATAACACACAGGATTGCTAACCCAACACACCAAACAAGGCACTTAAATCATCCCAGGGGTTCAACGCTTGAAATAATTCAATATGAAGATACTTATGTGCACTGATTCATCTAAAAAACAAAGCATTATAGTGCTCATGTTGTGAATCTTCAAGGAAAATAATATCATGGTTGTTAATCGCACTAGAGAGTTGGGATTTCGCACGATTACCTCGTGCTAGAGCTGGTGGATGGCTAGATGAGCCAGTGGCAGTTGTAGTGGGCTTTGAGGGCCATTTGGCAGCGGAGGATGAGGATGCACCTTGGTGTTTGGAGCCATGGTGGTGGAACAAGAATGACTAGGCACTGCAATCAAAATACACAATGATCACTCCAGAATCAACAAATCAACCTCTCAAAGTAGCAGAGGAGTCTTATGATCAACCAATTCAAACCCCAAAAATTAAGTGAAAAATAGGGGTGTAAGGGTCTTAGAATTTTGGATGGGGGTAGATTTTTAGAGGAGGGAGAGTGGTGGCATAAGACAATCGTCAGTAGTAGAGGGCCTGGTGGCAGTGGGTGGTGGCGGGTGAGTGGTTATGGTGGTGGTTGGTAGAGATTTTAGGAGAACTAAGTGGAAGAGAGAAAAATCGAGGGTAGACAGAGATGAGAGAGAACGGAGGAGAAGGGGAGGCAGTGCCGATGATGAGGGGTAGCGTCCGGCGATAGAGTTGGTAGAGGACGGTGTAGGGATGGTGTTAGGTTAGCGGAGGGGGAGGTCAGGGGGGGTTTCAGATGGTGGGGTTGGGGGGGGCAGAGAATGAAAAGGAAGAGAAATTAAAGGAGGACAGAATGAAGAGAGAGGCACCAGTGAGTAGATTGGGTAACATTCGGGCAACAGTCTCCAGCTGGTGGAGGGAGGTGACTGGCAATAGAGGGGGAGGCGGCGATCTGGTGGAGAGAGAGAAGAGATTTTTTGAGTGAGAGAGAGCGTAAAGAGGGGGATTCAGTGAGGATGGGTGGAGTTTTAAACCTAGGTGTACGGCCATACAACGGGGCCACGACCGAACGTGCAGCCGGTGTTGGGGCGCATGGTCAGCCGTGCGTTTCTGCAGGGTGTTTCTATATGAGACGAATGATCGTACTGATTACACATGGCTAGCTCTGTGTCTAGGCTGACCCAAAACTCTACTAATTTGTCATCTTTTGGTTCCTTTTGCTCTCTTTTTCACCTTTTTTGTCGTTCCAAAAGTGGTAAAATTTGGGTTGCCTCCTAAGAAGCGCTCATTTTAGGTCTCAAGCTTGACGTTCACTGACTCCTAAGAAGAAGGAGCATGGGGGAGGCCTAGAGAAACCTTCCCTTAATCAGGTCGCAGGGGATGTAATGCCTGAGTCGTGAGTTATTGACCTTAAAGGAGCCTGTGGAGTTTGTTCTCATCTCAATGGCTCTATAAGGATAAACTTTTAGCACCTTGAAAGGACCTAACCACTGAGTGTGAAGCTTGCTAGGGAAGAGCTTCAATCTTGAATTGAAGAAAAGAACTGAATCACCTTCCTGAAACTCCCTCGTAGTGATGAACTTGTCATGCCACCTTTTCATCCTCTCTTTGGAGATCCTTGAACTTTCATAGGTATCCAAATGAATTTTCTCAGTTTCATTAAGCTATAGTAACCATTTGTCCCCCATAGATGTCAACTCAAAGTTACGGTGCTTGATAACTCAGTAGGCCTTGTGTTCGAACTTCATGTGGAGGTGGCATGGCTTACTGTGGAATAATCAGAACGTAGTGGTGCTGTTAGAGTTTTGAACGTCATATGGTAGGACTAAAGCCCATCATCCAACTTTGATTTCACCTTTTGATCAAGAACTTGACTTGGCCACTAGTTTAGGGGTGATAGCCAAGCCCATACTTATGGTGCACTCCATACTGCTTTAGTAGTGCCTCAAGCTTCTTCTCCATGAAGTGCATTCTATTTTCACTGATAAGCACTCTTGGGACCCCAAAACAAGGAAAGATGTTCGTCTTGAATAGCTTAGTCACTACCCTTGAGTTATTAGTAGGGTTGGCTACGGGCCCTTCCTACTTGGACACATAGTTCATAAGAACTACAATGTACTTATTACCTCTTGAGGATGGAAAAGGTCCCATGAAGTCAATGCCCCAAACATTGATGATTTAAACTTTAAGAATGAATTTGAGGGGCAACTTATTGTTCTGGGTTAGGTTGCCGGTCTGTTGGTAATGATTATAAAAGCAGACATAACTATGAACATCCTCAAATAAGGAGGGCCAAATGAACCTTGCTTGGAGCACCTTAGCAATAGTATTGGAGGTACTAGCGTGCCCTCGACATGGGGACTGATAATAATGAGAAATCACGCTCTGTATCTCTTCCTCTGGGAGGCAGCACCTATAGATTCCATCGTTGCATAACTTGTATAGAAATGGTTCCTCCTAAAAGCAAAACTTGATTTCAGAGAAGAAAATTTTCTTTTGATGAGAGGACAAATCGTAAGGAAGGATCCCCCAGGCTATGTAGTTTGTGAAATTCGCAAACCATGGACCTTACCCCGTAGAGAGAGCCAATAAGTGCTCAACAGGAAAGACATCATTAAGGGGGACATCTGGCCTCTCACCAATGAGCCTAGAGAGATTATCAGCTACCCTATTCTCGACCCCTGCCTTATCCTTAATCTCTATGTTAAACTCTTACTGGAATAGTATGCTCCGGATGAGGCGAAGCTTTGCATCTTTCTTCCCAAGGAGGTGATTGATACCTAAATAGGATCGGTGTACTCAATGAGCTTGGAACAAAGGAGGTATGGTCTAAACTTTTTCATCACATACATGACTGCAAGCAACTCTTTTTCAGTTGTGGTATAGTTCTGCTAGCCCTAATATGGTGTTCTGCTGGCTTAGTAGATCACAACAGGCTTCTTTCCTTTTCTCTACCCCAAAAACTGTGCCCACTCAATAGTCATTGGTGTCGCACATAATATCAACTAGAAGATTCCAATCTAGTAGTTGAATGATAGGGGTATAATTAGTGCCTGTTGAATCTTGCAAAAGGCTCTGTGACACTCATTAGTAAGCACAAATAGGGCATCTTTGGTGAAGAGATGAGTCAGAGGCTTAGAGATCTTGGAGAAGTCCTTGATGGAGTTGCAATCAAATGCCATATAACCAAGGAAACTCCACATCCCTTTAACAGATGTAGAAGGGGGTAATTACTCAATGACCTCAATTCTAGCCTTGTTTGCCTCGATCCCCCTATCAAAAATTATATGATCAAAAACCACCCCTTCCGAGGTTCCCATTCACGATCTGAGATAGGGTAGATGATCCCAGCATTAAGGAGCTTGACAACCTCCTTTTTTTAACCTCTTGTATATTAGGATTTAAACGTCGCTGAGGTAGTCTAGATGGTCTACAATCTTTATTAAGAAAGATACAATGCATGTATAGCGAAGGGCTAAGTCCCTTGATATCATCAATACTATAACCTATGGAGCCCTTATGCTTCCTGAGCACATCCAATAGTTTTTCAAGTTGGGATTCATTTAATTTAGCACTAACAATAATAGGGAACTAATGATCAGGGTCAAGAGAAAATGGGGCACAGTTTTTAACTCCACCTTCGGGGTACTTTTCTCTTTCTCCTTGGGGGCTTGAACCTCTATATTAAGGATATCCTTAGGACACTTCCTATTTGTGTAAACAATAGATGCATTGGGGAGTCTAGCATACTCCTCCTTTTCCCTTGCTTAAGAGCTAGTCACATTATAACCAATTAGAATGGCCTCTAGAGGATCTGGCACAGAATGGCAAGTCATGACCTCCTTACAAAGCACCTTCTCCAACACATCAACTCTGCAGCAAGTGTCATCTAGAGTTGGGTTGGCCATAGCCTGAGATAAATGGACCCCATCTTTTCATCCCCCACTTAAAGAGAGAGCCTGTCATTCTTGACATCGATCGTGGTTCCTGTAGTAGTAAAAAAGGGTGTCAATAGGATGATATGGATGCAAAAATTTTCTTGCATATCCATCACAATGAAATCAAAAGTAATAAAGGACTTTCCCATTTCCAATGAGACATCTTCTAGAATACTAAAGGGGTACTTGTCAGATCTGTCAACAAGCTGCAATGAGATGGTAGTAGGCTTCAAGTCTCCCACTTACATCTTCTTGCAGATGGAGTATGGCTTGAGGCTCACACTAGCCCCAAGATCACATAATGCTCCACTGATGGTCACATCCCTAACAGAACAAGGAATGTAGAAGCTTCCTAGATTTGAAAGTTTGGGAGGGAGCTTGTTCTAAATAATGACATTGCACTCCTCGGTGAGCGACATTATGGTATTCTTAAGTAGGTTCCCTTTGTTGGAGAGTAAATGCCTCAAGAATTTTGCATAGGATGGTATGCTAATGATAGCCTCTAAAAAGGGAATGTTAATGTGGAACTTCTTTAACATCTCGAGGAACTGCCCATACTTCTGCTCATCTTTGGCTTTTACTAGCCTTTGGGAATTATGAACTAGACACTTATAAGGCTATAATGTGGGTGCATTGCTCTCAGCTTATACCTCCTTGGACTTCTCAAGTTCAACCCTTTGTCTTGGGAGTTCAATGAAAACCTCCTTCTGAGTTCTACCCTCTTCTTGAACGTCTCTCTTGTCCTCATTGATGGACATTTAAGGACCCTCCACCTCTTTTGCACTCCTTACAACGGTAGCATTCATCTTACCCTTAGGGTTGGTCTCAGGTTGACCTGGTAGGTTCCCTTGGGATCTAGATAAATGGCGTACATGCCGTGCAATTTGAGCAACCTGGTTTTTCATTGTTTTCTAAAGCTCAGTGGATTTTTTCCTAGATTGAGTGTTAAAAGTCAATTTGGTGATTGAAATTGAGTTCCCTGTAGACACGAACTGTACTTGTCGATAGCTAGCTACAGCTACATCGTGCACCTGCAATATTTTAACTTGATAATTTTTTGGCACCGTTGCCGAGGAATTTGGTTATTTCTACATCAGAATTTACCAAAATACTCTAGACTAGGCTATCATAGTCTTGTTCCCTTGGATCATGAGATCGAAGCTAATGAACGCAGGCAAAGCCACACCTAAAAGAAGAAGAAATCAGAAGCTGTGATTACTGGAAGAAACAACCGAGTCTTGAGAGATTATGGTATGCCTCAATAATCGAGTATAACTTCATCTATAGTGAATCTGACTGTTGAGGCACATCAGTTCAAGTCACGGCCAACCCTTATCTCCTTAGCTTACAGACACCATATCGATGGGCACCCCTTTAAGAACCCAAACATGCATATTCACAATTTCCTTGCTACCTACGATACAGTCGACCTGAATGGGGTACCTACTGATGTCATCTGGGTGATGCTCTTCCCATTCTCATTGAAGGATGGAGCTGGAGATTAGCTTCAGAATGAGGAGCAAATGCTTTCGCCACCTAGGACACACTCTCTAAGGCTTTCTAGAGCAAGTATTTAAAACTAGGAAAAATTGCCAAGTTGAGGGTATGTATTACTTCATTTGCCCAACTACATGGCGAATTCTTATAAGTTCAAGGATCTCCAACGCCATTGTCCACAGCATGGAATCCCTTACTGGCTCCTGGTCTAGACTTTTTTTAGTTGATTATATTAGACTCTGAAGATGTCCATTGATGTTGCAGCTAGAGGTGCCCTCATGGGAAAATCAATTGAAGCGGCAAAGGCTCTATTGGAAGACATGGCTTGTAATAACTACCATTGGTCCAGTGAGAGGGCCACTCTAAATAGAAGTAATGGGAAATATGACATTGATGTTGTGGATATACCCTTGCTCATAGATTTGGTAGAGTATGGCTCCCAATACAGGTAGCTCATCTGCTGAGGTGTAAGAGGTAGGTGTTCTTTGGGATATATGTGGCATCTAAGGGCATATGGCTACTAAGTATTAAGCTAACTTCTAGGAACTTAAGCATGGAAATGCCATAGAAAAATTCAAACCACGTCCACAAAATAATCCATACTCAAACACATACAACCCGAGGTGGACAAATTACCTAAACTTCTCATATAGAAGCGACAACCCCTTGCCACCTAATGCTCCTTAACCCCTCAGTTTTCAATATAAAGGACATTACAACCCACCTCCTCAACTCCCTCCACAAAATTCTAACCTAGAAAATCTCATGGAGCGCTTGATCTAAAATTAGACTTAGATTACTGAAGCCCTTGGTGAGCTAGTCGGCCAGCTGAGTTCTAAGTTTGAGACTATTTGTACCCTCCAGAAAAAATGGAAAACTAGGTTGCTCAAATTGCGCGGCACATAAGCCATTTATTTAGATCCCAAGGGCACCTACTAGGTCAACTTGAAACCTACCATAAGGGTCAGACGAATGCTACCATTGTAACGAGTGCAAAGGAGTTGGAGGGTCCCAAAATGTCCATGAGTGAGGACAAGAGAGAGGTTTAAGAAGGGCGTAGCACTCAGAAGGAGGTTTTCATTGAACTCCCAAGTCAGAGGGTTAGAGTTGAGAAGAACCAGGAGGTGAAAGCCAGGAGCAATGCACCCCTATTAAAGCCTCACAAGCATCCTCTTCCATATCCCGAGAGGCTAGTAAAAGCCAAAGATGAGTAGAAGTATGGGAAGTTCCTCGAGATGCTGAAGAATTTCCACATTAATATTCCCTTTTTGGAGGCTATCACCGACATGCCATCCTATGAAAAATTCTTGAGCGATTTGCTCTCTAACAAAGGGAAGCTACTTGAGAATGCCACAGTGCCTCTCACTAAGGAGTGCAATGCCATTATTCAGAACATGCTCCCTCATAAACTAAAATATCTAGAGAGCTTCTCTCTTTCTTGTTCGGTTGGGGATGTCACCATCAGTGGAGCATTATGCGATCTTCGGGCTAGTGTGAGCCTCAAGCCATACTCTATTTGCAAGAAGTTGTAAGCCGGAGACTTGAGGCTTGCTACCATCTCATTACAACTTGCTGACAGATATGTCAAGTACCCCCTTAGTATCGTAGAAGTTGTCTCATTGTAAATGGGAAAGTTCATTATCACCAGTGATTGTATTATCATAGATATGGAAGAAGACTCTTACATCCTTATCAGTCTAGTGAGACCCTTTTTTGTTACCATAGGAGCCACGATCAATGTCAAGAATGACAAGCGCTCCCTTCAAGTATAGGATGAAAAGATGGAGTTCCATCTATCTCGTGCTATGGCCAACCCAACTCTAGATGACACTTGCTACAGAGATGATGTGTTAGAGAACGTGCTTTGTAAGGAGGTCATGACTTGCCATTCTGTGGAAGAACCTTTAGAGGCCATTCTGATCGGCTGTAATATGACTACCTCTTAAACAAGGGAAAAGGAGGAGTATGCTAGAGTACTCCTCAATGCATCTATTGCTTAAAACATAGATAGCTAGTGTCCCAAGGAGATCCTCAATGCGGAGGTTCAAGCCACCGAGGAGAAGGAGAAAGTGCCCCCAAGGTGGAGTTAAAACCTATACCCCCTTATCTCAAGTATGAGTTTCTTGACCCTAATCATCAGTTCGTTGTTATTGTTAATGCTAAGTTGAAAGGCCCCCAACTTGAAAAATTGTTGGATGTGCTGAGGAAGCATAAAGGTTCCATAGGTTATAGTATTGACGATATCAAGAGATTTAGCCCTTCACTATATATGCATCGTGTCTTTCTTAATGAAGATTATAGACCCTCTAGACAACCTCAATGATGTTTAAATCCTAATATACAAGAGGTTGAGAAGAGGAGGTTGCCAAGCTACTTAATGCTGGGATCATCTACCCTATCTCAGATCATGAATGGTTGGGGTAGTTTTAGGTTATATCATTTCTGATAGGGGGATCGAGGTAGACAAGGCTAGGATTGAGGTCATTGAGTGATTACCTCCTCTTACATCTGTTAAAGGGGTGCAGAGTTTCCTTGGTTATGTGGCATTTTATCACCGCTTCATCAAGGACTTCTCTAAGATCGCTAAACCTATGACTCAACTCTTCGCCAAAGATGCACCATTTGTGTTTACTGATGAGTGCCACAGAGCTTTTTGTAGGATTAAGCAGGAACTAATTATGCCCCCATCATTTAACTGCCAGATTCGAATCTTCTAATGGAGATTATGTACGATGCCAGTGACCATGTGGTGGGGACAGTTTTGGGGAAGAGAAAGGAGAAGAAGCCTGTTATGATCTACTATGCCAATAGAACACTAGATAAGGCCCACCAGAACTGAAAAAGAGTTGCTCGTAGTCATCTATGCGATGGAGAAGTTTAGACTACAACTCCTATGTTCCAAGGTCATTGTGTACTCTGATACTATTCTAGTATCAAGCACCTCCTTAAGAAGAAAGATACGAAACCTCACCTTATCTTATGGACACTGCTCCTATAGGAGTTTAACATAGAGATTAAGGACAAGGGGGAGGTCGAGAATGTGGTAGCTGATCATTTCTCTAGGCTTATTGGTGAGAGGCCTGATGTACCCCTTAATGATGTCTTTCTTGATGAGCACTTATTGGCTCTCTCTATAGGGTAAGCTCTATGGTTTGCAGATTTCGCAAACTACATAGCCTTGGGGATCCTTCCCCATGATTTGTCCTCCCATCAAAAGAAAACTTTCTTCCATGAAATCATGCTTTACTTTTGGGAGGAACCATTTCTATACAAGTTGTGCAACGTTGGAATCTACCGGCATTGCCTCCCTGAGAAAGAGATGCAGAGCGTGATTTCTCATTGTTATGAGTCCCCATGTTGAGGGCATGCTAGTACCTCCAAAACAATTGCTAGGGTCCTCCAAGCGGTTTCTTTTGGCTCTCCTTATTCAAGGATGTCCATAGTTATGTTCGCTATTATAATCGATGCCAACAGACGGGCAACCTAACCCAGAAGAATGAGGTGCACCTCAAATTCAACCTTTAAGTTGAAACCTTCAATGTTAAGGCCATAGGCTTCATTGGACCTTTCCCATCCTCAAGAGGCGACAAGTACATTCTAGTTGTTATGAACTATGTCTCCAACTGGGTAGGGATCATAGCTAGCCCTACTAATAACTTAAGGGTAATGACTAAGCTATTCAGGAAGAAAATCTTTCCTTAGTTTGGAGTCCCGAGAGTGATTATCAGTGAAAATAGAACGCATTTCATAGAGAAGAAGTTTCAGGCACTACTGAAGCAGTATGGAGTGCACCATAAGTATGGGCTTGGCTATCACCCCCAAACTAGTGGCCAAGTCCAGATCTTAAACGGGGAAATCAAAGGCAACCTAGAGAAAACGATTGTGAGTTCATAAAAATATTGGGCAGATAAGTTGGATGACAATAATTAGGCCTACCATATGACGTTCAAAACTTTAATCAGCATCACTACGTTCTGATTAATCTACAGTAAGCCATGACACCTCCCCGTGAAGCTCGAGCACAAGGCCTACTAGGCTATCAAGCACCTCAACTCTGACTTTAAATCCACATGGGACAAACATGTACTATAGCTGAATGAAACTGAGGAAATCCATTTGGATGCCTATGAAAGTTCTAGCATCTCCAAAGAGAGGATGAAAAGGTGGCATGACAAGTTTATCACTAGAAGAGGGTTTCGGGAAGGTGATTTAGTTCTTTTCCTGAATTCAAGATTGAAGCTCTTCCCTAGCAAGTTCTCGGCTGTGAGGTCCTTTCAAGGTGTTAGAAGTTTATCCTTATAAAGCCATTGAGATCGGAACAGACTCCACAGGCTCCTTTAAGGTCAATAGCTAATGACTCAAGCATTACATTGCCTACAAGCTGATTGAGGGGAAGGTTTGTCTTGGCCTCCCCCATGCTCCTTGTCCTTAGGAGTCAGTGAAGGTCAAGCTCAAGTCCTAAAAGTAGCGCTTCTTGGGAAGCAACCTAAATTTTACTGCTTTCAAAACGACAAAAAAAGAGGTGAAAAGTGGGCAAAATGAGCCCAAAAGACGACAAATTAGAAGAGTTTTGGGTTAGCCTAGACGCACAGCTAGCCATGCGTAGCCAGTACGATCGTGTGTCTCATACAGAAACACCCTGCAGAAATGCACAGTTGACCATGCGCCCCAACACTAGCTGCACGGCGGACCGTGTACCCATCGTATGGCCCTGTGCCTGGGTTTAAAACTCCACCCATCCTCATTTCGCCCCAGTCTTTTCACTCTCTCTAACTCTAACAATCTCTTCTCTCTCTCCACCAGATTAGCATCACCCCATCCATCGCCTGTCACCTCCCTCCACCAGTTGGAGACCGTTGCCCCGCCGTCACCCAATATACTCGCTGGTACATCTCTCTCCCTTCTGTCCTCCTTCAGTTTCTCTTCCTTTCCACTCTCCGTCCCCCCCCACACCCCCCATTCGAAACCCCCCTGCACCTCCCGCTCTGCTAACCTAACACAATTACCTTACTCCGTCCTCTACCACCTCTGCCGCCGATCGCTACCCCCCGTCGCTGGCACTACGTCATCTTCTCCTCCTTTCTCTACCAACGATTTTTCTCTCTTCCACTCAATTCTCCCCAAATCTCTACTAACCACCACCATGACTACTCACTTGCCACTACCCACCGCCACCTGGCCGTCCACTACCGACGATTGTTGTCTGCCACCACCGTTCCTCGTCCAAAAATCCACCTCCATCCAAAATTCTAGCCCCTCATTGCCCCATTTTTCACTTGATTTTCGGGGTGCTCTTGGGTAAATTAGTTTATCATTAGGCTCCTCTGCTAATTTGAGAGGTTAATTTGTTGACTCTCGAGTTTTGATTGTTGTGTATTTTAGTTGCGGTGCCTAGTCATTCTTCTTTCATCACCATGCCTCCAAAGACCAAAGTGCATCCTCATCCTCCGCTCCCAAACAACCTTTAAAGCCCACTACAACTGCAACTGGCTCATTTAGCCATCCACCAGCTTCAGCACGAGGTAAACACGTACAATCCTAACTCTCTATTGCGATTAACAAGCGTGGTATTATTTTCCTTGATGATACACAACGTGAGTGCTATAATGCTTTGTTTTTCAGATGAATTAGTGCACCTAAGTATCTTGGTATTGAATTATTTCAAGCGTTGAGCCTCTGAGATGATTTAGGTGCCTTGTTTGGTGTGTTGGGTTGGCAATCCTATGTGTTACTACGATTCCCGATTTATGAAAAGTTAGTTTAGGAATTCTTCAGTTTTTTTGTCATTGATGAGAGTGGGAGTAGAACAATGGATGTTGCTACATTTGCTTTAGATTGGGCAATTTCACTAATGAAATGAACTTAACATGCCTTTGTGAACTATTACAACTCGCTATTGGTGTCACAGCTGAATTTGTATACCAGCATTATAGTTGGGGTGTCTTTTGGAAAAATATTACCTATAATGTGCGCCCTTATGTTTCCAGCTCTACTAAATCAACATTATGGCCAATCCTGTCCTTAGGTACCTCCAACTCCTTATGGAAAACATTGTCTTTCCCTGATTTAAGAGTCAAGGAGTCCCTCAGCAAGGCAAATTATTTATCCTATGGACGGCATCACATGCGGTTTACATAAACACTACTTTCTACATTCTTACTTAGCTTGAGGAGCAAGCTAAGAGGAGCTCCTTGGTCATTTCCACTGGAGGCATTCTTACTGTTGTAGCCCATGGCATGGGGTTAGGGATTCTTTTCCACCTTATGCCAATCCTTAATAATGGTGCTGCATTAACTTGGGTGCTATCTGTATATGGACATTTTCGCAACGGTTTGTAACCAAGTGTGGTTGCGGCATCGTGGGTGTGCCCTTTTTCTACTACGTAACCCCTCTAAGACCACTATCAACAATAAAGCAAACTGGTGCTATGATAATGACATTGATGCTGAGGATAATAACCTTAAAGCCCCTCCTAAGGAGGGGATGCCCTGGGAGCCACCTATGGGGATGCCGTTCTACCTCCCCAGCTTCTCACAGATGGCGATAACCCAAATGAGGTTAGCCCCTCTGGAGCGCAGGAGGTTTCTCTCTGCCAGTTTCGCACCGACGAGTTTGGTCACCTTCACCTAAGGTGTTATGAAATGGATGAGCAACACTCATAAGAGCACGCTGAGCTCCTTCATAGACAGAATGAATAGGACCCCAAGTGGCGAAACCTTGAGCATCACATATACTGCACCTTTGAGCACTTTTAGTGGCCTTATGCTCCCCTGATTGGAGGGCCAATGGTCCTCTTGAACCCTACTGATCCACTATAAGTATACCCCTTTCTCTTTACCTAGCATGTTTCTTTCTTTCATTGGGGACAATGAAAAGTTCAAGCATTGGGGGGAGCTCATGAGTTTTTGCTGGTTGTGATGATTTGAGGTACATTTTGGGTTATTAAGGTAGTGGTTTGTGGTTTACTATGATACATACATTCCTCCTTGCATTTAGCATGTTTCCATTTAAAACTTAGGTTTCATTTAGTTTAGGTGCATTTCTAGGGTGCATTAGTCCTAGTTCTATCTTCTATTTAGTAGAGCATATAGGTAGGTGATATGTTATATAAATTATACCTCACCATTTATCACAATTGGAGGTGAGTTGAGTAAGGGCTTCTATAAGACCGCAAGGTAACCTTTCTAACCCTTCTCATCATTTATCAACTTGTTCATAGTTTTAGGTAGACTTATTAATTTGAAAAAAAAGGAATTTTTTTTAGAAAGCCCCTCCTATGATGATTAGATAACGCATTGATGGTCAGTCAACTGACATGATTTTGCATGAATGTGAGTTATTCTTGTCAAATACTTTTGAATGATGCCTTTGAAATGCTTTTGGCTTTACTAATTGGTGTTGCGTATTGGTTTCCCTTAGAGGCCCCTTATCACGATTGACCACTCCTTTCAAGTTGGATATTCCTAGGACTAGTTGCTTGTTCGGGTAGTTCGTTCCATGGACACTTGGGCCTATTTAGACTATTCTGCCATATAGCCTCATTGTTTCATTTCATGTGTGACCTTCCCATGTGCATTTCTGCTATAGCTTGGTTCATTTCTCTCTAAGGCTACACATATACTATGCATTTGACAATATGATACAGGCAGTTTTTGATTGATCATTAACCACATAGCCAAACAACCTTCCTAATATTTATGCTACACCCCTTGGCAACCCTTTTGTGCCTTTAACTGATTTCATTTGATAGAAACCCACTCACTTCTCCCTTGGCCTTGTACGATTTCCTTCCCTTATGCCAGGATTAGGTGGAGCTGTGTTTTACTGATTTTGGCCAGGTAGCATTAGGCATCAGCTCACATACTTGGTTGGCTTTCCTTGGATGTATTGACTGAGGAAAGGAGATTTGTTGTTCTCCTCCCTTGTGTATGTTGGACTAATAATATGTTGAGGAATGAGTTGATGTTGAGCTTGTGAAATGTTTACCCCACGCAATTAAACAAAAAGCAATGAAAAAGGAAAAAAAAAAGAAACGAGAATGAAAATGTTGGCATGGTTGGCGACATCAATGCAATATTAGTTTGTCTCAACTCGCTTGCTAAACCATTCAGGGGTTTACTTTCAAGTTGGCTAGTATCAGGTGGTACAATAACGTAATGTACTATTTTGAATATTTGTGGTGCTTTTTAGTCTCCTACCGATAACTCTACATCCCTAAATTGATTTTCCCACCTTTAGCTCCAGCCTAAGCCCCATTATAACCCACAACAAACCCTCTAGATTGTCATTTGCATGTGCATTTTTGTAGTGGAGGATAGAGAATATGATGAAGCTTATCGTAAGGTTGTTACACTAGGAGGATGATAAGAGAGGTTGATATTTTGAGAGAGAGCGCTCTTGTTATTTTGCCCTGTGAGAGATACTACCAGACCTGCTAGTTCATCACTTGTTTGGAGGCATCTGGATTGGGGGGTGACATGGGTCAACCAAATGTCGAGTTCAGGTAGTGTGATCTTGCAAATGACTTTGAATGACTCTTTGAACTACTTATTTACACGTTCAATTGTCTCACTATTGTGTATAGTTATGTTTGATTGAGTGAATTTTATCTGGGCTTGCCCGAGGAGGTAAAAAATTAGAGGGTTTGATCCCTTGTTAGTTCGTTCACATTTTCAACCTTACTTGGGGACGACTAATAGATAAGCATGGGGGAGTCACAATTTCGGTTCAGAACGTGCACGGCCAGGTGTGCAGATTTTACACGTTGTGCACTAAAGGCATAAAGGTCCTACAGAAGTGCACGATTGGCTATGCACTTTGAGTCAGAAATTCTGCATTACTGGTCGGGCATTTTTGCACGACCATGCACCTTACGATTTTCAGCGCTACTTAACTTTTCTCAGGAACGGAATTAAGGGGACTTTTTACATTATTTTCAGTACTTTTTAAAGAGCACTTTGTAGGGTGATTGGTGAGAGTTTAGAGGTTGATCTAAGACGTTGCTTTGCACCAAAGTTGCGAATTAAAGATTCTTCAGCATGATTGTTGTAGTAAAATTATATTTGTTCCTCAATCCTATATTCTTTCTTTTGTGATTACTTTTCAAGGTTTTCATATTCAGCCATGCTCATTAAATTAGGGCTCGGAATTGTGATTGTGAACATGTGTATAGAGGCTAAATCCAAATCTTGGGTTTGGAATAGCCCCTGCTATGCTAAATTGAATCATATCCTAGGTTTTTGTGAATTACACCCATGTTATGAATTGGTTTTTTGCCTATTAGGCCAGGTGTTTGTTGAATCCCTTGAATTAGTTTTATTCATTGTTCTTAATTAGGATTTAGGAGATCAATGAAAGTTGAATCCTTTATCTAGTGCCACTTTGTGAGCCATTGAATATCTTGATAAGAAAGCAGTTAGTGTTTCAATTGGGAATTTCGATTACTCAATTATGTGGCTTTGATAGTTCTAGTTTTATGAAAATAGATAGCTAGGATTTACTACTCAATTTCGTAACCTTTGAAAGAAGGCGTAGATGTGTTTCAATTTGCAGTAATTCCATTCTAGCATTTGCATGATAAGTTGGCATGATTTAGTTTATGATTCGCTATAGTGTGGTGAACCCAACCTAAGATCTTTATCACTTACTGAATTAGTCAAATCTATTAGCATTTAGTAGAGGAGAACTATTATTTAGTAATAATAAACCTAAGTGGATTTTGTCCAGATTGAGTGTTAAAAGTCAATTTTGTGGTTAAAATCGAGTTTGCTATGGACACGACACCTACTTGCCAATAGCTAGCTACAGCTAAACCGTGCGCTTGTGGTATTTTAACTCAACAGGTCAATATCTTTCACCATTCTTTTATTAGGATTTGGCCCAATTCCTTTTTGGGATTTTACATGCCAAATTGTTTTTCCGTGGAGACATGATCGATTTTAACCTAACATGCCAAAATTTGTAGCCTAACCTACCTTTCTTAACTCTTTGGGAATTTTTTTGCCTTACTTCGTCTAGACCATAAGGGATTTCTTGTTGTTCGATTATGAACTGTTTATTAGTATGATCTCTTTTTTAAATAGGCTTACCCAGAATATTTTCTTGAAGTTTTTTATCTAACTTTTGTATAATCGAATTTCAAATCATTATTTCAAAAATTTAAATCTTTGGCTAATTCTGTTCACTTTTCCCAAAACTTGTTTTTGCATCCAGTCAAGGCAACTTAACCTAACTTATTTTTGTGCCTCTTTTCCATCTGTCTAAATCCCAATGCCAGTAATGATAGCCCGTATACTTTGTGTTAATTCTCGATTAGACTTACATCTCTTAGGGTTTTACCCTAATGTCCACTAATGCTGTTTTGCCTAATCTTTCCATTAAATTTAGTTTTTCAACATTTGATTTCATGAAGAATTTTTCATCTCTTTCCCATTCTTTTGAAAAGTTTCCAATTTGTTCCTCTTTCAATTCTCTTTGAAGCTTTACAAATCATTTTCTGGCCTGATCCCTGTCCCTAAATCATTTCTCTTGATTGCTTGCTTATAACAACAAAGGTTATAAGTCCACCTCGACCAATCAAAGCCCACTTCTGATCCCCCCTAAACCTTATGGAAGAATGTTGACTAATAGTGACTCTTAGAACAACATATAAGAGACTTATAGTGAAGATGAGAAAAGAGGAATTGAGGGGCATTTATTCTGGATTGGCATCCCCAATAATCTATGCTTCTTTTACTATTGGAGAGTCTTAAACAGGATGGAAGCAGATGGGGATGACCACCTACTTTAGGGCTTGGTACACTAAAGTGATGTGGAACACTTTCCTCCCAGCACTCCCTCACATTGAAGGAATTTTTTTTTATGACATAGTAGGTCCCTCAAAGATATGTCCTATTATTGTTGGAGATGAAAGGGTTGGGGGCATTTTAGGATGAAATGGGCCTACACTTATAGGGGCTCGCTTTGATTTTTGGGTATTTGGTTGATGTTCCATTCCTCCTTATTCATATCTTCTTACCATTGGTCATCTTCTAGGAGCTACTTCTCCTGGGTTGCCATTGCCCAAAATAAGGTAGGACCCTCTTTAGTGCCCGTCGGACAAGACTATAATAAAATGGTAATGGATGGGGATGATCCTTATTGGCTCCATCTAGCTCTAAAAGGGCTCCTATCCTCATCAGCCATTTACAAATAGAACCAGTAAGGCTGTTGTTACTAGTAACAATGACGATGATTCTCACCCCGCTCTGTCATTAGCCTTTCTCTTGGCTCTCTACGGGATGTAGACATACATTATTTCTCTACCCACTTCTCTGAATCCTGTAGCCCTAGGAGAATTTTTTTTATCTAGGGTGGACGATGACCTAGAAGAGGATGAAGAGTGACTCAAGAGGCTTTGGTTAGAGGGGGATGAGAGGAAAACAAAAAAAGAGGAAGATAAGAAGATGGCAAAGAAGATCTTGACCTAGCTCTGGAGGAAATAATAACAAAGCGAACAAGAATTATGGCCACTTCACAAAAAGTCGATGATGGACACCAGATATCTTCATTCCTTGCAATGCCATACTTGGCATAGATGTGCCTTGTTATGTTGCGTCCCTCTCATGCCTTTAAGAGATTCAAAATATCGAAGGCTCTTTAGTCTCTTGCAGTATTAATCTTCTTTGTTTTCTTCTTTGTAATGTATGCATAGGCAAATTTATGTAAATGTAATAAAGGTGTGCAATTAATGAGGAAATTGTTTTTTCTTGCTTCGCCATGTCTATTTGAGACTGGTCTTTTATTTTAAGATTTTTATAATTTTCAATTTTTTCCATGCTTTAATCACAGAAATGGTAATTTCTTATGGTTTGTATTTGTAAATAGTTTGAGGGCTTGGTATTCAAAAAGCAACACACTCTCCGGTAATACGTGAGAATCATAGGAATTCTTATTCGTACCTTTGATCATTGTAGGAAATGCCACCACTCCAACCTATTCTTTTTTGGAGTCTCGTAGCTCCCCTTTCCCTTCCTACTTCTAGGAACTCTTTTCATTTTTATACTTAATTATGCATGGATTGAAATGTTCCTCTTTGGCACTTTTTCTAACGAAATTGTAACTCTAGAGGCCTGAATTAAGGTTCTTCTCATTGAATTTTTCTTCATGTTCAGGGCACTCGATCAAGATGTACATTGTCATTTGTTTTTGGCATTAAATCCCTCCACTGGGATACATTCAAGCCAAATGGTGGAGGTTTTCACTGTAGAATTTTTCTTCTTACACTGTTTGCCCTTCTCATGATGTTTAAGAATGCCCCTTTATTAACATTGCAAATGCAATCACTTGTTGTTTTATGATGTTGTATGCGAGATCACACTATTAATGGGCTAGAGATATCATTGTCCTTGGGATTTCTAGAACTTGTCTTCAACAAAATGAATTCTCTAATCCTGCCAATCCCTAAGAGTAATGTTGTTCCACCCCTAGCTAGGTTGCATCCCTTTGGCTTTGTTAGCAGGCCAAATCATGTTAGGGCTAGGTTGCCCTGTATAGCAATAGATTAGAGTACACTAGGCTTGCACTTCACACTACAATTCCTCTCCATCTCCTTTCCCTATCCCTCACCCATGCACCTTTACAAAAGGCTTCTAATCTACTAATGCAAGTGAAAGGAAGTAGTGATTAAGTGATGAGTGCTTATTCAGAAGGCAGAGGCTACGCCCTGTCTGTCCTTAGCTTCAACTGGGATGATACTCTAACAGTCGTCCTGGGGCAACAAAGAGGTATTTTCAGCTTGTAGTGTAGATTAGCACTAGATTTGGAATATAGCATACTCTGTTTACTTGCATACTTTTTTTCAAATAAATGGAATTGTAAGGATTGGGATTTTTTATGAAGTTCGAGTGAAAATTTCACATTTAGTCATATTTTCGGTTTTCATTACTCAATTTTGGGTTTTTGCCATTATTTTATCCAAGCTTTATTTTCCTAGACCATAAAAAATGGGTTAGGGTTATGCAACACCCCAACTGTACATTTTCCACTATTTGTGATACTTCAATTGTTTTTATTGATTAGAAGTAATAGCCCAATGATCAAGGCGCTACCACCATCCGAGAAGGTACGAGGCTTCAAGTAAAAACACTAGAGGTAATTGAGTGACACACAAATCAAGCCCAAAGTGTTCGGCATCATCCAACCATATGGGAGTAGCTAATATTAAACATGGGGTTGTACATCAAAATAAATACGTCACCAATGTTATTACAGGTCAATCTTCGAAAGCCTCAAAATACATCACCCAAAGAAACAATAGGTGCAACATATCATCACTATATGCTAAACTGATCAAGCTCCCTTGCTAAATATCCTTATCCACAGGATTGCTAGGGTGAAGGTGATTCACTGAGCACTTGCCTAAAACAAAACATAGAAAATATTTTGAAATGTGAGCCGAAGCTCAGTACATGCATTCCTGAATTGGACCCACTTTGTGATTCATTTAAGTTTGAAAAAGGGAGTGAGATGAATACAAAATGGCATTACTAATTATTATCTGATAGTGAACCCCTAATATTGTTACGATTTGTGGATAGATGTACACCTGCAAGGTCGATCAGGGGACCTGTTCCGAGGCTGCGCGGGAAGCTAAAGGGCAACGCCCTGTAACTGATAACTGATGGGGCCACCATTTATGTGACAAATCGCTGATTAAACTGATTCATTGATGTACTTACCAAAACATTTCAGTGTTCATAAATATGTATTGATTTCTAAAGATATAGGCAATAATGTACTTGGAAATTTTAATGCAATCTCACCGAGTAGTATTATGCACAAAAAGAGGAAGAAACGATAGATTAAGCCCTAATTTATAAAACTTATTCTCATAGTTGATAATTTTAATAGAACTTGATTATTGAATGATATTCAGAGTTTAATAAATCAATATAAGATAGGTTAAACTATGATGATACAAAACTAAGTAAACTATGAAAATTTAATCAAAATCAAGCTAATATAATTTTGGAGTTACAAAAAAATATGGACCTAGGCAAATTATTTCATTCAATGGGTAAAGGCTTAACAGATGTAAAAGTAAATAATTCGTAACTTAAACTCTAGAACTCAACTGCAGACCTAATCCCCTATATGGAAAGCTTAAAAAGTCCCTCAAAACCTTTATTCAAAGTGCAAAACATAATTCCCACGATAGGGTTCCTAAAATTGGGTTGCAACACAACTGTGCATGGCTTCTGTCTATCCTGCGTAGTCTTAGCAAAACGGGCATAACTTGTTCCACAGAACTTGGATTACAGTGATTCAAAAGGGATTTGGAAGATAACGCATTGATCTATTTATATACCAAAAATTACAAGTTTTCAATGATCCAAACAATACCAGTTTGTGCATAAAGAGACCCCTATTTTAGGTCGGATTGCAGCCTGCTGCCTATGTCTTCAGCCCTTCTTTTTCATTTAATTTCCCTCTAAATCACTCATTAAAATCATTTTAAAATGCCTTGTTCCCTTTCATCACCTTATAGAACCATATTACTCTAAATTATTACATAGTTATCTTCATCTAATTTTCAATTCTCCTCTTCACCAAATCACTCAAAACACATTCATAATCTTACTTACTTGCATAAATGAACAAAATGACCTCTTTTAATCAATTGGAGAAATTCCATAATCCACCCCTTCATACAAAATCACCTCAAGTGATTTCCCAAGCTAAACAACACATCCTAACTTCATTTCCCTTCCTAATATATACAAATAACACACTTGATGCTACGGATATGCTAAACAATGCATAATCTCCAAAACCCTAACTTATGATCAACTTATTTTTGCATTTAAATTCATCAAAAATCAACTTAAACATCATGATATCCATTACTAATGCCAAAAATCACAAAATCAAATACCAAACAATCCAAATTCATCATTTCAAACTTAAGCTTGCTTGCTCATGCATAACTCAACCCTAGCATTCTTTTAAGCTTAACCAACAAATTAAAACATCCAAACAGGGGTTATTCTTATCAAAATAACATGATCAAAAATTATAACCAACAAAACCAAGAATTAAAACCGAAATCAACAAGATAGGTGATAGAGTTACTCACTTTAAGCTTGAGAAAGAGGGAGATGGAGGCGATGTTTGGTGGTTTTGAGGATTGGGGGTGGCAGCTAGTGGTGCTAAGATGTTGGGGTGGCAGGTGGAAGTATTAGGCTGGCGGCAAACTTATTAGAAACAATAGCAAAAGCAGCAACCCGGTAGGGGGGAAGGGTGGCCGAAGGTGAAGAGGAGAGGAGATTGACTAGCTTGAATTTTGTTGAATTTTCTTTTCCTTATTTACTATACTTGGCTAATTATGTCCACTCAAAAAAGTAGCTCTTTGCTAATCATAATTAGGCATAATGATGATAATTAGCTAAGCAACTGAAGTAGAAACTTGTTGGGTCAAAAGTAGGCTTAAAGTAATTTGGGCCGAGGAAGAAAATTAAACCGTATGTGATTAAATTTTTTGTAACTCCAAATTATTTTTTGCTATGTTATGAAAAATAATTTAATCTCTTAAAGCATAATTACTGAGGCTGACTATCGATCATCTTAAAATTTTACGACAACAAAAACCCAAATTGCAAAGTGATGACCCAAATAAATCTCTCCAATTGAAATGATTAAAAGCGACAATTAAATGCGATGAAATTAGTCTCATGACTCAATCAAATAAATAAACATGATTTAGAGTCGGGCTATTACAGATTATAAAATCATTTTAAGCAGTCGGTTAGGGTTTTTTAATTTTTTACATTTTTTTATTTCTCTCAATCTTTGAAAAAGTGTTTTAGCCAGTAGGTAGTTAAGCTTCGAACTAAACTTTAAGCATTATAGTTTGCATCTAGCCTGGTGGGTTTGTACTCAACGTACATTTGCAACTTCCATAACTCACAAGTAACCTTGATGATGGTTAGAGCACATGCCAATTAGTTTTGGTGTTTGGTTTGATAAGGACTTAAGTTTGAGTTATCCTCAAAGTCTTCTTGAAAAAAAATCTTAACGTACTTAGGTTTTCAAGCCTTCGACTCTACAGTGCGTTGAAGAGACTTGTTGTACTTACGTCCATGATGTAAAAGCCCTCCACCGTAATTTGTATTGTTGAGTAGGACTAGACACTTGGTGATACAAACTAGAGAAGTAGCCACCATCTTTTGTTTCTTTCATTTGGGGTTGTAGTGATAAAAAAATGCTTTTTTTTTTAACGACTTTGTTGTTTGTTGCTTTCTGGGTTGGGTTAAAGATGGTAGCGTTGATGGTGTTATTCCTTCTCTTCATCTTAATGATAACCTATATTCAGCGAGTGTGTTGTAGGAGCTCATTTTGTGCTTGTAGTGTCAGAGAGAAAGCAAGGGACGTGATGGTTTGCACACCAACTGATTTTAAGGATGTGAAGAACCCAATGTCATTTTGCCTTCTTCTTTATCTCATTTCCCCCCCTTTTTTTACATGGCTTTATAATGATCTAGACAGATATAGTCATTAGGAAGTTACCATAATATAATTTAGAATTTCATGATTTTTCATGGAGCAATTTGAACATGAATATATATCGAGTCGATGTATTGTAGCAGGTGGGCATGAACACATATCCATTTTTAGACCTTATGCATTCTGAGCAATTTGATTCCTTCATGGTGATTCTATTATCGTTGTTTTTGTTGGTGAATAGCTATTCTTAGGTATACAGAGAACTTTGGGGCACTGTAAGAACATATTAGTGGCACACAAGATAGATATATGAAACCTTGTCAAATGGACATATTTTGACATAGAAGATTTGCATACTTTACTTTAGATTAGTCTTGTGTATCTAGAAGGCACATTTATTATCTATTTTGTGAAAATAAAACAAATGATATACCGTACATGCCTGTACTTAGGGCATATATTAGTGCATGCATATGGTTGGATGTTACAATCATCATACCATTTCTATGAGTTGGAGTTGTATCATGAATCAGTAAAGGAAATGTATGTAGAAGTAGCAAATAATGTAATTCATAAATCACGATGGTATTCCTACACCACTTGGTAACCTTACATACGGTATTGTTATGACCATTAAAATTACTTTAACCATGGGAAGGAAGTCATCCAACAATTATTACAAGAAATACTAGTTGTAATTGATCTATATTTAATAAGGGGAAGTAAAACTCGTCATTTAAAAAAAACAATTACGATGAGAAAAGAGAATAATTACAAAAAGACATTTGGCTTTAGTTGATGGATATATAACAACGAGCAGTGTACCTTGTTGTAAAAAGAAAAGCAATTATGATGAGGTGGATACCGCATTTTTAATAGAACAGCTGTCGTGACAAGAAATATGCCTCATTGTAAATGATATTAATTACAATGAGTTGTTGGCTCCTGAAGTAACTACAACTCACTCATTCGTGATCAGGGTCTTTTACAATGAGTCACAATCGGAGTCGTTTTTCATTATAAAAACCTTTCACAACAAGTATAATGGCCTTTTACGTTGAGAAAACTCATCATAAATGATGCTTTTTCTTGCGGTGAACTTTAATATGTTCTCTTTTAGTTTGTGCTTCCTAGATTGCATCTTTGCATGAATATGGCATTTTTATTTGGATAATGTCAATTTGTTCCGTCTTGGTTGCTACTATATTCAACTGCTACACCTATGGTTTGCTCTATTTGTGAACAAATTCTTGTGCTCTATTTCAATTTTGCATTTGAATTTCATTGAAGAATTTATCGACATTTTACCACTTTGTCCAACTTAAAAAAAGAGCCCTTATTTCATTAGGTTTTTGTAACTGAACAATTAGACATGAGGTTTATCGTGGTGGGTCTTGCAATCCATTTTTGAGAATAAAGAGGCTCCTTGAATTCTATTGAAAAGAATTATTTGGTTAGGAATTGATAAGTGCTCAATATGTATATCATTTTAGGGCTATTTTGTGTCGTTTTTAGGAGATTATTGTGCTTATTATTGTTATTTACTCTCCTATTCTCAATTTATGCTTGGCTATAGTTGCTTGATGTGTTTTATAGGATTTTGAGTGTTTTAACCAAGCATTGTCCCTTCAATGGCTATATTTTGACCTCCCCCACAGTCATCCATGTTATGCCACAACTGTAGAGCAAAGAATGAGTAAAAATCCAGTTTCAGCACAGACGATGGTCGTACTGTGGTACACCCCAAGGACCCTGGTGAGCTTGTAATTGTTGCCTCCTTATTTTCCCTTGGCTGTGTGGCTGAGATTGACCGAGCTTCTCTATAAAAAGCGACGTTCTGCAGCATGCAGAAGCAATCCGAAATCATTCAAAGCAAACCAAAAGTGCAGAGCAGTATATATTAGTTTCTTTCTTAAATTTTGTAGTTTTTAGTTTGGTTATTGTATTGGTGTGAGTCTTCAGTGTGAGAGTTTGCCATTGAGACGGTTCTGAAGCCCTTGGTTGAAGGCCATCTCAGGTAATCCTCTTTTCACTCAGATTTCGTCAATCATTGGTTAGTTGTTAATCTTTTATCATGTCTGAGTAGTTTTGTTTAGTCTAGTGATTTAGTAGTTTGTTGAATTGTTATTGGTTCATGTTTTAATCCATGCAATTGTGCTTATCTTCATGATTATTTTGATTTCATTTTGTCAAGTGTTTGGATTTTTGTGAGTTGATTATTGGCCAAAATTTGCTTGCACACTTGAAACAAACGAATGAAAAACTGAAAGGTGACGTTTGGTTATTGGACTGCTTGATAAGGCCTAATGTAACTTTGTTTCGAAAGAGAGATTTGTATGTTAGGAGGGCTAGTAAGTAATCGAAGACATTCAACTTGAATTAAGGAAAATTAGTTTGAAAGAACGACTATTGCTTAGTTTAGGAAAATTTAGTTGATTTCGAAATAATATATTGAGTTTTTGAAGAGATTACAATTCCTCGAATTTTCCGAACTAAAAGAAATCACATTTTCATTATTTTTGATCTAATTTCCTATCACAACTACGAGAATTCCTAGACGATCTTTCCCTCATTGATTTAGAAAAGTTTATTTGCTATTGTTAACCATCTCAAACAAGAATTTTACTGAGCACATTCTTATAGGCAAGACTCAATAAGTTTTGATTAGTTCTTGAGGAACGATATCGTTTATCTATACTACGACTATCTATGGGCTTGCGGTAGTTGATCAAGTTTTTGGCCGTTGTTGTCGGGGACTAAAACTGTTAACTATTAAGTTGGTCTTGCGAAAGTGACTAAGTGTTTTATTTGTTTTTATTGTTATTTTGTTTTTTTTTCCTTGTTTAAACTATGCTGGTAGCGTTGGTGAAAGTGCTTTTAGGAATCTTTCCTAGTTTATGCGAAGTCTGATCTTATACGAACTCGATCCAGAGATTGAAAGAACTTTTCGCTCAAGGAGGAAAAAGCAAAGGATTGAAGAGCAAAGACGTGAGGCAAGAAGGAATTCAAACATGGAAAAAGGTGACCAACAAAAAACTCTTCGTGATTTTGTTACCCCAGGAGTCCAGGCGATCGCCTCAAGCATCGCCCGTCCTGCTGTCGATGCCAACAACTTCAAGCTCAAACTGGCACTCACTTCCATGGTGCAACAATCTCAATTCAGCGGAACTCCCTTAGAAGGCCGAAATCTGCACCTCTCTGTCTTTTTAGAGGTGTGTTATACGCTGAAACTAAATGGAGTCTCTAGGGATGCGATTCGGCTACGCTTCTTCCCTTTCTCATTGAGGGATAAAGCGAGTGCTTGGTTGTACTCTTTGCCGACTGGATGTATAACTACTTGGGATGAGTTAACAAGAGCTTTCCTTGCCAAATTCTTCCTCCATGTTAAAGAACGACCCTAAGGAATCAGATCACCAACTTTCTGCAAAGACATGACGAGACGCTCTATGAAACTTGGGAGCGTTTAAAGATCTGCTATGTTTGTGCCCCCATCATGGTCTTCAGCGTTGGATGATAATCCAAGCCTTTTATAATGGTGTGGCCCAATCTGTGAGGTCCACTATTGATGTGGCACTGAAAGGAACTCTGATGAGCAAGACTAAGAACGAAGCCTATAATCTGATCGAGGAGATGGCGCTTAATAACTACCAATGGTCTACTGAAGGAACCCAACCCAAGCGAGTTGGAAGTAAGCATGAAGTTGATGCAATTACTTTACTATTTGCTAAAGTAGATGACATGACTCAAAGATTGGACCAAATGAATGTTAATACTGTAAACTCTAGTGCCCCTTCCCCTTGTGAAATTTGTGGTTCAATTGAGCATATATCTCTGAATTGTCAAGTTGGAAGTCCGTTTTTCCTAGGACTATAATGAAGTTAATTATGTTCAAAATTTCAACCCGAGACTGACCAATACCTTACTCTAATACCTATAATCTAGGTTGGAAGAATCATCCAAATTTTCATTATAAGGTGAATCCAAGCACTATGAACATGCCCCCTACGAATGCTAGAGTATCCCCTGGTTTTCAAAGACCGCCACTCCCTTGAAAGCATGCTTATGGCGCAACAAAAATAGGGTGAGCATATTAAGCAATTAGTATCAAAGGTTGATGTGCTTACAACTCATAATAGGATGCTAGAAGCCCAAATTGCCCATAAAGCTAGTTTCTCATCTACGCCCCTAGATAGACTTCCTAGCAAACTTGAGCCTGACCCTTAAGAGCACTGTAACTATGTTATCATGAAGGAAGAAGAGGACCTAACCGACTCTAAGGAAGTACTAATGAAAGAGGGTAGGGAAATAACTATGGCTGGCAGTAAGGAGAGAAACAATGGTGGCAAGATTGCCACTTTCAAAGATAATGACGCTGTTGAGATCCCAACCATTTCCCCCCCTAAGCTCCCAAACCCAGGTAGTTTTTCTATTCCTTGCATTGTAGGAAAGGTAGAAATTGAGAGAGCTCTATCTGATCTAGGTGCAAGTGTTAGTATAATGCCCTATTCTTTATTTCATAAGCTACAACTAGGACCATTACTGGCCGCACACTTTTCCCTACAAAGGCTGATGGTTCAGTGACGCAACCCGTAGGCAAGTTGGACGATGTGTCAGTCAATATAGGAGACATTTGGATGTTAGAGGACTTCATTATAGTTGATATGCCTGAAATTGACAATGCCCATATTACCCTAAGTTGGCCCATTTTGGCAACAACTGGTTACCACATTGATTAAAGAGAGGGTCAGGTATCTTTTGAGTTGGAAGGGCGATTTACTGTTTTTAGTCATAGGAAGGAGGATATGGTTTCTCCTCATTCTTCTATATTGGATGCATTACCCCTTTCCCGTGAGATTGATAAACAGAACGTTTGAAATTGTGAAGATCCTCCTGATTCTGATTGGGTTTCTTATGAGCACCCCGACCAAGGGTGTGTTAAGATGGAGTTTGCTGCTCCTATGCCACCTAACAAGTTCGAGGTTGAGACCCCTATTTTTAATGAATCTTTAATGAGTGAAAACTGCAGGTTTGCACAAACCATAATCTCTATGCCCCCTTTAGAAGGTTTTGATGCAGATTTTGATGTAGAGGTTGCACAGTTGACGATAGCCTATCTGATGGGCCACAAAAGCAATTTGTTTTATTTACAGATAGTGCATTATGGCTCCAAGTTATGAAGACAAAGGACTTGCAGCTAGAACTTTTGCGATGCTACTTCAATTGAATAAGTTTGATTTTGTTCTTCGCGACAAAGCCAATGTCCATACACCATCTGATCCGGACCAAGCCTAGAACAAGGGTCAAGCTCTTGACCTTAAAGGAGCGTTTCTTGGGTGGCAATGCAAGCTTTCTTTCCATTTTCCTTTTTCTAGTTTTGATGTTTTATTAATTTTGGTAGTTATATATGTGAAACAAAATAATAAAAAATATATACAAAAAAAAGAAAAAAAATATATATGAATAAAATGTTGGTACCACGGTCAGTGCCTTAGAAATACGGCTATGGGGTGCCAAACCAGAAAAATCAAAACAATCAAGTGCCAGCAGACACCACGGACGGACTGTGGTGAGCCCCTTAGCCCGTGGTGGTCTACTACGGTGATGTACCTACCGATGACCAAGCTAGGGTTCAATAGAATACAACTAACTTAGCAATCAAAGGAAGATAACATCAAGGGAAACCAAGGGAAAATGGTCACATAAAATGATGGTTGTGAGGCATCAAGTATGTGAAGGGAGAATGGTGCTTAGAATCAAGTGATTCTAAGTGGGAAAACAATGGCTTTTTAATGTGAAGGGATGTATAACACAAGGGGGGAATGGACCCAAGCTAAAACCACCAAGGAAGTGAAGCCTAAAAGAGAGTTCTTCACGGCGCCAAGGTGGCACGGTCGTGCTCCCTAGCACGGGGTGACCGTGCCACTTTTCGGTTTGACAAAACCGTGAAGTGGAGGCTTGCACGGTTGGAGGTGTTTGAACATGTGGCTAAGTATTCGACCTTTTGGTGATAGTTTTAGCTTTGTGGGAGTATGGGAATGAATGTTTAAAGGGCTATGGATGTGTGGGAATGGAAATAAGAATTAAAGTAAGAATTACGAACTTCAAATTAAAGCTAGCAAATCCACTTTAATCCTGTTTGAAACATCTTGAGTATAAACATCAAAGGATAGAACTAAACTTGAGATTTGGATACAGAAACACCACCAAATCCAAGTCTAGGGCCCTTAACTAAGATTAAGATATAGAAACACCACTTAATCTTTGTTAAGACTCACTTGATCACCACCTTAATTGGCTTAATTAAGGATAAGCAAGTAAGAGTTTGAAGGAAGAAAGCAAAATGCTCTCAATCTGATTTTTATCATCCAAAGGGGTTGTATCTTACAAGCTAGGCCATGGAGATGCTTTAATAGGCAGCCAAGGCAAGCTAGTAAACAAGCAAAAGTACACTTCTAACCTTCCTTAATGCTTAGGAAAGGTTTAGAGCACTAATACAAGCTAAATAGTACTAATCCAGTTTACAACATTCTTAACCTAAACTAATACATTAAAGTACAAATCTAATTTATGCCTAAGCTATTAATACATCATTATACATTCAATATACTCTTAAACTAAGCTTAAACATGCTGAGATTGCTTGCTTATTTCTCATTGGACAGCCGAAAAGGCATTACGACTGGCCAATAGGGAGCAAGCAACACACTGCCACCAATCTAGCTCTCATTGGTGGTTCTTCTCTAGGTAGTAACAAGCCCAAGGCACCTTGGGATGTGTGCCAAACATAGAAGGACGTGCCAAGCAGCTTGCAAGTGGAGAAAAATGGCTGGGAGCTTAATTTACTTCAGTTTGTACTAAACCGGGTTTAGCAACAGTTTCTGGCCGGTTTTGGTGCATCGTTTGAGCATAGCAAAAGCGAGTATGATGGTGATTTTAATCATGGGGGGGGGGTAACTTTAGGGTGTCTATAATCCGCCCCAACCAATAAATCAAGGTTAGGGTGTCTATAATCCGCCCCAACCAATAAATCAAGGTTAGGGTGAGTTTAAATGGGTTAAATAAACTCAAACTTAAGACCGTGCATATTAGAGCCTGATCTGACTAGTTTTGGAAAACTCCTTGTTTCTTCATCCTCTTGAGTGCATGATTGGAAATTGATGCTTGGACCTGAAATTAAACATCTTGAGGATTCCAAAAATGTATAAATTCATCACTTAATCATTAGTATAACTTAAGTTATGACTTAATCAAAACCGGGTTAATTCTAGATTGCTGGGTAGTTTTGACATCTCTTGGTTTTTGGCTGATTTGGATGACCAAATGAACTCTAATTTGGATGCAACTTGTCTTGTTGGAAAGCTTACATCTTAAACTTGAAATCCATGCAAAAATATCAGACTTAAACCATGTTTATGCTTGTCGAAAATTGCTCACAAAATTAGGTCAGTGCTGGAATGAACCTTATGCCCTGCAATAGAACAACTAAAACAAAATTTGGTTGAAGTATACAACCTTTAACCAGCATATTAGTAATGCCAAATTGATTTGATTCTTTTAAATCAAAGGGCAAGGAGAGATCTCCATCATACGGGCTGTGGTCTAGGTTTTTGACCAGGGTGACTCTTCCCTTTCCCTCTATCTTCTACAACCTCTCGACATACACTCTATCTCTACCCCCATTTTCTCTCTCTAAACACCATGACCAAATCTCACTAATCTCCCCTCATTTCTTCACCATTTCCAATCATTTTCACACCAAATCCTTTCCTTTCACTCAATCTTTTGTCTTTCTTCTTAAGATCCATGTCTTTCTTCTTATTTAACTTCACATTCATCTCACCTTTGCTCATCCACCATACCTATCCTTTTCTTTCTCTTATTTTTCATATTTTTGTTTAATTTCTTCAATTTTCTAGGTTTTAGTTCTTATTTTTGGTTTTAACCTTGTTTTTGTTTCACGTTTGCACCAATGGGACCAAATATGAAACAAAGGAGCACCAAGGAGGTTAGTTTTTCAAGTCAATCACCACCCCGACCTCAACAAGCATCCCGAACATCAACCAATGCGTGTGCTAGAGGTAACATTCCTCACCCATTTGGTTTAACGCGTCCTGATCATGTTGCCAGGAATAATTGCTTGCATGAACATATGGTTGTAGCAACTAGATATTATGATGAGGATTTGTCAGCCCGGTTAGGAATTTTGGATGATATTTGTTGGTTGTTTGCCAGAAGTGGTATGGGCCACTTTTTAGAAATCAAAGAGCATACCTATAGGGACCTGACCATAGAGTTCCTTAGTACACTACATGTTGAGGTCACAAGAGGACTTCAATGTCAAGCCGGATATATATCATTTTATTTGTAGGGACAATTGTATGAACTAAACTTTGGTACCTTCAGTAGTATTTTTGGTTTTCCACTAGCATGTACTTATTACACCGTCAAGTCCCTCGCGAATTTGACTGGAGTTTCGGCGTGAATTTTCGGGGAGTGGTAGGTACAGGTCAAGATGTACGCATATTAGAAACCCCTGCATTAGAGTAGCTCAGCGTATTTTGGCGTGTTCTTTGTTTGCTCAGGATGATAGTGTGAATGTCCCGAGACTTTTTGAGTTGTACTTTGTATCTTGTACGCTTGATGGAGACCAACTTGACCCAGCTTCATTCTTATCTAGGCAATTACATAGTGCTGCTGTTAGCACTAAAGGTAGGATAGTCATTGGTGGGATAATAACTACTATTACTAGATCCTTTGGTGTTGAGCCCCATCCTGAGGATAGAGTTTTCGTGTCCGAGTGGCTTGATCAAGCTGCTTTTGAGATTATGAACTTCTGTAAAGTTCAGGCCAGTCGTTTGTGTTGGATTTACCCCGGGGATCGGCTTTTGCCGCTTCCGAATGTTGATCGCACCACCCTTCTTCACCGAGGTAACCTTTATTGGGTAATTGGTGATGAGGAGGTTGTTCGACCTGCACCCTATGAACCATCCCCTCGATCTAGTCAAGCAGGACCTAGTTCTTCCTGTCATCCACCCCCACCTAACTATTCTGACCTCTAAGACACCCTTAGGTCCATTAAACAGGAGCAAGTTTCCCTCCGAGAGTGTGTTACTTCTAAAAGTGCCGCTGTTCGGAACTTTGTCCAAGAGCACCACGATAAGCTTCGTGGGTTGCTTCCTTCTTAGACCTAATATTTGTAAGACTATAGGGCATGTCGAGAGACCTTGCGAGATTGGCATATCTCCTATGGCCAACCACCCCATCCTTCTCCACGTCCTCCTCTCTAATCTTGTTTTCTATTACTCCTCTTCCCTTTTTTTATTATGTGCGCACATTGAGGGCAATGTGTGATTCAAGCATGGGGAGTTAGTTCGTATATTTGGCTTCTGATGCCTATTTGTGTTTGGTGTGTTTTTGCTTTGTATATGTTTTTAGTGGTAGTTTTTTGTAGGTTTTGATTGTTTTAGTTTTGTATAGAAGTGCATTTAGTTTTCTTATAGGTTGTAGTTTTGTTTCTTTCTTTTATTTGTTTCCTTTGGATTGGCTGTAGGAGCATGCATAAAAAATGAAAAAAAAATTTGAAAAGTGAAAAAAAATCCTCCGATGATGACCTGTATAGATTTGGTAGCTTTCTTTGGTTTACTTTGATCGTTTGATTCGTCCAAATTGTGCATAAAATGTTTGCGAATAAATTTTCAAAATGAATTCCATGTTTTGACCACATGTTCGATGCGAATTGATTTTCCCCATGAGTCTTTACAAGATTTTGGCATATGTTTACTAGTGAGCTACTTTTGACCTTCGTAGTTATCCCATAAGACTTTGAGTCTTTAGAGACTGTTTATCATTATTAGTCTTATATTTCTTTCTTGTGTGACTGTTCCTTCATGTCATTTCTCTAAAACATGCTTTGATTCTCATTCAAAATCACATTTCACATACGCATTTAGGCAATATGATAGATTGAGGCATTTTTCTTTCTTTGATTTGTTTAAACCCCATGGCCAAATAGCCACCCTAGTTGCGTATTGTATCCCATGATAACCACTTTGAGCCTGTATCCATTTTTCTTGTTTTGAACCTCGAATTATAACCCATGGGTAAATACTTGTCTTACCTTTAAGCCAAGGCTAGAGGAGTGTTCTGTTCTTTTGCTTCAAGTTTGAAGGGCATCAGTAAGATGGAATGATGTCTTGTGGTGTCATTTGGTTGTTTGGTGTTGGGTTATGAGATATTGATTAGTTCCTTGTTTTATTGTACAGAATTCAGGGAATAGTTAAAATTTAAAGTTCATTATGGATTTCCCCCTTCAAAAAGAAAAAAAAATAAGTGCTAATAACAAAAAAAAGAGCACAAAGGAAAAAAAAATTCAAAAAAAAGCAGGACAAAAATGAAATGAGAACGGGAAAAAAAAAAAGAAGAAGAAAGTGGTTAGTGTTGTTGTGAATGCAAGTTATTTGTGATTTTCGACTCTTTCTCTCTTCATTTGGGGATTCATTTTGGATTGATAAGGTTTAAGAAGGATGTTGTTTGATGCATTGGAATTTTTTAGCTCTTAGTCTTTTGCTTCTTGCTCCTCATTTCGAAAAACATTTGTTCCCCTCTTACCTGCACCGTTAGCCCCGTTACAACCCTATTAAAGTCCTCATGATTGTCTAATGTGTTTGCATTTTTAGTGATGTCGAATTTGCGAATCTTGTCAAGCTTATGGTAGATCTGCGTCTAAGGTTGAGATTTGAGAGAACCTTCATAAATCCATACATTTCAGACACATGAGTGCTAAGTGCCACATAAATATAGTGAGGTTCTATCGGCCTTACTAGTTTTGCTTGTTCCATTTGTTGAATGATTGAATTTGACAATTAGGGATTGCTTTCAAGTTCGACTTTTTGGTCTATAAAAAGTCTTAGAAAATTTCATTCCCTAACGATTTGTTAATGAATTTTTGTATCTTTTTAGGCCATCATTGGATTAGCTTTGCCATTTGAATGTTACCTAAATCTATCCTGAGGAGGCTATGTATATTATTAATCTTTGCATTGCTTGAGGATAAGCAACAGTTTAAGCATGGGAGAGTTTAAGAAGTGCTCAATTTGTATATCATTTTAAGGCTATTTTGTGTCGTTTTTAGGAGAATATTGTGCTTATTGTTGTTATTTACTCTCCTATTCTCGATTTATGCTTGGGTATAGTTGTTTGATGTGTTTTGCAGGATTTTTAGTCTTTTTACCCAGCATTTTCCCTTCAATGGATGTATTTTGACTTCCCCCGCGGTCATCCATGCTATGCCACGACCGTAGAGCGAAGAATGAGCAAAAATCCGATTCCAGTACAGACCCTGGTCAGACCGTGGTGAGCCTGTAACTGTTGCCTCTTCATTTTCCCTCGGCTGTGTGGCTGAGATTGACCGAGCTTCTCTATAACAAGCGACAATCTGTAGCATGTAGAAGTAATCCAAAATCATTCCAAGCAAAGCAAAAGCGGAGTAGATTAGATTACTTTCTTTCTTTAATTTTGTTGTTTTTAGTTTGCATATTGTATTGGTGTGAGTCTTGAGTGTGAGAGTTTGTCATTGAGGCAGTTTTGAAGCCCTTGGTTGAATGCCATCTCAACCAATCCTCTTTCCGCTCAGATTTCATCAATCATTGGTTAGTTGTTAATCTTTTATCATGTCTGAGTAGTTTTCTTTAGTCTAGGCGTTTAGTGATTTGTGGAATTGTTATTGGATCATGTTTTAATCCATAAAATTGTGCTTCTCTTCATGATTGGCTTGATTTTGTTTTGTCGAGTGTTTGTATTATTGTGAGTTGATTTTTGGCTGAAATTTGCTTGCACACTTGAAACAAACGAAAGAAAAACTGAAAGGTGACATTTAGTTGTTGGACTGCTTGATAAGGTTGAACTTAACTTCATCTCAAAAGAGAGATTTATATGTTAGGAGGGCTTGTAAGTAATTGAAGACATTGAACTTGAATTAAGGCAAATTAGTTTGAAAGAACAACTATTGCTTAGTTTAGGAAAATTTAATTGATTTTGAAATAATAGACTGAGTTTTTAAAGAGATTACAATTCCTCGAATTTGACCAATTAGAAGAAAGAAAATGTTCATTATTTTTTATCCAATTTTCTTTCACAACTATGAGAATTCCCAGATGATCTTTTCCTTATTGATTTAGAAAAGTTTATTTGATATCATTAATCCTCTTGAACCAAAATTTTACTTAACACATTCTGATAGGAAAGACTCAATAAGTTACGATTAGTCCCTGAGGAACGATATCTATTACCTATACTACGACTATCCGTGCGCTTGAGGTAGTTGATCAGGAAAATAATAACTTTCAAAGATAATATTATTATTAAGCTTTTTGTAATTGATTACCATTCTAGCTTTTTCTCTTTTGTTTTGAGTGTGATTTCTTACAATAAAAGTAGAACTAATGTGAGGACTCTTACTATTCCTTATTATCCCTTTATCCAGAAGTTCTTTGATATGCTTATCAAATTCTTTAATATCCTAGTGTGTATACACAATACGTTTAACTTAGATAATAGTGTTCGAGTTTACCAATGTAATTTGCAAATGTCATATGTTTATTTCAAAACTTAAGAAGAATATTATAGTAGAGTTCTTTCTATATTTCAACAATTTTCTTTTCAATAAATAACTCAAGTAGTGAGTTCGAGTTTACCAAAGTAATTTGCAAATGTCATATGTTTATTTAAAAACTTAAGAGGAATATTAGAGTAGAGTTCTTTCTATATTTCAACAATTTTCTTTTCAATAAATAACTCATGTAGTGAGATTGTTATAGCTATCTACCGTGGTGCAGGAATTACCTTCTCTCCACGTTGGCGGTGCGTAAACTCAATCTCCTGATGAGTATAAGCTTTATTTAATTCATCAATAGGAACTAAGTGACCATTTATTATGAATATTATTTGGTTATGGACTGCGTGTAGAGAATGTAGCATTTGAAAATTATTTCTAATAATCATTTCATGAGAGGGTTGATTAGTAGCCCGTAGAACTCGTATAATATGTTGGACTCCTCCAATTTCTATAGATAACCATTCTATGGCTTCATTTTTCGCTCATTATGCTATTGTCAAGTATCCTTGCTTTGAAGGACTCATGACGTTTTTCCACATAAATTATGAAAATAAAGATCTTTTTCCAGAAAAAACAAAACAACCACTATTGATTTTGGCACACAATTCATATCTATTATATCCATCCAAACATATATTTATTGATACATAGTTGGCATTAGGATTGGTATTAGTGACTTTATAGAATGTCTCTATAGTCCTGTTTTGGACTAACTCATTCTCAAAAATTAGCTAACTAATAGTTCCTGTTTTGTACCCATTGACTTTTCTATGTGGAATCGTACTTCAATCTACATTGTGTCTTGCGGCTTCAAACCTCATTCTACTTGTTTCACTAGTCATGCTTATTATATCATCTCCCTTAAGCTCTTCTTCAGCTATAGAAGATCATTCTCATCATTTTGATCTTGCACTCATGCTTCTTAATTATAGAGGTTTAAGGAAAATTTTACCATTCTCGTCAATTTTATTACATTTTTCTTATTGACTTTCCAAGACCTAACGATTTTTATCTCCTACGGATTGACTTTTATCCATTGAACTTTTGCATTGGAGTAGGACTTTCGAAATTTTCCCCCTTTGTAATTGTTATCTTGATCTTTGGACTTATAGTATTATCCAATTTGTAGATTATTTTCCAAAATATCCTTAGTAGATAACGTTCTCTTTTCATGTCCATTCCAAAAGATTTTTATCTTATGGGATAAGAAGCTCTTGAGAAATTCATCATTTAGGATTATATTATATCCAGATTAATGTTGATAACTAACTCCTACTAATCCGTTAGATAAATTGGTCTTAATCCCCGTGATAATTTGATTGTTAAATTTGGTATGCCTGATATCACAAAGCAAGTCATAAATATCAATATCCTTGACATAATATTGCAATGGAGTAATTTGAAGTTGGAGACTTCCATCATAAATTTACATAAACTGTCTATCTTTGTTATGTTTAAGGATACTTTTTCAGCTAACAAGATTGACTTCTCATACATCTTGTTCACAATCTTTTATCTCTAGATCGCATTGCATTATTTCACGTAAATCTTGTTTTTTAGTTGAAAGATGGATTTTTTGTAAATCATCCCTTTCTAAATTATGGAAGGACCCTTGTCTTTTGACATGTTCATTCTCATTATCTATCATAAATTCTTCTCTTTGAAGATCACCAAGAGTAACTAAGCTACTTTCTACCATATGACTAATTTCTTCATAATCACTTTCTTCATAGTCATTCTTCATTCCTATTTCAGTAAAACATTTGCTATTTTTCAGGATTAGTTCTAACGCTTGTTCTTTACTAAGCTCAAAATAGTCTAAACTTCCTGGTGTTTCTATAAGTTTATTGTTCTTCCTATGTTTCCATTCGTTTACATGCTTACCTACTTCTGTGCAAGTATAACACTTGTGGTTGTTTTTTCCTACAGGACAGTAAATACTTTTTCTACAAAATATTTGTCTCTTGGGGCTTGGCTTATTATAATACTTTTTTTTGTATTTTTCTCCCCTTTGTTTGCTAAAGCTCTTTTTCTTATAAACTTTTCTTCTTTTTCTCTTCCCAAATTCATTTCCTAATTGGTGGGGATTATCCTAACGTGTTAGAAATTTTTTCTTTATTTTGGTTTGTTCTTAAAGATCAAGACATTGGTGATTGACCCATTTTCTTAAATAAGAGATTCTTATGTCAAGGGTATCAGTTACATTCGCTTTTTTCAAGCCTTGCAATGTATTTTTATTGATTATAAAATTGATTGCATATAGTAATTTGTCATAAAATGTAATAATATTTGTTTCATTATGTCTGATTTTGTAATAATATTGACTAAATTCAGCAATACAATTTTCAGATATCTCATGTCTAAAGCTTAATGTCATTAATCTTCCTTTGCCACTCTCTTGCCTTTTCGTTAGAATGAAGTTCAACTCTGGTAAATTTACTTATGATTTTATTATAGAATTTCTTAAACTTAGCAACTGATGTTTGCATCATTCTTGATACATTTTTACCTTCCTCATCTAATAGGTCATACCAGTTAACTACAATGCTAGAAAGAAACTATGCTCAATACAATTAGGAAATTCCCTATAGTTCGTGTGGTTTTCAAATTCAAGACTATTCATACCCTTCTCCAATGTTTGAATATTTCTTCTATATTATGAGCTCCATCATGTTTAGAATATAACATGTTTGGCTAATTGGAGTAAGCGTAATTTCTTCAAAGAATGTGGCTTTCATTGGGATGCACCCAAACAAAAAGTTGGTTGTACGCCTTGCTAGAACGTATCTAGGTCTCATAAAATGGGCATTTCTTCTAGAAGATTCACCAAATTATTCAAATTTGGGAATGACAATATTAACTAGATTGGACTCAATTTTGTCTATGTTAGGTTCTTCTCCAATCTCATTAATGTCATCGTGAGATAACATTTTACCATATTTTTTTTTATCTAGTTCCTCCTAATTTGTTCTAATGGAATAACATTAAGATTCTTTGGTTTAATATGTTCATATGTTGATATATTTCTTCTTCTAATGAGACATTACTTGTGTCTTCCTTATCATCAAGTAATGCATCTTGTCTTTCAATTATTACATCCATGATTTTGTTTAATTATTCTGGGTTTTGTTCCTTAACAAACAAATTCTATAATTCCTCAAGATTATATAATTCCTTAAGATTATACTACTTGTACTCCATCCTATTCTTCTTTTTCTGGCTTTCCTTATTATTTTTTAGTTGATATTTCTCCTTGTTTTTCAAATTTCATATCTTGCAAAATAAATGTGTTTTTACTTTGTAGGTTTTGGAAATGATATTTATGCTAAAATGGAGTACTGATACTTAAATTAGGTTTTTCACTATGTCTAATTTTGCTGATTAAAGATAGATGAACTTAAAATTAATGTGAAAAAGTCATTATAAGTTGCTAATTAGAGACATTTGATTTGTTGACTCCTTGACTTTAACTTTAATTTTTGCTAATTGAGCTTTTAGTTATAATACTATATTAGTCATATAATCTAATGCGGTGCTAAAGAAGTGTTTCCTTCTAGTGAATGCACAATATGTGAATAATTAAGGTAACGGTTAAAATTCTCCAATTAAGTTTTATTGTTCCGATAAGTATGGTGGGCCTATAGCTATAGAAAATATAATATTTATGATATAAGAAGTCATTAGTATGGTGGGCCTATAAGTATGCTAGTAAACTCAATATAAGAAGTCTAATCATTTAAACAAACATATTTCCTTGGAAAACCATAAAATAAGTTTTATTACACATCTTATCGAAATTAGGTATTTTTCTATAATTTTCAAATGTTTTAGGTCACAAGTACGAAAACAAAAACATCGAAAGGTGGTAAAAAATCAAAATGTAAACCCTTAAGGTGCTTAAACATTAATGCAAAAAAGTCAAGGTTGAAAGATTAATGTTGAAAACCTGAAGGGTGGTAATTACAAAACACAACTCATTATTAATACTCATTAGATCTTAATCAATTTTGGGAATATGATTAGCATAAGACCACTCAACTCATAATCATTCTCAAGCAATTACTAAATCATTTCTAATCCTAGTTTGTCCAACATCAATCTCCACCTTTCAGTACTTCAATCTAGAATCTAACATACATGAAAGAAGTTGACAAAACATCCCAATATAACATCCAAAATCCAAGGATTAGATTGAAAATCTCAAGCAACATTCCAAGTGTAAATTGTTTAAACTAGTAAGGTCAACAATATCACTTCGGTTTAGCAACCACTAGATAAAGAAAACTACTCAAACATTATTGAAATTAAAGTACACATATCCAAAATCTTAATCTAAAATAAAGAGAAATGTTAAAACAAAAAGAGAAGAGAAGAACTTGGTCTAATCGCCCGAATGATGATCTTTTAATCTTTCTTCCAAAAGCTCCTAAACTGTATTTGGTCTTGCTTCTTTCCTTGCCCCACTCTCAATGGATAAATTTGGGTGGTAGATGATGATGGGATGGTAATAGGATGATGGATAAATGGCTAAGAAGGCTGTAAAACCTAGCTTTTACCCATAAGTCAAAGCTAGTAACGTCCACAACAACTGGAACCTGAAAAGCAGCGAAGCAAACTAGCAGGCTCGAGGGAAGGGAACCACCACAGCCTAAGTATGGGGTACACCATGGACCATAGTCCCCACCATGGCCTGGCTGTGGTGGCCACTTGTCTAGTTGCTCTCTTTTATTCGTCCTACAGCTTCTTCCTTGATCCATCAGAACTGTGGTACTGGCCATGACATGTTCATGATGGGTGTCTTTGGCCTCTTTTTACTGTCTTCTTCGATCCATAAACCTCAAAATCATCATTGTACTGACATGCTTAGGGATCTCAAGGTCAAAATTTGCAAACACTTCTCAAACAAGTGCACCAGATCGTAACAGTAGAAATAAGGGTGTACATCATATATAATTAAGTGCACCAATGCCCTAAAATGCGTCCCAACTACTCATACAGTCCTACGCAAATATGACATTTATTACTCCGCCCTACTTAAACCTTTTCCTAGCCCCAAACAAAACTAAACTTAAGGCAAACTAATAAGGGAAAATGCATAAAGGATTCATGGACACAACAACCTCCTCAAGATAGGCAACTCATAGCAAATCACAAGCGAGAATATCAATCAATGACAACTCGAAATAGTGTATAAGACATTTCAAAATAAGAAAAAGGTGAATGTTTTCCAGAAATGCATAAGACCACAAGCCTGATATCATACTTGATCACACTAAAGTAGTTATAAAATACATCTTGTAAGCACATCAAATTGGTTAGAGCCAAAAGGACCGATATAACCTCATCTTTGGGAATTGTGGAACACTCCCATTCATGTGTTTGAAATATAGTCTAGGTCCACGCAATTCTTATTCTAAAGATACAATCCCCCATATGTTTGCCATGACTCTCAAATTCTCTATTGCTAAAAATGCAATATGCACATAATAATCAAGATGTCCCTACTTGGGTTATAATGTAAGCTAAAAAGGTTAAGGAAAAGGAGTGGACAAATAAATTTGGACAATGTGGATCTTATTTGGCCAAATGACTAGAAGCAACCAACAAGGCACCAAGCAACCGTAGAGTTCACCAATACTCCAAACTTCAAAAACAAAATGAACACCCCCCATGAGTCAAATAGGGAGTTGTAAAGATAAGAACTCAAGTTATTTACATGCCCAATGCTAATCACTTATCTATTTTCCTTGGTTTTGTATTTTTTTCTTTTTTCCTTCTTTTTCTTTTTTCTTGATTTTGGGAAATGAAGTGAGAATTTCAATTATTGAAGGGCATAGGGTCACAACTTATCAACTCACAACCTTATTTAAATGTACGTCTACAACCCGAACGAGAGGGGAACAAAACCAAATTTGCAATGTCATCGATTCCTCAATAAACCAACATAACAAACAACCTCTACTCAATTACCCCTAAAACCTCCCACTAAATAGATGAAGTAATGCTCGATAGACTTGGTTTAAAGATAAGCATATGTGTTTGGTCAAGGGTGTACATGAAACATTCACCACAAAGATGGATATAAGCTTAAAGGGTTAGCAAAAGGGATTAACATGTAACTCAAGGTTAGGCCATTTGGTTATTTGGCTATAGTCATTATGGAACGAATGCCTCTATCATATCATCAACTATGAACATAGTAATGTAGTTTTGAACAAGAATTTGGGCAAGTTCTAGGGATGTGGCATGGAAGAGCCACACACATGAAAGAACGTGAGACTAAATATAATAAATTGGTCCAAATAAAGCTTAAAGTCTCACAGGATGCTACCTAAGTCTCAATTAGCTCATATAATTATTCTCATGTATCAACATTAGTGCCAACGACTCCAAAGGGCAACAAAGTTACCAATCAAGGCAAGGCCAAAATAGGTTAAATTCATAGAACCTTCAAATATTTTCACACCAAGGGGGATACTCGTCAAAATCATGCACGCTCAAGTAAACTATTTTGCCTAAAGAATCATCATTGGGGTGTTTTTGTTTTTATTTTTTAAATTTTTTTTTAAAATGCAACCTAAATTCTAAATGTAAACCTAAGAATGACCTAGTTGCAAAGCTAATGCAATCTAAACAAAACATGCCTAAGGTGCGACACATGTAAAATATCCTTTGCCCATGCTTAAACAATATATTGACCTCAATATAAACATATATGACATGAAAAGACTAAGGGGAATAGGATTATGCATGAGCGCACACCCAAAAGACTAAAATTTATCGAAAGAAAAACAAAAAGAAAAGCAAAAACCTTGGGTTGCATCCTAAGTGGTGCTTCTTTTAGGTTTGTAGCTAGACCATAGATCATCGTCCGTTTGAAAAGAGGGAAAATTGGTGAGAAAGGGGACTTCATGGCTCTTGTACCCAAACTCAAACTTTTGCAAAAGAAGGAACCACTTCAAGTAGATTGGATGAAGGTCCTTCTTAAGCATCAAATAATCCGAAGCATCATGGTCCACATGCATAATTATCTTGTAGTAGACCCCATCAAACAAGCCACCATCACAACAACCATTCTTCATCTCAACGTCAAAGCCAATTTTAACATTGAATGAAGGTGCTAAAGATAGTAAAACTCATTCAAACCTGCAGTAATCACTCAAATAACCCTCATCAAAAGCATAGGGCTTATCCTTGACTATGCTAGGTGGTAAAGCTTCAACCAAATTCACTATTACACAATCAAGTCAATGAACCTCGATGGACACATAATCAAACTCATGAGGACATTTGAACACACATCAGGTAACTCCACAATCTTACTAGAGACAATCAGATCACATCGACAAGAAACAAGAGAAGAAGGAGAAGACTCCTGATCCTTAAACAAACCAAATTCATCTTGGTGCTCCCTTACATCAAAGGTCAACCTCCTCCCCCTTAAAATCAGTTTTGCATCAGACAGCATCCCGAGAATAGTTTCGATGTGTTGCATATTCAGCCATATCAGGAATTACAATGTCTACTGGTACACAAAGGTCACCCACCTTGATAAGAACATCCTCCAAAATACCCAAAGGGTGGATCACATAGCGGTTCAATAATTGAAGAAAAACAGTGGTCGGTCTCAATTCCCCTGGGTTAAGTCGCTTGAAAATAGAATAGGACATCAAACCCACACTTGAGCCAAAGTGACACAAAGTCCTATCAATGCTCACACTACCAATAAAGCATGGAATAAAGAAACTAATGAGGTCCTTAAGCTTTGCAGGACATTACACTCCTTACCTAAAGCTATGGTCTCATGGTCATCAACTTCCTCTTTTCGGAGAGGGCTTCTATTAAAACTCAGAATACATTGGCATTTAGGGAAAAGCATCAATGAAAGGAATGTTCACATGCAAGTTCTTAAGAACATCAAATTGAGCCTCAAGTTTGTCCTTGGGAAATCCTTGTGGGACATGCAAGGGTGGCATGTAAGGCTTCGGGGAAGGTGACTTATATTCGTTAGGCTTCTCACTTTCACTGTTCTTTTGGGGCTTATCCTCACTAGGCATGACATCAGCATGTACATCATGATTTTTCTCACCATTCACCACAACTCTAGCACCCTTAGGACCCTCTAATTGTTTGTCACTTCTCAACACAATACAATTGTAATGCTCCCTAGTAGGGTTAGGCTATGGCTTGCAAGGTAATCTACACGGAGGTGGAGAAGGTGAGCAAGATTGTTCGGTGATTTGAGATTCCAACATCTTCTTATAAGTAGTAAGCATATCGACCTTTAAGGTTAATTGATTAATATAATCATCTTGCTTTTGCTTCCCCAAAAGCACATTATCCAACATAGCTTCGTGGTTGGACTTTTGCTGAGCTTGTGTACGGAAGTTGCATCTTTGGAATCCGGGAGGTAAGGGCCTAGCATTGGCTTGTGGAAAGGAAAGAGGATCATTCCTATAGGACAACTTGGGATGGTTCTTCCAACTAAGATCATATGTCTTATAGTAGGGGTAATGGTTCACCTTAGGCTAGAGTTATTGACATATGCAACTTGTGAGCAAGTGGATTGGCAAAAGGACTCCCAACTTGACAACTCAAAGTCACATGGTTAAAAGATCCACAACTATCGCAAGGAGGGGATGGGGCACATGCAGTCACCCCATTAACATTCAAATAATCTAGGTTTTGAGTCACGACATCCATTTTAGCGGTAAGCAAAGTGAAAGCATCAACATCAAATTTACTTCCGACCTTTTTGGAAGGAGTCCTCTGATTGGATCCTTAGTGACTGTTGAGCGCCATCTCCTCCTTAGGGTTGTATGCCTCATCCTCCGTCTTGTTCATTAATGTTCCTACTGCCATCATATTAATCATGGACCTCATGCCATGTGTGACTCCATTAGAGAAAGATTACACTACCATCCATTTTCTAAGACCATTATGGGGGCAAACCCTTAAAAGGTCCTTAGAATGCACCCCAACTTCCTATAGGGACTCATGCTCCCATTGAGTAAATGAAGCAATCCAATTTGTTAAGCTTGCCGCCTTACTAGAAGGGAAGAACTTAGAAAGAAATGCTTTGATGAGCTCATCTTATGTTGTGATAGATCCTGGTGACAAAGAGTGATGCCCTGCCCCCTCTTTATCCCTAAGAGAGAAGGAAAGCAAGCTGAGGTAGATTGCGAGGCTCCTTGATATTCAATGTATCTCACAGCTCTGGGAAAACTGAAAGGTGCAAATTGGGATCTTCCATGTGAGTGCCACCAAATTGTGATTGTTGTACCATTAAAATAACCATGGGCTTGAGTTCAAAATTGTTGGCCATCACGGGCAGCCTAGTAATGCTTGATGTTTGAGCCAAAAATGTGATATTTTTAAGGTATTTTTTCACCAATTTTATGCTCGTTTAATAATATTTTTTTAGGTTTTTAATTGATTTTATTTTATTTTGCAGATTTTGAATAAATGCGAAAAATGGGCTAAAATGGCGGAAAAAGCGAGAAAAATCGAAGAATTATCGGAGGTTGAAGAATCGGGCCAAATTCGATAAAAACCGGCCAAGGAAAAAAGAAAACAAAGAAACCAGACCGGTCCAGAAATAAACCGGACTGGCCCGGTTCAGCAAGCGGATCGGTTCTCATTTGAAACCCCCTTTCCCCTTCGTTTCTCTCTCCTCTTTCACTCTCGACATCTTTCTCTCCCCCCGATACCCATCCCAGCAACCTAGAAACCCTCGACCCATCGTCCCTGCTTCATCGCCATCCCCACCTCATCTCCTTTCTCTCTCTACCTCGTCATATCTCTCTCTCTTCCAGCACACGCACATCCCAGCCCACCGAATTCCTCAAACCCCAACACGCTCTACCCACGGTTTTCTCCAAAACCGACACCACCGAAACCCAGCAACTCATCCTCCACCACAAACACCAGGCCACGACACCCCATGCGTTGGCTTCATCATCTACCGTCCACCATACCACCAGATCGAAGGGTCCAGAGGCGAAGGCTTCAAGTATAAGAAGGGATTGAGGACGCCATTGGAGAGGGGAGCCAAACTAGGTAATTAGTTTTAGGTAATTTTAGGCTAGTTAGGTTTAATTTCTGTTTAATTTCAGTTTTTGTTTTAATTTAGCCTCAAATTTCACATTCACGTTTCAGAATTCCAAATTAGGGTTAGGGTTAATGTTAGTTAGGGTTTCGAATTGCTTGTAATGGATGCTTTTGGGTCGAGAATGGAGAATTCAGGCCCCATTCTGTCCTGGTGCTGCTTGTCTTGCTTCGTTCCCCTTTCCCCTGTTGCTGCAATTTCCGTTTACATTGTTGAAGCTCTGTTTCGATTCTGGTGAATAGCCCTTCTACAGCGTTCGTTTATGTCAATTTCCCCTCCCCTACTGTTGTTACTCAGGTCTGATTGATGATGAATGTTGATCGGTTTGGCTTTTGCTGCTTCCCCTGTCATCGCCTTTTTCGTGCTCTATCTTCCATTTTTCCTTCCCTGTTTCTGAGTTGCTGATATATAGACCTCCCCTGTTGCCTCCGTGGTGTTTCAATGCTGAGTTTTACCCTTTTCCCCCTGTTGATGTTGTTGCTATTAGCTTGCAAGTTTAGTTTTAGAATATGATTTTAGTAAAATCATGCTCTTGATCATCATGCTAGCCTAATCTTGCTCCCTTTCAGTTTTTGGTTTTTAGTAATCTAATTTTGTTAGTTTTAATTTCAGTTTAGATTTAGTTAGTTTGGAATCCTGTTTAGGTATTGTTGAATGATAACTACAGGTTTTAAATTAGATCAAACTAGAGGCTAAATAAATCTTAGGTTTTGATTCTAATTGAATAGCGTCGCTTGAATGATCTCCCTACAATGTTTCGTTTAATTGATTTAGGTGGTTAAATTGTCTTAAATAATTTCACTTAGTTTAGTTAATTTAGTTTAAGCATTTCGTTTTAAAATGACCATAATTTCACGTTTTTCCCTGTGGACCGACCCTTAAGTACTACGACTGACAATCGTGAGTATTTGAGACATCACTTTCCTTTTTCTTTAAGTTATTTTTCCATCCCCCTCAAAATCATTCAACAATTTTTCGCGCCGTTGCCGGGGAAGACGGTGAGATTTGGTCATGTTTTTAGTTGCTTTCGTATTTGTTTAGTTTCGTTGTTAGTTTGTTTAGTTGTTATTTACTTAATGACTTCTTGTTAGTCATTTCGTAACTTTAAGTTTCGAATTGATTTTCAAATTCTCATTTTGGTATCGTTTTCGTTTTTGGAAAAACCAAAAGAAATCAAAAAACATTTGAAAAAGACCAAAAAAAAACCAAAAATTCAAAAACATTTGAAAAACCTCCAAAAATCCAAAAAAAAATGAAAAATGCTTAAAACTTTCAAAAACATTAGAAAATTCCAAAAAACCACAAAAAAATTAGAAATTTCAAAAATCCAAAAAAAGTGAAAAACCAAAAATCCAAAAAAATTGAAAAACTTCAAAAACTTTAAAATTTTTCAAAATGCCAGTTTTCAGTTTCCACAATATGAGCATGAACATTTTTGGAGTTATTTATCGCGGCTTAATGATTATCGTGCTCAATTGCCTCAAACCTTTCAAAAATGGAAAATCTATGAGGTCATTGTTTTGGGTCTAAATTCCGAATTTCGTGGTCATGTTGAGTCCATGTGCCCAGGGGGTTTGCTAGGATTGTTATCAAAAACTCAAGATGAAGTTTGGGATTTCTTTGAAAATTTAGGTTGGGAAACTTACGAGTTTGAACAAGCTAATCAGTTTTCTGGATACCTAACTTCTGATGAGTATGCTTTTTATGCTAATCCTTCCCCCCCCAGATCATTTTCTAAACTCATATGACCCATCTTATATGCCTCCCGTGCAGTGTGATTGTTGTGAATCTCCTTATCATGATGTTTCTACGTGTCCTTATCGTGCTACCTGTGTAAGACTTGAAAAGAAAATTGATGATATGACTGATCAAATGATTAAACTTGATGACATGACTGATCAATTTATAGAGACAGTGAAATTGAGAATTGCTGAATATTCTCAATGTTTTAATCAAAATAGGGAGACTTCTAGTGAGATTGATTCTAGTTTAGGATTTCCTAAACCTGATATTGATCTCTGTGATGTTTCTGAACCTTCTTATTCTACTGTGCCTGATTTAAATGAAAACATGTGTTTGCCTAGTTTAGAACAAGAAAGTGACCTCCCTAAGTCTCTATCGTTAGATCTTGCACCCTGTACTAGTTCACTTGAAAATGTCACTGATGAACAATCTGATTTTGATAGTGAGTTAGAATTTAGCATGATACCTGCACTAGAATTTCATGATTTAGATGATTCGAAAGATGTTTCACAGGAGTTGCATTATGAGATACCGGAACTCACTATATTTGACTTTGATGATAATATTCTGCTTGTAGAGTATGAATTTTTTCTGGTGAGTTCGAGACCCATGGAAGTTCTAATGATGGTTTGTGTGCTGATTATGAGACATTTTCTTTTGATTCCATCCAAACTAACTTCCTTTTAGAATCTGGCAAGTCTGAATCTATTGAGTTTGAGATGATTACCACTGATGATTTTACTTTAGACTAGACTCATATGCATATTGAACTTAAAGGACTTGTGGATTTTGACCCCTTTGCTTGGCCTAAATTGCTCGTTCATGATAATCAAATTTCTAGGCCTATGCCGCCACCACTGGCTATTTGTGAGTATATTCACTTCATTCCTGAGTGGGCCCAACTGTTCGATAAGTTGAAACAGGCCCTTACCTGTGCTTTCCTGATTAGATGGATGTACTCAATCTGGTTCCAACTCCCTGCGTTTCATAGTTGCTAAACCATTGAGAGTTGGGCTTCTGTGTTTGATAACATGTTGCGTGCTCTAACGTGTTTTGCTTTGAATAGCACCTTTTTAGCTTAATATGGAGTGGCTGATGCTCCATACACTTTATAGTTTGGGTACAACCTGTATCCAACCTGGTATGATCGTTCCACTCTTCTTTTCTTTTCTTTTTATTTTCTTTTCTTCCTTTTTGTATTTAGTTGTATATATTAGGATTTTGTGAATATGTGTTAGTTGTAAATACTTTTTTTCTTTAGTTTAGCATGTTTTAGTTTTTCCTTTTTATTTCATTTTTGTTTATTTCATTTTATTTTCATTATTTTTTTTATTTTCATTATTTTTGTTTATTTTATTTTACTTTCATTTTTATTTTCCTTTTTTTTATTTTTTTTTATTTTCATCTTATTTTCATTTTTGTTTCATTTGTTTGATTTTCTTTTCCTTTATTTTGCTTTAGATTTCTTTTTGTTTAGTTTGCAATTTAGTAGGTCTTTGATTTTTGTTTTGCTTTTGTAAATACATGTGTGTGTGTGGTTTTGTTTTGATTTTTGTTCTGATTTTGATTTTTGTCTTCTTTTCTTTAGTTTTTAGGGTTGTGGTTTGTTTTTCACTTTTTGTGTGTTTCTTTGATTTTAGTTTTGCTTTTTCTTTTTGGTTTTATTTTGTTCTTGGTTTTGTTTTTGTTCTTGGTCGTGTTTTAGTTGTATATATTTTAGGTTTTACGGTTGTATAATTTATGAGCTTGCTTTTTAGCACCTTAGTTCTCCCAATGAGGACATTGTGAAGTTTTGGTGTGGAAGTGAGGTGCCATTTTTTTTGAAAATTTTTGAAAATTTTGTTGTTTTTGGGAACATTTGTACTATTTTTCTGATTAGTTTGAATCCCCTGTGCTTTAGTTGTTAGTTTGTATATTAATAGGATGTGCATGATAAGTCTTTAACTTTGAATGTGATATTCTAAGCCCTGATGCTAAACCCCAGTTGTTCATTATAGGTTGTGTTATCCAGTCCTTGTTATCCTTTCATCAATGTCTTTAGGTCTTAGGTTTCCATGAATGATTCTCCCACTAGCTATGGCATGATTACTTTGGAAAAAAATGAAAAAAATTGTATTTCAAATAAAGAAAAAGAATAAAATTTTGAATGACAAGTATCCCTTTGAGGCATGCGCCACTAGGACCCTTTAAGGCACGTGCTACTGGGTGTTACCCTTTGAGGCAATATTGCTACTGGGAAAGCTTGCTTCCAAAGTCATGATAAGAATAATGTAGTTATGTCAACTAAGTGGGATTGAGTCTATTCTGGTAAATATGAGTCCTGGAGATGATGATACACTTGCACACAAACACCGGGATGAATTCAAAATCTGGATGATCAATGGGGTGAAAATCAGTGTTTTGATGTCATTTAGAGGTAAAGGGCTTTGATGTACATTTTATGTATATACAAGTCAATAACTGAGTACATGGGTGATTTAGTTGATTAGGATTTGTGCATATGTTTCCTGAGTTTTGTACATACCAGTTTTGAGAAAACCCAAAAAGATTTTCTTTTATTTTTGAATAATTTTGTGGGTATTTTCACTTTGAAACCCTCACGAGACCTCACTCGTCCACTTGGGAGTCCAAGGGGTTTAAAGGGCTTGTTGCATACGCTAAATGCAATCGTGATTCCTACGACAGTGAGTTAGGATTTTCTTTTCTTTTATTTTCATTTTCTTTTAGTTAGCTTAGTTTATTTTACTCGAGAACGAGCAAAATCTTGGTGTGGGAGTATTTGTTTGAGCCAAAAATGTGATATTTTTAAGGTACTTTTTCACCAATTTTATGCTCGTTTTAATAATATTTTTTTTAGTTTTTTAATTGATTTTATTTTATTTTGCAGATTTTGAATAAATGCGAAAAATGGGCTTAAATGGCGGAAAAAGAGAGAAAAATAGAAGAATTATCGGAGGTTGAAGAATCGGGCCAAATTCGATAAAAACCGGCCAAGGAAAAAAGGAAACAAAGAAACTAGACCGGTCCAGAAATAAACCAGACCGGCCCGGTTCAGCAAGTGGACCGGTTCTCATTTGAAACCCCCCTTCCCCTTCGTTTCTCACTCCTCTTTCACTCTCGACATCTTTCTATCTCCCCGATACCCATCCCAGCAACCCAGAAACCCTCGACCCATCGTCCCTGCTTCATCGCCATTCCCACCTCATCTCCTTTCTCCCTCTACCTCGTCATCTCTCTCTCTCTTCCAGCACACCCACATCCCAGCCCACCGAATTCCTCAAACCCCAACACCCTCTACCTACGGTTTTCTCCAAAACCGAAACCACCGAAACCCACCGACTCATCCTCCACCACAAACACCAAGCCACGACACCCCATGCGTTGGCTTCATCATCTACCGTCCACCATACCACCAGATCGAAGGGTCCAGAGGCGAAGGCTTCGAGTATAAGAAGGGATTGAGGACGCCATTGGAGAGGGGAGCCAGACTAGGTAATTAGTTTTAGGTAATTTTAGGCTACTTAGGTTTAATTTCTGTTTAATTTCAGTTTTAGTTTTAATTTAGCCTCAAATTTCACATTCACGTTTCAGAATTCCGAATTAGGGTTAGGGTTAATGTTAGTTAGGGTTTCGAATTGCTTGTAATGGATGCTTTTGGGTCGACAATGGCGAATTCAGGCCCCATTCTGTCCTGGTACTGCTTGTCTTGCTTCGTTCCCCTTTCCCCTGTTGCTGCAATTTCCGTTTACATTGTTGAAGCTCTGTTTCGATTCTGTTGAATAGCCCTTCTGCAGCGTTCGTTTATGTCAATTTCCCCTCCCCTACTGTTGTTACTCAGGTCTGATTGATGATGAATGTTGATCGGATTGGCTTTTACTGCTTCCCCTATCATTGCCTTTTTCGTGTTCTATCTTCCATTTTTCCTTCCCTGTTTCTGAGTTGCTGATATATAGACCTCCCCTGTTGCCTCCGTGGTGTTTCAATGCTGAGTTTTACCCTTTTCCCCCTGTTGATGCTGTTGCTATTAGCTTGCAAGTTTAGTTTTAGAATATGATTTTAGTAAAATCATGCTCTTGATCATCATGCTAGCCTAATCTTGCTCCCTTTCAGTTTTTGGTTTTTAGTAATCTAATTTTGTTAGTTTTAATTTCAGTTTAGATTTAGTTAGTTTGGAATCCTGTTTAGGTATTGTTGAATGATAACTACAGGTTTTAAATTAGATCAAACTAGAGGCTAAATAAATCTTAGGTTTCGATTCTAATTGAATAGCGTCGCTTGAATGATCTCCCTACAATGTTTCGTTTAATTGATTTAGGTGGTTAAATTGTCTTAAATAATTTCACTTAGTTTAGTTAATTTAGTTTAAGCATTTCGTTTTAAAATGACCATAATTTCACGTTTTTCCCTGTGGACCGACCCTTAAGTACTACGACTGACAATCGTGAGTATTTGAGACATCACTTTCCTTTTTCTTTAAGTTATTTTTCCATCCCCCTCAAAATCATTCAACACTTGAGGTCAGGTTGTGAGCTCCCAGAGTCACATAGTCCCCAAGGGTCCTCCGTTGCTCATCTTCATCCACTGTCCTAGGGTTGGGGTTGATCGCTTCTTGCTCTTTTTAATCTCTCATTACCATTTTAATTTATTAAAAGTTTGCTCAATCTCGGGTTCAAAATCGAAGAGTGCAAATGGAAGCAACATGCACAAAACCGCATCACACCACATAGAGTAAAATGGAAAACAAAGAAAAACAAAAATAAAAGAAAAGTGAGTTATGCCCTCCAAAAACGGTGGATTAGCGGAAAAAAAGAGTCCAAATTTGTCCACGTCAAACTTCTTGGGGATAGCTCAATATCTAAATATAGTCCCCGACAATGATGGCAAAATACTTGATTGCAACTGTAAGTGCACAGATATTATAGCACAAATCAAGGTCGTCCCGTAGAGACTATATCGAATTACTAAGTATTCCTATGAAAGATTTGCTAAGCCGGGCCAAGATTTGGTTTAGATTATAAATATCAAACACTAAACAATAAAGTCTAACTTTAGTTGCTGAAAACACCTACAGGTAGCTTCACCTAATGATGTGTTTATCTAACAAGTCAAACAACCACCTCTTAGTTTGCTAATTAACTCATTGGTCGATAACGCTAGATAATTAGAAACTTTCCTTTAAAACAGATTTGAATTAACTTGGATCAAACTAATTACTAATTCCCATTAGACCTGAATCAAATCAAGTTTAGTGATATGATTATCACAAGACCACTCAACTCATAATCCTTTCTCAGGCAAATATTAAATCAAGTATAATCCTAGTTTTTCCAAGACTGATCTTCACCTTTCAGTACTTTGATCTAGCATCTAACATGCATATAAGAAGTTGGCCACCAATGCCAAAATAATATTCAAAATCTAAGGGCTAGATTGATACAATCAAGCAATATTCAAAGTGCAAACAGTTTAAAGTAGCAAAACAACATCACTTTAGTTTAGCAACCCCTAGATAAAGAAAACTACTTAAACATTATTGAAATATAAGCATAATATTGATCTAAACTAAAGGGAAAAGTTAAAGGAAAGATAGAAGAAAAGAGCACAATTTAATGACCAGATTACAGTCTTTCAGTCCTTCTTCTAAATGCTTCCAAACCTTGCTTTATCTTACTTCTTTCGTTGCTTCCACTCTCTCAATGGATGAATTTGGGAGGTATATGTGATGGGATGGTGATAGGATGATGGATGGATTGCTAAAAAGGTAGTAAACCCAGCTTTTATCATGAAAATTAAAGTTGCTCATGCTCAAAACATCTGGAGCTCAAAAAGATGCGAAGATAACTGACAAGCTTAGGGGAAGGGAACCACCATGGTCTAACCATGAGGCATGCCACAGACCATGGTCACTATTATGGTAAGGCTGTGGTGGTCACTAGTGGCGCTGCTCTCTTTTGTTCACCTCGTTGCTTCTTCTCGGATTTTCCTGAACCATGGTAATGGCCAAAGTGTGTCCGTATTAGGTCTCTTTGGGCCTCTTTTGCTATCTTCTTTGATGCACAAATCCTCAAAAGCTTCATTCTACTAATGTGCTTAGGAATCGCAAGATCAAAATATGCAAACACTTCTCAAAAAAGCAAAGCCAACCATAATAGTAGATGTAAGGGTATAAATGATACAATTGAGCGCACTAAAGCCCTAGAATTACTCCTAAATACTCATGAAATCCTATGCAAATATGAAATTCATCAATCCCTAAACTTGGCCATTGAAGATCTTGAGATTTCGTGCCTAAGAACTTTCATCGCGAGGGTGGCTAATGATATGCAATCCAGACTTTGCCGTTATGGGTCCTGAGATTTTGCGCATGCCAACTGTTGCAGTGACAGTTGCTGATAATATCAATTTGAAACCTGGCTATTGAGGGTCCCCAAGTTTGACGCCTGGTAACTTTCGCCATTATGGCGGATGATGTGAAATCCAAACCTGGCTACTGAGGGTTTTGAGATTTGGTGCCCACCAAATATCATCATATGGTGGCTGATGATTTCCTATTGTACTGGGATACTAAAATTTGGAATTTTGACATTTCACCGGTCTAGCACATTTTGGCATTAACCTTTTACCGATTTAACAAACCTATCTCCAGTCCAAAAAAAATTTTAATTAACCTTTCGTAGGTTCAACAAACCTTTCACCCATCCAATCGATTTTTGAATTAACGTCTAGCTAGTTTAGTGGGCCTTTTGTCGGTCTACCAGAATTTTTAAACAACCTTTCGGTGGTTTAGCGGATCTTTCATCAACCTAACAAATTTTTGAATTAACCTTTAGTCGATTTAGGGGACCTTTTGCCAGTCCAAGGAACCCTAAATTTCATCTGATTCCTTCTTCTTGATTTGATAAGGGTTTTTGTCTTATTTCTTACTAGTATCTATTTGCCGACCCTTTCTTTTCTCGATTATTGTCAACACTTGTACACAAGTTGCATGTGATGATTTTGAGTTCGCTCCCCCTTTGCGATCACTTGTTCTTTCATCTTTGTTTGTATCATGTTAGATTAACAAGTTCAAACATGTTCAGTTGCTTAACATGTATTAATGAACTCGACGAGGTTTCTCCTTTCCTTGGCTTCTCTTGTTTGCTACTTGTTTCTTGTTTTGGTCCTTGATGATGCTAGTGTTTTTAGAGCTGATTCCCATCAAAAACCAATTAGGACCCCTATGCCACTACTCCCTCCTTTTCCTTTTTTGTTTTTGGCTCCTTGTTTCATCTCATCAACAATACATGCATGTGAAGTATATTCCCAAGGGAACCAGTCACATCCCTTGGACTTCATTCCCTCAATTTGCTTATTTTTGCATACACATTAGATGGTTAAGCTTTGGATTTTAGCCTCTTAATGCCTGTCCAGAATCCCAGTTAGGTCCCAAGGGTTTTGGCTGCTTTTGTTTACTTTCTTTCTGCTAATTTTTAGTGATTTGTTTGATGCATTTGGCAAGGCAGCTACATGTGGAACTCGTCTAGTTTCCACCTCCCTTTCCTCCTCCCTTCTACTATCAATACCACACTATGCTAATCATGAAGTGTAGTTTAGTTTGCTACGCATTCTAGTGTGTATTTTGCTCCTAAACTTCATCCTTTTTTCTGCTTCTTTATTAGGAATCTTGTAGTTTTGTTCTAAAAACATGGCTTTGAGAAGAGCTCACCTACTGTTCGTACCAAAAATGAGCTAATTTTTAAGGTACTTTTACACCTAATTTATGCTCGTTTTAATCGTATTGCTAAGGTTGTAAGTTGATTTTATTTTATTTTGTAGGTTTTGAATAATGTTGAAAAATGGGGCGAATTGACATGAACCTGCCTAAGAATGCAAATGAGACACATGCACACATGAGCAGCACGTGACCTCCATTAAACCGCCTCCCCCTCCTTAAACTCTTTCTCTCTCCTCCCAACCAAACGCTCTCAAACCCCAACCTAGTCCCCTCTGCTGTTCCCATTCGCCTTCTTCTCCCTTCACTCATAACCCAATCGCTACACCATCTCTCTCCTCAACATTTATTGAGCCATCATTTCCATCTTCAAAACCATGGTTCTTCTTCTTCCTTCTCCCTCAGGGCAGCCATGTCGTTTTCAATTCCCGGTCTCTTCATCTGCTCTTCATTCATGGTCCATCATTAATCGTCAGCACTCGGACGTTTCGAAGCAATTGAAGGAGTATGAAGAGTCGAATGGAGGCTACAAAAAATTGAGGAGGAGTTCGAGTTTGGGGAATCAATAGAAGAGGGTAGTGTTAAATTCCAGTTTTTTTTAGAAAATTAAGGATTTTGTTCGAGTTGTTTTAGGGTTCGAATTTTGTTCAATTTCTCATATTTTTCGGTTTCTAGATCTGATTTCTAGCCTTTGAAAGTCTTGTAGCGTGTTTGTGATTACTTGAAACTGTTAGAGCATCCGATTTGGGTTGAGAAATTTGCAAAATTTGGTTCAATTTGAGGAGTTATTTGTTCGATTGCCCAATTTTTACCCTTCCCCTGCTCTGTTTTTGTTTCGTTATTAATGGCGCCCTGTTGTTCTGCTGAGCCTCCTCTGTTTCGATTCAACCAGAGGAAGAAGAATTGAAAGTTAAATTACTGCAAGGTTTTGCTTGCGAGATTCATTTTGAGTTTGACTTCCCAAATTACCTTTTGATACTCTCAAATCTCTTACAGTTTTTCAATTATTTTAGTTTGTAAATTCACTAAATCAAATATGATAATTTTCAGGTTAGTCAATTTTAATTTTCAGTTTCAATTAGGTTAGAATTGATAATAATCAAATTTCCTTCATCCCTGAGGACGATACTCGTAAACGTACAACGAAACCGTACGCTTACGGAAAATTCACAACAAGTTTTTGGCGCCGTTGCCGGGGATGTCGTTATGAAATTTGGTTATATCGAGTCGCAGTTTAATTAATCGAGTCGTTTAGAGTTGTGATTTTTTTTTAAGTCGTTATTTCGTTTAGTTTAGTTTTATTTTTGAATTTAATTTATATTTTGATTTTTGATTTTTGTTTTTGGTTAAGATTAGTTTATTTTCAATTTTTAGATGCTGTTTATTGTTGAAGAAAAAACAGTACTAATCAGTTTGGTTTATGTGCAGTGAAAAAAAAAAAATTCAAGGTTGAACTGATCCGGAAACAGTGCAGATTTTTCACCAATTTTCGCATTCTGTTTGAATTTTCTGGGACTGTTATGGTGTGATTTCTGCCATTTTGATATTTTTCCTAGATTCAGCATGATTTTTAGAGTGTGTGAATTTTTCTGGAATTTTTGGAGCTGTTTAGATTGTTCTGTGAGTTTTAGAGTTAATATTCTGTTTGCATTTTTCTGCACTATTCAGGGACAGAAAAAAATTAGGAAAAATTATATTTATGTCCTTTGTGATTGTGTGGACTTTTCTGTATATTTGGTTCTGATTTTAGGAGTTTTATTTTCTGTTTTAATTTTATTTTTAGAATTAGGGTGTTTAGGTGTACTTTTATTTCTTATTTCTTTTGGTTTCTTTGTGTTTGTGTTTTTGTTTTTAGTTTTGTTCATTTTCTGTTTTAATAGTGTTTTTAGTTTTCATTATTCATTTTGTTGATTTGTGATTTTCACCAAAAAAAAAAAGAACTTTGGGGTGAGGATGTTGGATTTATATGACTGGTTGGGTTAGAAATCCTGAAAATCATAGACTTTTTAGGAGTGAACTCGACCCTGACTTAGAACCCGAACCAGAACCCAAGCTAGAAGACATGGCACTAGAAAGACCTTTGAGTGATATCTTCTATCCACCTAGGACTGCTTTGCCATCTTGCTTCATTATACCTGACCTTGGACCCAATGTAACCTTCGAATTAAGACCTCACTATACTCAGATGCTCCCTAAATTTACTGGCTTAGAGGATGCTTATTTGTTTTTGAGGGAATTCGAAGAAGTCTGTTCTATGATGCATTTTCCTAATATTCCCATTGATGTTGTGCGTATGAAATTAATTCCTTTTGCTTTGAAAGATTCTGCTAAACGTTGGATGTATGGCTTGGCTGCTAATTCTGTTACTTCTTGGAATGATTTTGTGAAATTGTTCCTGAGAAAATATTTTCCTAATGCCAAGACTGTTAAGCTAAGGAATGAGATTAATCAATTTGTGCAACTAGATAGGGAATCATTTTGGAAATACTTTGATAGGTTCAAGAATTTGTTGTCTCAGTGTCCCCATCATGGTTTAGATCAGGCACGTTTGTGCCAAATTGTTTATGAAGGACTGGACCAACAAACTAGAACCATGGTAGAGTCTTTGTGTCAGGGTGGCTTTCTTTCTAAGAGCGCCACGGATGCTTGGGAATTTTTAGAGGACTTAGCTGAGAAAACTATGCAGTGGGAAACCGCTCGGGATGACAGCTTAAGTTCTAAGATTGCTAGGGGTGGGTTACATTCTGTCTCTGATGTGAGTCACTTAGAGTCTAAGATTGCTACTCTAGAGAACATGTTGAAAGGATTGACTCCACAGATGACCTAGACTTCTTCAGTGTCTTGCTCTCATTGTCAGGCCTTAGACCATTCATTGAGTGCTTGTCCCTACTTTGTTCATCAGTTAGCAATTGGGCAAGAGCAAGCAAGTATGGCATTCCAAAGACCTAAGAATGACCCTTTTTCTCCTTTTTACAATCCAGGGTGGAGAAATCACCCTAACTGCTCTTGGAGTAATGGACCAAATGCTGCGGTTCCTAACTCCCAGCCTGTCTCTCACCCTTCTAATTCCTTTCAAAGACCAGTTTTTCAAGGTGTACCTAATGCACCTAGACCTCCACCTCCTGTGGCTCAAGTTCAACCTCCTCATGGTTACAGTGATATTGATAAAATGGAGAGGAGAATTAGTAATAATGTGGAGAGAATGATTAATGCTAATATGGAGCGAATGATGAGAATGATGACTGAACAATTTTCCCAATTAGCATCATCTTCTAGGGAGCCAGGTACTTTTCCAAGTCAGCCTGAGGTGAACCCTAAGGGTCACTCTTCTTCTTCTGGTACCTCTAATGAGCCTGTGAGGAAAGTGAATGCAGTGATATCTCTCCGTTCTGGTCGAGAGATTGACAACCAGGTTAGAAATCCTAATGAGCCCTGCAGGTATCCTCACCAATTCTTTGAGAGATCTTCTTCATGTTCTTCACCTCCAGAAGCTAGATCATCCAGTAATTCAGGGGATGCTACTGATGGTGTCCCCAATGCTTCTGATTCTCACCCTCTTATTGAGTCACTGTCTGAGGAAGAGGAGCTTAAAAAGAAAGACTCCTCTGAGTCTGTTGACCCTTCTCCTTCTAAGGGTCCTTCTTCTCCTTCTTCTCCTGAGAAAGTCCGTATGCCTTTGCCTCCTTTTCCCCATAGGCTTAAGAAAAAGGACCAAGATCATGTTGAGAAGATGAGAGAGACTTTCTCTCAAGTCAAGATCAACATTCCCTTACTTGATGCTATTCAGCAGATGCCTCCGTATGCTAGGTTTTTAAAGGATCTGTGCACAACAAAGAGAGCTACCAATGTCCCTAGGAAGGCTTTCTTAGCCTCTGGTGCTAGTTCTATTTTATCTCATCAGATCCCAGTAAAGTATAAGGACCCTGGTTGCCCTACTATTTCTATAGTTATTGGGGACCACCTCATTCATAGAGCCTTGCCTGATTTGGGGGCCAGTGTCAACTTGATTCCCTTTACTGAGTATGAGAGGCTAGGGTTAGGTGAGCTAAAACCTACCAAGATGGTCCTTCAATTAGCTGATAGGTCGACCAGATTGCCTAGGGGAATAGTTTAGGATGTGCTGATTCGAGTGGGTGAATTCATTTACCCTGTGGACTTTGTTGTGATTGAGACTGAGACGGGGTCTAACTTAGCTAGTCAAGTCCCTGTGATTTTAGGGCGTCCTTTCTTGGCCACTGCCAATGCCCTTGTTAATTGCAGGAATGGCATGATGAGACTATCTTTTGGTAACATGACTATTGAGCTTAATATTTTTAATCTGCAAAGACAACCTTCTGGTTTTGATGATATGGAGTTCTCTACCCTTCAATGGGTAGAGGATTCTATTCTTGATGATGCTTGTGATGATGTGTTTGCTGTTGAGTATGAGTCATTTTTTGTGGATGATGAGCCTGAGTATGATGTCTTTGAGTTTGATGACTTGTGCTCTACTGCTGATTGTTTGCTCACTACTGCTTCTGAATCTGCTTCTAAAATTGTTTCCCCTCCTGCTCTTGAACTGAAACCCCTTCCTGATTCTCTTAAGTATGCATTTCTAGGCCCCAATGAATCTTTGCCTGTTATTATTGCTTCTGACCTAGACGGGGACCAAGAGATCAAGTTGATTGCCCTACTTAGAGAGAACAAGGAAGCTTTGGGTTGGACCTTAGGGGATATTAAGGGCATTAGTCCTTCCATCGTGCAACATAGGATTCATCTAGAGGACAATGCTAAACCCTACTGTGACCGTCAAAGGCATTTGAACCCTACTCTTCAGGAAGTAGTTAGGAATGAAGTGCTGAAGTGGTTAGACCATGGGATTATCTGTCCCATTTCTGATAGTGAGTGGGTTAGCCCCGTTCAAGTTGTTCCTAAGAAGACCGGGATCACCGTGATTAGGAATGACAAGAATGAGTTAGTCCCTACTCGAGTACAATCTGGGTGGCGTGTTTGCATAGATTATAGAAAATTGAATGCTGCCACTAGGAAAGACCACTTTTCCCTTCCTTTCTTGGACCAGATGTTAGAGAGGTTGGCTGGACATTCCTTCTATTGCTTTTTAGATGGATACTCTGGCTATACCCAGATCTCTATTGCTCCTGAGGATCAGGAGAAGACTACTTTTACCTGTCCCTTTGGAACTTATGCCTTTAGACGTATGCCTTTTGGACTGTGCAATGCCCCTGCTACTTTTCAGCGTTGCATGATTTCCATTTTCTCCGATTTAGTTGAGCTTTGCATGGAAATTTTCATGGATGACTTCTCTGTATTCGGGTCTTCCTTTGATGACTGCTTGTCTAATCTGAGAAAAGTGTTGGAAAGGTGTAGGGAGAAAAATTTGACTCTGAATTGGGAGAAATGCCATTTTATGGTTAGGAAGGGAATAGTCTTAGGACATATTATTTCTAAAGATGGAATTGAGGTTGACAAGGCCAAGACTGATTTGATTGTTAATCTTCCCCCTCCCACCTGTGTGAAAGAAGTGAGGTCTTTTCTTGGACATGCTGGCTTCTATCGTCGGTTCATTAAAGACTTTAGTAAAATTGCAAAGCCCTTGTCCAACTTGTTAGCTAAAGATGTGCCTTTTCATTTTTCTGATGACTGTCTTGAGGCATTTTCTAAGCTTAAGAAGGCCTTAACTTCTGCTCTTGTTCTTCATCCTCCCATCTGGGGAGAATCATTTGAGTTGATGTGTGATGCTTCTGATTATGTTGTTGGGGTAGTTTTAGGGCAACGTGTTGATAAGAAACCCCATGTGATTTATTATGCTAGTCACACTTTGAATGATGCCCAATTGAACTACACTGTGACTGAGAAAGAATTTTTGGCTGTGATTTTTGGATTTGAGAAGTTTAGACCATATCTGATTGGTTCTCATGTAATTGTCTATACTGATCACTCTGCTCTTAAGCATCTTCTTTCTAAGAAAGATGCTAAGCCTAGACTTGTTAGATGGATATTATTGTTACAAGAGTTTGACTGTGAGATTAGAGATAAGAAAGGTTCTGAAAACCTTGTAGCTGATCATTTGTCTAGGATTCTTTATGATAGAGAAAGTGAGTCCACTGTTTCTGAGTGCTTCCCTGATGAGCAGTTGTATGTTGTCCACTCTGATCCTTGGTATGCTGATGTTGTAAATTACCTAGTTGCTGGTAGGATCCCTGAGAGTTGGACCAAGAATGATAGGGATAGGTTCTTTCACCTTGTAAAGTTCTTTGTTTGGGATGATCCTTATTTGTTTAAGTATTGTTCCGACCAATTGTTTAGGAGGTGTATTCCCGACCATGAGGTGAGAAGTATCCTTTCTTTCTGTCATGATGAAGCATGTGGGGGACATTTTAGTGGTAGGAAGACTGCAGCCAAAGTTCTTCAATGTGGTTTTACTAACCTACTTTGTTTAGGGATGCTTTTGAGTACTGTAAGAGTTGCCCTAGGTGCCAGCAGTTGGGTAAGATAAGCAGGCGGAATATGATGCCACTGAACCCCATCATTGTGGTGGAGCTTTTTGATGTGTGGGGTATAGACTTTATGGGACCATTTCCATCATCTTTTGGGAATGAGTATATTTTGCTAGCTGTGGACTATGTGTCTAAATGGGTTGAAGCCATCCCTTCTAGGACTAATGATGCTAAAGTTGTTGTGAAATTCTTGAGGGAGAACATATTTGCTAGATTTGGCATGCCCCGTGCTATTATTAGTGATCAGGGCACCCATTTCAATAATAGGTCCTTTGATGCCTTACTGAAGAGGTATTCAATTGTCCATCGGCTTGCTACCCCCTATCATCCCCAAACCAGTGGCCAGGTTGAGGTGTCTAATTGACAGATTAAGCAGATTCTTGAAAAGACTGTGAGCAGGCATAGAAAGGATTGGGCTGACAAACTCGTAGATGCTCTTTGGGCTTATAGGACAGCTTTTAAAACTCCCTTGGGTATGTCACCTTATAGGGTTGTTTATGGTAAGCCTTGTCATCTTCCTATGGAACTAGAGCATAGAGCTTGGTCGGCCCTTAAGAAACTGAACTATGACTTGACTGAGGCTGGTGAGGAGCGTAGACTGCAACTGAATGAGCTTGATGAGATTAGAGCTGAGGCTTATGAGAGTGCTCGTTGTTATAAAGAGAGGGCTAAGTTGTTTCATGATAGGCGTATCCTTCGGAAAGAGTTTGCCCCAGGCATGAAAGTGCTCTTGTATGACTCTAGGCTCCATTTGTTTCCAGGGAAATTAAGGTCCCGATGGACTGGTCCTTACATTGTCTCACGTATTTTTCCCTATGGTGCAGTCGAGATTCAGGACTCTGACAGTGGTGCTACTTTTAAGGTAAATGGTCACCGATTGAAGCAATTTCTGGAGTTGCCTAGCAAGGAAGATGTGGAGTGTCTGATACTCCGCGAGCTGCGTCCTGTTCAATGATGTGTTGAGATGATAGCTCGGGTGTACCCAGCACCCGACCTGGTTTGCTAAGAATTTCTTTTCATCCTTTCTCTCTTTTATCCTTTTCTCTTTTTCCCTTTTTCCTTTTTTTTAGTATATATATTGGTTCTTTGTGTCTTTATTTTGTGATTTTATGTTTGTTCCTACTCCCAATAAGGGCATTGCTCGGAATAGGTGTGGGGGTGGGGAAATTTTATTTCAAAAAAAAAAAAAACTCAAAAAAGATTTTGTTTTGATTTTGGGGAAGCTTAGTACTATTCTGATTAACTTACATCCCCTGTACTTTGATGGATAGCCTGTATATACGCATGATGTGCATGTTAGGTATCTGTCCTTGATGTGGCATTTTTGCTTCTAATTCTAATCCCATTTGTTCATTGTCGTTGTGCAATCCAATCCCTATTTATATCATATTCATTGTCTTAAGGTTTTCGTTCTTCATTATTGGCTCTCCCACTTGTTTATGCAATTTCAAAAAAAAAGGAGAAAAGAAAGAAAAAAAGAAAAAAAAAAGAAAAAAAAAGAAAGAAAAAAAAGGAAAAGCAATAAAAATTGGAATGACAAGCAACCCTTTGAGGCATGCGCTACTGGGTGGTACCCTTTGAGGCAATATTGCTACTGGGAAAGCTTGCTTCCAATGTTAATCAGTCAATAATGTAATTTGTGTGAATTAAGTGGGATTGAGTTTGATTTTGAAAACATAAACCTTAGGATGATGAGACACATGCACACATGAGCACAGGGAAGGATGCAAAGTTTTAGTGTACAATGTGGGATGAAAAGTTAGTGCTTCAATGTCATTCATGGGGTATGGTGCCTTAATGTGTACATTATGTTTATATGCCGACCACTATCTTTGTTACATGGGTAATTTAGTTGATTGGAATGTGTATATATCTTTTCCCAATTTTGTACATAGTATTTTTGTGGGTTCCTCTTTTCTTTTTCTAGGATTTTTAGTTTTATTTTACTCGAGGACGAGCAAAATCTTGGTGTGGGGGTATTTGTTCATACCAAAAATGAGCTAATTTTTAAGGTACTTTTACACCTAATTTATGCTCGTTTTAATCGTATTGCTAAGGTTGTAAGTTGATTTTATTTTATTTTGTAGCTTTTGAATAATGTTGAAAAATGGGGCGAATTGACATGAACCTGCCTAAGAATGCAAATGAGACACATGCACACATGAGCAGCACGTGACCTCCATTAAACCGCCTCCCCCTCCTTAAACTCTTTCTCTCTCCTCCCAGCCAAACGCTCCGAAACCCCAACCTAGTCCCCTCTGCTGTTCCCATTCGCCTTCTTCTCCCTTCACTCATAACCCAATCGTTACACCATCTCTCTCCTCAACATTTATTGAGCCATCATTTCCATCTTCAAAACCATGGTTCTTCTTCTTCCTTCTCCCTCAGGGCAGCCATGTCGTTTTCAATTCCCGGTCTCTTCATCTGCGCTTCATTCATGGTCCATCATTAATCGTCAGCACTCGGACGTTTCGAAGCAATTGAAGGAGTATGAAGAGTCGAATGGAGGCTACAAAAAATCGAGGAGGAGTTCAAGTTTGGGGAATCAATAGAAGAGGGTAGTCTTAAATTCCAGTTTTTTTTAGAAAATTAAGGATTTTGTTCGAGTTGTTTTAGGGTTCGAATTTTGTTCAATTTCTCATATTTTTCGGTTTCTAGATCTGATTTCTAGCCTTCGAAAGTCTTGTAGCGTGTTTGTGATTACTTGAAACTGTTAGAGCATCTGATTTGGGTTGAGAAATTTGCAAAATTTGGTTCAATTTGAGGAGTTATTTGTTCGATTGCCCAATTTTTACCCTTCCCCTGCTCTGTTTTTGTTTCGTTATTAATGGCGCCCTGTTGTTCTGCTGAGCCTCCTCTGTTTCGATTCAACCAGAGGAAGAAGAATTGAAAGTTAAATTACTGCAAGGTGTTGCTTGCGAGATTCATTTTGAGTTTGATTTGCCAAATTACCTTTTGGTACTCTCAAATCTCTTACAGTTTTTCAATTATTTTAGTTTGTAAATTCACTAAATCAAATATGATAATTTTCAGGTTAGTCAATTTTAATTTTCAATTTCAATTAGGTTAGAATTGATAATAATCAAATTTCCTTCATCCCTGAGGACGATACTCGTAAACGTACAACGAAACCGTACGCTTGCGGAAAATTCACAACACCTACCGAATAGGGAAGAAAGACACTTTGAAGATTCATTCATTTAGATGTTGTATGCATCCAGCTATGTCAACTCAAATGCATTAAGTACTCAACCTCTTTCCTCTTCTTTTTGATTTGTTATGAATGAGAGACTAATGTTATTTCTTATTTTCCTCTTTTTATAAAAATCTTATTAAGGGTACAGATGTCTCTAGAAAGTTTCTGAAGGCACTTGGACCTTAAGAGATTCAAGTTCAATCCATGTTGAATAATGTTGGCTTTAGATTATGGAGTTTTAGGGAAAACTTATAAACCGAATATACTTTTTGAAGCGAACCATAATTTGATAGGGACTACCAAAAGGCCAACCAAATAGGATAATTGGTTCATTTTAAAAATCTTTCCAAAGGGCCCCAGAGGAAGTCCTGGTGTGGGGACCTTCTTGACTTCATAGGCCTTGGAGTATTCTTGCTGCATTACGTCATCGTGTTTTATCACTGACGGTCTCTACTATTCAATACGAGGAAATTCAATCTTAATTGCACTATCAAACAATTATGCAGCATATTAGCGTCAATCGCATTAATACATCAAACCTAGGGTATAGTATTAGTCCAATGAAATCCAAAATGAAGTAATTATAACAAGTAGGGAACTACCTAGTGATTCATCTTTGGCAACTTGAAATAAAATATATGAAAAGAAATAAGTTGAAAGGATTGAGAGATAATTTAGGTTCAACCCTAAGGATAACCCACCGTTTTTACCTGGGAGCTTAGCAAAGTGACACCTTTTGATGATTAGCAAAATCTCTCATTCTCTATGCTCTCCACGTATGAAGTATTTCACTCGGGATTTGGCCTATTTTCTCCTTGTCTAATATCTAGTACTTTTTGCTACAAAATCTCTTGTGATTTTCAACGCTCTTGCTGATGAAAATTTGGAGCGAATTTGATGCCAATTTTGATGTTTAATTGATGCTCCTAACCTTTGGGGGAGCCCATATTTTATAGTGGTTGACGTGATAGTCTGAATTGATTTGAAGAAAGGAGACCTAATCCTACTCCATTTAAGGTTATTCTAAATAAATGAATTGATTATGCTAATGATTCTAATTAGCTAATTGGGTGAACTAATTAGCCTAGAATTCTAATTAATTAATCCCATTTAGACATAGAGAAACTTGAAGTGCAGGAAAAAATAAAGGGCCTTGATTAAGTCCATGTTGTTTGAACCGGTCAAGTTTCTCGGCTTCGATAAGATCTAGTAGGCTAATTTCTCACATTCGTTTTGGTTTTCTTTTTATTTCAAACTATGTTTTTAATGATGGCTCTAATTTGCACCCAAGTACATAAGTTGGGCTATTAGTTTCATCGTTAGGCGAGTAAAAACAACATGCCAATTTTAAGCATCTACCCTTAGCCCCACTTTGGCCCAGCCTAAGTAAAGTGAAGGTCAAAGTAGTGCTCTTCACATCTAATTCCTAGCCTGGCCACTGAGGATCTTATGATTCACCGCCTACCAACTTTCGCCATGGGGCTAGCTGATGATATGAAATCCAAACCTAACTATTAAGGGTCCAAAGATTTGTCATCTACTAACTTTTCTCGTGATAGTGGCTAATAATGTGTTATCCAAATGTGGTTGCTAAGAGTCCTGAGATTTGGCGCTTGCCAATTTTCGTTGTGATAGTGGATGATGAAGGGAGATCTAAACATAGGTGCGAAGGGTCTTATGAGTTGTCGCCCACCATCTTTTGTTGTGCTGGTGGATGGTGATACAAAATCCAAACCTGCCCGCAAAGGGTCCTAAGATTTGTTGCCTGCCAATTACCACCATGACCGTGGCTGATGATGTCTCATTTTGTCAGGACTTACCAATTCTGAATTTTGACCTTACACTAGCCTAGCAAATTTTTGCATGAACCTTTTACCAATCTAGTAAATTTTTCAATTACTCTGTAACGATTCTAACGAACCTTTCGCTGTTCTAGTAGATTTTTGAATCAATGTTTCAATGGTTTAGTAGTCCTTTGTTGGTTTAATGGATTTTTTTAATCAAGCATTTGCCAATTTAGTTGACCTTTCGCTACTCCAGAGGATTTTTGAATTGACTTTCCACTAGTTCGATAGACCTTTCGTCGATCTAGCAGATTTGGAATGTTAATTTATTCCTCATTCCTAATTTGATAAGGATTTTTTGCCTTATTTCCTTGCTAATAACTCTTTGCTGACAATTCTTTTACAATATTATTGTCCAAACTATTACATAATTTATATGTGATAATTTTGAGTGCCTTGTGAACCCACCTAGGTCCCTTATTGCCATCACTTCTTTCTTCTTTATTTGCATACATGTTGCATTGATAAGTTTAAACTAGTTCAATTGTTAGGCATGTGTTAGTGAACCCAACCAGGTCACTTCTTGCATTGGCTCCTCATGTTGGTCACTTATTATTTGTTTTGGTGCATGGTGAAGCTAGTGCTTATAGAGTTCATTCCCCTCAGAAACTAACTCGGTCCCCAATGCCACTACTTCGTGCATTCCTTTCTTCTATTTTGCTCCTTATTTGATCTCATCAGCAATACATATATGTGGAGTATATTCCCAAGGGAACCTATGGGTCCCTTATTAATCATTTCCCTCATTTTGTTTCTTGTTTGCCTACACATTAGATGGTTAAGCTTTGGAATTTTGCACCTTGATGATTGCCCAGAATCCCGATCGGGTCCCTTTGGTTTTGCCTTATCTTCTTTGCTTTTTTTTCTCTTGCTTTTTAGTGATTTGTTTTGATGCATTGCACATGGCATATATATGTCAAACACAACCCATTTCCACCACCCATTTCCCTGCTCCCTTCCACTGTAAACACCACGCTTTGCTTAGCATGAAGTGTAATCTCAGTTGCTTTGCATTCGAGTGTGCATTTTCCTTCATAAACTTCTTCCCTTATGCTCTTCTTTATGAGGAATCTTGTAATTATGTTCTAAAACTTAAGTGTGAGAAAAGTTCACCAACCTTATCGGGAAGAAAGACTCCCTCAAGATTCCTTCAATGAAAGGGAATAAAGACTTGAGTGTGAGGAATCTAAATCCTATTGTAGGTGATGAATATTGAAAAGTGGAATGGAATATGATGTAAGGGAAGTAGTAAAAACTAGCTTTTATCGCTGAAATCAAGTCTGCAAACTCACAAAATGCCTGGAGCTAAAAAAGCCGTGAACTAAACTAAAAAGTTCGGGGGAACAAGGACCACCACGGACTGACCATGGGGACCACCATGGATAGGCCTTGGTGGCCTCTAGCCTAGCTGTTCTCTTTTGTTCATCTTACAACTTCTTCCTGGAACGTCCTGGACCTTTGTTCTAACCAATGATTGGTTCGTGTTGGGTCTCTTTGGGTCTATTTTGATTCCTTCCTTGATCTAGAAGGCCTTAAAATCTTCATTCTACCATAATAGTTTAGCTCATAAAGTCAAAATTTGCAAATACTCTTAAAACAAGCGAACCCAAGCATGGTAGTAAAAACATCAGCATAAATCACACAATTAAGAATATAAATCCTCTGAAATGACTCCCAAACACTCATGAAATCCCATACAAATTTGGCATTCATTACTTCCCTTTGCTTGTTGTTAAGTAAACATTAAATAAAACCAACAAGGGGAGATGTATCTGGGACTCATAATTGTTAATAACCTGCTTAGACTAGGCAACACACATAGCACATCACAAGCAGGAGTATCAATCAATGGCAACCCCAAATAGCGCACACTACATTTTCAAAAGAAGGAGAAGGTGGATGTTTTAAAAGAAATATACAACCATAAGCTCGACATCATACTTGATCACCCTTAAAGAACCACAAACCACATCATGCAAGTCCAAGGAATTGCGGAGTTAATTAGATCGGTGGAACCTCACTTTTGAAAAATGTGAATCACTCTCAATCATGTGTTTAAAATATAGCATAGGTTCACACAACATGCATTCCAAAGATGCATACTACAATATGCTTAACAAGGCTCTCAAATTCTCTAGCTCTGAGAATGCAATGTGCACATAACAATCAAGAGAACTTTACATGGGCTACACTATGGGCTAGAAGGGTTAAGGGAAAGGAGTTGACTAATAAATTAGGTCAATGTAGAGCTACGTAGGCAAATGATTAGGGAGCAAGCAACAAGACACCAAGTAACCATGAAGTTCACTAACACTCTAAACCCCAAAAACACAATGAAAATCCTCCACAAATTAAGTGAGAAATGAGTTAACCAATAAGGAATGAAAGCAATTTACATTCCTAAGGCCAATCACTTATTATTTCTTTTTTTTTCTTCTTTTTTTTCTTTTTGTTTGTTGTTTCTTTATCTCCAACATGACTTTTTCTTACTTTTTTTTTGGGAATGAAATGAAAATATCAATTATTAAAAGGCATAGGGCCACTAACTATCAATTCATAACCTACTTCATGGATACGCAACCTATATCAACATAAGTGGAACACTCCAAACCTAGAATACCATCATCCCTTTATCAAGCCAGCATACCAAACAACGATAACCCCAACTGGCCCCATAAGCTTCCCACAAATAAACTTGAAGTGATTCTCTATAGACCTACCTTAAAGGTTAGGAATTTGTGTATATGGCCAATAGCTAATAACAAGTATTCACAACAATGACAGATAAAAGCTCAAAGGGGGTGTGTAATGCAAGGCTAGGCTATTTGGCTATGATACTAAAATGTCCAAAGAAAGATTGCCTCTGTCATATCATCAACTATGCATATGATAATGTGGTTTTTAACAGGAATCTAGCCACTAGAGATGCAACATGAAAGAGTCACACAAATGGAAGAACATGAGACTATATAACTAATGAATTAGTCTAAATAAAGCTCAAAGTCTCACGGGATATCTATCAAAGTCTTAGTAAACTCATAAAACAACTACTATGTACCAATTTTAGTACCAAAGACTGTAGGGGATAATATAGTTCTCAAACAAGACAAGGGTCAAAACAAAAAATATTCACAACACCTTCAATAATTTTAGCACCAAAAGGGATTACACATCAAAAGTTACTGAAGCTCATGAAAACCAGCATGCCTAGCAAAGCATCATCGGAGGACATCTCAAAACCCATCACGCCATCGATCCCTACAATCCTATATGCAAATCTAAAATCCAACACACTATAGCAAAAGAAAGGAAACCTAAACCTACATTCTCTAACTAGTATGCAAACTAAAAACCAAAATAGAAACATTAAACTATCCTTTCCTCGTGCTTTGATAAAGCATTATTATTCAAAGTAAAAAATAAGTAAGAGAATATATAGGGAACTAAATATAACGATCTCACCAGGTTAGGTGTTGAGTACACTTAAGCTAAGGCCTCCTGGCAATTTGGTTAAATGGAGCACCAGCCACTCCATCACAAGTTCAAGACTCGACTCATCAAACTAGATGCCATCAAAACACGCAGGAGCTTATCAAACTCCTTGGACCACAATTTAGAAAATACAAGGTAAGAAGCAATAACCAAAATTACACCAAAAATAATAAGTATCCTCTTAACATTATCAAAGCTCATAGAAAAATCATAGGAAGGATTAAAGAATATAGTCCACACCACTTTCTTAGGTAAGTCCTTTAGGCATACACAATAAGAGTTAATGGAGGGATCATACCCTCTAAAATAATATAGGGCCACATAATCATCAACACTTCCACCAAGCATACTAAACATGTTGTTCTCATAGCCCAAATCCATAGTATCATGACAAATTACAGGATTATCAATGGGTGGAATAATGTAATCCTCGACGGGAGGAGAGGGTAGTGAATAAAGAGGGGAAGCATGATAGTGATCTAGGGGATTGAGGAGAACACTAGTATAGCCAAGCTAGGAGGCTCCTCATGCATAAGCACATCGCTTAACCTTTCCAAAGGAGTTTTAACCAGATCATGCACCTCATCTAATATTTTTTCTAACTCAAGACATGCAACAAGAACACTAAACTTAACAACAAAACCAAAAGGCTCATTACCTCGAGCTCTATGCATTGAGCTAAAGAAAAAGATGAATCAGGCAACGTTAGAACAACATTAGTATTCTCAATGGGCGATGCAAAGTCAAGTTGAGCATAGCATGCATAATAAAGACACAAATTAATAGCATGGTTAGAAGAATTACAAAATCAAACCAAAACGAGGCATAATAAGATCTCGCATAGAATGCACAAGGATCAAAAAATGAATATCCAGAAACACGATTAGCCTTCTCAAACTCAAATGAATCCTGAGCAATCCACTTAAGCAAATACTATGCCTCATCAACACTTTTACCAAGAAAACCCTAATACCCTAAAAGAGCACGTGTTTTACTATTCACACCCTTGTCAACAATGTCAAAATTTTCCCACATACCCACACAATAACCAGATTGAGCGAGAAAAGCATGTAAATGCTTAAAATACCTCTAAAATAATTCATGCTCGAATTATGGAAATTAGAAAATGGCGATCGTCTTTTTTCCTCAAAATTTTTTTCATTGTTTTTAAATTTTAAATTTTTTGGTTTTTTTCTTTCAAAAAAAAGAAAATGCTTGGTCAAGCCTATTGAGAAAACATCAACATTTGGCACTAGTCCCTAACAACAGTGACAAAAACTTGATAGGCACACAAGTGCACGGTAGCGTTGTAGCAAATCAAGGTCGTCTCCCATGAGGACTAGGTTAATCTACTAGGCTTTATTCCTTTAAGATAAGCTAAGCGAGTCAAAATTTGAGATGGAAAATTAAATTTTCAACTATCCAATCTCACGAATGAATAATCATGTAATTAAGCAAATCAACCAACCACCCAATCCACGCATTGATCAAGCACTTTTTCCTCAATCAATTGTTGTAAAATCAACAATCAAACTATCACATCCCTCCTTCAAGGTGAAGTGAAATACCTAAATCTAACCAATTACCATTTCTCAAGGGCTCTCGATTTGTTTAGGTTCATTAAGCATGCGATTATCAAATTTGTGGTTTCTTAATTGGTGTGACTTTCTTAAGATTCAACACAATCAAGTCAAATCCTAGGATTCCCATATTGAACTTCACCTTTTAGTTCATAATCTAATACCTAAAGCATGCATGAAAGTGATCAAATTTCCTATAAGAAAATAAACATCTAAGATTCGATAGTACAAGTCAGTAGATTCCAAAATACTAAGGAGATCAACTGGAGATTTGAGAAGGAACCAAGTATTCAAATAAACCCAAGATTAAAGCAACAAAAGATAATCAAAATTACTAGTCATAATCCTAAAATGAGAAAACACAAGAGAAGAGAAGAAAAGGCAAATGTTCAGCTAAATAACGCGCTTGAATCCGTCGATTGCAAACCCGACATGGAATCCTGGGAAGTTCTTCACTTCAATTCACTCTCTCCCTCTAATCTAAATCTAAATCCTAATCTAGTTGATGAATATTCAAGAGTGGAATTCAATATGATGCAAGGGAATCAGTAAAACTAGCTTTTATCACTGAAATCAAGTATGCAAACGCTCAGAATGCCTAGAGCTCAAAAAGCTGTGAAGAAAACTAGCAGGTTCGGGGGAAGAGGGACCACTATGAACTGACCATAAGGACCACCACCGTCGATGGTGCCAAACATGGACACGCCATGGTGGCCTCTAGCGTAGTTGTTCACTATTGTGCCTCTTATAGCTTCCTCCTAGAACGTCCTGGACTATGTTTCTGACCACGATTGGTCCAGGTTGGTGCCTTGGGGCCTCTTTTGCTACCTTCTTTGATTTATAAGGCCTCAAAATATTTATTCTACCATCATGCCTTCACTTACAATGTCAAAATCTGTAAATAATCTCAAAACAAGCGAAGCCAAGCGTAGTAGTAGAAATATTGGCACAAATGATACAATTAAGCATATTAATCCCCTAAAATGATTCCCAGACACTTATAAATCCTATATAAATATGACATTCTCCATGAACCTATTATGGGTTCAATTATAGGGAAAGGCATACCCCCTACTGTTGTGAAGGCTGCTATAGGCTTTAGTGAAGAGTAAGCTTACTTGGCATAGTACTTCATTAATTGATCAAGATTAATATAATGAGTACATTCATGTCCATTCATATCCATAAGCTTTACAACTCCACCTGACACGATCATTTTTTTATAATGCATATGACTAGCTAAAAAGATCTAAATATTCACGTTGGTTCTTTTATTGGAGCCCTCATCTGTTTTAAGACCAAGTCGCCTTTTTGGAGATCTCTGGGTTTAACTTTCTCATTAAAGGCTCGTAAAAGCTAAGCTTGGTAAATTTGGACGTCGTGTAATGCTCTTAATCTCCTTTGATACAACGTTACCAACTCCTAATATTCAACCTTCGCCCAATCTGACTCTGGGGTTTGACTTTACATAATTACACTGAGTGAGGTGTTAATATTTCAATTAGAATTAACTACCGCTTCGATTGCATATGGTAAGGAGTACGATGCTGCTCCCATTAAAGTATGAATTAAGGTTCTATAACCCAATAGAGCAAGTGATAGCTTGCCATGGGAATCATTGTAATTCTCATCCACCGTCTCAATCATCCGAAGGATATTCTTATTAGGTGCTTCACAGCACCATTTCCTTGGGACTGATGAAGGTATCACATATAATGCCGAATTTTATATTTTTCAAGTAGGGCTACTACTTCCTTTCTAAAATAGGTTCCCTTATCGCTTATCAGATCATGTGATGCACTGTATCTCCATATGATATTATTCATGATGAACTTGGCCATATGCTTTGAAAATTTTTTGGCATAAGAAGCTGCTTCTACCTATTTTATTAAGCACTGAATTGATATAAACATATACTTATGTCTGCCTATCCCATTTTGCATTACCTTTCCTATGATATAGACTCCCTAAACCAAAAGGGGTTGCAGGGAAGTGAGTTTCGAGAGAAATAAGGCAGCTTGATGATGCAAATGAGCGTAAATTTAGCATTTAGGGCATCTTCTTGCATATACATAGAAATCTTCTTCTATTGTGGACCAATAATAGCACATCCTTTTAACCTTTTTAGGTAGCACTCGATTTTTCTGGTATAGCCCACACTTTCCACGATAGACTTCCTTCATGATTTCTCTCCCTTTCTCTTGAGTTACACATAGTAGGTTGATGCCCATATTTGTCCTCTTATGTGCCTTCTCTATCCTCAAGATACTACGAAGCTAATAAGCTTAACGATTGTCACACATTCGAGGAGGACCTAGTGGGTATTCTCCATTCGTTAAATACTGGTAAATGTCATAATGCCATGCAGAAAGATTGATACTACAGACCTCAATGGCATAGCCATGGGGTAGCTTATCTCTCTCTGAAACCGACAATGGCATCGGATGAATGCCACTAGGAATGTTGATGTATCTGGCCTTGCAATCTCCAAATACACGACACTCAAAGTACTTTTCTTCAAATAGCATGACCCGAATGCAAACTAATGTATGAGGCAGATTTGAGTGCGAGAGTGAGATGAGTGTAAGAGAAGATAATTCAAATGCCTTCAAGGGATAACCCAAGGGAATCACTCTTGTTGAACACTAGGGAAATCTCCTTAGACCAATTAGGATACAGAAACACCACCTAATTGAGATAAAGAGACCTAGGACACCACTTAAGTTGCCACACTTAAGATATAGAGCTAGGATTTTAGAAAGTTGAGACAATGCTCAACCTTGTTTCAATTTGGCAAAAGTCCCTCGCCAAGGGAAGAGATGGGGTATTTATCGGCCTTCCTCTCTCATACAACTTGGCAAAGGTAGCCTACATGCTGAAAATTACAAAGCAATAAAGTCTAAACTAGATTACAAGTTCCAAGCTTGACAAAACAAGAGATCTACTCTAACTTTGACACTTCATTATATTAGTAATCTCCAAATTGACGTGTCAAGCTTACAAATAATCTTGGTACATTAGCCTACACTCTTGAGCTTGCAAGTTGCACAAGTGCATCACCAAAAACAAGAGTGGACATTCGGCCTTCGCTTTACCCGAGTAAAGGATTTCCTCCTCTACTTTGGCTAGATAAAACTAGCACAAACTAGTCCCTTAACTTAACTCTATGGCCATGATTTGATAAAAATTTTGATGCATTTGCATGGCCTAAATTTTGACAAAAGTTGGAGCTAAGTAAGTCAACCAAACAACCCTCTTATTTGGACTGCACTGGATTCTACCCGGCAGTGCACAGTTTCGGGTTTTGGCTTGGTCGGCTAATCAAATGGACTCCAAAGACTTTATAAAAGGTCTTGTTGGAAAGATAAGACTTTAAGCTTTAAGGGGGTGGTGCATGCAGGAAATTTCCCCTTCTATATTTTGTTCCAATAAAGCTACAAAACCGGGCCAATTCTTGAATGAATTGGCTTATTCACTGTCCATTTTGTTCAGGTGGTTTTTGACCATTGCGTGGACTTCCCTGACCATCTTCGTCTCCTTAACTTCTGCTGGACTACTGGGGAGGGTTTCCAAAGGTTTACTTGGATGGTCCCCATCATCCTCCTCGGGTCGGTTGGAGTTTGACCTCAAACTCGAAATTTCTTCATTCTCCTCACAATATGGACTGAGGTCAACCACACTGAAGGTGGCGGAGACTCCATACTCTCAAAGTAGGTCCACTTTATAGGCATTAGGACCGACCTTCTCTAATATCTCAAAGGGACCATTTAACCTTAGCATGATCTTGGACTTGTGCTTGCTTGGGAACCATTCCTTCCTCTAGTGAATCCATACCAAGTCGCTCGACTGGAAATGGACCTCTTTCTTGTGCTTGTGGGCTTATTGCATGGCTTGGGCATTGGACCTTTCAATTCTCTCATGTACTTGAGCATGAAGATCCTTGATTTCCTTAGCTCTCTTGTTGGCCTCCCAACTAAATTTGATAGGAGTGGTAATGGGTGTGAGGTCGAAAGGGGTCTTCAGATTGTATCCATAGACCACTTGAAATGACGGGAGGTGAGTGGCCTTGCTTGGTGCCCTATTGAAGGCAAGGTCCACATAAGGTAGGAGTTTATCCCAAGCCCTCACATTCTTTTTCACAAGCACTCGAAGCAAGGGGCCCAAAGATTGATTGGTCACCTCGATTTGGCCATCGGTTTGGGGGTGACAAGTGGTGCTAAACTTGAGGTGAGTCCCCATTTTCCTCCATAGAGTGAGCAAAAAATGACTTAGGAACTTGGTGTCCCTATCTGAGACCATACTCCGTGGGATGCCATGAAGTCTCACAATCTCCTTGAAGTAGAGATTGGCTATTTTGGAAGCATCATGGGTGGTATGACACAACACAAAATGAGCCATCTTTAAGATTCGATCCACCACCACCATGATGGAATCATTGCTTCTTTGGGTCCTTGGCAAACCCGTGATGAAGTCCAAACTAATGTCTTCCTATGGTGCCATGGGCATGGGTAGAGGGGAGTAGAGACCATAGGGAAGAACATGGGTCTTGGCCATTTGGCAAGTTGAACACCTCTTGACAAAGTGTTCTACATCCTTGGACGTCTTTGGCCAATAGTAATGCTCCTTGAGCATTGAGGAAGTCTTCTCTACTCTAAAGTGACAGGCTAGAGCACCACCATCTAGTTCTTGGATTAGTAGCTCCCTAAACCCACATTTGGGTATGCCAAGCCGGGGTCCCTGGAAAAGAAACCCCTTCTGAATATGAAACAAACCGTGGGCATGACTAGCACATTTGGCATGGAACTCCTTAAAATCTTCATCCTCGGCATACATTCCTTTGACAATCTCAAATCCAAGCACCTTAAACTCAGGACTGAAAGGAGGAAATACCTCCTTGAAAGGGCATCCGCACCCTTATTTAACTTGCCAACTTTGTGATGTATCATGAAATTGAAAGCTTGGAGGTACTTAACCCACTTGGCATGGTGGGATTGAGCTTGTGTTGCTCTTGAATGAACTTGAGGGCCTCATGATCCGAATGTAGTATGAATTCGGCCCCCACAAGGTAGTGTCTCCAATGTTCTAAGGCCCTCACTTTAGCATAGAACTCCTTGTCGTATGTTGAGTATTTCCTCGTGGCTTCATTCAACTTTTCACTAAAGTATGCTATGGGCCGCTTCTCTTGGGACAAAACAACCCCTATTCCCACTCCGGACACATCACACTCCACCTCGAAGACCTTGGAGAAGCTAGGGAGTGCTAGTATAGAAGCACTTGTAAGTCTCCTCTTCATTTCTTCAAAGGCCGAATGGGCTTGCTCATTCCATTAAAAGGACTTGCCTTTGAGAACCTCGGTCATGGGGGCAACAATAGAGCTAAAGTCCTTCATAAATCTCCTATAAGAGGAGGCTAAGCCATGGAAGCTTCAGACTTGATGGACGGAAGTGGGAGTAGGCCATTCCCGGATGGCCTTGACTTTGTGTTCAACTACATGAATCCCTTAAGACGAAACCACATAACCTAAGGAGAGGACTTGGGATGTGAAGAAGTGGCACTTCTCAAGGTAACCATAAAGCTCTTCTTTAGCCAAGATGCTTAAGACTTGGTGAAGGTGGTTTGCATGCTCTTGTTCATCCCGACTATATACAAGTATGTCGTCAAAGTACACAACGACAAACTAGCCTATGATCGGCCTAAGTACCTCATTCATGAGCCTCATGAAGGTACCAGGGGCATCGGTCAAGCGAAACGGCATGACCAACCACTCATAGAGGCTGTCCTTGGTCTTGAAGGTCTTCTTTCATTCATTCCCTTCAAAGATCCGAATTTGGTAATAGCCACTTCTACGATCAATCTTAGAGAAGATGGTGGCTCCATGAAGCTCATCAAGCAAATCCTCTAACCTTGGAATGGGGTACCAGTATATGATTGTGATTTTGTTGATGACCCTATTATCAACACACATCCTCATGCTCCCATCTTTCTTAGATGCAAGCAGGGCCGGGACGGCACAAGGGCTTAGACTCTCACGGATTAGCCCCTTCGCTAGGAGGTCATCAACTTGGCATTGGATCTCTTGAGTTTCTTGGGGGTTCATCCTATAGGTCGGTTTGTTTGGGAGGGTGGAACCGGGAATGAGGTCAATCTTATGTTGAATGGACCTTTTGGGAGGTAGGCAGTGGGGTATTTCTTATGGAAAGACATGTTGGAAGGTGTATAAGAAAGGGGTGAGCAATGGGTGGCTTGAGGTCGTGACTAAGGTTCGTTCCTGGCCTAGGAAAATCCACTCCTTGTAAGGCTCATATTCATGTATTTAAGACTTTAGGAGGGTGGCAAGAAAGACGTCCATTTGGGGTTTTTCTTTGGGTTTGGAGGGGAAAGATGATTTGAGTGGGGTGAGGGTGATCTTCTAGTGGTCTTTGGTGAAGGTGTAGGTGTTCATGCGACCATCATGTGTGACCCTTGTGCCAAGGCCGTCCCAACAAGACATGGCAAGCATCCATAGGTACAATGTCACACTAAATCTCATCTTTATAAGTCTTCCAAATGCTTAAAGATATGAGATACCAAGTAGAAATTTGCAAACCCTTGCTTTGGTTGAGCCATTGGATGGTGTATGGCTTTGGGTGTGGCGTCACCGAAAGTTTAAGCTTGTCCACCATGGATTGCGAGGCCACATTCACACAACTTCCCCCATTAACGACAAAGGAGCATACCTTGCCACTGACGGTGCACCTCGTATGGAATATGGACTCCCTTTGCTCAAACTCATATTGGGAAGCTAGGCCACTCAAGGCCTTCCTAATCACTAAAAGTTCCCATTCATTGGACCCTTCTTCAACCTCCTCTAAGGGCTCATTCAAGTGCAATTCCTTCTCCCCTCCTTCCTCCTCCTTAAAGTCCTCAAAGGAAGCTTGATATTTAGCTAAGGTGACAATCCTTTTGTTAGGACATTCGGATGCAATGTGTCCTAGTCCTTGACACCGAAAGAGTCTCATCTTATCATCCGATTTGGGAGGGTTTCTTTGAGAGACATTCTGGGCAGTAGGTGGGCTTGGTCGTGGAGGTGGAATAGTTTGTCACCTAGGGTTTGTGTTTGGGGGTCTTCGAAAAGGGTAGGACCGAGTAGGAGGCTTGGATAAAGTCCATTTACCGTTGGCTTTTCGTTATTGTTCCACTTTGTACGCAAGGGAGCTAAGGTCGTCAAGAGAGGAGTAAGGATGAAGTTCAATGATATAGGCAATTTAGTCATCCAAACCACTCAAGTACCTCATAAAAGTTTGGGTCTCATCCTCCTTCAAGTCACATTTCGAAAGGAGTTGTTCAAACTCCCTAGTATATTCCTCCACACTCTTGGTTCTTTGTTCAAGATGATGAATTTTGAGGTAGTTATCTTGGAGGTAATGGGTAGGTAGGAATTTGGCTCGTAGTTTATCTCTCATTTGAGCCCAAGTGCGGATCTTCCTTTTCCCTTTTCTGGCTTTCTTGGCCACTAGGTTGGCCCACCAAATTGAGGCATATTTACGAAGCTTAAGGGCTATAAGCTTTCCCTTTTTCTCATTCGAGATGTCCTTGTAATCAAAGACTCTTTCAACCATCCAAAGCCAATATAGGAATAGGTTCGGATCTAGTTGACGTTCAAAATTGGGAATGTCAACCTTAAAATCAAGGTTGCCTCCGCCTCTAGGCCAAAATGGCCTTCCTTCTTCGCTTTCATCACTAGAGGAATCGTTTGGGTGGTTTTCCTCTTCCTCAGGTTCAAGCGAGGCCCTTGTTCCGTGGGGCTCCTTGAGCTTCTCAAACCCCTTCTTTTCTCCTCTAGGAGTTGGCCAGGTTGAGATTGGTTCGGCCTTCTCCCTAAGAGAATACTCCGTAACTTGTTCCAGTGTTAGGCTAGATGACATGTTTGAGATCTGGTTCTTTGTGGGCTATGTGTTTAGGTAAAGAAGGTTATGTTTAGGCTTGGGGTAGCTACGACCACAATAGTGTAGCCTAAGCTCTGATACCAATTGATGTATCTAGCATTACAATCTCCAAATACATGACACTCAAAGTACTTTGCTTCAAACAGCAAGATCTGGTTGCAAACCAATGTATGGGTAGATTTGCGTGTGACAGTGAGATGAGTGTAAAAGAAGATAGTTCAAGTGCCTTCAAGAGATAATCCAAGGGATCCACTCTTGTTGAACATTAGGGCAATCTCCCTAGATAAATTAGGATACAGGAACACCACCTAATTGAGATAAAGAGACCTAGGACACCATTTAAGTTGCCACACTTAAGATATAGAGCTAGGATTTTAGAGAGGTGAGACAATGCTCAAACTTGTATTCAGTTTGGCAAAAGACCCTTGCCAACGGAAGAGAGGGGGTATTTATAGGCCTTCCCCTCTAATACAACTTGGCCAAGGCAGCTTACATGCTGAAAATTACAAAGCAACAAAGCCGAAACTAGATTACAAGTTGCAAGCTTGAGAAAACTAGAGATCTGCTCTAACTTTGACACCTCATTAGATTAGTAACCTCTAAATTGAGGTGTCAAGCTTATAAATAATCCTGGTACATCAGCCCAGACTCTTGAGCTTGCAAGTTGCAGAAGTGGATCACCAAAAACAAGAGTGGACAACCGGCCGTCTCTTTACCCGAGTAAAGGATTTCCTCCTCTATTTTGGCTGGATAAAACTAGCACAAGCTGGCCAATTAACTCAACTTTAGGGCCATGATTTGATAAATATTTAGATTCCTTTGCATGGCCTAAAGTTTGACAAAAGTTGGGGGAAAGTAAGTCAGCCAAATAGCCCTCTTATTTGGACTGCGTTGGATTTTGCCCAACTGTGCACAGTTTTGGGTTTTGGCTTGGTTGGCTGACCAAATGGACTCCAAATGCTTTCCAAAAGGTTTTGTTGGAAGTCTAAGACTATAAGCTTTGCATGTAGGAAATTTCCCCTTCTTGATTTTGTTCCAACAGAGCTACAAAACCGGGCCAATTCCCGAATGAATTGGCTTGTTCACTGTACGTTTTGTTCAGGTGGTTTCTAACCATTGCGTGGACTTCCCTGGCCATCTTGGACTCCTTAACTTGTGCTGGACTGCTGGGGAGGGTTTCCAAAGGTTTACTTGGATGGTCCTCATCAAATGTTGATTGCTAAAACTAACTTTACTGTGGCATCAAGAAATTGGTTGTCTTCATGAGGAATATAAGTATGAGTGATGTGAGTAAAGTTCTTAGTATGATCCACCAAGGGAGCTTGGCATTGTGCTAAGGCTTTATTTCTCACTTCGTACTTGTGTGAGATCTAATTGAATATGAAATTTGAGTGTCTATAGACTCATATATTCTTTACTCCTATTTCTATAGTAGCTTACAACCTGATAATATATGCTTCATATCTTATCACGTTATTAGAAGCCTCGAAATTAAGTGTATCTGAGATATAACCCTTCTAGAGATACACTGAGGTGATGCCTACCCTAAATCCTTTTGGTTTAAGTCACCGTCAAAGCACATTGCCTATACATCTTCTTCTACTTGAAAAGGTTCTTCATTAGGGAAATCGAAAGTTCATTGCTTTTTATCCCCCATTGGCAGGTCCATGAAAAAGTAAGACACAACTCTTCCCCTAATGGATTTTTGCAAGATGTAACATAAGTTAAAATCCAACAGAATCACCATCCTCTTAGCAACCTTGCTACTTATCACTTGTTAGTGCAGCAAATTTTTATTAAGTTCATCGGCTACTATATGTACCATATGGGTTAACATGTAATGTCTAAGCTTCTCAGATGCCCAAAACTATGGCCAATGAGTTTTTCCCCATAAGTGCATAGCAAGTTTCATACTCAAGGAAGTTTACTCGTGTAGTAGATGGATCTATCCTCCTTTTTTATCCTCTAGGCCAACATGGTCTCCATTGTTATGGTTTCTATTGTGAGATAGAGAAGGAGGGGAATGCTAGGTTTTGGAGGTATCGACATTTGTGGATTGGAAACATAGTCCTTAATTTTTTCGAACTCTTCTTGGCACTTCTTGTCCAATCATGCTTTCATCCCTTGTTTAATTTCTTAAAAATTGGCTTGCATACCATCGTCAGCTTTGATGTAAAGCAATTGATGTATTGTCGGTGACGTAGGAGTCCTTTTATTTCTTTATTAGTCTTGGGTTGACATTTCTTGTGTTGCCTTGATCATGGGAGGGTCAATCTCAATTCCCCTAAAGTTGACCACATTTCCCAACAACCTTCCAGAGGTGACTCTAAAGATGCACTTTTGCGGGTTCAGGCACATATTGCATTTTCTAAGCCAAGTAAAGAGCTTCCTAGAGTAAGAACATGTGTGTCACTTTCCTTGGACTTTATGATCATGTCATCAACATACACCTCTACCTCCTTATGCGCTATGTCATGCAATAGGGTGGTAGTCATCCTTTGGTAGGTATGCCTAGAATTCTTTAACCCCAATGGCATCATAGTGTATATACGTAGCAATAGGTTGCCTTCCATTTATTTCCATGTCCACCACCATTTTCGCTTGGTTATAACCAACATAGATATCCGTAAAAGATTTTAAGGCACGTCCAATAGCGCTATTAGCTAAAATATTTGCATGGGGTAGTGAAAGATCATATTTTGGACTTATATTTTTAAGATTCCTAAAATCTACACACATTCTTAGCCTTCCATTCTTCTTTGGAACTAGCATAATATTTGCTACAAACTGAGGGTACTGCGCAACCCTGATGGATCCCACATCCAATTTCTTTTGTACTTTATTTATTTTCAAGGCCTATTCTGGTTTCATCCTACTGCATTTTTATTTTGCTAATTTAGCATCTAGGTAGAAAGGAATCATATGGCTAGTAATGTCTTGATCTGTGATTGGCATGTATTTATAGGAGCATGCAAAGACATCTATGAATTCCTATAGGAGTGAGATAAACTTCTCCTGCTCCTCTAGAGTTAATGATTTTTCTGATTTAAGCTCTTGAGCCTCTTTAGAGTCCCTAAGTTTATTAATATTATATCTTCGATTATGGAGGTTAAATTATCTTTGTTTTCCATAGTCTTAATTAAATTGGCGCTATATCTTCGCTGTCATTATAAGAGGTAAAATGTTCAATAGAATAGAAATCGAACACTGACCCTTAAATTATATCCTACACTTTCCTAAACTACCCCCTGCAGCTATAGTGAACACCTTTCCTTCCTCTTCTGCTATCCAAATCACTTGCCTATAATCTTTGGCACTAGCCTCCATGATTAACAATTTAGGGTGAAAACCATTGCTGGATGTTGCAAGTGATAGAACATTAGCAGGGTATTCTTATTTCTTATAACCTTGCCTGAATAAGATGCCAAAGTTCTATGTTGCATTTGGCTAGGTTCGTCCAATTGAGTGGATTGATCTCTAACACCAGTAGTAAATGCTTCCTTCCTTAGCAGTTGATAATCACTAAATATCTTCAACCTAGGCACTTAGATTTATTTCTCGTCCATGTAACGAGGCTTAGGAAAGCCATAGAAAGGAAAATTTTCTCCCTCATAAAGAAAATTTTTTATTAAGAGTGAGGGGATATGGTCTTACTGTTAATAAAAAAATGTAGTACTAATAATACCCTTTTCTGGCAGCAACTTTTCGGCCTTAGGCTTCTTGTTTGGCCTTAACCACTTCTTCAGGAGTTGGCTAGTATTATAACTCTAGTTGAAATCTTCTTTTTTGGCAAAGGGAAAGGTAATCCAGCCTTCCAGCCTTCATTTCAAAGGCCAAGTACTCCTACTTTTTGAGGATAACAATCATGTTTAAATTTCAATAAGGGTCGGAGTCAAATAGAGCTTGTGCTTTTTCCTAGACTGTTGTTGTTTCAAAGTCATAAAGTTCCTTGCCATCATGAGCTTGCTCCATGTCTAGCACTGGCCCCTTGTTAGTGATTGTAGCATATAAATTGTCCCCTCTATATTGACCACCTACCCCTTTATCAACATCCTCACTTTTTGGTGCAGAGTATAAGGCACTGCCCAGTACTTATACAACCACAGTCTCCCCAAGAGAAAGTTAAGGGTAGCTAGAATATCCAAAACATGGAATTTCACATTCCTTTCAATAAGACATGCGTTAGTGAGGAGGAGGATAGTGCCTAAGATTAGCCTTTTTGAATTGTCATAGCTCTTCGATGGGTTGATGATGCTAATAGTTGGTCTTCCTTGATTCCTACCCTTTTTGCCATTCACCAGGAGCACCAAACACTCATGACTAACCCATTATCAAGTAGAGTGAGTGGTATGTACTTGTGAAGGCATGTCACAATAAGGTATGATGCGTTGTTGTGCGTTCGGCCTCGTGCGGAAGATAATTATTAGTAAAGGTTATGGTGCCTTTACTAGAAGTAATCGAAGCTGACATTCCTTCAGGTGTAGCCTTGGGAGACAAGTCGACCTTTTTTAATTCTTTATTAGGAGTTTGCTGTGATATTAAGAACCTACTATTAGTTGCCAAATCGATACTACAACTTATGTTTCTTCAATTACTTCAGCACTAGATCCTTTTCTTGTACTGTCGCTTATTTTCCTCTTCTGCAGCCAATTCTGAGCATTCTTTAACTTGATGTCATGTATCTTTCATAAAGTCGTGGATATTAGGTTTGTCTTCCTCTCCTCAAAAGTTTTCATCTCCATCTTCTCCCTAGAAATCATCATCATTTGCTCCAGTAAGCACACAACCTCCACTAGTTTCACATACATTCTCCTCATCACTTTCCCATAATCTAAGAACTTCTAGGCTTTGAGTAGGTATGCTGACCCTTTCTTTCAGCCCGTGAGTGCTTTGTATTAGCGTGGATGGATCTCACTCCCTTTCTCAATCATTACTGATAATAAAGCTGCTTTTACGGTCTCAAGTGGGATTTTCTCATTGCTGGGCTTTTGAGTTGCTTTAGGCAGTAGGAGTTGTCCTAACTTGGACATCCTCTATAGTTTATTCTTTAAATTCTAGTAAATTTCAGTGTCACGCTCTCAAGACTGATGATATTTGTAGTACTTGGTTGGACCAAAAGTTTTAGATTGCCTAAGATCCTCGGTTTTTTGGCTTGACCTCAGGAAGATCATCTTTTCCCCTACCCAAAAGCCATTGCATACCCTGAGTGTAGGTGGTCCCTAAAGGAGTACTCAGTGTGACAATTTATTGCATTCACTTCCCTAGGGTTACTAGCCTTTTTATCATTTTTTTGGTAGTAGCCTTTTTAGTTATTGCTAGTCTTTATAGTTACTTCCATTTCTAATTATATCAAGTTCTTCCTCCACCAGCATACCTAGGTTCCTCTGTGTGTTGAAATTCTCAAATGGTGTAAACTGCAATTGCTGCCTATATGTAGGTCAACGGTTTTAGATGAACAACATACTTAGTCAACCTTTAAAGGTGGATCCGCCATGTGAGCAGCCTTTGCCCTCTATCTAGTAAGGTAGTGAGAAAACCCTTTGTTTTTTCTTTCTTGATTAGCTCAAAGTCTCTAAGTTTGATTGGGACATCAACATTATATGAATACTAACAAAAAAAGTCCCTGTGAACGTCGTTAGAATTCATAACCTTTCGTGGGTCCATAGCAGTATACCACCTCATCACATCATTGTTGAATGTCTAAGGAAATATGATGTGAAGGATGCCTTTGTCAATCCCTTTCAGAGTCATTGCACTAAAAATAGTCCTCACATGATGATGACAATTTTCAGTTCCGTAAAACTTGATGTCTTGTCTTGTGAACTTTAAGGGAAACTTCCCTTTTGCATTTGAAGTGAATCCCACATAGTCATTAAAGTAATTGTCAAACATCGAAGATTCCCTAAGCACTTGTTCAATACTCATGGATGAATTTGAGGAGTGCTCCTTTCTACTTCTTCTTCTTTCTGATTATCTAACTCTCCTTTTCCATCATCCATCCCCTCCTCAACATGTGGTTGTTAGCTATTCTCATATTAGGATTCCTTGGTGAGGTTCTGGAGCACTGCGGCCATCATCTCCCTGACCTCCCTCAATTTTAGTTTGCATCCATTCTACCATCTCCATATGTTGAATGACCATGTTCTTCCTTACCATTAGAAGTGGTGACATATTATACTTTGACTTCGACCCAATAGGCAAAGTTTCATCTGATTGCTCTCAAGATGAAAGTCTCCTGGTTAATTGACACCACTCGTGTACTTCCTTAGTCTTTCCTATGTTGATAGATAATGGAGAGAACTCAAGACTAGCTCATCTAAATGCTTTTTAAAACGAAATTAAAGACTCAAAATGAAACATGCTAACCCGTGGACTAAACCTATTACCGAGAGTCCTGAATGCCAAATGTACCCTGAATGTTGACCCACTATAAACGCTAGAGCAAATTGGTTAGAACGTAGCTCCCAGCAAGATACCGACCGGGTTCCTTGTTAGGCTGCCAAGACTGACATCTTGACCTCTACCCTTTTCTCCTAAGTCCATACTCATTCAAATGTAAATAAACCGCCTAGGGTACCAACTGGGTTCAATAATGGCATGAAAATAACTTCTACCTCTGTAAATTCTAACTCAAGACCATGCCAATACAATATAGAAATCTTGGTGGGGTTCTCCTTAAATAGGCCTAAATTCTACCCTTTCCCTAAACCGAAGTGTACAAACTCTTTTTTTTTTTTTGGGGAACACCAAGTCGGGCTTGACTAAGTCCTATACTATAACCTCTTATATCCTTAATTAGGGCTAAAGCGTACTTAAGTCTGTGATGAAGAGCCCCTATGACTCAATTGGCATCAAAACCACTTTGGTTCCTAACCCTTGTCACTAAGTTTGACTTTTCCTAACCTGGGCTCTCCAAGGACCTAAAGTTTCATTGCATAGCCCTTAGGGCTAGTGCAGTTGAGTTACACAAAAACACAATGAACCACACATATGAGTTCCATCCTATGCTAGAAATCTAAGTTATAAGTAGTTTAAGCTTGCTTTAGAACAATCCTCTCATGACTAAAATGCTTCATACATCAGTAATGGGGTGCATGGTAAAACTGGAATATTTCAGTTGCTTCCCTAAATCATGTGCACTGAAAAGTGTGTCGTGAGCAAGTGAAACAATTACATGCTTAGTTAGACGTCTGAGTGGACCCACTGGGTTAACCAATTGTTGGACCAAGGGCTAATAACACGGTCTAATCCTTAAGGAGCTATTAATTGTATGAGGGCAGCAACGTTTAATGGAAAATGCCTAATGTAAATGTGTCTAAAATAACTTCTCATACTGAATTTCAAATCTCGCCATCTTTAAAAAAGTGTTCCGTAACAGAATCGCCATTGCAAAGAACCCAACCTTAGGGATAGGTTCCCCACAAATGGTTGACAAGTGCTTAATGTGTACAACATTTTAAGGCTATTTTCTGTCAAACTTTTGGAGAATTATGTGCTTAATGTTATTATTTACACTCATATTCTCGATTTATGCGTTGGTATAGTTGTTTGACGTAATTGGTAGGATTTTAATTCTACCCAGCATTTGACCATAAATAGATACATTTTGACCTCCCCCACATACACCCATGAGTTGTTGATGTATTCGTTGGGGGTCTAAGCTAGGACTCAATTTAAGAGCGAAAGCTTACAAACCAAGGGAAGATACAATCAAGGGAAACCCAAGAAAAGTGGCATGTAATATGTTTGTTGTGAGTCAACAAACACGTGAGGGAGGAATGGAGTTTAGAATCAAGGGATTCTAAATGGAAAATAAAAGGAGATTTGATGTAGTTTGATGTATATCAAAAGGGATGGATGGAACCAAGTTTCAAGCTACCAAGAACATGAAGCAAGCAAGTGAAAACACACGAAATGGCGGTGGCACGGTCATGGTTCTAGGCACGGGTAGGCTGTGCCACTTTGCTGACTCGTGTTGCCATGTTTTCTCACTTTGCACGGTTGAGTGTGGTTTGGAGTTTATGATGGAAGCTAGACTATTAGAGGTAGTCTAAGCCTTGAATAAGCATGAAAATGGATATGTGAATGGCTTATAAGTGAGGGAAAGTGGAAGGGAATCAAAGATAAGATTTACTAACTCAAAAATCAGCTAGCAAACTCACCTTAACTTTCTTTGAATCCTTAAGGTTAAACATCAAATGGGATAGAACTAAACTCAATGTTTGGATACAGAAACACCACCAAACTCAAGTTTAGGGCCATTAAACTATGACTAAGATACAGAAACACCACTTAATCAAGTTTAAGACTACACTTGAACACCATCTTAACCGGCCTAATTAAGGGTAAGCAAGTTTAGTATTTGAGGTAAGAAAACTACAAGCTCTCAAAACTGATTTTCATTCAAAGTTAGAAGATGATTACAAGGGGGCCGTGCATATGCTATTTATAAGCCTAAGCTAGCAAGCACACACCTCTACCTTTCCTTACTAGGGAGGACAAGTATGAAAAGCTAATACAAGCCGGTTTTGTGCTAATCAAGTACAAAGCATATCTAACCTATTCTAAATACAATGATAGCATAAAGTAAAGTAATACTAATGCTTATTATACATTAATCTATTCATAATTAAGCTTAATACATGCTGAATGCTTGCTGAATTCCCATTGGTCAGTGGTAAAGTAGAGCTTGCTTTTTGTCTAGCCAATCAAATGCAAGTGATCAAAAGGTGGTTGCTTGTTCTTCATTGGGCGAACATTTCAAGGTAGCAAACTAGCATAGGATGACATGGAGATGTGTTCCAAGTCTAGAATGGTGTGCCAAGCAACTTGCAAGTGAGTAATATCACAGTTTGGGGCAAAAGAAATCGGGTTCATCTGAACCGGGTTCAAAGACAGATTTTGGTCGGTTTTGGAGCAACAATAAAACCTAGCAAAAGTGTGTATGATTGTGTTTTCAAGCCTTGGGGGAGTAACTTTGGGATGTGTATAACCCCCCCCCCTAATAAATCAAGGTTATAGCTTGTTTAAGTAGGGTAATTAGGCTTAAATATTTTACCGCGCAGTTTAGAGCCAAATCTGACCAATTTGGAAAAAGCCTTAATCTCCTATCCTCTTGTGGGTATGATTGAAAGCTAATGCTTAGACCTAAAACTAGACATCATGAGGATTCCAAAAATGTAAAAATTAAAGACTTAAGCCATCATATAGCTCAAGTTATGAAGGGAACAAAGCCCTGTATATTCTTGTCGTGCATGGCCTTTTGGACACCTTGGGTTTATTTGCTAATTTGAATGGGCAAATGAAGTCCAAATGGGATGACACTTGTTTTGGTGTAAAGATGACTGCTTGAACTTCAATTGTAATGAAAAATATTAGACTTAAACCCTTCGGAGGCTTGATTAATTACACACACAAAAGCGGGTTAGTTGCTCGAATCAACCCTTGCCCTGCAGTTTTAAGACTTAAAAAAAACATGGATGATTTATTCATCCTTTAACCAGCAAAATAAGATTACCTAATTGATTTGCTTCCTTTTAAATCAAAGGGATGGAGGGATCTCCATTATCCTCCCCTTGTTAAAAAGATTTGTCCTCACATTAATTTAGGTATTTACCTCCTCTCCTTGCTTCATTGGATGGCTAAAATAGAATCAACCATTCAAATAAGTCTCTTTTGATCTTAGAGGCTCTCTTCCCTTCATGTCCATTGCTAATTTGAATGTTGGACTTAGGGGACTCTTTGAACATGGTTCGAACCACTTCTTCACTTACTCTTAATTCAAGATTAGGAGCTATAAGTAATGGTTCTGAATGCAACTGACAGTAGGTTTGTCTGAGTGCTTTGGGTGTGGGTGGAGTGGGGAAAAAGGTTGATGGTTCACTAAGAGATAGGAAAAGAATACGTCGATTCTCCTTGCCTTTTGGTGGGTGGTGGGTATCTAAGGTGAGCATGGTGCCTTCATCTGATCCTACCACGACTTCTTCAAGATCATCTTCATCATGCTCTTCAACTTCCTCTTCTAACTCAACCTCTTCTATGGCCTTCCATTCAGCTAGGGTAACATACCTTCAGTTCCTACATTCTGATGACCAAAACCTTGGCACTTAAAACATCTTTGTACTCCTTTAGTAAGGGGTCTTTGTGTGCACCGTGGGGATAGGGTTTTTTGTGGAGTGCGGCTTTTTTGTGCAGTAGGGGAAGGGGGTGTCGTGGGCTTAGGGATGTAGAAAGAACTCCCCTTGTTTAAGGTTTGTTCTTGTTGTGATGGCTTTGGATTTTCATGTCTTGGGAGCTGTTTGTCCTTCTTTTGCTGCTCCACCTTGTGAGTTAACATGCATACTTTATCAAAAGAAGAGTAAGCGTGCAAATCAACAATGTTAGCATACCTAGGACCAAGACCTCCTAAGTATCTAACAATGGTTTGTTCTTCTGGTTCTTGAATATCACGCTTAATCACAAGCTTTTCAAACTCACGAGTGTATTCTTCTACACTAAAGTTACTTTGGTTCAAATGATGGAGTTGAGAGTAGCAATCTTGAATATAGGTAGGGGGAAGAAACCGAGCTTTAAGCTTACACTTCATCTTTTCCCAAGTTATGATTTTGGACTTCCTTTATTTTACTCTTTTGGCACACAGGTTAGTCCACCAAACAGAAGCATACTTACGAAGTCTTAAAGCAATTAGCTTTACCTTCTTGTCTTCTGAGATGTCCTTGTACTCAAAAATCCTTTCAACTGTGTGTAACCAATCCAAAAAATCTTCAAGGTCAAGCTTGCCTTCACATTCTAGAACTTCAACTTTGAAATAAATTGAGTTAGCTTGAAACCGTGCGTCTTGTCTAGTCCTTTTCAATGGTTAATCCTCACTAGATGAATCAAGAATATGGATAAACACTTGCTCTTGCCCTTCACAATCAAATTGGAGTAGTTCTTCTTTAACTTGTTGCTTTTGCTTCAAATATGCATCAAGCTGTTCTTGGAGGTACCTGTTTTTAGCTTCAGTTTCTTGATCTTTTCGTGCATCTTCCTGAAACTTTCTAGATAGAAACTCATTTTGATTCATTAATGCATCAAACCCCTCCTCCAAGGTCTTGTTTGTAGGACTCATATTGAAGTAAGTGGCTTAAACAAACTGGGAACTGATTTTGTGACAAAGGGGGAATAGCCTTTTTAGGGAAATGTGGGGGCAAACGTACCAAGCCTAGGAGAAGCCAAGCTCTGATACCAAATATGATGCATCCGCCGGGGGTCTAAGCTAGGACTCAATTTAAGAGTGAAAGCTTACAAACCAAGGGAAGACGCAATCAAGGGAAAACCAAGGAAAGTGGCACGTAATATGTTGGTTGTGAGGCAACAAACACATGAGGGAAAAATGGACTTTAGAATCAAGGGATTCTAAATGGAAAACAAAAGGGGATTTGATGTATATCACAAGGGATGGATGGAACCAAGTTACAAGCCACCAAGAACATGAACCAAGCAAGTGAAAACACACGAAATAGGAGTGGCACAGTGATGCTTCTAGGCACAGGCAGGCCATGCCACTTTCTGATTCGTGTTGCCATGTTTTCTCACTTTGCATGGTTGAGTGTGGTTTGGAGTTTGTGATGGAAGCTAGACTATTAGAGGTAGTCTAAGCCTTGAATAAGCATCGAAATGGATATGTGAATGGCTTGTAAGTGAGGGAAAGTGGAAGGGAATCAAAGATAAGATTTACTAACTTAAAATTTAGCTAGCAAACTCACCTTAACTCTCTTTGAATCCTTGAGGTTCAACATCAAATGGGATAGAACCAAACCCAATGTTTGGATACAGAAACACCACCAAACTCAAGTTTAGGGCCCTTAAACTATGATTAAGATACAGAAACACCACTTAATCAAGTTTAAGACTACACTTGAACACCACCTTAACCGGCCCAATTAAGGATAAGCAAGTTTAGTATTTGAGGTAAGAAAGCAACAAGCTCTTAAAACCAATTTTCATTCAAAGTTGGAAGATGATTACAAGGGGACCGCGCATATGCTATTATAAGCCTAAGCTAGCAAGCACACACCTCTGCCTTTCCTTACTAGGGAGGAAAAGTATTAAAAGCTTATACAAACCGGTTTTGTGCTAATCAAATACAAAGCATATCTAACCTATTCTAAATACAATCGTAGCATGAAGTAAAGTAATACTAATGCTTATTATATATTAATCTATTCATACATAAGCTTAATACATGCTGAATGCTTGCTGAATTCCCATGGGCTAGCCGTAAAGTAGAGCTTGCTTTTTGTGTAGCCAATCAAATGCAAGTGATCAAAAGCTGGCTGCTTGTTATTCATTGGGTGAACATTGCAAGGAAGCAAATCAGCAAAGGATGACATGGGGACGTGTGCCATGTCTAGAATGGTGTGCCAAGCAGCTTGTAAGTGAGTAATCTCATGGTTTGGGGCAAAAGGAACAGGGTTCATCTTAACTGGGTTCGAAGACATATTCTGGCTGGTTTTGGAGCGAAAATAAATCCTAGCAAAAGTGTGTATGATTCTGTTTTCAGGCCATGGGGGGTAACTTTGGGATGTGTATACCCCCCCCCCCCCGAAATAATCAAGGTTATAGCTTGTTTAAGTAGGGTAATTACGCTTAAACATTTTACCGCGCAGATTAGAGCCAAATCTAACCAATTTGGAAAAAAGCCTTGATATCCTATCCTCTTGTGGGCATGATTGAAAACTAATGCTTGGACCTGAAAATAGAAATCATGAGGATTCCAAAAATGTAAAAATTAAAGACTTAAGCCATGATATAGCTCAGGTTATGAAGGGAACAAAACCGTGTATATTCTGGTCCTGTTGGGCAGTTTGGACACCCTAGGTTTATTTGCTAATTTGAATGCAAATGAAGTCCAACTGGGATCAAACTTGTTTTGGTGTAAAGGTGGCTTCTTGAACTTCAACCCCAACAAAAAATATTAGACTTAAACCCTTTGGAGGCTTGAGTAATTAAACACACAAAAGCGGGTTAGCTGCTGGAATCAACCCTTGCCCTATAGTTTTAAAACTTAAACAAAACTTGGATGATTTATTCATCATTTAACCAGCATAATAAGATTGCCTAATTTATTTGCTTCCTTTTAAGTCAAGGGGATGTAGGGATCTCCATCATCCTCCCCTTGTTAAAAAGATTTGTCCTCAAATCAATTTAGTTATTTACCTCCTCTTCTTGCTTCATTGGATGGCTGAAATAGAACCAACCATTCAAACAAGTCTCTTTCGATCTTAGAGGCTCTGTTCTCTTCATGTCCCTTGCGGATTGGAATGTTGGACTTAGGGGACTCTTTGAACATGGTTTGAACCACTTCTTCACTTACTCTTAATTCAACATTAGGAGTTGTAAGTGATGGTTCTGAAGTGAACTGACAGAAGGTTTGTTTGAGTGCTTTGGGTCTGGGTGGAGTGGGGAAAAAGGTTGATGGTTCACCAAGAGATAGGAAAAGAATACTTCGATTCTCCTTGCCTTTTTGTGGGTGGTGGGTGTCTAGGGTGAGCATGGAGCCTTCATCTGCTTCTACCACGACTTCTTCAAGATCATCTCGATCATGCTCTTCAACTTCCTCTTCTATCACCTTCCATTCAGCTAGGGCAACATACCTTTGGTTGGTACATTCTGATGACCAAAACCTTTGCACTCAAAACATCTTTGTACTCAAAACATCTTTGTACTCCTTTAGGAAGGGGTCTTTGTGTGCATTGTGGGAATAGGTTCTTTTTTGGAGTTTGGCATTTTTGTGGAGTAGGGGAAGGGGTGCCGTGGGCTTAGGGATGTAGGAAGAACTCTCCTTGTCTAAGGTTTGTTCTTGTGGTGATGGCTTTGGATTTTCATGTCTTGGGAGTTGTTTGTCCTTCTTTTACTGCTCCACCTTGTGAGTTAACACATATACTTCATCAAAAGAAGTGTAAGCTTGCAAATCAACAATATTAGCATACCTAGGATCAAGACCTCCCAAGTATCTAACAATGGTTTGTTCTTCTGGTTCTTGAATATCACACTTAATCACAAGCTTTTCGAACTCACGAGTGTATTCTTCTACACTCAAGTTACCTTGGTTCAAATGATCGAGTTGAGGGTAGAATTCTTGAACATAGGTAGGGGGAAGAAATCGAGCTTTAAGCTTAGACTTCATCTTTTCCCAAGTTCTTATTTTGGACTTCCTTTCTCTTACTCTTTTGGAACACA